>JAGKPW010000079.1:1202500-1802500 GCA_019926035.1 Melaleuca alternifolia
GAAGTAATTTCTGATCATCGCATCAGATATCGTTTTCAATAAACGAAATAACTAATGCAAAATCCAGAAGGAATTACATCTTCAGCTACAAATTAGAAGGGAAGATAATCCACTATCAGTATCTAATGCAGAAAATCTTAAGTACGAATTTTTTTTAAAAAATTAAGAGAAGTCCAGAACCAATTCCTCATGTAAAGACCCTCAAGCATGAAACTCCTAGATTTGACGACAAGATAATTAATATCACACAAATCATATTTTATTATAATCCAATCCATTACAAATCATTCCCCAGAAGAGTTTGGGTTACAGATCAATCAGCCAGAAGTCAAGATGCCAACCATTAAAAAAATATTCTAGAACTTTGCCTCCCCCTAAACTTTAATAAAGAACGAAAAAGAAAGGAAAACAAACCAAATCTCACAGCATTCTATTCTCAACAGCAATATCTTCCATTTGTAGTTCAGTGAGATTCCCAACGACACATCTCAAGGTCTGAGAACATATACGATCTCAGCAGGTCCAAGAACTAGATGCTGAAAAGTCCCATTTTCTTAACGAGATAAATTTTTTAAGGTTTAGCTTCCACTATAAGGTTGTGTGATTAGACCGAAGTCTGCATCAGGAACTGAAATGAAAACGAAGAAACTGTCGCCAAGGGTGAACAGTATACATGGTAGCTTCAATCAAAGTAATAATGTAACCCGCTGACTTGTTTTGTAAATGCATTTACTAATATTGAAAGCTAAAATAAATCAGGCAGTCTTCGAGATCTCTTCGTATAAACGGGTAAATTCCTCAAAATGATCAACCATATAAAGTTTTGCTATTAAGACGCATTGAACAGAATGAGACATACTATAGCACAACTCACCAGACAGTATGAGCTCAAACCACCAGAATATGACTGATCCAGGCTACGATCTGCCAGAAATTGTTTTAGCACCAAAGCAAGTGGTGTGGCAGCTGGAAATTGGTCAGTCAGCTCCTTTACCTGCATATTATGATACCATGGACCAAATTTTCAGGATTAGACAGGTTAAACAAAGGCTATTCTGAATTCAGTAGTGTGTCTATCCTAAATTGTTTAGTCAGCCTTCATATGTGCACCATGAGAAGTCACTTATATTAAGGCATAAGCACATTTGAAGTTTGTTGTATTAGCAACTAATGCAAATATATGTACACAATGCCAACGGCATTGAATGTAATGACTTCTCAACATTCCATTCGTTGTGTTCTAACAATGATACCAAAAAAAGAAAAAAAAAATTGCACGCCCATATAGTGCAAAATGAATGATCACAAAACCAGATCTTCAAATAATTTTAAAAAATAGGGCTGAGCCAAACACATTAAAATGCAGGTCCAGCTCATACAAATGAACCTCCTTCATAATAGATTTGTGCGAAGTATATTCTTCTCCTTGAAGCTAGAACATAATGACTTACCTTTTATAAGACAAATCAGTGATTTATTAAAGGTCAGCTCATTTAAGAGGATAAGCCTAACACCAGATGACAAACACTAGATTAGCTACTGAAGATACATTCATTTCCTTAATATTTAGCTAGATTCTTATCAAAAACCCGAGAGAATAACCCTAAAACACCCTTAACCAGGAAAAGAATTGTTCTCCGCAGTTTTTTATAGCAACTGTCTTTGACATTGGTATCGACAATCAAGTTGAGCTATCTCCAACAAAATAACTTCTCAAAAGGCATAACTATAATTCTCTTAAATTCCAGCAATCCTCCAAATGCCTGAAAATGTGAAGCATGAAAAAACTAATTACCAGCTCCGTTGTCTGGAGTCCTGTGTGTGAAGCAGACTTGAAGCTGATGTCGAGACGTACTGATTGTGAACTATCAGTATTATTATAGCTTGCTTGGAAGCACATTTGTGGGGCAGAGTCTTGTTGCATATCTGAATGCACATGTGCCAGATTGGATAACTCATGACCATTGTGACTCGGTTCTTCTTTTGGTGATTGCACGCTAGAAGCACTGGATGAAACCAGATCTTGTGGAACCTCTACCACTAGCATTATAATAGGAATCTACCAAGGATGTACTACTATGAGGATATAGGAAAAGGAAGAAAGAGGAGAAGTGAAACAGAAAAGTATGAATGGCCTTACAGCAGTATTTTCCACAGTTTTAAGGGAATCACTTTTAACCCAGTCCTGATTAGCAAGATACCTAGCAGCATGCTGAAACAGGCATTGGCACAATATGAGTCCTCCCACATATAATGCAATGGTAAATTGTACACTTCAATGAAGATGCAATGATAGAAATTTCTTTTTACAAACAAATTAGCATTAATAGAATTAATCTAAAACTATTTGCCTATTTGTTTTAGCTTTAGAGGCCGCAGCAATAGATGTCAGAGGTTGCTTCGACCCACGTATGGTGTTTTGCTAACTCATCATAGCTAAGTTATACCCAATGACTGCTTCTAGGAATTTGTCCACCAGCTTCATGGTGTTGCTTTAAATGTGCTGCAAGATGCTTGCAATACAACACAGCAAACCAATGGCAACACTACATAGACCCAAAAAATAGAGGCGTCATCTCGAGGAAAAACACAGAAACAATGGTGCATTCAATTCATGCAATGAACTCGTACGCCTAATAGGCAAATTGAAAACTGAAAATTACTCACACTGAATATATTTTGCCCAAATTATAATAAACAAAAAGAAAACAGAGAAATAATAAATTCTCGACCTCATAATGACTGAAATATATTTCTGGTAAAGAGGCTAGATATGTATAACGTCTGGACAAACTCCAGTTATCAAGTGATATGGTATGCTTTTAACCACACTCTCACATACAAACTAGACTAACACAAGTCAAGCGATATGCGATACTTCTAAATAAACTCACAGCATCAAGTGGAATTCAATGGAGAAGAAGACAATCAAGAACCATATAGTAACCAATTATTAAATGAGTCATGAAGAACATGGACCTGATTCTAATACCATTTTCGAAGTTCCAACTCAAAAAGCTTAAAGTATTAGTTAGAGAGACATTATCCTATAGGTTAGGAAAAACCTCACATCGCAACGTGGAATATTTGTGATGTCAATAAAAGAGAAAGAGATGTATGTCTCAAGTAGTATTTGTTCTATTTTTTCTGCCCATATAAAATTAGGAAAGGGAGATGAGAAAGCTTCAAAGGACAGAGAACACTTGGCAGATGCACCTGAAGACATGTCTCCTTGATACCATTACGCCCCTCCAAGATCCCAGCTTCTTTAATTGGTTCCTAAGTACAGATTTGCATAAACTCTTCAACCTAGGAATAACATAACACCGCATATTACAATATAAAATAATGCAAATCTATTCATACCAAGTTCCTAACAGGGGGAAGGCAGACAACAAGGTCCACATCACTCGAGGGAAGTGACAACCCTGTTGCATTTGAACCAAAGATATTAGCCCGCGACCTGGGCCAAAGAACCTGGAGAGACCGCGTGACACGCTTAATAGCCCAATTGATATAAGGCTTCCTGTATAAATTCTCTGCAGCAACCTACAGCCCACAGATATAGATGAAGAGTCAAAGCACCATCCAACCAAATTTCGCGTATTTCACAGAAAAGGATATCATAAGGAAGCTCCAAAGAGACAAGCTCAGAATGTTAAGAAAAACAAACTCCACATCCACTTTCCTACCTGTTTGCAGAAGGAGTCAATTTCATCATGAAGAAGACCATGCATCAAAGAAAGAGATGTCGTCCGAGAAGGTCCATGCTCTATATCTGGTGGTTCCAGAGGGAAGGCAACATCTGGCTGTTCCATAACACCATCCATTAATCACCATGGGCATCATCCGATTAAAAAGAAAGGAAGAAGCATAGTCAAGTGTATATACTTACGTGTTCCTGATCACAAGCAAGATGGGGTATTGCAATAAGATGGTCTTGCAGCAAATGTCCAGGTAGAGGCTGGATGACTGGATGAGCTGAAATACTGTTAGTTCTCCAAGAAGGCAAAACAACTTCAGTGCCATCAATGTGCAAAGAACTTTCCTCCAAGTTGCCAATATCATTATACCAGCCTCTCATACCCCAGTGCCTTGGACTAGAACTACCAGATCTAACAGTTGGAAAGCCCCTGTGTTTTCTGGATTCTCCCACAGGTGATGGTGGAGGCAGACGTGGTGCCCTTGGTACACAAAGAACAACAGGCGATGGTGGCCGTTTTATGCGAGGATGTTCCCGCCTAGTTGGAGGAACACGAGGACTTTTGAGATCATGACTTCTCTTGATTGGTCTTTCCCTCGAAATATTAGGAATGATAATCGGTCTTAAACCAGGATAGGGAAGAGGGTCTCCCATCTTTCCCTCCAGATCACCCAGTAACCTGGCCGAAGATCCAGAAGCCTCATCCTCGCCTTTTTTGTCTGCAATTAGTGATGGAGAATGCAGTGCCTGACCAGGTACATCATTCGCCGACACGACAAACCCAAGAGCCTGATGTCCAGAAACTAGAGGATCAAATGGAGAACAAAATGAAGCAGCAGTAGGTGAAGCCAAACCATTGGTACTGTATGAGGAAGAGAATGCAACCATATCATCAACCGCCCGATTCATCTCTGCTTCTTGCCAAGTCCAGAAGCTGTCATCGGAACTGAGGGATGGAGGTCGTGAGAAACCAGTCCCAGGATGATCAGAAGGATTCCAGTACATCACGCCCCCACCAAAGTACTTATTATAATCCAACCCTGACACCCCACGAACCTCAAATTCTTCCTCTGATATCCAGTGGCTGTCAGACTCATCAACAAATTCCTGTGTATTTGACAAATCAGGTATGTCCACAAAATCAGCAGCATACTTCTTTTCATTGTTGTTTGCCTTTGAATTATGCTGCCCACTGGTAGTGGTGAAACCCTGATGGAAAGTAGAATGACGTCTTGAGATGAATCCAGAATCATAATTACAGGTCAACGATGCTGCTACTCCACAGGCATTTCGTACCACTGGGGGCCAATCTGAACTCATGGGTACTGGTTGTGTTAGTATCTGTTTGCACCCACTTTCAATCGGAGGATTCCTCGTCTGATGTACCACTGATAAAAATGGTCGGTGGAAGTGATTGTGCCAATTATGACCAGCATCAAGATGTAACCTATCAGTGGCAGGTGGAAGATGTGAGTTAGCTGACGGAAAGTAGGTGCTAGCTACATTGGGCCACTCGTGTGAAAGCCACTCGAAAGAAGTAATATGTAAAGGTTGATTGAAATCTCCTTTCCCCCCCTCCCTCATGGAGTCCTCTTTCAAATCACAGATGGCGCTTTGCTTGTTGGAAACAGCCAACTTCACATCAGCTTGAGTTATGCTGGCAGATTTCTGAATGGCGGTTTCTCCATTGACTGGGACACAGTCTTTCTCCTTTGGGAAACAATTGAGAGGTACATTTTTACAACTTGATTTGCCATTTAGTGTTTCTGATGCAGAAGAAAAAACAGGATCTTCAACAGCAGTACTCGAAGTCTCTGAACACTCTAAACTGCCAAAACCCAAATCAACTGTAGAACCTATAGAGAAGTCTTCTTTATCTCTCTTGGAGGCCTGCCCCTCTTCTACACCAGGTCCACATGTAGCACTGCAAGAAAATGAATCTGAACCAAGGATGTAGTCTGTGCTAAAATTATGATTTGCACAATCGAAGGCAGTTGAATTATCAGTGCCCTTGAGCAACTTCGGAGCCTTGTCCTGAGAGGTACTAGAAATAGAGGAAGCACCAATGGAAGACCTCTCGTTATTTATATGTTCCTTCGAAATTTCTAGGACAGAATTTCTGTTTCTACGTTTTGCTTTCTTGTTCCTTCGAGCAGGTGTCTGGATTTTTCCAGCAACAATTTCTTTGGCGGATTCCTGACCAAATGCTACCAGTTATAGACTATTAAAATCAGAAGACTTGAACTTCATTTGAACAAGAAAAAAACATTGCAACCATTTTGACTATCGATGATGACCTCTCCAACTGACACTCATTCCCCTGAAGAACCACAGGCATCTTGCTTGCTGACTTCCCAGTATTGGCCAATGACAAATTATGAGCCTAATAAATTATTTGCAAAAAATCGTCAATAGAATTGTGCGGCATCATCGACATAAGTGTCAGCAAATTTAAATGAAGGACATATTACCTTGCAAGATTTGTCAGTCAGACGATGATCCTTTTGGGGAGTACCAGTAGAAGTCGGCCTCTTTAAATTACCGGGCCTCCCCTTCTTTTTATGACCGGATGCACCAAGCTTTTCCTTGGACTTATTAGGCAATAAATTACTACTTCCCTCTCCTAGCAGTTCAAGTTTCGTGCACTCGAGATAGATAATAACAAGAAATCCCCGCAGTTTTGCTAGTATACAATCAGAAATAGTACCAATAGCATTCAGGGAGCTAAAAAATACTTTCCCTCTGTCAAAGTCACTTTCCAGACACGATTTTAATGTAATGGCATCTTGAAGCACCAGCAAACGGTTGAAGACATTGGCAAAAGAAGAATGTCCCAGGGAAATAGAGTTATGCATGACCATTGAACCAAACTCTACATCAGATGCAAGTTCTGGCGCCACTCGTTGCAAAGACACATTATCATTGTACTTCAGGGATGGATGCGGCTCCAGACGGAAAGCCCACAGCCTGTCTTTTGAGGCATTTTTTATCTCTGTCAGAATCTCCAGAGTCTTGGAAAAAAAACAAAAATTGGTCAGAACCAGTACCATCTTCTTAACTTCAAGCAACCAAGATGACTAACAGTGGGCAATCAAAACAATTGTTGTGGAGTGAAAACTAGCATACCATCTCAAAGAATCCAAACTACAACCATCTATCATAAAGTGTTCAAATACAGGAACAGAGAACAACTAACTAGATCAGCTCAAAACCTTGCTTGAATTTTTAATAAGAAGCTACGTAAGAAAGTTCCTGAAGTGTACCAAGGCTTTGGTGGACTTTCCCAATACTGAAGTTAATGCCTTTTGCCTCACTTCCGCATCCAAATTCGACCACCAGTCAACACAACCCTTCTTCCTCCAAAACGCATTGGCCGCAGCACTAACCATCGCCAACTTCTCTTTGAGCTTCACCCCTCTCTTTTTACCACTATTACAATTCAGCCAAGCCAGCCTCAATGCCACCTCCAACCTATTCGCCACAAAAGCCTCCAGGCCATAATATCCCTTCGCCTTCAACCAGCCTAATTCCACCCAATCTGCTCCCAATTCACTCTCTTCGCCCCTTAAAAACCCTCCATTCGACACCCTGTCCATCGTTTCCACAAACGAATCCACATTATCCACGAACCCTTCGCTAACAGTAACGGAGTCGAGACAATTCAACGAAACCGAACATCCCTCGACACCCTCCCCTTCCCTCGAGCTGAAAAGCAGCGCTGAATCGAAAACAGATCTCCCCGACCCGTCCGATTCGGCGACGCGAGACAGAAGCCCGCGCGACTTCTTGTAGCAGAGGCCGGGGAGACCGCCCTCGGGGAGGTCGGGCAACAGGATGAAGGAGCCGTGGCCGCGGGTGCGGAGGTAGCCGAGCATCCGGATCAGGACCTGGACGAACATGGGATCGACAACGGTCATGTAAGATCGGCGCTGGTGGGCGCCGAGGGAGGAGAGCCATTTGAGGATCGAGGCCCGGAGTGGGGAGCCGGGGCTCGGGGAGCGGGAGCGGGAGCGGGAACGGGAGGTGTAGAGAGAGATGTGAGAGGTGAGGGAGTCGATGAGCTGGTCCTGAGACGCGAGGGAGGCGGCCATGGCCGCAAGGGGCTGGCGAGGGAGCTTGGGCTGCTCGCCGTTCGACATCGTTGCAGAGAAGCTGAAGGCGCGACGAAGAAGGAAGACGCGACTGGCTTTTGCGTGACTTCGCTGCGGACGGATAATTAATCTAAGTATTCACTACTAACTTCAAATTAAGCGACCATTTAAGCTATTATGCATACAAGATGCGTAAAAATATTTTTCAAAAAGAAAAATGAAAAAAAAAGTTTATCTTAATATCACGGGATAATTATTCCCAAAAAGTCATAAATTTATTATACGGCGACCAATGAGTTTTAGACGAAATTATGATCTTACTGAGAAAGTACTTAAATATTAATCAATACCTTCACTTAACGGTTTGCGTTTTTAGGATAATTGGCAGTGATACTACAAAAATTTCACATGATATTAGAATAAGAGATCATGAGTTTAAATCTTTCGAGGCTCCTATTATGCCTAAAAAAAATATTTTCATACTTAGTACTGGCAAAAAGACCAGACTAAGAGTAAGAAGGAGTGCGCTCATGTGAGCATCAACCTATTAGAGACCTCCCCTCCGCACGGCGCAAATAAACAATGATGTGATCTTTCATTTATCTTTACTTTCACGCATTGTATTTTTAATTTCCAAACTCGTGTCATCGATTAAGTTCATGCGCGTTTCTTAGTTGTAGGTTTCGGATCCGCATCATTAATTGAATTTCAGCATAGATCTTCATCCTAGATGTCTTGTAGTCGATTAAATTTTAGCATTGCACCTCTGCGTTTTCAAGCTTCGCCATTGATTAAAATTCCAGCATAGTTTGTGTATGTTCGGTTCCATTAAAGTGGCTGTATTTCCAAGCTTTTTTCCTAGATTTTGTTCTGGCATATTTTGCTTACACTTGATTCTGTCGAAGTGATTGTATTCAGAAACTTAATTGTCGAATAAATTTGGCCACGATTTGTATATGTACAACTCCGTTCGGATTAAGTTTATCGCTTACTTTGTCTAATAGTGATATTTTCTGTTCGATATCATCATAGAATCTGTGATGAAAGAAATTACGTTATCGTATTTTATGGGCGAGGAATACTTTCAAGGAAGGAGGAGTTGATGCTCGAATTTCTAGGAATGGACTCTTTCATGGACGCAATAACTCATTCTTCATTGTCGAGTACAAAACATTGTCACTGGTTACAGTGCGGGGTCTAAATTACTCTGCAATCTTTCGAGCATGCTTGCTGACAAACTTCAAGCTCCTTGGCCTCTGCAAGTGTTGTCAAACTCGATTGGAAAACATCCTGCTTGGGAAATCAAGAAGAGGACGGAGCAGACAACTAGAGGAATCTTTTAGACGTTCGAAGGAAGGAAGAGAATAACTGTTGCTCCTCTCCCTTCCATCGAAGTATATAAATGAAAACCTCGTCCTTTTTAAGGCCCCCGACTTCCTACAATCATCATTTCTCAAGTAGGGCAATCCACGATGCAGACAATAGTCATTCACATCGCAACCGAACTAGGAACAGAAACGAAAGAGATAGAGAAAAAGGTACGTGAACGAAATGAGAGAACCCGTTTTCAGTCATACAAAGCACAAGAAACCCTAACGAATAGCATCAGGGGCCGAGGGATAGGATGCGTTACCCGATCTCAAGCCGGTGCACCTGGTGATTTTGCATCCGAGCTCACAGTAACCAAGAGAAGAGCTCGAAGAGGGATGACAATGCTCCGCTACGCATCTGGCGTAACAATTCGGAACGCGGCTGTCGAAGCAATCCTCGACGCATTCATCATAGCAAGAGCCGGCCCCCTGAGCTCGCGCCACGGACGCACCGAGAACCGACACCAACACCAACGTCGCCATTAGCCTGTTGAAGCCGAGAACCTCCATCGATCTTGCGTTCGTTCGTCTGTTTTACTCCAATGGCTGAAGAGAGACTCGCCTGGGATTAGTTTGGATGGGCAAAGCATGAGAATCGAAGAGGGCTTTATAGAATATGAAAAATGAGGGTTTCCGAAAAGTTGAGGGAAAATTTTGTGCAGGTTAGGTGAAATCCTGAATTCGGAAAGAATTTCACTAAGAAGACCTTCTTCTTCTTTTCCTTTTACCATATTCTGCAACAAAGAATGATCCAGAAAAGGAAGTGAAAATCGTAATGGATTTCCTGCGCGCAGGAGTGAGATTCCTTCTTTTTAAGGAAAAAAAATTCATAGAATGAAAAAGTCTTTTGTTTTAGGGAGAGCCATAAGATTCAGATCGGACGGCCCTTGTTCAATGTCAAGAAGGCATCAGAATAAAGATTGTAAGGGAATAATTCCAATGAGCTTTGACCAACCAATCGCCACCTGTATCTGGTTGGACATTCATGTCGGGCCTAGGTTAATTGCTAGGTAATGTCCGAGTTAGGAAAGAGTTTTATTATGAGGAACTTTTTTTGG
Source organism: Melaleuca alternifolia (assembly GCA_019926035.1). Classification (NCBI taxonomy): domain Eukaryota; kingdom Viridiplantae; phylum Streptophyta; class Magnoliopsida; order Myrtales; family Myrtaceae; genus Melaleuca; species Melaleuca alternifolia. Next base: position 1,212,723 of record JAGKPW010000079.1, read on the forward strand.
GTTCGTTTTTGGCAATTTATTTTGATCAGCCATAATGAAAGGAGCCCAAGATGAAGCGATTATTGCTGCGAGGAAATAATCTCAATAAGTAATTCAGAAAATATTTATATCATCAGAGCGCGCACGTTGCTGAATGTGCAATGACTTGGAGCTATCTCTCAATTTTGAGCTTTGATCAGCTAATGAACACACATGTCCAATGGGACGTTCATCTTATGCTTAGGTTAATTGTTGAATCTTGGTGAGGATGTATTGTCTATAGGGACAAATCTTTACATGCCTATATCTTATCGTGTTGATGAAAACTTCCTTAAGCAATGTTATTAACTTAATAACCACAATCTTTTTTCTTCTAAAAACTCAATAGCTCTAACCCTTGACTAGGCGGAATACTCTTGCGAGGGATGTCAATCGATTATATTTCATGAACGATGATACTTTATCTATCTATTTAGTGGCTTTTCTTTTATTATTTGTCATTGATGGGCTCCCTTTGTAGATCGAGGAAAATTTTAAAATGGTCTTGGCTGTGTGAATTAGTCGCAAGAGATGGGCTGAGGTGATGGATTCGAGTGTGCCTTTTATTTGCTATCCTTTTGCATCGCCATTTTACGCATTGTCAAGAATTATGTGGTCATGATTCATTATTATGTTGCTACTACTTTTTCCACAAATGTTTTCGATTTTGAAATTGTGTTGTATCCGCTTTATAATAAAAAGAATGGAGATAGAGATACGAATGATTAATATAATCATCAGCTTGGAAAAGCTATTGGAAACTATCGAATATACATTAGAGGCAATCACAAGTGTCGCATTCTTTTCTTCTGCGAAATCATGTCGACATTTTAAACATGTTCCAATAGTTTGTTTCGAGATAATCGATTCGATATCAAATTCTAAAGTCTTTTGATAATTTTTATGGGAGAAAGCAAATAAAGCCATTAAGTTATGTCATACGTAATATAATTAGCTCGATTTATTTTATAATATCAAAAACTCTAAACTTATGACTATGTGATGTATTTATCTCAAACTTTTTTTCTATGACACTAAATGTCCCAAACTTATGCATGTGTGATATATTTATCCTAAACTTTTACTCTTGTGACACATTTACCTCATTTAAGTTTCGGATTTTACTGTTTGAAAAAAATTAGGTTAATTATGTCACAGTGGTTCAAATTTGGAGTAAATATGTTGAACGGATATAAGATTTAGGGTTTTATATGTCACAAAAAAATTAGGATAAATGCGTTACAATGAGTACAATTTAATTTTTTCGGTGACTTTTTCCCAAAAAAAAAATCTCACCTTGTTAAATCGTGTTATTTTTGTGATGCCCGCTTTCAATTGATGACCACAAGAACAAAACAAAACTCAACAAAAAAAAAATTGGATGGGTTCGATGTGCAATGTGACACAAGAAGGCCGTTTAGGGTTTGTTCTAACCATGTGGCATTTAGCAAGATTAAGGGAAGAGAAATTTTGGTTTAGCAATGTTGACGTCAATTTTGTGTATATGCCTAAGACATTCCTTAATTTGTTTCTAATACGATAAGCATATAACAAAAGAATATCATTAGGTTGATCACGTCCACTTTTCTTGTTAGAGAATATGATGAGAATAATCCTTTGGCACAAAGTTTATCCTATATTTAAATTGAATTTGCCCGGGGCACCGAAACTTTTTATTTTATTTTAATTTTTGATCATTTTTTTGTCCTTTTTCCACTTCTTCGTAAAATTATATCTTTTTTTTCCCTTAAATGGCATAAGATTGTCTTCGACTTTTTTCTTTAAACTTTTTCCTCTTTAGTATTTAATCCAGTCAAAGCAAAAATAACCTTTTGTTTATGGTTTTAATCTCCAACTTGTACATATCATGCATCTCTTTGTATTTTACTTTGTCGATGGCCTTTCAATCAATGGGCAATTTGGAATCTTGTATGTGCTGAAGCTCCTTTTAGTAGTCACTAGGCTTATCCTTCATGAAATGAAATGGTTTTCTATTTGACAGGAAAAAAAATCTCATCAAAAGAGAGAAGGGGGAAGTAGTAGAAGGCGTGGCATCAAGGAGCAAGTTTGGAGATGGTTCTCTGTCGATCTATCCTATACCAGGCAAGAACGAGGGGCCTTGTGTCGCTCTAGACTATGGTGCAGACAAATGAGGAAATTATGAATTCGATTAAAAATTTATTGTACAAATGACAATTTACTTCTAAACTTTTCATAATTTGTCAATATAGCATTAAACCTTTGTGTAAAATTTCAATATAATTCTTAGAGCAAATTGCTGTTAGAAATCATTGAGTTGACGATTAACAAATTGTTTACATTGGTGTACTCTATCGAATGGCTGGCGCCACTTTAGCAATTTCTAGTGGCAAGTAGCTGAAATGACTTCATTGAAATTTTGCACAAATATTTAGGATTATATTGGTAAAATTCAAAAAGAAATGATACTGAATTGATATTCATACAATAGATTTAGGACTGAATTGATAATTATCATTGGACAAGATAATGATACCTAACAGATTAACCAAGTTCTTTCTTCTTGGTATTGGCAGTAAGCCAGTTTGTTTACCTTCTATCTTTTGATATGCTATTGAATGAGTCGTAAATGCTAAATATGTGCTTTGACACTCGATTTGTTTACGTTGGATGATTCCAAAGAATAACAAACCCGATATCCTAATCAATGTTACATTAGGATCTAAGTGCCAAATATGCTAGATTAGTATCAATTGGAGAAATGACTTTCGAGGATTAACATCAATTATACTTCAGCATAGATATACAGTTATGGTGTTGCAGGCTCACATGTGCTGATAAGACAAGCAACGACTTTTTTATGATGATGTTTTGCTAGGTTTTATGGTCAAGCTTTTTTTTTTTTTTTAACTTCGATCTTCCGTCTGTAGAGTCTTCAAATTGGTCATAAAATAGTTCAAGAACATGTATTGGGTTTGGCTTCTACTTCTTGCCTTGAAGATGATGTAGAATAGGCTTCCGCTTTGTTCAAATGCTCAAGATATAATAGTTTTTACATGAAAGCGGCGTTCGAATCATTTAGGTACGAACATAACAATCTTCATATCATGCACAAGTTTATTCATCAATTTATTTTCTCTTATAATAACTTACATTTGCACCACCTACTATAGAGTACTATTTAGATAATTTAAATGGCTTTTTGGCCATCCGAATTGTCAAATCATCAAGAGGTTAATGATTAGATTATAATTGAAAGGTTAAGACTAGATTAATCAAATTAAAGGGTACATGACTTAATTGATGCGATTGTAATGGTTTTAAGACATTTTTCATATGTAACTTTCCCCACGCTGTGAACTCACTTATGTTCTTGAACGCAAATACGAAGCAGAAAAAGACATCGTTAATTTGATGTCTAAAACATGCTTGGTTTGAGAACTTTCTAAGTGGTGTCTGGTTTTTAAATTTGGTGGGCTTGATGAGCAGTTTCGACACAGAGCAAGAGGTTGCTCGCAATTTGTGAGTGATTAGTTTAATTTAATCCGAGAACCTCACAGTACAATGGGTTCATTAATTCCTTATCTAATTTATTGCGTCATTAACAAGGGCCAATTTGCAAACCAAGCCCAGAGATGTGATTTTTATCATGTGTTACATGATGCTTTGTATTACCATGGGAGGATTATCTTATTCAAGCCTTTTTCTTCAACTCTACGTGCACTTTTCTTTGATCGACGGGAAGGATTAACCCACTATTTAACCTCTAAAAACCAGCACAGTGGGTTGGGGATGTTAGGAGATTTCCATCTCAAGAAGAAAAGGGCACCCGTTTCAAATATTCACGAACTGCATATAAATTGCTTTGGATTATAGCCATTTACGCAGGGCTAGGTGCTTGGGTTATAAAACAGAAAAATAATCGATCACATCTTTTTTATGTGACATATTCATGCTCATTGAATTGACCAGATATTACTAAGAATTCAAATTTTTAACCAAATGATACATGTCAGAAGAACAGCCATACTTGTGCATACATTTTATTTAACAATGTAAAAACGCCATCTAATTTAAGATTTCTGGAATAGGGAGTGAATCTGTCTTAGTTCAATAAATAAATATAAAGAGTTGAAAACTTGAAAGTAAATTAAATTCTAAAATATTACGAGATTTATGATTGTTACGGGGAAAAAATATCGGAAATATCATAACTTTCGTACATCGTTATATTGAGTGCCATAACATTTCAATCGATCATTTGTTTATTATAACTTCTTCTCTTCTTCTTTTAAATCCCTGCGATCTCATAAATTTTAATGCCACATAAAAATTTTAGGCAAGAAAATTGTCGATGACACTCAAATAAACGTTGTCTCTTATAAAAACAAATCACATTCAAGTGATCGATTGAAAAATTATGTCATCAAAATGAGCCACTTGTATAAAAGTCATGACACTTTTGGTCACCTTATCACATTACTATAGATGTCAACACTTTTTAAATCACCACTATTAAAAGTACATGGTCGTGATTCATTATGATGTTTTTAGGAATTTTTTCACAAAGTTTCGGATTTAAGATTATGTTGTATGTGCTTTATAATAAAAAGAACAGAGATAGAGACATGCATGTTTGACATGATTGTTGTCTTAGAAAGTCGGAAGAAACTATCAACAGACATTAGATGTCATCACAAGGTCCGCATTCTTTTCTTCTCGCGAAATCACCCGAATGCTATTCTCGAATTGCGAAAAACACGATTCTCTCTTATAATTTTGAAATATAGCTCGAAATTTTGAGATAATCACTTCGGTACCTGAATTCTGAAGCCTCTCGACGATCTCTTCTTATAGTCACTTCGTTAGATCGGGTTATCTTGTGATGCTCATTATCAATAAAGGACCACGAGAAGAACACAAATCCCAACAAGAAGATTGATGGGTTCGATGTGCACTGCCACGGAGAAATGGTCGTTTGGGGTTTATCCGGGGCATTTAGCTAGACGGGACGAGCAGAGAAGGTGTTGGTTCGGCAATATGACGTCGTTCTCGTGCATATGCCTAAGACATTCTTTAATTTGTTGTTTGTATGATAAGCATATGACAAAGAATATCATTAGGTTGATGAAGTCAACTTTTCTTTTGTCAGAGAATATGATGAGAATAGCTGGCTTTGGAACAAAGTTTATCCTCTGCAAAGATTGAATTTGCTGGAGGCGCCGGAACTCTTTCTATTATTTTAATTTTGTGCTTTTTTTTTTGGCCATTTCTTCGTAATATTCTTTGTTTTCTTTCTAATCAACTGACATACGATTTTTCCTGCAAATAATTTTCGTCTTTTGTTTGTTAATCTGATTGAAAAATACTTAAGGAAATTATTTGTTACCATCACCATAATATTTGTTTCAATCGATAGAGAAAAATACTTAAGAAAATCCTAAACACATTACTTTGATACTAATTAAATCCTAAACCTTTTTTTATACTAATTCAGTCTGCTCGGCTACTTTAGGTTGAATATTATTGATGTAAATGTGGCTATTCTACGTGGTACGGTTGGTGCCGACATGTGCAATTTTTGAATAACTATTCTATTTTTTTTGTTTTCCTTTTCTTTTTGTTAGTGGCCAGTGACATAGGCCATCCCCGTTGAGAGTGACCTTCACCTGCCACAAAGCGAGGTTAGCCTTGCCTGGTCACACCTAGGAGAGGGCGAGCACCAAACAAGGCCCTTCTTGTCAAATTTGGCAAGGCCAACCCTTGCCTGAGCAAGGGCAGCCTCACTCGATGCAACTTGGTTGAGGATAGGCCTCGCCCTCCACCCAAGCAAGGCCCAGCCACGGTTGGCATTGCTAAATCTAGCGAGGGGGGACCTTGCCAATGCTCGCCTTACCAAGGCACGTCATGACAAGTCCAGCCCTCAAGATAGAAAAAATAAATTAATAAACAAGTATATAAAAATGTTCATGTTAACATCGTCCGTGCCACGTAAATCAGTGGCATCCATGATAGTAATTTTTTGTCTAAATTAGCTGGATTGATTAAATTGGTACTGCTAGGATAGGTGGATGATTTCATCTTAATACTTTTCCCCAATCGATATGTATCCACTAACGGTGCACATAGAATGGCCTACCATGTACCATGCCAAGCGTCATTTTTTTTAATCTCTCTTAGAAATCGCTAACAATTAAGCATGTATTTATTCTCTAAATAATTGGTCTAAATAAGAAGGTGAAGCTCATAATTTTGTAGAAATTAATTATATTCTTATACAAATTGATTTTCTCTTAATAAAACCAGTTCAAAGCAACCTAAAAAAAACAGAATATGTCCGATAAATGAGCATCTTTAATTAAATTGCTTAGAAAACTTAGCTTCCCTTCACCGAATTTGTTTATCCTACATTGGTAAAACATGGGTAAATTTACTTTTACCTATATCCTTATCATTTTTGTCGCCCATTTGATACAACATGGAAAAGAAGCATTTGATTTTTCATGATAGATTAAACGTTGATGAATCATCAAGCGTCACGAAAAACTTGAAAGACCGATCATCGAATTCTAGCGCGCAACATCGACGAAAATCTAATAAGACCGGCATAGCACGGGAGGATTGATTTCCTTAACAAGCAAGCTAAATATGGTTCTTAATTCGATAGCGGGTGGGAGAAGCGCTCGGACATGTTTAAGTGTTTGTTCCTAGGCAGGCTCTGCTTGGTGCTGGCTTCCGTTTGGACATTTGGGAAACTTCCCCCACTTCTGCCCAAATCCTGGGCGGGCCCCGGCGATGAACCAATGACCCCACGGTTTGGTTGCTTTCCCGGAACGCTCCTGGGGACAAAAACAAACATATTCCCAGGCTTGGACCTTTCCTTCTCCCAGTCACCTAACTTTTCAATTTGCCCAATAAACCCCACACTTTTCCGTAATCTCAAATGGTAGATCCTCGGCAGATTCCTCAGGATCATCCCTCTCCTGCTGCTCCAGACGTGACAGGCACGCTTCCCCTCGCGCCTCCCCGCCGGCCCCCGCCGCCACGACGCATTGAGTCACCGCCCCATGACGCGGCCGCATTCCGCTGATTGGGGTGGGAGGGGGGTTTCGGGGTCCCGCTTTTGTGGGATTGTTTTTTTTTTTTTTATATTAATGAGGCTTCGAGAAAAGTCGTTCGTTTTCTCGCGCTGTTTGTTTTAAGTCTTAAAGTGCGACTCTCTAGTAACCGAATATGCTCAGGAATTCTCTGACTTCAACGACTCACGTTTATGCCTTTTCTACTCGCCACTTCATCACGCCAAGCATATGCCCTCTAAATATTCTACTGAACCCTCCGCTTGATACATTAAAGAACCCACCTCTCGTCCTCCCCCTCTTCGCTCTCTCTCTCTCTCTCACACACACACACACACGCATTCGCGCGTCCCCGTGAAACTTTTACTCTCCTTCCTTTGATCTCGGCTTGGTTGTTCTTCTTTGGTGAGTTGGGTACCCATGAAATTTGGGAAGAGGTTGAAGCAGCAGATCCAAGAGACATTGCCCGGATGGTGCGACAAGTTCCTGTCCTACAAGGAACTGAAGAAGCTGGTTAGGCTGATCTCCTCGGCGCCCGGGGGGCCGGCGGGTGCCCGTGATGCTTACGGCAAGGCCGAGGCCGAGTTCATGTACTTGCTGCACGGCGAGATCGAGAAGTTCAACTCCTTCTTCGTCGAGAAGGAGGAGGATTTCATCATCCGGCACAGGGTGAGTTCTCTCTCTCTCTCTCTCTGCTCTCCTGATTTCCCAAAGTTTGTGCAGCGCGGGGTGTATTGTAACATAGGTGTGCCCAACTGCGTTTGGGTGGGCCACGAGTTAGCGGAGTCGGCGATGAGTTGACCCATCGGAAAACTCGGTGACTCGGTTCTATTTGGTTGCATTTCGACCTAGTGAAAGCACAGGCCATGGTGCAATGGTTTTTTGGGGTGGGTGGGTGAAGATATAGTTGGGATGAAATTAGGTGAGCCAATGCTATTATTTTACGCTATTTTAGGCGGTTCATCTCTGCTTTCGAAGGTGCGATGCCGCGTCATGACATTAGAATTGGTGGACTCCACAACATGTACGAAGATCATCGACGGGTCCCACGTATAAAGTAGGTACGAGGCTACACGGTCATGGGGATTTATACATGTCCGGAAGGTGATTTGTCATTTGGCTTTGATCGATCCTAGATGCAACGATTTGGGTCTAGGAAGAAAAAAAACATGCCGTTTCGGGTCACGGCCTTCAAATATGTGTCTTTGGTTAACGGTTTAAATGCCATCTGACAGTTAGAATCGTGCGTGAGATATACGAAATCAATAAGGTTGACCGAGTTGACTCGTTGACTGTAGAGGTCTGTCGTATGAATCTAAGTTAACCGCATAGATGTATAAGTCTTATTTGACGGCTAAGTCGTACGTGGGGTCCACCACATCGATGCGATCGACCGCGTTGACTCGTTGACTATAAAGATCCATCGTACATTTGAACCCGTGCTGTGGTCCGGGGACGTTACATCCGTTGAGACAATTTTTTTCGGTTTCAAAGCCCACCTAATGAGTGTATCATGTTCCCAAGCTGGGTGTACTTTATAGCACTTGGTGAAAACGCCCATCACAACCACGTACTGCCACACGAAGAAGATGATGAATGTTGCGAATGTTTCGCGAATTCTGAGAGGATGAGAGCGTAGCAGCAGAGGTTATATATCTCTGTCCTCAAAGGTTCGAGGAAACTAAGATCTCTTACTTACTGCTACGAAAACCCCTTCGATCTCTCTCTATGCACTGGACGATCAGTGTCGTCACGGGTTCGTCTCAATAGCAGATCCACAGATAAGGTCTCGACCGAACAAACTTTGTCAAGTCCGATGATCCTGACCAGATTTGTCCAAGTCCAAATGCCTATTTTCTAAGTCCCTCGTAGGCAATGTCTATTCTGAACACGGGAGCAAATCTCCGTTCTTTCCCCTGCTTAATAAGAGCGATACCATGGCATTCATCTGTTATTTCTTATCGAGGGGCATGTGAGCACGCGGCGATCTTCGCATCAAGAGATCGCGACACCGACTGTGTATGAGTGTAACGGGAGTAATCATCTTAGAGTGATTGTATTCGCAGGAGCTTCAGCAGAGGATCCAGAGAGCCGTTAGCACGTGGGGAGAGAAAGGAAGTCACCCTTCGGAGAAGCTTTACAAGGAGGAGATGGCCAAGATCAGGAAGGACATCGTCGACTTCCACGGCGAGATGGTTCTGCTAATGAACTACAGCAACATCAACTACACAGGTCGGTACTCAAATCCGGGATGGCCCTTTTATCCGTCGTGAAGTAATTCCACGAGTTAGAAACACATCGGGCGAGACTAACCGTGAACCAACCCCGCTTCATTTTCGCAGGGCTAGCCAAAATACTGAAGAAGTACGACAAGCGGACGGGCGAGCTGCTGCGCCTGCCGTTCATACAGAAGGTCCTGGAGCAACCCTTCTTCACGACCGACCTCGTGTCGAAGCTGATCAAGGAATGCGAGAGGACGATCGACGCGGTTTTCCCCATGGAGGAGCGCGAGAAGGCCAGACCCGACGAGGAGGAGGCTGGAGTCTCTGACTCCATGGCTGGAGAAGGGATCTTCCGGAACACCGTGGTCGCGCTGCGAACGATGCAAGAGATGAGGAAAGGGAGCTCGACGATCAGCCAATTCTCTCTGCCCCCGCTCAACCTGCCGGACTCCGACCTTGCCCGATTCTTGCAGCTTAATTCTCCTATACAGATTTCTTGATGGCTAGGACATTGCCACTATATATGAAGCTATTAGTAATTAGCGCCATGGCGGCGCATTCTCGTGTGCTGTTCGAGACTGCGCGCCGTCCGGGACGAGTAATTTACAGGCCTCTATAAGTAGAGATCAGAGAGTGACTGACTTGTACGATCCGACTCTTCGCCACAGTCTACCGGTTGCAATGATGGGTATTAGTAATTACGTCGTGCCTTGATCAAATCTTCCATTAGTTTCCATATATCGTCCAATTCAAAATATTAGAAATGAAGGCGCCGATTATTTGAGTTCGATCTCTCAGCTTTCATACTCGGGTCCTAGTTCGACCCAACATTCTTGATGCTCGAGCCTGAATGCGATTCGGCTTGATTAGTAAAAACTAAATTATCGATGTATGCCTGAAGCGTTGATTCAAGTTGTCGTACAGGAAAAAAAGAAACATTATTTTTTTATTTTTATAGGACGCTTGGATAAAATTCATATGCATATATGATCTACATACAATTCCAAGTACTCGGGAGCTTGTCCCGAATTCCCTTCCATTCATTGCCGTTCATCCTAATTCTTTAAATTTGCTCTCGACCAATCATATTGTTAATAAAACTAGACAATAATTGTTTCAAAAGAGAAATTCTATTATATATTCGGGTAACATGTATTTTGTCTTACTAATAATTACATCAACGAAAATCGAAGTTTCCATCGTGAAGTTTGAAATCCAACTTTCGAAAATTCCAAGTTCACATTTTGAGGCCAGATGAGAAGACCAAATAACTCTTCCTCCAAGCTGGGATTAGAAGATGGTAGGGGGTCTCTATGAAAAGAAAAGCCGTGATTCGGTCCAACCCTGATTCCTAATGGCAAAACTCGAGATGCAAAACGAAGATTTTCAAAGTGAGGGGAAAATAGCAAAGTGATATATGGACAAAAGTGAAATAGGAAACAAACTTGAGGGGCTGTTTTATAATATTTTTTTTCTTACCTCAGTGGGAGAATTGACGAAGGCTATTGTATAAACAGACAAGAAGCCAAACTGCAGAGCAGTTGCTGAAAGCCTGACGGGGGAGCTCTCCAGCCTCTGTTCCAACTTCAAGAGACGCAGCTAATCCAGAGCGAGGTGAGTCCGAATTGAATCTTTTAACCTCCAACTCATAAACCCTTTTTCCTTCTTCTTTTCTCTGCACCCTGCTTCAATGTCGAGGATCGAAGTGAGAGTGTTCTTCGCTTTGTCGTCGATTAGGTTCTGTTTTTCTTTTTCTTTTTGATTTTGGGTATGATAATCTGCTTGCGCGTGTGATTTGGAATGCTTTTTCGTCTTCTTGAAGGTTGGTGCTCTCTGAGCATTTCAATTTGATGATCCGTACGAGCTCTGCCTAGTCAATCCACAGCAAATAAGATAATCCTGTTCTGTTGGGTCTTAGACAGAGTTACTACCGAGATGATTACATTGAATTTTGTGGTCAGACAAGAGATTTGTTGTCTGCAGCACCAGTTTCTCCGAGGAGTGCTGGTGAACTTACTGAATAATTCATACAAGAAGAAACAAATACTTAGAACACAATTTAATGGCACTTAGTGCCTTGAAGCTCGTATTGCTTCCTATGTTTTAAGATCGCCTTAACCTGTATTCATTGATGAAATGAGGCATTCACTAGTGTTATTCGGATTCTTATGTAAACTGTAAAGTAGAAATGGTAATAGTTTGTTTTCAGCTTATATTATATTCATATAATTTAGCTTTCAAGGATTTTGTTAACTCTGATGATTTCCAGTCTTGTGCCTGTGTATTTCTAGATCAAAATTTTGCCTCGTGTTCACACTGGACTTCTCAATATTCGGCCTTAGAGATCAAACCAGGAGCTGCAAACTATACTGAAGATCCCACTGGGATTCAAAACTATGAATCAAGGAGCAGCAGTTTTAGCTCACAGTCCATCTGCCATGTCTACTGCTGCGGTCAGAATCCACTCTCACAGATGGAAATGTTTGAGCTTGAAACCATCACGTCTTCTCCATATTTGTAGCTTCCGTCTTCCACGTAAACATCCCGTTATCTGCTGTCAAAAGACGTCTCAGTGGGAACCTTCGCCAAGTACTTATTCACAGAGAGAGGATGCAGATAACCTTTTTACTAAAACCGCTGACTTATTTGAAAATTTGAGCTCTGAGAGCGCATCTGAGGCACTGGAAGTGAAAAAGGCGGACGACCTTTCTGGCGTGAATAATCAAACTTTGTTAAAGACTATGTTTTTAAGATGGCCAATGTGGCTTCTGGGTCCTTCCGTCCTCCTTATTACAGGCATGACGCCAACATTATGGCTGCCAATATCTTCAGTGTTCCAAGGCCCTAACATTGCCAGCTTGCTTTCATTGGTCGGGCTGGATTGCATCTTTAACCTGGGTGCTATGCTATTTTTCCTAATGGCCGATTCTTGTGCCCAGCCGTTGAAATTGGTGCAGGAGTGCAAAGGCAAGGTTCCTTTTAGCTATCAATTCTGGAATGTGGTTGCTGCTATAGTGGGAGTTACTGTTCCCTTGACGATCCTCTATGGATGTCAAAAGGGCTTCTTCCAACCTCAACTGCCACTCATCTCATTCACAGTACTGTTGGGCCCATACATGTTGCTTTTGTTTGTGCAAACTCTGACTGAGATGCTGATGTGGCATTGGCAATCTCCAGTTTGGCTAGTGACACCGGTTATTTATGAGGCTTACCGGGTATTACAACTGATGAGGGGTTTGAAGCTTGGGACTGAAATGAATGCTCCTGCGTGGATGTTGCATACGCTTAGGGGTCTGGTGTGTTGGTGGGTGCTTGTACTTGGTGTGCAGCTCATGAGGGTTGCTTGGTTCGCTGGTGCCTCTGATCAAACACGTTGGAGAAGATCTGCTTCTGCTGATGGTTAGAGTTGTATAGTTAGTCAGAGCTGGGCGGTAAGTTCCCACAATCGAACATGTAGATAACTCAGCATTTTATCAACTATATTGTGTTGGAACTTGGAAGTATGTGGTTCATTCGAATTCTTCGTGTTTTCTGGAGTATATCTGCTGACATGTTATCAATACAATCAAAGATTCTGGAGCCTTAAGGTTCAAGCGGGTTGCTTTTCTGCAGTTCATCACAAGAAATGGTTGTTTGTCTTTTTCCTACCTATGAGGGTTATGTCATTGATCCTTCAGTATATTAACTGTTTTTGTATCTTCTTCATTCGATACCCAAAACCAAGTCTGTGTGACCTGTCAACCAGTTGGGCCTAACTTGAAATTCAATATTAAGTTTGTCTTGGACCGACATATGCCATGCCATTCCACCACACTCCCGCTGTGGTGAAAGAACAAAGGCATATTATCCCTTCTAAGGCTGACGTTGCTTACTACAGGACAGATGTGACTTATCCTCCTTAGGAATACATTACCCCCTTCTGTCACAACGGGAAAGGAGGAAGAAGACTATTCTGGTTAAAATTTGATATTTAGCAATCTGCATGAAGAGTGCTTATAGTCTTGAGCATTGCGCATGCCGTGCAGTCTAACCAGGATAATCATGATGAGGCTGGCGTTGCATCTAGTAGTTTATTGCATCATAGGATCAATTAACTCATGTTTATTTTTTTACAGCATAGTATTAAATTTATTTGTGGTGTTAGTTTCTTTTTCTCTCTCTTTTGACTCATAGCTCACAGGGTCCCTATCGAGGCTTAATAACAAAATCATGTTTAACTTTCTTCCTGATGCAGCTCGAGTCTTTTTTCTCTTTGCAAATCTATCCACTGATTTTATTATCGGGTTATTTTGATATCGCTTGATTGTACACTTTAACTGTTCGCCTCACATGTTAGGATTCGTGTATTGCTCACCATGTGTCGAGTAAACCATTAGGCAAAAATTGAGAAAAAAAAGCATGAAAAGAGCGTTATATGAATTTAGTGTAACCGAGCATCTAAAAGTCGCGATCCTTGACACTCTCCGAGAGCATTTAGCCATGGACGCCTTTAAGGAATTGGTGAGTGAACTAGATTTAGGATTTTAGATCCACCGGAAATCTCTTTTCTACGATAGTCAGCTGCGGTTTCAGGCTTCAAAGGCATTTGTCGAGTCGTGGGACGATCCTTTTTACGTTTTATGAACCCATTAAGCAAATGCAAGAGAGAAGAAGAAGAAGAAGTTATATCTATTGTTTTGTCGTTCTAGTTAACAATAGGAGGGCGATCCGCAGCACTCTCCAAAAACATTTTGTCATGGATCTTTAGAGAATCGACGGGTGAACTAGGTTTTCTATCCTCGAGAAATCCTTCTTATTGATACCTTGACTTTTCAGCCAGTCTTTAATTCGTTTTTTTCTAGGAATAGCCTAGCAGTCATCTCCAGAATTGTGGGAAATCGTCCATCAACATGGAATGGATCGGATTGAAACGAATTCGTATTTTTATATAGAAGAATCGTAGGTAATATGCTTATAATATTTGGTTGCCCTCCTAACTTGGCAAGGAAGGAAGAGAGATATGTCATTACATGTATATAGCAAAATGAGGATAAAAGTGCAATGAGATATTTAAGGTGCGTTTGGTAATGACGAAACTTTTGGTTTTCCTTTCTTTCTTTTTTCTTCCTCTTTTAGCCAATTGTAGGCCCTTGATGAAGTCAACCTAGTTGACCCTTGGTGAGGCAGAACCTCGCCCAGCCACGAGGAGCCGAAGCCTCTAGCCAATTGCCAGCCATCGTCTTGATATAGTGATCGACTAGAGAAGGTAGAAGAAAATGAATAAGAAAGGACAATAATTTGTTTCAAAGAAATTTTTCCCTAAAGCAAAGAAGTATATATTTTTTTACTTTTCATTTTATTCCATTTATTCTCTAATCACTAATCTATTCGACGAAATATAAAAATTAATTGAAGTTATTAAAATGATTTCTACTGAAATAAAAAAAAAACGTTATAAAATGGACCTTTAGTGGACTTTCTAGTATAAAAAAAAACCCAAAAGCTAGCAAAGATTTTTGTGTAGACACTTTACAATGGGCGGGTCGGGACCAAATTTTAGGCCCAACCATAGGGCCCGGCCCGGCCTTGGCTGGCCCAATAATCACCTCCATTGAGCACTATTGCGCTCGAGGAAAGCACATTGATTTGTCTTATTTCCTTTTCCCAAAGGAAAAAAAAGCAAACAACTATTGGGTATCCGGGTCAGTTTGGGTTCTGCCTTTTCACTCGAATTTCAACTCCAATCGAATTAACTCTCTTGTTTCAACGACTCTAAATAGAGATTAGCTCGATTGGAAGCAGATCGACTCGAATATCTTGATATGACTCGAGTCGGAGTCGATTTCTTCTGATACTCGTTAGTGTAACAATTCATGTGGGCATATCATAACCATGGGGCCCAACCATAGGGCCCGGCCCGGCCTTGGCTGGCCCAATAATCGCCTCCATCCCAATAATTGCCTCCATTGAGCACTATTGCGCCCGAGGAAAGCACATTGATTTGTCTTATTTCCTTTTCCCAAAGGAAAAAAAGCAAACAACTAATGGGTATCCGGGTCGGTTTGAGTTCTACCTTTTCACTCGAATTTCAACTCCAATCGAATTAACTCTCTTGTTTCAACGACTCTAAATAGATATTAGCTCGATTCTAAATAGAGATTAGCTCGATTGGAAACAGATCAACCCGAATATCTTTATATGACTCGAGTCGGAGTCGATTTCTTCTAATACTCATTAGTGTAACAATTCATGTGGGCATATCATAACCATGCTTATAATTATCAAATAATCGACTTACGACTCATGTGGACGTGTAAGTTAAGGCGTGTCGTATCGGATCGGATTGTATTTTTTTTTCTTTAATGATTTTCTCGTTGTATAGGGGAAAGAAAAAATAAAAATGTATGGAAAAAAAGGGGAAGAAGACGATTCAACGTCGACATGGGGACCGTGCCTCGGGGCCCAAATCGAACGTCAAATCGGGCACAAGCATCGCCGTCCCGCTCCCACCTTCTCTCCCTCCCTCCCTCCCTCCGTCACTCTTTCTCTCTCTAGCTCGCTCTTCGCTTCCGCTCTCAACGTCGCTCGCCGCAAGGTAGAGTTCCGCCGCCGCCGCCTCCTTCGATCCGTCCTTGGGATTCCGCCATGAGTACGGGCGATCTCCTCAGAATCGAACCTCAGGAGCTCCAATTCCCTTGTAAGGCTCGTCGGGTTCTATTTCATTTCCGTTTCCCTGCCCGTCCGATCTCTGTTCGACGTCAATTTCTGCTGTTCTTCTTCTCCTTCTTCTTCTCTTTTGGGAATTCCGTTCCTGATTTCTCTGATTCTTTTGCTCAGTCGAGTTGAGGAAGCAGATCTCTTGCTCTCTCCAGCTGTCGAATAAGACCGATAGCTATGTAGCTTTCAAGGTGAAATTCGATTTTCTACGGCTCTGGGAATATCTTGCGTACCGATTCTCTTTGCGACTCCTCGCTGGGCGCTTTCTCTCTTCCTGAAGTTGAGGGCACTTTTTTGCATGCGTCGGATATGGTGTTTGCAGGTGAAGACGACGAATCCGAAGAAGTACTGCGTTAGGCCCAACACTGGAATCGTGTTGCCCAGGTCTACCTGTGAAGTAATAGGTCTCTCTCTCTCTCTCTCTCTCTCTCTCTCTCTCTCTCTCTCTCTCTGAAATTTCGCGTATATGTGAGCACTTGCTTCTTGAGAGACAATCCTTAACTGTTACCTCATTTTCATGAGTGATCGACTTCTTAGGCTTTAATGGAGCTTAATTTTTATGTCCTTATAAGTGATGCCATGCTTACTATGCAGTTACGATGCAAGCTCAAAAGGAAGCACCTCTTGAAATGCACTGCAAGGATAAGTTTCTTCTTCAAAGTGTAATTGCAAGTTCGGGGGTGACCGCAAAAGAAATCACGCCGGAAATGGTAATGAGTGTTACAGAGACTTTGCTGCCAGCGCTGACTTGGGTTCAATTAGTGTAGAAATTAACCTAGTGGAGTTTATTGGTGTTGGATTTCAGTTCAATAAAGAATCGGGCCATAATGTTGAAGAGTGTAAGCTGAGGGTTGTTTATGTGGCTCCCCCTCGGCCTCCATCCCCAGTTCGAGAAGGATCAGAAGAAGGTTCCTCACCACGAGCCTCCATTTCAGACAATGGAAACTTGAATAACTTTGAATTTACAGCTGTGAGTGCTTGATATATTCTTAATTTTATTGGTTTTTGAAGCATATCATGACATTGTATGCTTGTTTCATCTTCAATAGATTATAATAGAGTGAAAAATTGTGGTTTCAGGCTTCAAAGACATTTGCTGAGTCACAGGACAGTTCATCCGAGGTACTCTTATGCTTTATGCATGCATTAAGAATTGCCAGAAAGTTAAAAAAAATTTGTTTTGTCATTCGGTAATTGCATTCAAGTTCTACAGTTAAATCAGAAACTGCAACCTTGAGTTGGTAACCTTTACTATTAGGAATTGGCTAACTGTCCTCATTGACAAACCAACTCAAAAAGTGAAAAGGGATTCCAGACCTGATGAATGAAAAGGACTATTATGATTCTTCTTTGGTTCTTATTCCACTGGCTCATTGGCGATGTCTTATGTCTGTCATTATCCATCTTTAGCTTGAGAGTCCATGGAAGTTAATGTGATCTTTTCCTTTTTGAGATTCTTATTCATGGTTTTTCTTTTTATTTTGAATAAGGTGGATAATGAAGTACAAAATTTAAAGGACTTTTTTGTATGGAAACAAAAGTGTCACTCTGGTTGTGACGGAGAGATTTTATTTCCCTATGGGCATATGATATGCATGGACATGGACAAAGTTGTCGCCCATTAAGAAAGTATCTTTTGGGTTATGATTAAATAATTATGCAGATATGAGTTGGTATAGCAATCTTGCATTATGGCTTTTCAAGGTTTGATCAATCATAAGTAGATTGTGGATATTTAGGAGGAACCTGTTCTTATTCTCCCAAAAGGACAATGAGGTAATGTGAAGATTGAGGTATGCAGAAGCTTCCTTCGCCAATGCCGTCTCATCCAAAAAAAAAATAAAAAATAATAATATGCATGAATGGATTTTACAATTTGCAATGTCAAGAAAGGGGAGAGGTTTGTTGTAGTGGATGGAGTGGAGTAATAATAGGGAGATTTCGGTTCCATCCTAAAGAATAATAATTTACAGCATTTCTCGTCATGAAACATGGTGGAAAGGTTATGTGATTATGGTTGGATTATATTATTACAGTTAGCTAATGAGTGAGTATGCGGAAATGCTACAATAATACTAATATGACTTGTCTTCTGTGGAAGCAGATTAAAGAATGTGAAGTTAGATTCATGAGTAAAGGAAGTAACTTGATATTGGATGTGTTCATTCACAGGAGTGTGATGTGGATGTAGCTTAAGTTGAGGCTAGTGTAGTAAAACTTGAAAGGCGCTAAGACTCTGAAACGCTGGATCCCGAAAGCACTAAATTTGCTTGCCTGAGTGAAGTAAGACATTGACTATTTTAGCATCAATAATCGAAGAAGGATAGACTTGTATCAAATCAAAGTAGATAGATGGATGATGGGCAAGAAAAACGTGCATCTAACCATAGGATAAAATGAATAATAGCCCTATCGTAATGCCATATAACTTAAGAAGATTATAGAATTTGCAAAGAAGTTAATTATCATGCCGAGTTTAGCCAAAAACAGGCAAAAGGACAAAAGATAATTTTGTCGCGTGTTTCATCCCATCATCCATCACTCTCATCATCCAAATCTGCATCACTTCCTTCCCCTCCACCCACGTAGTTGTCTACATTTTCCTCATTAATATCCTCACTAGTAACTTCTTTCTCAAAAGGCGATTGTGAAGATGAGGCCTCTGTTCTTGTCTCGATCTAGTTTGAGATAAGATCTTTAGTTCTTGTTGAGTTCTCCAACTTGAGCTGCACTTTCAACTTCACCTCAACTCATTGTTGTTAAACACCAATATATCTTTCACCATTGCAAAAGAATCAATTCCATTTTCCAATGACCACCCATTGTTTTCATCCATTCGTCTAAGTGAACCGGATCAATCGCGTCATATTGATCATACCATTCCCTAAAAGCTAGATCTGAAATTGTTCGGTCATTTTTTTATTACCAGTCTTAAACTCCTTTATATGTGAGTCAGCAAATGTAGACTTAGATAATGAACTATGGAATTAGATTTACAGATAATACTAATTGGCAATGTTTTTGTCTAATTATCTTCGGCAACTTCCTAGAGAATGCTTTGGGTTCTTTCTCATCTGGATGAATTGCTTGTCAAACATAAAATCTTGATAGTTACCTTTAGACATTTGGAGCTGGCATTGCATAAACTTCCCTTATTTTAGCTAGATTATTTATTTAAAGAGAGCTGCTAATAACTATTTTGGAAAAAAAATTGTTGGAAACACTGATTAAATATAAGTTCTATAGCCAAGTGCAGTATGGCCTAGTTATTCTTTTACAGCAATGTCCAAGGCAAATAGGCCAGTGACTCACTTATATAATGACAACTTATCCACGATATTGCCTTGCATGGCTACACTTGGAGTTAGAACCCACCTCTTTATACTCTTTTAATAACCTGGAACTACTACATGGAAACTCCAAATTTAGATTGCCGTAGACAAATTGATAATTCAACAAATGACCAGGTGCGCATAAAGGGTGTTGTAGCGGACAATTCCTATCTTTCATTAGTCATTTCAGATCTCTCCAGATACTTATCTTCATTTACATCGAATGCTTTCCATTGAGCTTCCTTGTTTCTATTTGCATCCCATAGCCTGTTTTTCTCTGTATACGCAGACCACAAGATACGTTCCAAATGATTCAGAACTTTTAGTATGTGCTTATGTTACTTTAAAAAGCAACCTCAGTTTCTTCTTCCAATTTCCATTGGCTCTTCATTGAAAATGCTAGTTCTCTGGATGATGTTTCCTTAGGCTATGAAAAGTCTTTATTGGTATCATTTTTTGTGATTATTCTTGGCTCCAATGTACTTATTAGTACATTAGGCTTATGCTCTACATTACTTACGTCAATCTAGTAAGGTAGTCCTTCCTGTATATATTTGAGCCTTTTGAACTTGCTAATACAAATTGAATCATCTTAATTGTTTTTGTCCTAATTCACTCATCCTATTAGCTGGTGAAGGATGTATGCTTTCTTTTTATAATAAGTACTTGGTCGACTTCCAATCTGAGGTTCTCTTGGATCATCCCAAGCTATAAGTAAACTCTGTGTGGAAGTGTAGTCTATTTGATAAATAATAAAATCTTGCCAAGCAGCTCCCCAGTACATCACCAATGTGCAGCAAAAAGAAGAAAAAGAAAAAAACATGATATACTAAATTAATCCAAAGAAAATATTTGGCTATTATTCGGTAGTGCTTATTGGTCCTTGCTCAATCATAAATGATAGCATATGTGTAGTATGGATTAAGAGGCTCACTTTAGACTGTTGAACTTGATGAGTGAAAAGCTGAACCTGAATGAGGAAATAATAGGACCTGCATGGACTACATCTGGCCCTGTTTGTTGTACGTGGCTTCATTGGTGATAGCACTTGCAGTGATATGGAATGCTCCTTGAATTGTAGTGACTGGATTCTCCTTAGGGATCTTGTGAATGCAAGCAGGAGTTTATTGCAGTTGTACATTACTTCAAAGTCTACTTCTTTGGCCTGCCTCCAGCAAGGTCTTTAGTGTACTTTTGTACAATTACTCTCGTATAGCTAGCATTAGTTGCTATCCTTGATTGAAGGCCATTTAGACAATTGCCGTAGTCACCATGTCAACCTTGTAGTTCTGCAGAAATCCGCCTGTTCATTTGGAGTCTGAGATTTTGCTGCTACAGCATCATTTACCCCATATTTAACATTTTGCCATTTGTAAAACATGCTTCTGATGTATGTGCATCTAATGAGACTAATGACAAAACTGCCATATGCCAATCTATGTATTGGATACAACTGAAAGAAAAACTTATGTACTGATACATCTTCCTAACACATTTTTTCTAAATACAGAGAACTTGCATTAAAACTTGTGTCCTAATTGATTTGGCAGTTTCATGTTTCATATTGATGGGACCCAGGCGCCAACTGATTTCTTTCAATCTAATCTGGTTGAATCGCTTAGTAAAAAAGTTCTTGTAAAGTGTCTTCAGTATTTCTCAACTTACCATGCTCTCTTGGTGCAATTTTGCTCCTATTTATTTTCTGTCCATCCATGTAGATTGTTCTTGGAGAGTTATGAGTTCTGTCCACTTCATTAGATGAAACCTAATAATAAGTGTAATTTATTATGGGTGGTTTATTTTGAGGTCGTTACATCTACAAATAATAAATCAGGATGTGGAGATATTAGCATAGGTTTCACTTTGCTCGATAATATGTAAATTAATTTATTTTCCAACCCTAAAAGGTGAAGGAAGGTATCTATCTTAAATTGTATCATAGTGTAAGGAAAGCAGATGTCCTAAATATTGTGCTATGATGTCTTGGAGCAGAGGACTCCTGAATATTGCTGTGGTTGTATATTGAGCCTCCTCAATGGAAACTTTCTCTTGTTACAGCAAACAGCTTAAACAATCTAGTTTTTGCAGGATTAACAGATCCTTCAAAATTATAATGTTGTTCCATTCGAGGTTTATTAGTGTGATTATGTATCCTTTTTTGTGATGCCAGTCTTGATTTTAATATGAAGCCTGTGTTTTGCTGACCAAGAAATCAAAGCCTGTAATGTGGATACACACTGTCATTTAAATAAGGAATTACAATTTATAAGAATTGCTTGTTCTCTTAGTTTGACATATTTTGTCTGGTTCCAGGCAAAGGCTCTAATTTCGAAATTGACCGAGGAGAAAAACTCAGCCCTTCAGCTAAACAACAAGCTTCAGCAGGAATTGGTAAGTGGTAATGTGAATGACTTTGATTGTTTTGTTTGTTGTCTGATGAAATGCTTTGCCTTGCTGTAAGGTTCAGTTTGGTTCCCTTCTCATTTTGGTGGAATTTTCCCTAGAAATGTTACTGTTGATGGATACATAATGTTTAAACCTAGAGTGGCATAATTGAGCAATGGTCTGAAGATGCAACTGGACAAGCCTGACTGGACTGTTCACTACCTAGGTAGAGCCATGATTTTATGGTGACATGTGGTGTTTGGGTGATGGTTGTGATTTAATGGCGAAATGTGGTGCTTGTAACCTTTAATTAGCAGGTAAAATCTATTCTAGGAAAAAAATGGGAGCTAACTCTGCCAATGCAGATGTCAACCTCAAAAAAAGAAAAAAAAAAGAACAAAGGTATAGTGGCTGCAAACCACTATTTCAAGGTACAATGCTGGAATTCTATCAAGTTGGAAGCCGTACAGATTATGGGGTAAAGCATGGGGAAGATCCATATTCCATATTCTAAAGCAATAAAAAATCCTTGATATAGATGACTAGCATTCATAGAACATGTCAAAAGGGGTCAGGAATTTGATGAGGAATTATGAGTTTCGAATTTTATAGATACTGAATAGAGCACAATGATGTGAGAGAATCTATATTGTCAGCCTCTTAGTGAGGAAAGACTATGTTGTTCTTTGGTAAGTGGAAGGGCTTTATTGTCCTATGCTGTTCCGCGTAGTGAAACTATGACAAGTGACTTCGCCACACCATCTTATTCATTGCTATTTCATATCTGTGAAGAGGGAAGTCCTATGAACTTGTGGTATAACTGGTGGTCAATTCCTGGTTATAACAATGAGCATGGACTGAAGAATTTGGGAAGTGTGCTTGATTAGAACATGGATAATGGTTTAAGTGTTGGAGATAGCCAGTAAACAGCCTATGCTGATCAGATTAAGAAAATATATATCACTGCTTTAAGATTTGAACTAAGATTTGTTCAAGTAGGATTATTCTAGCCATTTTTGGAAGGGATCACAATGTAGATATTCCGTGATGGATCCCAAAGAAATATATGCTGATCCTATCAGTGAATTAGCCGTTTGTTGATTGAGTTGCTGTTGGTGGTGGGTCATGATTTTCACAGTTAGTCCTAGATTTTCCTCTTTGTATTCTGTTGGACTAGTTCCGTTGGCTGTTTCATTGTCTCCGAACTTCACTTTCTAGAATTGTTAGAAGATAAAGTTGGGTTTGGCATATGCATGCATGGTTACGAACTAATGTTGGACAGAATATGGCAAATTATGTGGTTAAAGGGAACTAAGAAAGAAAAAGACATTACGCAATGCAAAGCATGTTTATAGATGCACTCCACCCTGTGATGGGCACTACAAATTGTGACACACTTCTGCGAGCAACACGCTGTTGCCTTCGTTGGTCTCACACTGATTGTCTTGTAAAATTTCAACAGGAGCTACTGAGGCAACAGACCAAGAAAGGTCATGGCGGTATCTCATTTATATATGTCGTTCTCATCGGCTTGCTTGGCCTCATCTTGGGGTATGTCATGAAGAGGTCGTAACTGGTTGATGATTTCTCAAGGAAGTTGTCGGATGAAAGAGGCAAAAAGAACGAACTTGATTAAGAACCAGGGACTGCAATTTCGGTGTGCGGGCATTCTGTACCGAAGTCAGATGTATTTATCGTATTTATTCAGTTCTCAAACGGTATGATCGCGTGCTAACATTACATAGAGTTCTCTGGGAGTTCAATAGGACCTCTGTTGATGCTAAAGCAAGATTCATGACCAATTGTTTTCGTGTGATGTAGCGTTGATGACCAATTGTTTTTGGAAAAGCTCGCTCGCTCGCTCTCTTTCTTCGTGTTGGACACTACGATGGTTCGACATTGGCATTGATCCTTCATTTGATTTGATCCTCCTCGTCGTGGAGGATCAAATGAAAGTGGGAGCGCATCTAGTTTTAGAGAGCACCAGAAATTCGTGTGGGTCTGTACCAAGATGCATCTTCCTTAGTTCGAAGAGGCTTAAGGACTATTTAAATTCTTTGGTCTGGTGCATCCGCAAGCTAGCATATCTTCATCTTGACCGATGGGTCATACTCGTGCTAATCGCGCTAGAATTGGTCGTTATCATTTCGTTCAATTTGATTCTTAAACTTTAATTTCGATTGAAGTGGCCTTCATATCTCATGAATCGAACGGATTTGATTTTTTAGGCTGAAGAGTTACATGGATAATTTCCCGTGTACAACCTCGTGAGGCAAAACTATATGAAACATATAATTGAAAAAGAAGAGGACAAATAGCCCAACATGCACGGGCCCGTGTTTGATAAATGCAAATGGGACGGATAGGGGCTTAAGCGAAGGAGGACGGGTTTGGGGCTAATTGCACAAAACATTTTAAGATTTGAGTATTTGGGATTTTGTAGTTGAAAATCCGATATCGGCTATATAATTATTAAAACGATGTTATTCCATTCATATTTTTGTAGTTTTGTTCGGTAAATATATATATATATATATATATGTATAATCATTCACTCTATAGGTATTTGGAATGGCTTTCGGGATTTACTAAAATTGCCTTAGATATAGAAAAAGAAAACTGAGGTTATTTAGAAATTCCTCTGGACCCTAAAAGCAAAATGTAGTATAATTTGACACTTTTCAGTGACAATCGCCATTTAGTAGTTAGCTTCTTATAATTTTTAGGAATTAAATTTTAATGATTGTTCATCTTTAAAGTTTTTTTCAGTCATAAGCTCCATTTATTTCTTGGAAAATGAATGATTTAAGAAATACTTTCCTAAATTTTAAACATTAAATTTTAATGATGTGACATAATTATTTTTTACTATAAAATATTATGGCAAGTTACAACTTACGGGTATCCGGTACCAAATTATTTCAGTGAGACGGGTTTGGGATGTTGGGGTTAGATACAAGTTGGAAATACTTATTAGCAAAATTCATTCAAATAAACTTTTTTTATTAGTATAATAAGTTCTGTAATGGAGTGTAAAAGGATGATTGGAATGCACGTGCGCCTGTTGGAGTAAGCACGGCATCAATCCATGAAATCAATTCACAAAATAAAATCGGGATAATTTTGTTATGAAAGAAAACGATGAAATTTACTTTTACTCAACGGGCGAATTACATTCTTCCCTATATTTTGGCATTTATATTGGCACCCTAAAATTTCCAATTTTGCAGTATCCCTCTGAAATCTTTACATCGGTTTTAGGTTTCATTAGTTTCACGAAAAATATAGTTTAGAAAATCAGTTTCCTAAAAAATGATAATATTTTTCGGTGTTTATTTGTCAAAAGCTGCTTACTCGCCGGCCTTGACGATCTCGAGCGAGGTCGAGGCACGCTGTTAGAAGCTACGGTATTTAAAGGTAAACAAAGATCACAAAAAATATTACCCCACTTTTGAAGGTGTTTTTCCATTGGTGTAAAATATTTTCCTTGACTATTTTATTTTCCGTAAAACGAACATAAAAAAATTCGAGATAATATTTTTCTGAAAGTTATTTTTCCGTAAAACTTACAAAGCTTTAGTCTTCCTTCTAGCATTGAGTCCCATCATTTTTCAATTGGAGCTTCATATGCCCTTTCCTATCTCTCTCTCTCTCTCTCCTCCTCCTCCTCCTCCTCCTCCTCCTTTTTCATCTAATTATTTCTTATATTTTCTAATATTAGTAAAAGTTATGAAATCATTTCGTTTGATTCATATATATTAGGGTTACACAAGAGGAAAATCACATAAATGATTCATGAACTTTGACAAAATGTGTAATATGATCAATGAACTTAAATTAATAAAATGACAATTGAACATTTTTTTATAGTTCATGGACTAATTTGAACATGTACAAAAAATTCAAGAACCACATTGAACAAATTTAAAGTTGGGGGATTATATTGCATATTGGATTAAAGTTTAAGGACCATATTGGACATTAAGCCAAAGTTCATGGACTATGAATGTCCTTATAGTCTTTAATTTAAAAAATTGGCATATTGTCATGCCACATTAGCATTTAATATTTGTATTATGTTTTCTTATAAAATGATGCGAGCACTAAAGATCATATCTTTTATGTAACTAGAGAAATAATTGAGTTACAAGTAAACATGTCAGTTTGTGCTATAAAACAATTTGCAGATTAGATTGTGCCTTGTAATGTTTGGATTTTATTATGTGTTTCTTAATTTGCTTTACGTCTTACCCTATATTGCAAGCCCAATAGGCCTTCTTTTGAAAATGTTACATAAACTTTGGTTGATTATATGATAGAGGACCGAGTTTTGAGGCCATAGTTAAGATGAAATACAAAGTTGGTTATTTGACTTATTATTTCAAGATAAGGGCTAAAGTGAAAAAGATTAGTAAAAATGTATGTCTTTTGTGAGATAATATTTTTTGGTGTTCAATTGAAATCTAAAAATGAATTGAAAAATATTTTTGTCATTTGGTATGAAAAATATGATTTGATTTATCTATATAGATATACCACTCTTTTGGTGATATTAACTTGCGCATGGGCAGCTAAGGAACTAGGTATGGGCACCAAAGTATCAAGATTGGCCTTGCTGGATCTCAACCAGAGTGTCGAGCATTGGGCGCGGGCACCTCGATTGTAAGCCCGACCATGATAGATTGGGGTGCGAGCGCTAGGGTACTAGGCTTTGACCTTGATAGACCCTAGTTTGGGCACGAGGGACTCAAGCTCGAGCATTGAGGACACATGTATGACCTTTATAAGCCTAGGCTCGAGTGCTAGGGAGTAGAGCTCCAGTGTGGGGGCCCAAGTGCGGGGATGGGACTAGCCATCAGGGCTTTAGGCCCGGCCTTGACGGATCTAGGCTTAGGCGTTGGGGGTCAAGGCATGAACACTAGAGTCTCGAGCTCAGCCTCATGGTGCAAACGTAGGTGCTGAGGACCTAGTCCATGGGCCTGGGGTTTGGAGACTTGCTCTTGGATGCTGGTGACTTGGGAATTGTTGGGAGTACACAAGCGTCGATATCTAGTCGCATTTTTGAAAAATGATTTTCAATTTTTGAAGGAGGAGATAATTTTTTTGAAATTTAAGCATTGTTTTTCCATTAACTCATTATCCTAAGTGAACCAAATGCTGAAAAATGACGAGTTTTCTACGAAACAAATAGAACATAAAGGGGACATTACAATCAATTTGAACACTTTAGGGAGGACATTGTAAAAATTAAATAGTCAAGGGTGACTCGCAGCAAAGACGGGGAGGCAAGATGCACACTTTTATTATTGGACAGAATCCACCTTTTGTAAAAGGAACTAATTAGTCATTTGACAAGCATATGATCGAAGCTCACAGTAAAGGATGGTCGGACTCCACGTTAAGGGGGGCATGGACATTGCAATCAAATTTCAAAACTTCAAGGGGACACATTGCGGAAAATTGAGAAATCAGATAGCAATTCACAATAAGTGTAAAGAATTGCAGCTATCGACTGGGCGAAGATAAACAATAGGGCGAAGGGATGAAGAAAGCGCGGGTTGAAGCGGCAGAGACGCCATGGGGACAACGGAGCCTGAGCCGATCGAGGCTGCTCGACTTTCGGAAGACACGAGAAGACGAGCTCCCCAGATCCCCAACCCCGAATCCCCAAGTACGCCTCGTGAACCGAGCCTGTCTCGCCGTCGCATATCCCCAACCCACTTCAAAGAAGAACATCCTCTGCATGTGCAGACAAACCGGGAACGCGCCATAGCCACAAGCCACTCCACAAACATTCATTGCTGAAGAGTTAAAAAGTTTTCGTAAAGCATAGAAAAATCATTTGGGGAAGGGGTCAACTCTTCTTCCAGCTTTTGGGCGGCGGAGCATTCCAAATTGACCAGATGCAGGAGCCAGTAGCTGTCTGATGGGCGCCTTCCCTTTAAGCTGTTCTTTTTGCCCTCTTTTCTGTAGTATTGGCTTGTGTTGATTTCGGTATTCTCTTTTCGCCAGAGGTGTAATGTTCTTAATTTGGAAACTAATAGTAGGGTGTATACGTGAGAATCAAAAGAAAGTAAAATGCCAAGTGCCGTCGCTTCCTCGCGCACCATATCATCACTGCCTCTCCCTTGGCTTAACGCGAATGGCCTACGCTTGTCGAGTAGATGCGCATATTCATCATTTGTACCGTTCATGTTTTAAAAACCACGAAGGGTTTTGACCTCCATGTAAAAACATGGTAACGGATGGCCTCTGCACATATCGCTTGAAAACCCTATTCGGACACTATTTGTCAAGGTTTGGCAGATTGGAGTGGGGAACTGTCGGAGTATAACGTTAAAAACACATCAAAGAAAGGTGAGGTTGGTCAACCATGCATAACTGGTCAGAAGCTTATGCTGCTCTCTTGATAATGGTGGCGGGCCAAAACCTATTATTATGTTGAATCAAGATGCACCATAGGTCGGGACACGAGATGCCCGAGTAAATGGGACACGTGATACGATAAGTCAATGAGGCATTCCTCGACGCATGTCAAAGAAACAACTTGAAGAACGGAAGGCTATCCCAGTTAAGCATCTTGTAGACACGGATGATCCCATGACCGAAGATGATCAGCCTAGACCACGACAAATGATATTATAACAAGGGGCTGTGAGTTATATATGTGGTTGCCATTCGTTATCATGTTCCAATAAGAGGTCAAATCCCATAACTGGCTTAAAGCATGACTGGTAGAAAAGACCGAAAACGTGTTCATGTTGGGCAAGCGTATGACATTCACAGAAAGCCAAGGGAGACGCAGTGATGCGTCCACGACAAAGCGACGACGAGTGACACATTATGTTAGGTGAGCATTTGCCATTCATATAAAATCTATATAGAATCGGTGATGGCTAGGGGAAAGCGACTAAATAGCCCACGAAGAGGGCATTGTGGAAATTAAGTGGGAGATATTGTCTTGGTTCGACTTCTCTCCATTCCATCGAGGCATGGAATTAAGCTCCGTAATACTGAGAGAAGCATAAGGGGTGATGAACAATAGCACTGGATCCGGGGATTGGTATCAAAGAATTTGTGCTAGAAATCTACTGATAAAATGGATTTTGTGGACATCTTCGAAAACGGAATAGGCTAACCATACGCAAATTGGTTATGATGCCCTCTCGCATGATGGAGGCAATAACAGGCCAAAATTAATTATTGTGTCGAATCGAGATGTATGTCCTGCTCGGGACATGGGATGCATATCTATCCCTTTCTCTCGTTTTATTATACTAAAGTTCTTTTTTTTTTTATAACCGAGATGTTCGGGCCAGCTTGCGCGCACCTCGACTAT
Organism: Melaleuca alternifolia; assembly: GCA_019926035.1. Classification (NCBI taxonomy): domain Eukaryota; kingdom Viridiplantae; phylum Streptophyta; class Magnoliopsida; order Myrtales; family Myrtaceae; genus Melaleuca; species Melaleuca alternifolia. The sequence goes on from JAGKPW010000079.1 coordinate 1,241,770, forward strand.
TTCTCGGGGGAGACTAGCACAACAACCCACCGCCACGCCCCCTACTTAAATCACAGGCGCTTCTCTAAGGAATCGAGCCCAAAACTTCAACAAAATCCGAGTTCGCCCTGACCAGTTGGGCTATTCATGGGTGGGTTATACTAAAGTTCTTTCCTTTAGGTAAAAACAAAGTTTCAATCTCTCAACAGCCATAGGCAGCCATTATTGCCAACAAATATCGAACCTAGATCACTTGCAGTAACTGCAGGTGACGTGATCTTGGGGTCGTCCGATTTCAAATCGGACGGCTCCCATTTATTAGGGGGATTTTTTTGTTTTTGAAAAAAAGGTCAGCTGTTCGATCCAGATCGGACGGCTGGCCCCCCATCAAGAAGGCAGCTGATCCATTTCCACAAATACCACCTCTTAAAGACTTCAAAATCATGACATGGGTCGACCTCCACAACCACCGCTTTTCGACCTCACTGCGACCTATCATGTTCTGACTCACCACAACCATCACGCACCACTCGGATCTCCACAAATCCGCCACACTCCCACTGAACCGCGTGTGGCCTCAACACCATCAACTCCGGTCGACATCACCACCACCGCCTCACTATTTCTTTCTCTCCAAGCCCAACAGGTCTCACGAGGTGACCAGCTCCAAATCCGAGGTGAGGCGACGCCAGATCTAAAGCCATGGAGACTATGTAGCTTGAGGTGTCGAATTAGTCAGAACATTTTAACTCAAATTTAATAGGGTGAGACGTGGGTTAGAATTTAAATAAAGAGCTGTGAATCAGAATAGAAAATCTCAATCATATAATTTTTTTTTATGGGTCTAGACCCCACCCACCTCTGATCTATGTTGATCTGTAGAAGTGGTGCAGCAAGCAATGACAAGATTGAGGCCTTGCTGAGGAAAAGTGCTGAATTAACCTTTGGAAGCTGGAGAAATCAAATAAGTTGAGAACCAGTCGGGCGTCTTCCTCGACAATTATATAACTATCCTTTTGAACAAGGGACCAGCCGAGATTAGGTTTCGGGACGTCTTATCAGTACATCGTGTACATAAACAAGATGACACCTTCGAGACTGCATTGGTTCCGAGAGACGACGAGCATGAGATTTCGGCGGCGGCAAGTGGGGCCCAGCCCGCCGTGGCAAGCGGGATTTGGTCACATGGACGTCGCCACGCATGCGATCGCATGGAACCGCTGCTGTCGGTTCTGCTTGCGCACTCCTCGTTGTCCCTTGCGTTCCGAAGCGGTGAGGAGAGAGAGGTCCATGGGCACCGCCGAGCGGACAGGAACATCGTGTCGGAACGTCGCGATAAGTCGAGATACATGCGCACACGACGAGCAGATCATCCTTAGTTAGATTACCGTTGCATGCAACATCTGAATTAAGTTATGTCATTCGGACGAAAACTCCTCACCCAGATTCTTCGAACATAACTAAGATATGTCGAATTTTATTGAACAAGGAATCGAGCACGGCTGGCCGATGTAAACAGACTTTACTTTGGGTGAGATCGTTTCCGAGAAACTTGACTAAACTTATCAAAAGAACTCAAACCATGCGAACCTGGTCGTCCTCTCTTCCAACACTAGCAACCTTACAACAAAAATCGAACTCAAGAAGAAACTGAGGAGATCACAAGTGACGACCTTTTACGGCAGCAGCAGATACCACTAATATTAGAATACTCTTACGCCTCGATATATCTCTCATGTAACCCTCCCAATTATGTTTCAGAAAAAGATACCTCCTCATTTACAAATGTAAATTATAAAATATGAATTGCGATTTATTTGAAGTACGAGAGGTAAATGAAAAATCACGAAATTTTTTTTTTTTGCAAAGATCGTTTCATATAATACTTGTTAAATCAAGGACGTTTTTTTAAAAAAGTAAATAAAACTGTGTTAATATTAAGAGAAGTTCCTTTTGTCAGAGATTAGTAAAATCGGTAGTTTGAAAAAACCAAACAAATGTCAATTATAAACTCTAGGAATGTAACACAAAATCTTTTGATAACTTAATTGGATAACAGTTGGTAACCATTCCAATAAAGGATTGTAATTTCTAAAAAGAGTCAATAAATTTAACAGGTTGGTCAGTAAGACATACAAAACTTAGTAACTCAACAAAAAGTTTGATAAACTTAAAAATAAATACCAAACAACAAGCAACTAAAAAGAGATTTGGTAAATCAAAACTAGGAATAACTCAATAAGAGAAAAATCTGATAAGTCGCACAAATAAAAGTGGTAAGTTCATATACAAGTTAATAAATATAATGTGTTTGTAAGAGAGACAACTAAAATATAAGAGGACTTAGTACTTCCTTAAAAATGTTGGTTAGTAACTATTAATTACGGGAAATCTAATTATTGGCAAAAAAAATTAAAATTAGTTTTTACACTTAGGGTGCATTTGGTAACGTTTATGTTCTAAGAAACAATTTTTTTTTATAGAAATACTTCTTTTGAGAAACACTCTCCGAAACAATTTCTGAATAAATAAAGTGTTTGGTAACTATACAAAATTTCTGTTCTTGGAATAGAAAAAGAATAGAAATGCGTTTGGTATGATTTCTAAATTTTTTATTGAGACACTAAGTTTAAATATATTTTTTAAGAAATGGAGGCGCCACCGTCAACAAAAAAAATGAAAAATATAAATTAAATTACATTTTAATAAAAAAAGTTTAAAATTTTTAAAAAAGGAGATAATGTTTAAATTTTAAATTTTAAATTTTTTGAAAATTCGAAAATTAAATTAACTTAAATTTGAAAATTAAATAAAATTAAATAAAATTAAAATTTAATTTTTTAAAAGAACTAAAAAATAAAAATTTAATTTTTTAACATTTAAAATTTAAAAATATGTCTTAAAGTATATATTAAAAAAATGGATTAGGTAAAATTTTTAAAATGTAAAATTAAAATAAAAATGTAATTTAATTTATTGTTTAAATTTTAATTTAAAAAATTTGTAAAAAATAAAATGTTAAAATTTCTAAAAATTTCAAAATTAAATTTATTTAAATTATTTTTAAAAAATTCAATTAAATTAAATTTTAAGCAATTTCTTATTAAAGTATTTTAAAAATTTTAAATTTAGTTTTTTTAAAAAAATTTTATTTAAAAAATAATTTTAATTTAAGAGTGTTCAATGGTGGCTGCGGCAAGAATCTTTTTTTTTTAGAGTTTTGTTCGTTTTGTTTTTCAAAAGTGTTCCGGAAACAGAAAAATAAGTTTTTTTTACTTCTTGTTTCTGTTTCAAATCTGTTCCCAGGAACAAAAAAATAGATTTGGAACAAAAATGTAACCAAATGCGTTTCTGTTCTTTTTTTGTTCCCTGGAACAAAAAACAGAAATTTATGTTCGAGGGAATAAAAACAAGTTTTACCAAATAGGCCCTTACTGACTGTTTTAGAAATTTATTAATATAGAAAAAAAATCAATTTTTAAGAGAATAGTCGAATCATCTTCTAACGTCGTATCAAAATGAGGCTTCACCCTGGATTTGTTTTGCATATGAGGTTCCCAGTTGGTCAATTCCAAGTGTCATTCTCGATTTGGTTTGCATGAGGAAATGATGTTAAATTATGCTAGAGTACTTGTCTATGAAATTTTATTAAATTTTATGTACTTTTAGTTTTTCTTTCATTTAGTAGTTTGATTTTATGATAAGTGTACCAAAAGCTGTAAAACTTGTCACAAAAGTGCAACTAAGTTTTTAAATTTTCAAAAATTGTAATAGAGTCTCAAAACTTATTAGTGCAATTAAAGCATAATCAAGTCTTAAAAAAAAACTGCATGTCATAGACAAGCGTTCTTGCACAATTTAACATTATTTCCTATTAAGTTTTGAGATTAAATTATAATTGAAGTTCTTTTGTAATAAGTCTTAAGATTTCAAGTTCATCTATCTCTTTAAATTTTTAGATCAGACTTCTTAAAGAGAGAGTCGAAACCAACTCGTCAAGACTTGGGTGAGGCTGGAAACCGAGAGTCCTTGGTGGATTGCTTTTGCAAAAAGTTAGCTGAAGAATGTCACTGACTGGGAGTAAATTCAGAAGAGTTGGAATGTAAGGAAAGTGCGAAGCAAGTGCGAGATTGATGGAGACAGCTGGAGAGTCGAAAGGCTCCACCTCGGTGAGTGCACAAAAGTGTAATATCACCCAATCACGATGAGGATATAACTCATGTTCTCCCCGAAATATAAGTTTTCAACAAAAAGCTTCTTTGTGAAGTGCTAGAATGGAATTAAATAATTCAATTTTAAGTATTAATTATTCCATTCGAACATACATTAGAGTATACATCTATCTAAATTGATGGAGAGTGCAGAATAGATTGAGTAGCAAGGATTGAAACAGTGTCATTGACTTGGAAGTTCAGGGTTACAGTCGACTTGATTCATTTATTAACCTCACAACTACAACGCACCTACAGAGAAAGATTATTGCAATAAAGCTTGGGAAGCCATTCGTGTAAATGTTAGGAGTAAACTGGGAATTTTTTTTTTTCCTAATGCGAGATTGAAAAATAAATCCACATACATTGGTAAGAAAACTTTGCAAGATCAAAAGCTTCATTTGTTTCACAAAAAAATAAAGTATTAAGATAATATCATTCAAAAACCGATGGCTTCGAAAGCAAATGAACGGAAAATGTTGTTATTGTCAATGAAATTATTTACATATAAATTATTATCGACGATGAAAACATTTTTGATCGACTAATTATTTCAAAAGATACAAGTCATTTTTAGAAAGATATTTTTCAAAAAAAATTATTATTGTCCCATTGCTACTAGTGAATGAATACTTTATCCTGCAGTCGTGTTATCTTACTTCAAAAGATTGATTTCTCAAACAAATAGGAAAATTGCATTCAATACTACAGATCAATCTGCACTCATGTGGGTGTAATATTAAATTCTCAAGATGTTTGGAGTGGTCCTGGTGAGGCCATCAAAAGACAGAAATAGGACTACTCCATCACAAATTTTACAAATCCCCAGGACATAAACTGCTGGGGATGCGAGAAGAAAAGAATATAAACAAGAGGGTTGGTGTTTGGGGGAATTCAAGGCATGTTCCTGGACTTTTCGAATGCGATTCACCTCTTTCTTCGCTCTCCGATCTGTCTGATTTCGCTTTAGCAGGACGCCTCCCCCTTCTTATTCTTTCCCACAATCGATGTGGTCAGCGGTTTTCATCCCTTGAAATATATAGACAGTTATAAAGCATGTAAGTACATAGTTCATGAGGTTATTTTGTCAGAAAGAGATCAAGTTTTTGCAGGCAACATCGATAGAAAATCTCCACTTTTACTACCCCAACTTCAAAGTTAGTACAGATTAAGTTCTATGCTTTTTACAGAAGTAGCACTGTATCCTTTCGAATTTGTATTTTGGTATACTGATTAACACGGCTAACACCTTTCGAGCTAGCACATGCCGCTGATATGATTTTCGAGGGTAAACTTCCAACCGGTTTGTCCTCCCAATTTTAACTATTTGGCCTTGACCTCTCTTGTGGCCTTCTTGTCATTGTATATCAATTTACACCCACTGGTCACCACATATATAATTCATATATGTTATACACAAAACCACAATATGTGCTTCCATGCGCGCGTGGAGAGAGAGAGAGAGAGAGAGAGAGAGAGAGAGAGAGAGAGAGAGATGTTGGGTTTGTAGCCTGACCGGATTAAACATGTTTGGAGAAAGGAGCCGCATAGAAACTCTTGCTGATCCACACTTCCCCATGGGGTGACCCTTTCAAAACCACCATACTAATTGTTTATATATTTTCAAACCTAAATCAACCTTATAAAATCACCCAGCAAAAATATTTTTTCAAGAACTTTGCTAATGAGTGTCCCAGGTACTTGTAATTCATGTGATGAGAAATAATCAAACTTTTGCAATATTAATTGCGGACATTACGAGGTCAGTCAGTTTATTAAAAATTCACAGATTTGATTTTCTAGTGAGGGTTTCTAGATTATGTATTTTTTTTTATAACGAAAGTCCTTTTGGAAAAACAGGAGTTTGAATATGCTAAATTCATGTCCTGGCTTGGAGTGCAAAATGTGCGGTAAAATGTGCATTTCCCTATGACATTGCCGAGGACTTCAAGTAATTAACAACAAAGTCATTAAAAGGGCTTCCTACTTTTTGCCGCATAGTTTAATTGCACGCAAGATATCATATTAAATTGTTTGCAAGAATTTTTTATACTATTAGTAAGACAAGGGATGGAGACAACCCAAGGTAGGAAACAATAGGCAGGCAATAGCATGTAGACCCTCCATCTGCTGTTCCACTTTTTCTCAAATATATTATAAATTGATCTTTGCTCTTAATTAATGAAGTCAAATGATCTCTTCTTCTTGAACACTAACGCATACTATTTATGTGAGGGAGGACTCTCAAGACTCTTCTCTTTTTCCCTGTCTAGGGTTCTTTTCTCGGATTCAATTGCTTGTAGTGTCAAGACAACAGGGAAGACACAACCCATGATCTCCATTGCCTTCCTCTTATTCTCTCTACCTCCCTCCTACCGCATGTTCTGCCCAAAAGAACAAACCCTCAACTCTCCATGGACTGCATTCAATGCTCTCTTTGCTCTATTCCACTACAAATAAGATCATCACCTTATTTGTATGTGAAAAGGGCACTCCTTGCGGTTTAGAATTCGTCCTCTATATTTCCTCTACTCATAAACCGAGGGCTTTCACAAACTTGTCCTATTAGCATGTCAATCACGTATTGCCTTCTCCTCTTCATCACCATGGGCCTTTCTTTGCACATAGGCGATGGCCGACGCCTCACGGACATGGACAAGAAGCCGGTGAAGAAAGCTACCTCACCTGGCAAGGTTAGTGATGAGAATCATTACTCGTGTTGTCATCAAGATAGCTAATAATGTTTGAGGTTTCTTCCAAGGTTGAGCCACGCTCTTAAGCACAAGATTTTGATTCTCACAAAGAGAAAGTTCAGAAAACCAAAAGGCATTGATCTGCATGCTTCATGATGAAATGCTAGTTAAAACTTTAAATTTTCGGTTTAGCATTTATGCAGTTAATTACTTTAGCTTGCTGTAGGTGCACTGATGAATTGAAAAAAGAGTTTGATATATCTTTATGCATGCATGAAAGTTTTTTCTTGTTTCACTTATTTTAGATAGTAGTTATTTTTGCTTTTTTTTTCTGGAAAATCCTAAGAAATCACACCTGAATAATTGCAGAGCGGCGTGAAGATGGGACTCGATTTGGTCAATATCACCTCAAGTTTCAAGTCCATGCAAAGGAACGACACCTTCAATAATGAAGGCAACAATGCGGAAACCCCCGTGGCTAGAAAACCTCAAAAACCGATAGTTCATACGAGAACTACTCAGAAGCCGATGAAGATGAGGAAAGATTTGAAAAGAAAGATAAGAGGTCCATCTCATAATCATCAAAATGTGTCGTCTCTCAGATCCGTTTCATGGCGTGTTCCTCGGAAGATACCGACTGAGAAACATCCTGGTCTAGACTCCGATTACTGCCCGCCAAGGACGCACCCCCCATCACACAACTGACCAATTTTTGGCTCGTTCAATGTTGAATCTCCCGGAGCTTCTTCGCGATATCACTGAGCAATCGCTCCATTTTGGCACTGTAATGAGTATGTTACGTTGTTGATGCGCAGAGACAGACCATATGAGAAAGCATTCAGGCTAGCTTATCGGCTAAGGGTACGACTGTTTCTGCCATTATGTATGTGTTGACTCTGTAAAATGTTATATACAACACAAGGTAGGACTATTATTCATATATATTGACAAGGTTTTATGATAACTTCCTATGAAGCCTGAAGGATTCCTCACGTTAGAAATTACGTATGAAGTTTGTCCACATATCATGATCATGTCCTCTCGCCCCATAATATAACTAATTCAATCCAAAATGCATAGAGTTTCTTCTTCTTTTTTGCCTTCATGTGCATATGGAAGACTAAAGTGATCTCACAGCTGATGCGAGAGGACCAATCGCATAAAATAGAACTCAAATATAACTATCGTTCTTCTCTCCTCCCCCCCCCCCCCACCCCCCAACACACACACACACACACACACACACACACACACACACACACACACACAAGATTGGATCTTGTGAAGGTTTTGCGGGTTTCTATGTTTCAAATTTATAGTTGACTTAATCTATACAGATGTGCCTTTATCATGCTTTGGTTTTATCGTTACATAGACAAGACTATATAGAAGACTTAATGGTAGTCTACTTGTGAGGGTTTACTTCTAACAATGTTATTGATATGAGTTGTGGTATTATGCGACTCAATCTCATAAATCATGCATCAATGTGTGTAATTATGCATGTGCAGTGTGAATTGCTTGAATAAGCTATGTTATGCAATCTCTTGAATAATATTAGGTTTTTACTATGTCAAGTCACATGCAAAACCCCTGATTATTTGTAAAATATGGCTAACTTTATTTAGTTGCCTATCTATAACCATCATTTCACTAAACATATCAATTTTACTGACCAAGCGTCACTCACAATCTCTTAAAAAAATAAAAACTGATATGGGTGAAGAATCTACATCTCTTAATGCAAGGTTGGTCCTGATTTGAAAGAACCGTCGCGAACTCATTGGGAGGTTTACTTCTTTGATCGTAAGCTCCAGCCATTCCCTTTTCTATGTTTACCGCTCATTGCATAGGCTTTTCCTGTTTGGTCGCCTACCCCTTGGAAAACATAAGTAACGTCCGACTTAAGATGATCATGTTCAGATCTTGATTATGTTTACTGAGCTGGAATGCATCCTTCTCAGTAAGGTCTTGAATGCTTTTCCTACAAAAAAAATTGCTCAAAAAAGTACCAAAAGTTTTAAATCTAGTGTACGGTAGCCAATTCAATTTTTAACTTTTCAATTATGACAATTTATTCATAAGCATTTTAATGATTTATCCATTTGATCCTCAAAATATTTTGAGAATTTGTCAATTTAATATTTCTGGACAATTTTGACAAAAAAAAAAAGAAGCCGACATGGCGGCCTAGATAGCACTAGCTGTCCTATATGGCACTCATGTGGACTGTTTTTTACATTATTTTATAAACTTTCTTTCTTTTCTTTCCTTCCTTCTTCCTCTAGTCGGTAACTGGGCCTTAGCGAGGTCAACCTTGCCAAACCTTGCCTTTGGCTAGTCACTATTTATTGCCAAGGCCTCGCGACTGAACGGAGGATGAAGGAAAGAAAGAAAAGGAAGAAAAAATAAAACAAAATTCAGAAAAATGTAAAAAAGCATCAATGTTAGCATTGGTTGTGTCACGTGGTTGGCCAATGTTAACTAGACATTAGCTATTTATGGCCAACATTGGCCGGAGATGAATTGGTAAATTATCAAAAAATTTAGAGTTAAGTAGACATAATTAAAATGTTTAAGGTTAAATTGATAAATATGTAAAGATTAAGAACTAAACAGGCATAATTGTAAGGTTTAGGACCAAATTGGCCTTCGTACAATAGATTTAAGATTTTTAAGGCAATTTTCCCCTTTTCCTTTGCCCCTTCTTTCTCATAGCTTCACTTATTCTAATGAGTTAGGAGAAATTGCTTTGTTCCTTTGTGCCGCACATTCTCTACGAACATCCAGATATAACAACTAGAGAATGCTGTCACCCAATGCCATCGATTCCAAGGAAGCTTTCTGGTGTTTATTGACTATCAATGTTTTAGGAGCTTATGGGATAGAGATGCTCTAAATTTCAGGGGAATAAAATCATATTCTAAATTTTTACGTTCTAGATAGTTAGACATGTACGTCAATTGTCGATGCACCGTTTCAGATTAAGCCATATCACCTTATTTCCCTCGAGCTCACTAAAACTATTCTCACAATTTTTTGGAAGAATCATCCAACCCTGCCGATCAAAACCCTAATCGCCAAATCCTTTTCTGTCCGCTCTCTAGCCTACAAATCCACCTCCGCTGTACCCCAAAGCTTCTCTTAGCCGCCGTCAGTACTCGAGCCAAAGTCATGAGTCGTTGCCTCCACCCATCATAGTTGCCACCCCCATCTCTCTCTCTCTCTCTCTCTCTCTCTCTCTCTGTGAACGAATAAAGGAAGAGAACCGATTCCCACAATGGTTTGTCGCCCACACCGAGAGACGGTCAAGCATTTCTCAGGTCCCCATACGGGAGCGCAGCACGTTCATTTCAAGATTTTCTATATTCACACACTCTCGTATTCCTACATCGGCGCATAGCATGAGGACGGGATTCATGAATCTCTTCCATGATTCTATTTTAAGGAACTTAGTTCAGATCTTCCTCTCAAAGAATTTCGTTTTCGACAGGGAAATCCGTACAATTCGACTTCCCAGTCATCCTTCTCTTGATCCTTCCTTCCAAAGAGTCCCCTTTTCATCTCAGAGCCTCAGCCAGCCCTGCGTGACGTCCCCAGGAAAGACCTCTTTGAAGTTTGAACGGCTCTTGAACCCACAAATGGAAGGCATCTCTATCTCAATCAACTTTTTAATAGCAGCATCATTCGATAATTTGAGCCAAGTACTTATTGAGTACGCATTCTGAGTATGACTTCCAACCCTTAAGATAAAAGTTCTTCAAGAATAAAAAAAATGCATTCTCCCATATGGCACCCTTTAACGGTTCTTGAGTAATTTGGGGCAAGACTTGTCTCTTGACATGCTTTTATGCTTTTTCAAGAGTTGTGACATCTCGATTTTCAAATTCATTTCACTTGCGTTTAATTCCAACTCTTCTAGATATTCGACATCCCGAATGTTTATATCATACATATTTTAGAATATTTAAATATAAAGTCATGTATTCATCTAATAACTTAAAATTTTAAAGTAATGAGCAGTGATTTCGCAAAATCTCACATCATATTAGAGTATGAAGCCCCAGTTCAAATCTTTCTATCCTCTATTTGTGTCACATATTACATACTTTTAAGCTTTAGCTTTTGAATAAAGTATAATCTACATGTGAGTAGGAGTGTTTGAATATTTAAATATTAAACCATGCATGAATCTAACAGTTTAATTTTTACAAGTAATTGATAATGGTTCCACAAAATTCCACAAACATGACCTCTCAACTTGTCATTTCTCACCTGCATTATTAACTTGTACTTGCATGATCACTATGTCACATGTGCAAAGTGTGAATTCTAACAAGTGCACCCTAATTAGACACAACTTATTTCGGTATACATATGCACAAAAATACATGCATGTAATGCTCGTAGATCATTGGGAATATTTAGTTTCTCTTCTAACAATACATAGTCATCAAAGTAAGGGTATAACCACGTCCATATCTTGTAATTTCAATTTTAGAACAATTGGTTAATAGGAAAAAAATTTATTGTACATAGACCAATATGGTCTTAATTTATCAAAATTTTCAATTAATTCATAAGCCTTTGCACAATATTCCAATATAGTTCTTCTAGTCATTTTTTGTTGGAAATCGGATTTAGAACTAGTTAGACAAATATCCTATGATATCTTACTTGGTATTCTAATAGAAAAATCTCAGTTCAAATCTTTGTTGGCCTCTATCTATCTTTTCAATTATATATGTTTGCGATTTAGTCTTAGTTTAAATTTTAGTATACACGCGACGAGGAGTGTTAAAACATTTAAATGTTCAATTGTCTTTATTTAACATCACCTCAAATTTTCCCGGACTCTTATATTGGGCCAAAAAATTTAACGTTTTCATTTACGGACAGGGCTAATTCTTTTGGAATATGATCAATTAATAAATTAATCTCACATATTTATTGATAACCCCCAACTTCCACTGGATATGGAGCAAATCAAGGAGCCAGTGAAGGCGGTGGGAAGTTTATAATATTTTTAAAGGACACATGCAATTGAACCGACACTTTAGTATCCCAATGTTTCTCCATTCAGTGAAAAATATAGAATAATGTTCCAAGCAATGAAACAAAAATTCCTAAATTCCTTGAATATGGCATTTCCGAGGGTGATTCAGTGGATGATATTGCACGCCACCTTATTTTCCCACTCCACCAGTCGATCATCTTCGTTATATCTCTAAGTCCAACCACATTATTATTATTATTATTATTATTATTATTATTATTATTATTATGGATTCATAAGGGGACACAATAAATAAAATATAGGCAGTGAAACAAAATCAACCACGAATTGCAATTTGTCAACTAGAGGGGACATGTGGGCTTTCACCGAAAGGTCACTGAGCTTTCTATTTATATACATTAGCAAAATCGAAAGTAAATTCTTTTTCTTTGCCGTAAAATTTTTGAGTTATCATTCATTTTTCGAAAAGATTACGTAAAATCACCTCCAAATTTACGTGTATATATATATATATATATATATATATATATTATCTCGAGTGTTTCGTTTAAACGAAGTCAATTTGGACTCGTTTATTTAGTTTTGATATAGTTATCTTTTCTCTCTATTATGTTTTCATGCATTGCAAACTTGAAAAGATACATGATCATGCATGCAAACGGAGCCGTTTTCCATGCACAATGCGATGTAATTTAATTTACTGATTGCGGTCGCTTCTTCCTACCATTTTCACCTTTAGAAAAAACTCAAAACTCAAAAATAAAAATAAAATAAAAGAAGGCAAGGATTACTAGGGAATTTGCCTTTATCAACCGCGACCATCACCGTTGTAGTCTTTAGTCTCTGGCAACCACCACGGTGGTAAGTCTCCAATGTCATCATGGTTTAATTTAGAAGTAACAATGCCTCATATAAATGGATAGATTATTCATTGGTCGTCGTCTCCCAGGAACTCGAACACCTCGCAATGGTGTTAGCCCTAGTACCAACCATATAATTAAGTTCGATTGAGAGACATTAGGTGGTGGTGGTCATCCTTCTCCGGTGACCGCCATCGTGGAGTTTAACTTCCAAAACTATACGACCACCTCGACAATGAACATCCACAACCGCCGTGGTTGCTCTTCCTTTCTCTCCTTCTCTCTGGATACTACTGCCGAGCCTTTCTTCTACTTCCTTAGTTTCATAAATTTTGTTTATCTAATTTTTGTTATCTTTCCAGGACAAAGAAAGGCACACCTCATTATTCGGATTAGCCTTTTTCGCAATTTATCAGAACTTATCCAATTTCATGGGCATTGCCATAATGCATGACATGATCATTTTCATCTTATCAGAACTTTTATTCGAGCTGCCAAACTCGGACAGGACATTCTTATATCGCTTGTGTAGACTAGTCACGCTACACATATATCCTCAAGTAATTTATATTTTATAGCCTTGATTCTTTTTTAATCTCTGTATAGTTCCTTTCTATGGCCATTTTTATCTCTCCATAACTCGATGCAAAGGCAAATTTGGATAACCCAAAAGTAGGGCGAATGATGTACATCCCTTTTCTGATTGTCATAACTTTAGGCGATTTTCCTTTTTCAGTTGCCATATGTTTCCAACACTGAACTTCGAGCCCCCAGTTGTCCTCTCTTCGGTTTGGCTAGTCCCCCAACTTCAAACCTTTTAGCAATTGGACCCTTCTTTGTGTTTTCGGTTCATAAGCTCTCCTGAATGGGATAATTACATACATGGTCCGTAAAAACTTTGATTCAATATACGATATGATCATTGAAGCTTTAATTTGTTCAATGTGATTTTTGAACTTCAGCACAATAAATAATGTCATAAGCTCTCCTGAATGGGATAATTACATACATGGTCCGTAAAAACTTTGATTCAATATACGATATGATCATTGAAGCTTTAATTTGTTCAATGTGATTTTTGAACTTCAGCACAATAAATAATGTCGTCCATGAATTTTGAAATCGTTAAAGGATGATTCATGAAATATTAGTACATGCTCAATTTAAAGTTTTTGAACTAGATGAAAATATTCAAGTATATCTAATTTGAATAGTTGAACAGTTTCATATGCCAAAAAATCAGCGATGGTATTAAACAAATTAAGAGAGATCATACTCTATGTTAAATCAAAGTTTAAGAACCAATTTTGTCGTTATATTCTCCTTCAATCCTTAGAAGCTCGAATGCTTGCCGCCAAAAATCACTTATTCAAATCACCCGCTCGAGATCGAGAGAGAGAGAGAGAGAGAGAGAGAGATGGAGATGGAGGTGAAGAGAGCCGGGGCTTCGCTGGACTCCCTTATCGCCGCCTTCAACACCCGAGTCGCCGAGCTTCAGGAGCTCGTCATCGCTCGAAACAGTGAGTCCCCAAATCCCATCCCCGTCGTCCATCGCATTCGATCTCGATTGGTGACTCCTTTTCGGATTGCTCCATTTGACCGGACAGTGTATCCGGGGACCAGCATCGCCGATCTGTCCGCTGTCGACGCCGCTTTGAAGGCGATGGAGCTTCAGGTGCAGGCCATCAAGGACCGGCTGCGCGACGAGACCGAAGCCATCCCTAAAGCCAAAGTAAGCCTCCCCTCATCCTTTTCCTTCCTTAAGGATGTTTTCCCCTTCGACAGCGTCCGTCCGCTAATCGGGAAATTAGTCTTGATCTGGGATTTCGTATACTTGTTGAAAGTTAGGTCTGTTAGGGGTGGGTTTTTCCTTCGCTCTGCTGCTAGTTTATGATTGGGGAGGTGATTGCTTCAGTGGAAAAGAGTAATGGTGGGCAAGCTCGCACATTTCCTGATTTGGGTGGTGGAAACGTTATTCATGAAGTCGAAATTACATTTCTCGATCTTTAATTGTGGTTCTCGAGTGCCTACGTTCTGGTTCAAGGAAACTGGAATGCTTTCATAATGACATGCGGGTCCAATTATTTCGTGTCTAAGATCTCTATGTTTAATTTGGAGGAACAGTCAATCTCTCCATTGCATCCAGGAAAAAGTTGCACTGCTGGTGGATCTGCGATTCTTTCCTTTCCTTTTACAACCCCCCCCCCCCCCCCCCCCCTTCCCATCGTCCATCTCATCTCATCACTGCTTTAACTGCAGAAGCTGATAGAGGCATCGCTAAGGCAGAAGAAGAAGCTGCAGAGTTTATCTATCCATGTTCCATCTCTTGTGACGGAGAGAATATCGATGTTAAATACAGATACAATTAGCTGGTAGTTAAATAAGATTTGTTCTGTATCGAGATCTTTAAATTTATAATCCCATGCTGTATAGCAAACAGTTTGCAGTTCTCACTGGCTTTTATTTACAGCAGCCTGCATGATGCTGGTAACCAACATCCTGGTGTTGGGAATTTGAAACTTGAGGGAGAGCCTGTCGCAATACCCAAGGTAAATGCAACAATATTTTGAAAAATTGGTGAAAGAAGGCTGATCAAAGTGAAAGCTGTTACTCATTAATTAGGCAAGGCATTAGGCTGGAGTTTGCTCATTTATGTATACTGAAGTCAACCGCCTAGAGAGAGATCAGTACGACAAAAACACATGTTATGCTGATGTCTGGACTAACTTGCGGAGCACTAGAAGTCTCATGTTGTCCAAATTAGCTTCCTGTAACAGTCCAGTTAAAAGTTTAGCTGAGTAACTGGCATGTATGCGTACAGTTTCTGTTGGATTCAAGCATGCTTTTCGCGCATTAAGTTAATACAATAGTGATTAAGATGGCCATCGTTTGAATGTTAAAAATAGCAGTGAAAAAGTCACCCTAGGTGCTCTTGGTAACACCTTCTCTTGTGCATATATATGCAACATTGTAATGCTCTCTCTACGTGAAGGGTAACAACCAATGATGTGATGGTGAGGTTTTAATTGCATGCATCTGAACTGGCTGGGGCGGCGTTCTAAATTCAAAAGAAAGAGATGCCAACACCCAATTTGCGATAATACCCCTTTGAAATTTGATGGAATGACTAAATCTAGCTAATAGAATAGTACTGTCATAGTATGATACATTGTTAGCAGATAATACCTTATACATTCGAGAACTCTGCACAATAAACTTTCCACAAATAACTACTGAGTTAAAAGTCTGCAATCTTCTGTCCTTGTTTTGATGGGTTTTGGATTCTACTGTTATTGATGTAATTTTAGATTCTCTTATTCTTGATTTAGCCTGATGGTACATTCATTCTTCATTAGGTTGCTTCACTTTAATCATTTTTGAAAATGTCTTGATGGTTTCCTTTTCTTTTTCTCGGGTTGGTTCTCGTTGCAATATGTCCTTTATCATGTATTAGGCACTTCTGAGGATCACCTTATATGAATTGTCATTTTTCAGGAGAAAAAGGGACGTGCTCCTCCACCGTTGTGGTACATTTCAGCAGATGAGCTGGATTCACTGTCATCGTAAGTAGCTTCCGGTCCATTGCTATTTTAGGATTTGCCATTAGAGTGGTCTCATCTCAGTGTGAGTTGGCTATTGCAGTTGCTCATAGAGGCATAGAGTATAATTGCACAAAGCACTGATTATACATTCATAGTAACACCTTAACGACAAAAAGGACTGTTATTCAGAGTAGTCAGGTTCATTTGTGAATTTCAGCCAAATATTGCCAAATCTTAGCTTCAATATTTAGGAAGAGTCACTCCACCTATGTTGTGCTCTTCTTGTTAGCCTAGTTCTTCTTACTGGCCATGTGGTTGGGGAACGGGACTACAGGAAGTGACGTCACTATTCTCGTTTTCAAGGATTCCTTTTTTACTCATAGATGATTAAATGCCCAACTTTTCTCTCTAATTGCAGATACATGAGGGGAAGACTCACATTAGAGAAGGTCAACGCAGCTATTAATGACATGGCTGCTTATGCTGAGGCGAATGCACAACTTATTCTGGCCCCCAAAAAGAAGGTGCCCTTACTTGTGACTCTCATATTCTGATATCTGCTATTGCTAATAATCTCACCGATCGTTTTTTGCTAAGGTGGGAGAAAGTCTTTGGGAGAAGGCACTGGTAAGTATATTTGACTGAACTGACTGCATAAACCAATCTCAACTATCGGTTCTCACTGCAGTTGACCCTTGTATCTTTCAGAGTTGTAATATCCTTCCTGACTTGTTTCTAGCAGTTGCTTTTAGAACACATGATTTTGTGATTGGAACAACGTGTAATATGAAAGGACTGGACTATGGTTGAGTGTACTGACAAGCCGTCAAATTTACAGAGAGTGTCAATTTTGGTCTTTAGTCCTCTTTACTCTCATTAATTATGCAGGAATTGAGAGACATTGCAATGACAGAAGCCATAAAAGGAAAACATTTTTTTCTTGACTCTGACATAAAAGGACCAAATCTGAAGCTTGACAATACAGGGAAAGCAATACTGACTGTGAGTAACCATCTTCGATTAAATATTCCTTGTTTAATGTCTTTGACTATGAGCATGCTTGTACCTAGTCAATCTGAAATAGGGTGAACTTGGATCTCCTAATTTGGGTTTATATCATTACCTACGTGGCACGGATAACCCTAATATTTGTGCTTTGGCTGGTGTAAGATTTTTTTGTGTTCCATGTCTGGCGATATTTACGTGTGACAGCTTCTGTTCACCTCGAACAACATAAAACCTGACTTTTGGAAATTGGAGTGTACTTGAACATTATGTACTTTTTGCGTAACTTCATAAGAGGGATGCATAAGGCTTTCCACCTATGTTTGTTGGGAACCTGCAATAGCTTGAGTATTTGTTGCCAAAATCATCAGTTCTTATAAATTACAAGGCTTCCATGAAGGAACATATTCTTGGAGACGGTTCTTGTAAACTCCTAGAAGTTTTTGGTTGCTGCAGAAAATGGTACTTTGCCATTAATATCTGCCGCTTCAGCCTCAGTACGACTTGTGGCCAAGCTTACATTTCATTACCATTAGCGGAACTATAAATGATTAGTCAGTATGTACATACAGAGCAAAAGGGTCTCTCCCCAAATGTGGTTGTCTGTTGTTAATTTTACCCATGAAAGAAATAGTTCACTGCACTGGGTTTTTTGGTCTAGCTCACTGAGATTTGCCAACAGTTCTTCATATCATAGGCTGAAATTGTGATGGGTTGTCACAAAAGTTGTGTTTACTCATGAATGGCTTCTTAGTTCAGTGAAACTATCAACCTTGTGCATTTCATTCTTGTAGGTTCTTCGGCACCTTGGTCGGATAAGTGAAATTAGGAGCGGTCATCACCGTGTTTTTATATTACTGAAGCCTCATTGAAGGTTACCACATGACCAACTTCACGATCAATTGCTTGTCTCTGTTCATCTAATTTTATTCATTCACTTCCTCTGTATGGCATGAGATCTCATTGCTGAAATTTGCTTCCATGTACACAGAACGTGATTCGATGGTCTTTATCAAGATAAATTTTATTTCTCCTTTTTGCCTTCGTTATTTCGCTGTTTTGGGAGCTGGCTTTCCTGCTTGTCTTGTGAACTGTTGTTTTTATCATTATTCTCTTGGAATGATTAGACATCACACATGTAGCTTCGAAATGAAAGGGTAGTGGGCATAGAAATTTACTTGGTAATCTGTTGCATCATGTTGACACCGACTTTGCTTAGATGCCAGTTGATAAGCCATGCCAACAAGATGCTGCAATTTATCTTTCTTTGAGGTGTATATCTGTAGCATTACAGAGAACTATTTACCCCACCGTGCACAAACAGTGCTTTTATCATGTAATGTCAGTTTCCACATGCTGATAGATTTGGGAAAGCTTTTTTCCCAAATTCCGAGATGGTGAAATGGCTGAAGCATTGGCAGTTTAGTCTTTTTAGCCCATAACTGTTTCACAGGAACTAAGGAATGTTCGTTCAGAACGAATAAACGCATGTGATCGCAACAGTAATTTCTTGTCATTTTATAAGTAAAATGCCAATCTTACTATCTTATTTAATTGATGAACGCCAAAAAGGACACTATTACCATCAATAATAAAGCGTTAGGTGTTGACGTCTTGTTCTTAAGATAAACCAATTTGAGCAGGAGAAAGAGAGATAGAGGCTTTGACACTGCCTGGAAAAAGCTGTCCTTTTGTACTTTGGTGGTAGGTGCACAATGGATCAACTAGACTCCAGGCCTCAGTGACGACTTATTCTCCAAGTTGTGCTACTCGCTTGGGTGGTTTCTGGTAGAGAGGACAATATGCTCACATGGGTCTCTGAATCAGATCTCTATGAGATGCGATCCTGGTCGTAAGTACCCTTTAAAGCTATTACATGGAGATTTTCTCTCTTCTATATAAAGCCGAGCCAAGATTACGAGTCACAAGCGAGCCTAGGCCTTTCTTAGTCGCAGTCCTTGGACCTCTGAAATCGACTGAAATGGCTTCTAAAACTGTTGCAACTGGCGCTATCCTCCTTGTCAACCTCCTCTTCTTCACTATGGTGAGCTCGACTCACGTTCCCTGCCCACCGCCGCCTCCAAAGACACCCAAACACCCATCACCGCCATCCTCGGCGGCTGCCACTTGCCCAAGGGACACTCTCAAGCTCGGGGTGTGCGCCAACGTGCTGAACGACTTGCTGCACCTTGTTGTGGGGACCCCACCAAAGACTCCTTGCTGCAGTCTCATTGAAGGGCTCGTAGACCTTGAGGCCGCAGTCTGCCTCTGCACAGCCATCAAGGCCAATGTCTTGGGGATCAACCTTAACGTCCCCGTTTCTTTGAGCTTGCTCCTGAACTACTGTGGGAAGGGTGTCCCAAAAGGCTTCCAATGTGCTTAGAGCCCATTGTTCTCCCTGCCGCCACTTTGATTTTTCTTCTTTTCTTCAGTTGTGTCTGCTCATTGTTTCGTTCATTCTTGTTCATCTTGATTGGATTTTCATTGTCTTCAGCAGCTGGTTGATTTGTTAATCAAAATGGAACGTGATTTCATCAGTCAATACAACCTCAATAAGAATTTATTGTTGCTCGTGTTATTCTTATGCTATTGTGTCTTCTCTTCATTTCCTTTTTATTTAGCATATAAGAACGAGTAGTAAGACAAACTTGGCCCAGCTGCTTGAGGCGACTGGACCAGCGTGCCCTTTCTGCCTTTACAGCAGTATGTATATATCTTTGCAATTGTTTTTTGAGATAATGGCATAAATAATTTATGAACTTTGATTCAATATACAATGTGATCCATGTGTGGTTCATGAACATTTGGTATATGTTCAAATTAGTCCTTGAACTATATGAGAAATGTTTAATATGGTCATTTCCTTAATTTAAGTTTAAGGACTACATTGACCAAATTGAAAGTTGAATGACCACATTGCATATTGGATTAAAATTTAGGAATCACATGGAACAAATTCAAAGATAAATTAAAAGTTCAGGAACCATATTACAAATTTTGCCAAAGTTTCGGTACTATTTTGTGTCATTTTCCCTTATTTTTTGGTTCCTATACTGAAATAAACTAAGGCAACGATGAAGACCCCAAACAGATGGGTTTCATTACATAACAGGTCCATAAGGACTCAAGGAGACAGGAAAGTCAATTATCCAGTAACTCTTTCCTTCTATGGGTTTTTGCAATCCCGTCCGTTACCGAAACATAATAGAAAAGTGCATGTGCATATCATCACTCTCCAGTAAAAGCATCTGGTCCTCCCAGTTGAACTGATCTGTAGTCTTAATCTAGAGAGCGCTTATCAGTTCAAGGCAATCAAACTCCTGGATATCTTCGCAATTATGTATCTACATATGCACGCACATCAATGATCCCTCGACGAAAAGCTTCTGGTACATCACTAGCCACTAATTTTTCTCAGCTGCACTGTTGATTAAAAAGATGTAAATTTTTGCATGTTAAGAAACTTTGTATAGTAGTTATGATCTTGTGAATGGACCCATCTGAAAGAACACTCTCTCCCCACGTCGATTTGAACTATTCCTTTTTTTCAACTTTTTCTTAGTCTTTCTTTGGCTTCAGCTACGGCTGTTGCCTCACGGGGGTCGTATAACAATATGAGTCATAATATTCATATGAGAAGCGAGTTCTGTTTTTAGATAATAACATCTTAGTTCCGGTAATCGCGATGCAAGACTTCATGAATGGATTGATTTGGCATTGTATGTGTTGTCAACACTCTAGCAAGTGTGTGATGTTTGAAGTGATAACAGTTATTATTTGTAAATGCAAGGTAGAATTTATGAGTCTCAAGCGAAATCCACATAATCTAATAGCTGTACACCAAGTTCGTATGAATCCGACACGACCTACGGTGTCTCTTATTCTCTGGCTTTGGAAAGCCCCTCGCTGCCAACAAAATTACACAAAAAACGAAGTTAAAGAAATAACAGTAATGCAGGAGGAGCGATAGCCGTGAATGACCAGGATACTCCTCATCCACTATGAAACAAAGAGAAATCTCCTTGGCCACAATGTGGATAACCAACCTCTAGCATTGGAACTATGCCTGCCTCTCTCTCTCTCTCTCTCTCTCTCTCTGAGTGTGTCGAGGCCCGTTGTCCCTCCTATAAAAATCTTGCCACAACTCCATTGCATGGCCTAACAAGCACCACTAGTCCTACTTATATGTCCTCTAGTGCTGTACAGTCTATTAAAACAACATGATTGATTGAACACCTCTAACACTTGGTATATTCACTTTCCCCATAGTATTCACCCTGTTTCATTTCTTGAAAATGGCTCCCAAGTGTCCTAGGACCATGGTAACCGTTTTGGTTCTGCTCAACATCATCTTCTTCAACTGTGTCTCGTCCCACAACCTCCCGTGCCCGCCAAAAGTCCCATCGTCCTCTCTGCCATCGCCCCCGAAAAATCCGGGAAAGTGCCCCAAAGATACACTGAAATTCGGGGTCTGCGGAAGCTGGCTTGGGCTGGTCACCGAGAACATCGGCGCCAAACCCAGCAAGGAATGCTGCACCCTCGTGTCTGGGCTAGCGGATCTTGAAGCTGCATTGTGCTTGTGCACAGCAATCAAGGCCAATGTGCTGGGCCTCGTGAAGATCAAAGTTCCTGTGGCTCTTAGCTTGCTTGTGAATGGGTGTGGGAAGAAGGTTCCCGAAGAATTTGTGTGCGCTTGAAATTAAGGTTTAGCTCTGTGTCTGTGCGTGCGCGTGTGCGGAGTTTCTGATGTGCTCTTCAAAACAACGGTGAAATTTTAGTTCAAGTGAAATGGAGCATCTTCATTTAGTCGACTCATCAAAGCATTTTACGCTTTTAGTTTCTTTAACTACGAAAAGGAAGAAGGGTTAATCTCGAGATAGGAAACTGTCTCCCTTGACATGAGAATATCGCCATGTCTTGAATAGCATATTTGTTGTAGCTTATCCCAAGTCCTACTCCCACATCGAATCGAAGAGGCCTTTCATGAAAAAAAAAGCATACCTTAATTTAGTGGGATGATAGTTCTAATTCTAGTTGGTAAAATCGTGTACTAGACAACTTGTCGGTCAAGTGTGTTGATGGTATTTTAACGGCAATGTTAGCGATTTACACTTATAAATCACTCATTAACGTCTTTCCCAACCGATGTGGAACAATCTCAACAATTAGAATTGACATGTAAAAGTGAGAGGATCGGTTGGATTGTATTCACTTAGATGGGTTAGTTGCGTGGCTCTTTTACAAGAAATATATGCACGATCAATCATCATGTAATTAGTTTAACGAGTGAGGATACTCGGCAAATAGCAATATGTCATGCGATGTAGACTTTAGATAATAGTGCTCGCCAGGGAAAAAAATGGAAAACCTAATCTCAGATAACCACTGTCTAGACGACCTCTTTGTTGTTACGTACCCCCAAGGAATAAATAAATTCAAAGTATTAATAAAATATTGATCTTGGAGAAGGGGCAAATGCCCATTGACCTGGTCCTCCACGGGCGCTTGGGCAACACGAAACTCCCCTACTTGCTAATAATTTTTCCTCGAACTTATATACAAGGGCCACCCTTAATCTAATTATCTCGATCCATGCTTTCAAACAATTCTCCCCACAAAAATTTCTTCTACACTTCTCTTGTGATTCGAGGTGTCCAATTAGATCTCCGAGACGAACCGTCGAGCATGACAATGAGGCCTGTCGCCGCCTTCGCGCTTGGAACCGTCTTCGGAGTGTTCATGAGCCGAGGGTTTCACCACTGCTGCGATCGCCACCACCATGAGTGGAGGAAGCGAGGGTGGCCGTGCCCCCGCCGAGCCGACCAGGAGGACAAAGCTTCTTCTGCTGATTCTGGGAAGACGGAGGCCATGGCGACAGCGATGGCGCCGCGTGCAATCGGGCAGGGTGCTTAGAGAACGGATGCTTAGCTCTGGTTTCCGGTAGAGATGCGTGTTAATCCTCCTGCAGCATGGATTTCTTATTTTGAATCAAGCCCGGTTGATTCAGTTCGACATAAATGTTTTACTAAGGTTGTACTGCTCATGACTTTGGTATTTGGCGTGGTATCTAATGGAAGCGAATCTACTATACATAATAGTTGAGCACGGTGTTGCCTACGAGAGTCTACACTTGTGATTTCACCTTCCTACTTATCTGTAATGATATACATATGTATATATTAGTGTTTTTTTTCGGGTCCATGGCTAATGCTATTTACCCTTTTTCCGTGGTTCATGTATCTACTGGACCTAAGGATTAAGGTGCCTTACAATTGATCGCACTTGTGCATTTAGCTGCCTTGCGCTGGGCACTTTCTCAGTTTTGTTTTTTGTTCTCTTGGTGCATGGCGTGAAATGGGAAATTCACGACTTAAAATCGTTCCATCATGTGATTTTATTTTTGTTGGGGTGTGTGGTTTATATTCTCTATTGATAGGAAGGTACAGGGGTCCTGCTCCATCTAATATAATTGAGAAGTGTAACAGAGAGGTACAATATGCCAATTATGGTGGAATTCTTTGTTAAATGTAGTTTTGATTTAAGGGTGAAACGGAATAAAATATTGTATTTCGATTTCTCTTTCTTGCTTTTATTCTCTATTTTGTTGCGTTTGTACCTCGAATATCAACAATTTTAGCATGCAAAGATCTTCTCTCGGCAGGCTCTGTTCACTCGCACAGTTTACTTTACACTCCTTTTGATGAAAGTAAACAAATTAATGAAATGCGTTGAGTAGAATACGTGCAGTTGAGGGGCCATGATATTGGGGGGGGGGTGTCCTATGTTAGACTCCCCTGAGGTATAGGGGCCCGTGGTAGATTTTTCGATCATAAAAAAAAAAAAAGTGTGGTTGCACCATGGAAATTACATTCTGAAATAGACCTGCCGGTTGTTTCTATGGAGCCAGCAGAATCAGCAAAGAACAATTGCTGACTGTGACATTCCAGCTTAGAAAGCAACTGTGTTGATTCTATCAAAATGAAATTGCCCATCCCATGGCTAAACAGGCTGCCAATCCCGTCGGCCTAAACAGTGGGAATTGGGCGACTAATCGCCAATCCAAGCCCATCTAAATTCTTCTCCCCATCGTGGAGACGTGACAATCCTAGACTGCTAGTGAATAGGAAAAGGTGTGGTCGAACTCAATATGTATTTGTCAAGTAACTTGGAATTTGGTGCGTCAGGAATCTTTTTAACTTTATTTGATTAGTGGGAAGCGTGAGAAGGGGGCGACGGACGCTATCATCCCTTTAGATATAAGCAGAAAGATTTTCCAATCACTACCTACCATTTGATCTGAAGCTATAACCAATGAGATAGAGTGATCTTTTCATCACTGTGCTACCACTCTTAACGGAGTAAGGCTGATCGGTTCCCCGGGCGGTCCGGTTCCTTCCCGGAACCGGGAACCGGACCGGTGGGACCGGTTCCCATTCTCTAGGACCGTGGACCGGACCGCCAAAGTTTTGGACCGGACCGGACCGGACTCGTCAGTTCAGTCCGGTTCTTGGGCGGTCCAATAGGACCGAGAAAAATTTAAGAGGAGTCTAGAGAACTTCTCATTGGGCTGGTCGCCGGCCACGGTTAGTCACGAAACCAATCAAAAGAGGATAAAAAAGAAAAGGGAGATGACGAAGGAACCCATTTTTTTCTTTACAATTTTCTCTAGAGCTGTATGTTTAGAATTTGGGGTTGTTTTCTTGATGAAAGTTGTTTCTCTCTTGCGTGTCTACAACATATATTAATTTGAGAATTTTCTGAAGTGTTTTGATCATCGGCTTGGTTGAATTCCAAACTAGTGTTCAAACTGTTTTTCAGAAACTGGGTTTGACCCCGTTCAAAGAAGTGTCATTTTGAGCTTATTTTGTTGCGAATTTTGATTTATGATCTTCATAAGAGTTGTAGCTCACGTTTAGGTTTACAACATGTCAAAATTTCAGATTCATACGATGACAATTGATACCCTTTTGACATGCATTTATGTCCCAATTTTCTCTGTAACCGGCCCTGTTTTTCCAGTAAAATGGATGCCTGTTTTTAACACTCTTACTCAATGAATTTGAGGACTATTCCTCTTGAAAGTTGTTTAATTATGTCTTAGCTAGTTTGTGGTGAAATATCAGAATTTTTGGATGGATAAATCTCTCCCTATGATTTAACAAAGAGAATGACTTCCTGGTGCATTACTGTGGTTGGTTGCAGCCTATGGGAGACAGAGATGATGGGACCAATCGGTTTTCTCTCTCTCGGCCCTAAAAGAGAAAGGGACGGTCCAATGGTCCGTTCCGGGGTCAGTGCAAGTGGTCCGGTTCGGTCCCGCCACACTAGGAACCGAGAACTGGACTGCCCGGGAACTGGTTCCATTTTTTGGAATCGTGGATCTGACCAAAACTTTCAAGAACCGGACCAACCCGGCCGGTCCGGTTCGGTCCGAGAGGTTCCCAGGTTGGGCGGTCCATTGTGCTCACCCCTAGTCAGGAGAGCAAATTGGCGGCTGAACTATTCTTGAACCAATGAAGCCTTTCGGTACGAGTAATCTCAATAAACTTCATGTATTACTCACACAAAAGTTTGTGACTTGAAGTAATTTGTTGCAGATCTTGATAGAATTGTATCTTGACGTTTCTATAAATTTCTCTTCTCGATTGCGCCATCGCCACATTGACTAAACTAGTATTTGGTCTAAGCACGTAATCAGAGATGCAAAGTGGGATTATGCATGCTATAACTTTGATTTTTCCACTCGGCTTGGAGCTAGCAATTTCTTTGAAAGAGCCAAAAACGTGACAAATAAGCTCAATAGTCCACCACCCGCTAGATACATCGTTGTCCTATATAAGGATCTCTAAAGAAAAGGTCATGCGCAAAAAGAAAGCCATGGTAAAACGGAGCGTAAAAGCGGCGGTCATCGGAGCCGGCATGTCGGGTCTGATTGCAGCCCGGGAGCTCCGTCGAGAAGGACATCAGGTGGTGGTCTTCGAAAAGGGCAGCGAAGTCGGGGGCACGTGGGTCTATGACCGCCGGGTCGAGTCTGATCCGTTGGGTCTCGATCCGGCTCGTCAGGTCATCCACGGCAGCATGTACAAGTCGCTCCGAGCAAACCTCCCGAGGCCAATCATGGGGTTCTTGGACTACCCGTTGGATGCGAAGCACGGGGTTGGGGATGATCGGAGGCCGTTTCCGGGTCATGAGGAGGTGCACCGGTTCCTGCGGGCTTTCGCGACAGATTCCGGGGTGGTCGAGCTGGTCCGGTTCGGGCACGAAGTGGTTCGGGTCGAGCGAGTCGCCGAGGGGAGGAAAGATGCGTGGGTTGTGGAGTGGCGTACGATGGACGGGGAAGCGCGTGCGGAGGTGTTCGAGGCCGTGGTGGTCTGCAACGGCAAGTACACGGAGCCAAGGCTAGCTGAATTTCCAGGTATGTGCCAACCATGTTTGTCATTCCCCCGTTTTTTTTCTTAAATATATATTTTCTTATTTCAGTGAATTGAGCTATCGGAATGTCCTCATTTGTCAAAAAACAGACAATGTGGATAATACTCAACATCCACATCTAACATAAAATCATGTCCACATCTTGCACCACGTTATTTATCGTGTTTCAATTCTTTGAAAAAGGTACAAAGATATATGTCACTTTAAATGTAAAATTAACACATTTCGCAAATAGATTCTATCGACTAATATTTTCGAGACTCTTGTTAAAAAAACTAATTAAATAAGAAAATTGCAGTTTTCAAAGTGCTGCTTAACAAAAATTCTAGTACTATGAAAATGACTCTTCATAATGTTAGGATCATCAGTACTCGAATTGTTTGAGTTTGAGCTAAGTCATGCCTACCTCGCATCACATCGTAGGAAGAAGTACTTGGCGAGGAGAACAAATACATAGCCATAACTATCGGGTTCCCGAACCATACAAAGATAAGGTATGATGTTCTTTATTTCTTGTTATAGCATACTAATCTTTTCCATGCCAATGAATTTCAATAAATGTTGGTAGGTATCAACTAAATATATGGCTATCGGATATGGAAGATTTACAATCTTATCTTTAGAATATCAGCCAAATATTGAGTTGTCAGATCTAGAAGATTTAAAATCTTTTATCTTTAGAAGTTATATATTTTATTTATATCTTTTCTTAGTAGTAAATCTTCTAAATTGAACTATAAGGTATATAAATACCCACCTAAGCTTAATGGAAATACTACAACAGTTTCTGCTTCAAAACTTGTCTATTAAAAAAAAAAACTGTTGGTTTGATCTCTTTTCTGATTACCTTTTGGGCAACTAGCAAAACTTGAAATGATTGATTTTTGCTTTTCATCATATGCAAACTAGAAATATTTATTCTAATTTACAAATTTTAGTTTCATAACTTTGTATGCCTTTGAAATTTACTAACTCTTATATGAAGTTACCAATGTATATTAAAGTAAGGTACCAACTTTTCGGATGAAGTTTAGAATTAACAACTCTCACTCTAGTTTCTTAGCTTAATTTTTTTTTTAATTTACCCACATTTCAATTGAGTTACTAGTTGAGATTGGTAATTTGATCAAAGAAAATTTGGTAATCTAATTGAGGTTAATATGTACTAAAAATAGTAAGTAAGCAACGTAATAAACAACTCAATGAGAGTTGACAAGCCTTAGCTTAGTCGGTAACTTAATTGGAGAAAGATTGGTAAGCTGTATAAAAAAGTGTCAGCCACAATTTTTAAGCTATTAATAAGAAAGGTAAATAGAATTAACAAAGGATAATTTTTTTTTCATAGAGATAAGAGAAGTTGGTAGTTTCCAAAATAAAAAATATAAATAGCTCAAAAAAGAGCTATTAATGCAAAGTAGCTGAGAACTTTATCGGAGAAGATTCGGTAATCACTCTAATTAAGAATAATTATTTTTAACAGGGGTTGGTATATTTAAAAGGTTAATAAGTAATTCCAAGAAAACTGGTAACTCGATAGAAAAATTAGTAACTTGAAAAAAGAAGAAGATAAAAAGCTTAGTAAACAACTTAAAAGAGATTTGGTAACTCAAAAGTATTTGAAAACTAGTTGGTGAACTAATCCAATGAAGATTGGTATTTCCACGTAATAGCTAATAGATTTAAGGCATAGGTAAGAATGATATATTAAACTCATAAAATATGTAGGAGAATTCTTGTATATGTTTGAGATTAGAGAAGTTCGTGATTAAGAAAGACGAAATAAATGTCAGTCCCTAAGTTCAATGAATAACGGTTATAAAAAACTAGTTAGTAACTTGATCAGCCAAAAAATAGTAGCAACTTTAATTAAAAATTAGTGATTTCTCGAAAAAAAGATGGTAAATTTAACGGTTAATTAAAAACGAATGAAATAACGTGACTAAAAACAGGAAAGTTGGCAAAATTTTCTCATGAATATAGATGGCTCCCTCATTCATTACCTATTAAGCTCTGCAGATCGTAGTGATAATTGGAAATGGACCAAGCGCGATCGACATTGCCAAAGACATCCTCCATGTCGCGAAAGAGGTTCACCTAGCTTCAACAGAAACCACCAAATTCAAGATTCATGGTCTATTTCAACATTCCACGGTATTGTGATTTTTTTTACTCCGATTATGTGTTATCTTCTAGCATCGAAAGAATTGGCCGAAATTATTCCGATCGCGACATGACTCGTCCAAAACATCATTTGCTTCGCGTAGATTGATTATGCCGAAGACAACGGGAAAATAGTCTTTCAAGATGAATCATCGATATGTGCAGATGCCATCATCCATTGTTCTGGGTATGGATCGAATATGTTTCTGATGCGTACACGTACACAAATCCCATCACACATGTGTCAACATTTTTATTATCATTGGTATTTTCACTTATCAGTATGCGTATTGTTCTTGTTCCTTAGGTACAAGTATCACTTCCCATTTCTCAAAACAGATGAAATCGTGAATGTGGACGACAACCGCGTCGCGCCTTTGTATAAACATGTTTTCCCACCTGCGCTAGCTCCGTGGCTCTCTTTCATCGCCATACCTTATCGGGTACACGAGTTAAAAATTGCCTAAGGGGGGAAAACAATGCTGATGGAAACATTATATGTTTATATCTTCGACTACATATTAATTCGATTAATGATACATATGCGGAAAAAATAATTTTGGGGGGTTTTTAATTATTAGGGAATTTGCCATTGTGACCTGATCCTTTTTTCTCCCGGCGTTGCTCTATTGATTTTTGAAATGCGAACAGACCATTGCGTTTCCCCTTAGCGAGTTACAATCAAGGTGGGTCGCAAACATTTTATCCGGGAAATTATCGTTGCCAAGTGAAGAAGAGATGACGTCATCGGTTCAAGATTATTACCTACGGATCGAGGCGGCCGGATGGCCCAAGCGTCATACTCACAGGCTTCAATTGGAAAAGGTGTGTTCAACGAAACCCAATTGTACCACTGAATCAAGCACATGAAACGCAATTTATTCCAACATTAAACATGAATTGGGCGTTTAAAAGTATAGAATCGCAGTGTATGTCTTGGATTATCGTAACTTATATTGTTAATCAGATTCCGACAACTTATTTTTAAATGCTAATTGAGTCTGCCAATTTCATTATTGAACATTTTCCTTCTAAGTATATGATCATCTTATATATATATTGTTGCTTTTGGCAGTTTGATTATGAGAATTGGCTTGCTGGAGAGTTGGGACTACCTCCGCTAGAGAAATGGAGACAAAACATGTATTTTACATCGTTGAATCTTCAGAGGACGTTCGATGAAAATTGGAGAGACAGTTGGGATGTTGAGAAATGGATGAAAGGAGCAGAAGGAGGAGGAGGAGGAGGGCCGGACGACATTAATTGCACTTTGGAATGTTAAAGTTGTAGAATCTAGGATACTACACGTGGGAACCAATCGAAGGAATCTATTTGCGATCCCCTACTTGATAATTTGCCTGCGTTCTCTTGAGCTTATTTATGCCCAAGTTTTTATTTTTTTTTGTGGTCAAAATACGGATTCTATAACCTTACTAAACCAAATTTGGTCAAAAGACGCTTGTCATTACTTTGATTCATGCTTCGTCAGCTTTTGATACATCACCTTGATTAATGACACAATTGCATACTGTGGAGTTCATTGGTGGATGCATCAACATCTACGTAAAGTTCTTATAACACACTCGCATATTTTTAGCGAGACAATTCGCAATCTTTATCTCACTCAAACGACTTCCAATTAAATTTCACCTACAAGTTCTTCGCATCTACTCATGATTTGGATCATCAGCGATGAATATACATGGTAGGTTACGTGCAAAGTAAGTGTGAATTAAATTCGAGTCATCCTAATTATGAAAAAAAAAAGAATTCGAATCTTCCTTGTTTCCATTATATGAAGTTAGAGAAATTATCGTGCATTGGGTCATCATCAAACGATGTGGCTGACGGCAATTACTAATCTTAACCTTACCAAATGTAATTTTCAGAAGAAGGCCTATGAGTGTAGCACCTCAAGATTTTTACAAACATAAGTGCACACGTGGGTTGCTTGGGTTCTATCGCATCTGACTTACGTCTACGTCTCATCGTCTATGTTCATCATTCGCCAAGTTCAAGGTTTATTAGGAGCCTCACGAGATCTTGCTGTATCAAAAACTTATTAGATCACGAGTGTGGTGAGCAGCTGTCCTTTACGAGCAGTAATCCCCTTCTCTCACTCTGAATCAAAGGATTACTTCTCAATACAATATCTTTCAAATTCATTCAAATTCGCAAGTTCTTTGATTTTCTATCTTGTGGATCTCTGGTATCGGGCATCAGTTTGCTATCACATTGTAGCCTATAGTGTACACCCAAAATGAAGGTCACGGCCTACCCTCTATCTATTTTTTATTTGCCTTTATATGTTTTAATAAGATTGGATGTGTTTGTTGTAGAATAGAGATGCAGTATAGTGTTCGGACAAAATAGACTAAGCGACGGTCGAGCAGTGTTCAGTAACAACAAAATTGAATAACAGAACCTGGTCTCAAGTTGGAGCGTCGATCCTCGGAATGCTCGGCACAAATCAGTTTAGGTTCGAGCCCGATGAATTCACGTCGTGTCCTTAAGACGATCTTTGCCTGCTTATACCAGTACCAAGCGTATATGGCTAGTCGTCTCCCAGGATAGAACGAACCTCGTCTCTCTCTCGCGGTACTACAAGAAAAGACCTTCGAACTTAACCGTATCGTTGAATGATTCCGCACTCATGTAAGACCAACCCGAATAAATGACTCCTAGATCAGACTAAAAAAGAATTCGGTTTCTATCCGAATATGCATGACGAATGGCACCTTTTAGACGACCGGACACGACCAACCAATCGTCTCTTTGACGAACGGACACGACTGACCACTTCTCATTCACAACTCTAGGGACACTAAGTTCCCAACAATCTCCCACATGAATGAGGAGTTCAGCTATCATGACTCTTCATTTATGTATGAAATGCAATGTGCGGTTATTCGATTAGAGATCGTTGCATCGGGATTAGTAGTCTGAGACTTTGAACTGTCCCTAGTGAAATCTATCGGACTTACGGTCGGTTAGTAGACGCGATGTCTTTGAACTGCCAACCTTTGATGTAAGTCAAGACAATAGAAAACACACAACTTTCTCTTGGATACAGTTGGTTCTCATTGTTGTGTTCGTTTTGGCCATGAACACCGCCTGGTCTCATGAGTGCTTTAGAGAACCGGCCTTTCGAATTCTCATAGAAGCGGCCCTCACTTCGCACTCACATAGGTGATTTCTGAATTTCGTGATATATCATATATCCAATTCAGATTTATTAAAAGCTTTATGCTTAACCTCCCCTTATTAGTACCGTCCTTCCACGGGAATGAGTAATAGTTCACAGTACGCTATACCGTCTTCATAACTTAGTTGTCCCTTTGAACCTAGTTCTTGGGATCTCCAGTCATTTAGGTAGGGTGTCCGCTATGAAGACTTATTTTACAGGCCTGAGACCCATTCCCTTGGATATTTTCGCAACTAATTCTCTAGTTAGGCCTTTTGTCTTGCTAGTGGATCCACACCATTATCTATTGACTTCACATAGTCAATTGTGATAATTTCACTAGAGATTAGTTGTCTTACGGTATCGTGTCTTCGACGAATGTGTCAAGACTTACCATCATACACGACATTTCTTGCCCTTCCAATTGCCGTTCGAATATCACTATGAATACACACAGTTGGCATTGAATTAGGCTAATTTGGAATGTCTTCCAAGAAATTCCGAAGCCATTTCGCTTCTTCACCCGCCTTATCCAAAGCTACAAATTCTAATTCAATAGTAAACCTTACAATGCAAGTTTGTTTGGATGATTTCCAAGACACTTATCCTCCACCAAGTGTAAATACTACAAACCCACTTGATGGCTTAGTGTCTCTTATCCCGGTTATCCAATTGACTCATATACTATGTTATACGGAAACATGTATATCTAGAACTTCGGATTCATAAGCAAGAAATCAATATGCACTACTATTAAGAGCATATTCAATAAAGACACAATCAACAGTTTTAGGTCATACCTTAACCCTTTTAGGCTTAGGAATCGCGACCTTAGCTACATACCCCCACACTTTGAGATATTTCAAGCTAGGCGTTCCGCCTTTTCAATTCTCATAGGGAATTCATTGTGTCTTTTGTTGGGTACTTTATTAAAGATAAAGTTTGCCGTCAAAACAACTTACCCCCCACACTACTGAATCTCCCATCAATACTCACGAGTATGACAACTCGTTCTAGAGGCATCTTCGGCCTCCACCTCAAATTTCGAGGCCCTCATCACTCAGGAGATCTCTACTACTCAGGGGCTTCGCGACTTGCAATGCGTGGCAACCATGCCTCACGACTTACTATGCGCGGTAATTCCTTCCTCGAACTTACGCATGACATGCACAACCAGAATGCATCAATTCAAATTATTCAATGTGCATGCATAAATCACATTAGTATTATAAGGAAGGAAAGTCAAGACCCTTAATCAATCTCTAGTTAAACTGCCATGAATTGCAACTTACTAGCTAGTCACCTCTTAAGACGCGTGGACACAACCATGGAAACATTCCAGAGTAATCATTCATTTGATCCTCATAACAAAAAATCAGTTTCTCCAATGGTCAAGACAATTCACCACATCTTAGTTAAGGTCTAGACAAGCAATTCTTAAGAAGAAGTGCACATCAAATTCGTTGAGCAATCCAGCCCACAGAGACATTAACAACTAGAGAAACAGGGTCAATTTTCAAAATTGTATCACACATTAGAGCCACCGAGACACAAACCAATTGACATCCAGAGTTGCACCTTTGGCCTTGCCAGACAGTTTGAAACTTGTTGTCCATTTTTCTGAACTTTTGTCTCCATTCAACTCTTCCAAAGTCAAAGGCAGCAGCCCGGTGAGATCAACCCAATGCTCACCAAGGTCAACACCCGTAGCTCCAATCACAGAAGTATTAACTGAGAGCATCTTAGGTTCATACTTGCACGAGTTAAGAGGCCCACTTTTATGGCAATATACAGTACATCTATGAATCAAAGTATCATCAAAATCAGTGGTTCCTCTTGGAACCCTTAAAGGTTGGGACTCCAACGCCTCATCCTTCCTTTTAAATTCCATGCACAAATTAAGGCAATCAAATTTACAGGTAAACCCTCAATAGAGGGTACATGAAGAAAGAAAAGGCATCCAAACTTTCGGCCACGAAGATGGGACAGAGCTTTTAGGGGTTTCTACCAATTCCACATGGACGATGATTTGTTAAACTTGCTCAAAATCCCTTTTCAACCTGATTTTCTGATCTTGGAACCAATCTATGTTCAAAGAACCCAACTTTTCCAGAATACTGAGTTGATCGGAAAAATACAGACTTTTGAGTGGCTTCATACAAATACAAAAACTTTGCTTATCGCCTCAATGTCTTGCAATAGCTGACTATTACCAGTACTCATAGAGCTCGCACCGTTGGCAAACTCGTGTCCGTACACCAACATCTCTTGACAATGCGATAACTCAATTCAGATCATGACAATTGAGGCGACGAACAATATAAGTGAATCGAATCAATAATGTGTCCCTATGAGTAGAAAAGTACAGGAAACATTACAACACCCTTCACTTAAACGCAGAGATAGTTACTTCAAGCCAAGAAGATCATCTAACTGTGTCTAGATTCCATGATCTCTGCACCTCATGATGGCACAATACGATATTCTAGAATAACAAATACTTTCATGTACTTAAGAAGCTCGTCGATGATGCGGCTTAGACTATGATCATTGAGAGCAAAAAACAATCCAACAACTCAATCACATCCACGTCAATTTCCGCACCATACGAGAATCGAGAATCCGAAACAACCGAGCGTTATAAGCGTTTACGAGCACGTTATAAATAACAACCAGCCAATCAAGCAGAAAGTCGGTCAATTCTAACAAGTCCCTATTCAACTCCTTGTAACAGCAAACCATGTCTCTTAGCAAGGAGTAAACTTCAAGCCGCATGCCCGCAACCGCAAAAAACATGAACCATCATCCTAAGGGCGACAATGGAATCTTCAAACCCTTGTTCGTTTACAATTCTCTGGAATCTAATGCTCCAGGCGACCTCCCAATTCAAAGACTTAAGCACTCTACCATTTAAAGAGAACAACATGCACTTACTTCTCTCTTCGTGTCTATGCGTCACAACAGGGTTCCAATTCTCAACCTCCAGAACTTCATCATGCCTTACATAGTGAACTAGCACAGAGTTATTTGGCAAAGTCTCTAACTAGTAGAACTATACTTAACAAAAGGAAAGACACATCACCAACATATCCGTCCCTAACAAGAAAGCTGGAGGTCACGAGAAAGAGTGGCCACCCAGAAGCTTACTACCAAATCCCAAACTCAACGAATTCATCTTTAGTTGCAAAGCTCTTCAACATCCCATTGGTGTTAAAACCACAGGCCACTTCCCCGTTCCCAGACACGGCTATCATCTCCGCCTTCCCGTCGTCAAGCCTTTCCTTGACCACGAAGTCAACCGCCGCCTGAAACTCCATCACGGCCACCACGTCGTGGGCCAGGGTCCCGCGTATCATGACCTCCCCTTCACCAGTGCACCAGACCCCAGAGAGGTCGCACTTGTAAGTCCCGGCTCCTATCAAGGGAGCCCCCGATGCGGCCACACATCTTGTTCATGAGGCCATCAGTGGAGGTGGCCGTTGCGCACCTCCCCTGCCCGTTGACCACGGCGCATCCGACAGTCTCCGGCACGTAGACGCTGATCAGGAGGCCGTTCATCTGCAGGGGGTTCTCCACACTGGCGTCGCACGTTTTCGGGAAGACAATTGGGATTCTACAGACATGTTTAGCCTATTGCCAGGAACGAGATGCAGACTAATCCTGAGAACTTTTACTCCTTTCCCTCGAATCCCAAATGCCCAAATAAGCAAAGGAGAAGAAAACTATGTAGAGGAGTAAACAGAAGGTACAGACAAGCGTTGTTACCCAAGTTTTCTTAAAACACAAGTCTGTAGGTCAGACCCGTGTCAAGCAACAGAGCCAAGCAACTCGCGCTCGCTATGCAACAAGGCCTTAAACCCGTGTCAGGCAAGTCTCACTGACAAGAATGGAACTTCAAAAATTCATCTTACACATACACATTCCGTTGAACCAGTAAATGAGGAACGACCCAGAAAAGACAACCGAACAGAATTGTTCCAAACAAAATAGAGTCGAACAATAATCTGAACAAGTTGTCAAAACGACAAAGTAATATAACACAACTACTAGTCCGAGAATTTGGTCCGAGAACCGAATCATTAAAACCAAGAGCAGAATATTATAATCGGTCCGAGAGCAAAATCCGAACACCTCTAGATGCGAAAAGAGATTGTTATGAAATTAAATGAACAATGTTCGGACAAGCAAGTATAAGTGGCGTTGAGAAGACCAAACCGAAATAAAAATAGTGTTAAAATGGCAGAACACTAATCCCCAGAACGTGTATTGGAGAAAAGAACCGAACAGTCAACTTCAAGCAAAAAAGACCGAACACTTGGCCACAGAAAGATCGTCTTAAGATTGTTGTAGAATAGAGATGCAGTATAGTGTTCGGACAAAATAGACTAAGCGACAGTCGAGCAGTGTTCAGTAACAACAAAATTGAATAACAGAACCTGGTCTCAAGTTGGAGCGTCGATCCTCGGAATGCTCGGCACAAATCAGTTTAGGTTCGAGCCCGATGAATTCACGTCGTGTCCTTAAGACGATCTTTGCCCGCTTATACCAGTACCAAGCGTATATGGCTAGTCGCCTCCCAGGATAGAACGAACCTCGTCTCTCTCTCGCGGTACTACAAGAAAAGACCTTCGAACTCAACCGTATCGTTGAATGATTCCACACTCATGTAAGACCAACCCGAATAAATGACTCCTAGACCAGACTAAAAAAGAATTCGGTTTCTATCCGAATATGCATGACGAATGACACCTTTTGGACGACCGGACACAACCAATCAACCGTCTTTTTGACGAACGGACACGACTGACCACTTCTCATTCACAACTCTAGGGACACTAAGTCCCCAACAGTGTTTCCTTTGAGCTCGAAGGTCTAAAGTATATTAAGTGTTAGAGTTCACATGCAAATGTTGGATATAAAGTATTGAATCAAAAGCAACTTGCTTCTAAAAAATGCAGGCGCTGCAATGTTGGATTTGGATTCATTCAAATGGGCGGTGGAGACTACTTCACCTCACGTGGAATCGGCATTCGTTGAATATCGTTTGTAATCTTAATAAATTGTCGATCATGAGTTTGATTAGGTGGATCTACCGACACAACGACTGCTTCTACTTAGCCCATTAATAATTTAAGTTGTTTAGACCTTCCCCAGTAAATTTAATTGCCAAAGCCATACGCAAGAAAGAATCTCCTCTAGGAGAAAGCGAGTTGAAGTACAGCACAGATGCAGTAAACCATCCGGATCCCGATCCCAAAACCATGGCAAAACGGAGCGTAAAAGCGGCGGTCATCGGAGCTGGCATGTCGGGTCTGATTGCAGCCCGGGAGCTCCGTCGAGAAGGGCACCAGGTGGTGGTCTTCGAAAAGGGCAACGAAGTCGGGGGCACGTGGGTCTATGACCCCCGGGTCGAGTCCGATCCGTTGGGTCTCGATCCGGCTCGTCAGGTCGTCCACAGCAGCATGTACGAGTCACTCCGAGCAAACCTCCCCAGGCCAATCATGGGGTTCTTGGACTACCCGTCCGACGCGAAACATGGTGTCGGGGATGACGTGAGGCCATTTCCGGGTCGCGAGGAGGTGCTCCGGTTCCTGCGGGCTTTCGCGACAGATTCCGGGGTAGTCGAGCTGGTCCGGTTCGGGCACGAAGTGGTTCGGGTCGAACAAGTCGCCGCGGGGAGGAAAGATGCGTGGGTCGTGGAGTGGCGTACGACGGAAGGGGAAGCGCGTGCGGAGGTGTTTCAGGCTGTGGTGGTCTGCAACGGCAAGTATACCGAGCCAAGGCTAGCCGAATTTCCAGGTACATCGCAACTGTGTTTGTCTTTCCCCCATTTTTTTTTAAATTTATCTTTTCTTTTTTCAATGAATTCAGCTATCAGAATGTCCTTTATTTGCCAAAAAAAGACAATGTGGATAATACTCAACATCCACATCTGACAGTAGATCATGTCCGCATCTTGCACCACGTTACTTATCGTGTTTCAATTCTTTGAAAAAGGTACGAAAATATATATCACTTTAAATGTAAAATTAACACATTCCGAAAATCGATTTTGTCAACGAGTATTTTTTGAGATGCTTGTTAAAAATAACTAATTACATACAAAAAAATTGCAGTTTTAGAGAGCTGCTTTTGTCATGTGGCAATTAATATTTTGAAATTTTAAGTGTTTCCTTGTTAGATATACCTAACAAAAATTCTAGTACTATGAAAAGGACTCTTCATAATGTTAGGACCATCACTACTCGAATTGTTTGAATTTGAGCTAAGTCATGCCTACCTCCCATCACAATTTAGGTAGAAGTACTTGGCGGGGAGAACAAATACATAGCCATAACTATCGGGTGCCCGAACCATATAAAGACAAGGTATGATGTTCTTTATTTCTTGTTATAGAATACTAATCTTTTCCATGCCAATGAATTTCAATAAATGTTGGCAGGTGTCAAAAACTTGTAGGTTAAAAAAAACTGTTGGTTTGTTTTCTTTTCCAATTACCTTTTGGGCAACTTAACAAAACTTGAGTTGATAGTTTTTTGTGTTTTTATAACATGCAAACTAGAAATATTTGTACTAATTTACAAATTTTAGTTTTGTAACTTTGTATGATCTTCAAATTTACTAAATTTTAGATGAAGTTACCAATGTAAAATAGAGTAAGGTACCCACTTTGTGAGGTGAAATTATCAACTAGTTTTGGATTACCAACTCTCACTTTAGTTTCTTAGCTTAATTGTCTTTTTTTTTTTAATTTATCATCATTTCAATTGAGTTACCAGTTGAGGTTGGTAATTTGATCAAAGAAAATTTGGTAATCTAATTGAGGTTAACATTTACTAAAAATAGTTAGTAAGCAACGTAATAAACAACTCAATAAGAGTTGATAACCCTCAGCTTAGTTGGCAACTTAATTGGATAAAAATTGGTAAGCTGTATAAAAAGGTGTCAGCTATAAAATTTAAGCTATAAATAAGAAAGGTAAATAAAAGTTAACAAATGATAAATTTCTTTTTCGTTACAGATAAGAGAAGTTGGTACTTCGAAGATAAACGATGATAAATAGCTCAAAGAAGAGCTACAAATCAGAAGATTTGGTAATCACTCTGATTGAGAATAATTAATTTTAACAAAGGTTGGTATATTTAGAAGGTTGATAAGTAATGTT
Source organism: Melaleuca alternifolia (assembly GCA_019926035.1). Lineage (NCBI taxonomy): Eukaryota > Viridiplantae > Streptophyta > Magnoliopsida > Myrtales > Myrtaceae > Melaleuca > Melaleuca alternifolia. The sequence continues at coordinate 1,281,018 of JAGKPW010000079.1, forward strand.
AAGAAAAGTGGTAACTCAATAGAAAAATTAGTAACTTGAAAAAAAAGAAAGATAAAAAGCTTTAGTAAACAACTCAAAAGAGATTTGGTAACTCAAAACTATTTGAAAACTTATATGGAGGAAAGTTGGTGAACCAATCCAATGAAGATTGGTATTTCCGCATAATAGCTAATAGATTTAAGGCATAGGCAAGAATGATAAATTAAACTCATAAAATGTGTAGGAGAATGTTTGTATATGTTTGAGATTAGAGAAGTTCGTGATTAAGAAAAATGAAATGAATGTCAGTCAATAAGTTCAATGAATAACGATTATAAAAAACTAGTTAGTAACTTGATCAACAAAAAAATAGTAGCAACTTTAATTAAAATTAGTGATTTCTCGAAAAAAGATGGTAAATTTAATGGTTAATTAGAAAGGCTAATAAAATAACGTGACTAAAAAGAGAAAAGTTGGCAAAATTTTCTAATGAATGTAGATAGCTCCCTCATTCATCACCTATTAAGTTAAGCTCTGCAGATCGTAGTGATCATTGGGAATGGACCAAGCGCAATGGACATTGCCAAAGACATCCTCCATGTCGCTAAAGAAGTTCACCTAGCTTCAAGAGAAACCGCCATTTTCAAGATTCATGGTCTATTTCAACATTCCACGGTATTGAGATTTTTTTTTACTCCGATTATGTTATCTTCTAGCATCGAAACAATTGGCCAAATTTGTTCCGATCGCGACATGACTCGTCCAAAACATCATTTGCTTCGCATAGATTGATTATGCTGAAGACAACGGGAAAATAGTCTTCCAAGATGGATCATTGATATGTGCAGATAGCATCATCCATTGTTCTGGGTACGGATCAAATATTTTCCCGATACGTATGCATATCTCACCACACGTGTGTCAAAAATTTTATTATCATTGGTATTTTCACTTATTAGGTAATGTGTGTTTTTCTTGTTCCTTAGGTACAAGTATCACTTCCCATTTCTCAAAACAGATGAAATCGTGAATGTGGACGACAACTGTGTTGCGCCTTTGTATAAACACGTTTTCCCACCTGCGCTAGCTCCGTGGTTCTCTTTCATCGCCATACCTTATCGGGTAAACGAGTAAAAATTTTGCCGGGGAGGGGACAATTCTGAGGGGAAACATTATATTTTTACATTTTCGACAATATTTTAATTCGATTAATGATATATTTTTTGGAAAAAAATTTATTTTGGGGGGTTGTTTTATTATTAGGGATTTAGCCTTTGTGACCTTTTATTTTTCTCCCAACGTTGCTCTATTAATTTTTGAGATGCGAACAGACCATTACGTTTCTCCTTAGCGAGTTACAATCAAGGTGGGTCGCAAAAATTTTATCCGGGAAAATATTGTTGCCAAGTGAAGAAGAGATGACATCATTGGTTCAAGAACATTACCGACGGATCGAGGCGGCCGGATGGCCCAAGCGTCACACTCACAGGCTTCAATTGGAAAAGGTACGTCCAACGATACCCAATTGTACCGCTGAATCAAGCACATGCAACCCAATTTCATTCCAACATTAAAAAAATGGAAATTTTGCAAATTTTCAATGAATTGAACGTTTAAAAGTATAGAATCGCAGTGTATGTCTTGGATTATCGTAACTTATATTGTTAATCAGATTCCGAAACCTTATATTATATTCTAATTGAGTCTTCCATTTTTATTATGGAACATTTTCCTTCTAATTAGTATATGATCATCTTATATATTGTCGTTTTTGGCAGTTTGATTATGAGAACTGGCTTGCTGGAGAGTTGGGACTACCTCCGCTAGAGAAATGGAGACAAAACATGTATTTTACAACGTTGAATCTTTCGATGACGTTGGCTGAAAATTGGAGAGACACTTGGGATGTTGAGAAATGGATGAAAGGAGAAGAAGAAGGAGGAGGAGGGCCGGACAACATTCATTGCAATTTGGAATGTTAAAGTTGTAGAATCTAGGATATTACATGTGGCAATTTAAGGAATCTATTTGCGATCCCCTACTTTATAATTTGCCTGCGTTCTCTTGAGCTTATTTATGCCCAAGTTAATCTAGGGTCGTCCATGACTTTCAAGACCTCAATCTGAGATCTTGGCCTCTCACCGTCCTTGGAATTGCACGACCTCCGATCTAACGTCGTCGCGGATGAGATCGTTGAATGCTCACGACAACTACTAATGTGTGGTCGTGGTGGCGCTCCTTGCCTTTGAGGGCGAGACAGAGAGGGAGTGTAAGAGAGGAGCTTCAGCAGCCGATGAGGGTGGGGTCAAGGAAAGTGGTGGTGATCACGATTACGAGCTGTCTAAGAGTACTATGCACATTTAAATATCAATGATCTGTGCTCATGGCAGGTGGCTCCGCTAATCAGTGACCGCAAGAGATTAAAAGACCGTTTTAAGCAATTTCAGATAACCCATTGTGGAGAGAAGCTAATCAATTAGCGGATTGGTGTCACTTGAAGCAATAAAAGGAGATATTTTCTAACAATCATGCGCAAATCTGAGGGTGATTTAAGTTCGTCATTTGTCAAGTGCAAAATTTATTGGGAGCCTCGCGAGATCTTGCTTTAACGAAAGTTATTAGATCACGAGATCGGTGAGCGGCTGCCCTTTATGAGCAGTAATCCCCTGCTCTCACTCTAAATCAAAAGATTACTTCTCAATACAATATCTTTTAAATTCATTTAAATTTGCAGGTTCTTTAATTTTCTATCTTGTGAATAGCCGATCGAACATTGGTTCCACTATCGTGTTATGGCCTATAGCATACACCCAAAATGAAGGTCATAGCCTATCATCTACCTCTTTTTTTTATTTGTCTTTATATGTTTTAATAAGATTGGATGTGTTTACTTTGAACTAGAAGGTCTTAAACTATATTAAGTTTTAAAGTTCACATGCAAATGATGGATATAAAATATTGAACCAAAAGCAACTTGCTTTTAAAAAATGCAGGCGCTGCAATATTAATTTTTAGTCAATTCAGATGGGCGGTGGATACTATTTTTACAAACGTGGAATCGGCATTTGTTGAATTTTGTTTGTAATATTAATAAATAGTGGATCGTGAGTTTGATGAGGTGGATGTACGGACAGAACTGCACAGCTTCTATTTAGCCCATTAATAATTTAAGTTGTTTAGACCTTCCCCAGTAAATTCAACCGCCGAAGCCATATGCAAGAAAGAATCTCCTATAAGAGAAAGCGAGTTGAAGCACAGCACAGATGCAGTAAACCATCCGGATCCCGGTCCCAAAACCATGGCAAGACTGCGAGTTAAGGTGGCGGTCATCGGAGCCGGCATGTCGGGTCTCATTGCAGCCAGGGAGCTCCACAGCGAGGGTCACCAAGTGGTGGTGTTCGAGAGCGGCAATGATATCGGCGGCACGTGGCTGTATAACCCTCGGGTTGAATCCGACCCACTGGGGTGGGATCCACGCCGCGAGGTTGTCAACACCAGCATGTACTGGTCGCTCCGGGCGAACCTGCCGAGGCAAATCATGGGTTTCTCTGACTACCCTTTCCTCAAGAAGGGAAACGGGGACCCGAGGAATTTCCCAGGTCACGAGGAGGTGCTCCGGTTCTTGCGTGGCTTCGCCGAGGATTCTGGGCTCATCCGGTTGATCCGGTTCGGGCATGAAGTGGTTCGGGTCGAGCAAGCTGTTGAGGGGAGGAGCGACCAGTGGGCCGTGGAGTGGCGGACGTGCGGTGGGAAGGATGCGCCGGGCGTGGATGTTTTCGATGCTGTAGTGGTTTGTAACGGCAAGCACACCCAACCGAGGATTGCTGAATTTCCAGGTACATCGTTCCATCTAAGATCATACTTGTTGAATCGTTTCTCTTCGTTGATAATATAGAAGATAAAGAGAACTTGCCTTTCCCTAATCTCAATACATAGGATTGCTTTGTCGGCCCCATATGTGCCAAAACTTTGGAGTTTCCCCAAAACCCCTCATTCTTTTTTGAGTTTATTTTCTCGAAAAGAGGTCACTTTCAATCTTATTTACCTATTAAGAAAAATATCAGGTAAGCATCTATGTGGCTCTTTTTAAATTAATGGATTTTTCATAGCTCATCAAGAGAAAATCTAAATACGCGCACCTTTGATAGCACCAAAAGTTTGTTTTTTACCCTAAGGTTAGAACTGTATATGGTAAAATAAGGTTTCCCCTTAAAAAGAGCAACTGTCCTTAAACCTAGAACCTTTATAACTATTGTCAAAAGAATCGTCTAACTATGTTCAAATAATTGCATGTTATTCATGTTCAATAGCTACTAAACATTGTTATTACATAATATGTTTACTATAAACATATTATGTTATAACTATTACAATTAGTAAACTAATTTTTTGAGTTACATAACAAGGCATAAAGACCAAACCGTGGGTAGCTGTGTTAGTTAAAATCTTATCCATCTGGCCGAGGTTAAGAGTTCGAAACCCGTAATCACTAGCGTCTTAAGTGGGGGGTCTGGAGTTGGGGTCATGTGCTAGTATCTCTTGAGGTATATAGGCATAGCCCTTCGGTGCCGTCCAAGCATAGGAGGCCCGTGGTGGAGTCCAAGATTACCAAAAAAAAAAGGCATAAAGCCTAAGAGAAAATTAAAAGGCTAAGTAACGTTGCTGTTGGGCCTTTTCTCAATGTACCTAAGATAAATTTTACATGCATCCAATACATGGGAGCACATTCCATCTCTGATATTAAATTATGTAAGTCTTAACTAAGATTCACAATATTTAATGGTTGAGAACCACTTAGGGCGTTGGCCACCACCAACCTTCCTTAGATTCATCTCTATGGTGCAATCCAATCCTTGTTTTCTTGTCCTCAACTAACTATTGAAATTTTTTTCCTTCTTTCTTTGAAGCCACTTATGAATTCATTCGTCAATTGTTTTGCTTAACTTGAAATTGAGTTGGCAAACAAGTGGACTTAAAATTTTTATATAATCAACTTGAATATCGTGTTACGTTATGAAAAGTGAAATACACAAATTTGAAGCATATGCTTGCTCGGACAAGTTTTCTCCCCCTTCCGTTGAAATAGTATTTTAGGAAAAAAAAATTAAAAATACTAAACTTATTGCATTTTTGTCAGTTTACTAATAAATCTTTCTATTTTATCAATTAAATCCTAAACATTTTCACATTTTATTAATTGAGTCTGCAAAATCAATTATGGTCGGAATTCGCCGATTCAGATCGCTGGCCATCTTACGTCACACCATTAGTGTTGACGTGGACTACTTTTAATAATATTTTAATGTTTTAATTCAACTTTATGTATCAATTTTTCTAAAAAAAAAATTCTTTTTTTCCCTTTCTTCTTCTTTTTGCTTGTGACTGACCACTAACCACAAGCAATGATTGGCCACAAAAGGTACTTGGCCTTGCCATCACCCACCACAAGCGAGGCTCGGCTAAGCAAGGGAAACCCTGATGAGGCTAACCCTCATCAAATCAAGCTTCGCTTGTGGCAGACAATGGCGAGCCTTGCTAGGCAAGGCCAACTCACCTAGCCATGCTTGGTGCCTAGCCATTGTCTATGGCAAATGGCCAATTACTGGAAAAAGGAAGAAGAAAGGATAAGAAAAAAATTTAAAAATATATATTATTAAGAGTTTTTCATATTAGCATTAGCAATATCGCATGGGACAGTCGATACTTACGTCTGCAAATTTCGGGAAAAATTGGCCAGATGGACTTAATTGACAAAATGTGAAAAATGTTTAGACTCAATTATAAATTTGAAAGATTTAGTCTTGAGTTGGAAAATAATTTTAGGAATAAATTGGAAAAAGTATGATAGGTGTAGTATTTTATTTTACCTAGTTTGTTATTATGAAAAGATGCGACTCTTGGTTATCTAAAGAGTTGACTCTTGGATATGAAAAGAAGTGATGGTAATATGAGAAGTGGTGATGGTTCATCACAAAAGGTGATGATGGTGGGGATAAAGGTACATGTTCTAAAAAATGTGTTGATTGATTGTCTATAAATATCACCAAATCATACATTGTTAATCAAAATTGTTCAAAATAGCAACTTCTTCTTCATAACTCTCTCTTATTCTATTTTCATACACATAATTTTAATAATGCATTCAAGGTGAAATCCTAAAGGAGAAATTGAGTTATTTCTGAACTTGTTTCTTTGCGCTTTCGGTATACATTTTGAAGGTATATTGCTTTTAAACCCAGCAACAATAATAGTGGGTGCAAATAATAGCTTAAAGATAGTGATTGTCATCATGCATCAAAATATCAAAGATCGATAACTACTTCTCTATCTTCATTAGCAATCAAATTTCCCTAACAATGTTAAATTATTATTTTCATGAAGATGGTAATGGTGGTCGTAGTAAGTGCTCATAATCTCGAAATATAAGTATCAATGAAACTTTCATTTCTGTTAATATGCTTAAGTCATCTTTCTTGTGGCATACTAAATTATTTAATGTTGCTATACTATATTGAAGTCTATAAATAAAAGTGGTACATATCATATGTTAATCTTGACAAGAAAAGGACAATAAAAGAAACTACAAAGGAAGGATTCTCAATGCTCTGTCAGATTGTCTATATGAAATTTTTCTATCTTATGCAAATCCCAAAGACATTTGCATTGCCTTGGAGACCAAGTACAATATTAGTAAATAAGATAATAGATTTACTATTTTGAATCCATCATGATTAATAAAAAATTAGCCTTCAAGCTAGTGAAGGAACTTCACTAGTATATTGCCAAACTAAAAGACCTTATGATTGAAGTTTCTGAACCTCTTTAAGTGGCTGCAATTATTTCAGAATTACCTCCTAATTGGAATCATTATCAAAATAAACTTCTGCACATGATTAAAAACTTGATTTGTGGATAATATGATAAATCACATTCTAATTGAGGTAGGTTCTCGGGAACGTGAGGCTAACTATGTGAAAGAAATTGTAAGTAAGGTACATTTTGTTGAGAATGACAATAGGAGCAGAGAAAAAAGAAGAAGAAGAATTAAACAACTCAATATGTGACTCAAAGCAAGCAGCAAAACAATGGCATGAAAATTTAATTCGGTAGTACTATCATATGGATTTACGCATAACAATGGTGATAAATACATTTACTCAAAATTTGTCAATGGCTATGGAGTTATAATCTACTTATATGAAGATGATATACTGATTGTTGGTGCAAATATGCTTGGCATAAACGAAAGTAAAACATATATATCTTCTCTATATGAATGTATGGATACAAGTTTATGTATCTAAAAGTGGGGGTATACTTTTAATTAATGGCTCTACGTGGAGAAAATGGTTCAAAGATATCGAAATTTGAGAATTAAAGAGTCAAATGTACGATATGATGTGCCAATTAAATTGATGGAAAATGTTGGACCACGTTTAACACGGAACAATTGTAAAAAAAGTCCGAAATCTATTGTATCTTTGCCAATTCAGTCCTAAAATTTTTATTTGACCAATTCATTCTAAGCCTTTTGGAACTTTATCAATTCAGTCCTTTTGATGACTTTGTCTTGGAAAATACCTACGTGTATATCCGGTCATGTAAGATAGATGGTGTTGACTAGACATCTATGTAGACATTTTCCGAGACAAAATCGCTGGAAGGACTGATTTGACAAAGTTTTAAAAGTTTACTAAATTGAAATTGCAATAGGTTTAGGACTTTTTGGACAATTCTCCCCCTTTAACACAATTAGAATATGTTAGCAAAATTGGAAATTTAATGTATGTTATGCATTAGGGGTGATCGGTTCTCGGGTGGTTCCCGGTTCCCCGGACCGGTGGGAACGGTTCCCCGTTATTTGGAATCGGGAACTTGACCAAACCGGACTAGGCGGTCCGGTCTAGTTCCCGCCCCGGTCTGGTTCCCGGGCAGGTAATTATTAATTACTCGGCGACAACCTTCTCTCGTGGTGACATAGCTCGGCACACACTAGCAATGTCACGCCCCGATTCCTCGGGGTCGTAGCAATGTTTCCAGGATCCAACTTTACTCTAAGATTTGCAGAAGAATCTAGTTCTTAGTCAAATTGTTCCCAAGGTAGAACACTACACTCCATTTTGATCAAGAAACTTACTTCCCATAGATACAAGGATAAGTCAGGTCAAAATACAAAAAGGGAAGAGAACAGGAGGAGACATAACAAAAGCCTAGAGTCACGGTCGCCGCACAGCTATACAATCAAAAGTCGCGGGAAAAAGAGAAGGGAGAGTACTAATCCTAAGTTGCCTCCATCGGCTTGGGCCAATCTTGCACACACGAAGGCTTTGGGTTGTCCACGGTGCCATCCTTTGAGTCATCTGCCCCATCAGGGTCTTCGAAGCCGGACTCGTAGCCTCCCTGAGGTACCTTACACTCCTCAACCAATAACTCTAGTCCGGCCTCATGGAAGCCCGCGTACACGCAAATGTGCTGATGTGGGTACCAGATGTGCTTCGTGGTGCTCCAAATCCAACCTGTCGTGCTGTGGGATTCTTGGATTAATCCATCTTCCTTTACTTCTATGTCTATGACATCTCCCATGTCTCTAGGGGGAACGGGGGCTGCTGCCATGCCGTTCTCTTCGTCTTCTTCTTCTTCTTCATCCAAATTGAAAGGGATATCCGGCTCCAGATCCCCCTCCTCCCGATCCTCCTCCTCCTGAGGGTCCCACTCCAGCTCCAGATCCAGCTGCTGCTCCCAGTCCTCCGGATCCAGAGGTTCCAGCTCCAGTAGATCCCAAGCTTCCTCCTCGTGAGGGTCCACCTCCATAAGCTCCTCCTCCTCTGGCTGGTCCTCCAAGTCTGATAGGTCTTGAACCGGGTCCATGCGGTGGTCCTGGGATGGTAGGGTGGTGGAATGAGATACTTGGTATCCCAGTGAATGAACCCTAATCCTAAATTAGGAACACTCCTGCCCTAGGGTCCCTAAATCGACCCTCCCAACTCTCGGGCTTCCGTTGGCCTGTCAGCCAACCCTAGGCAAGCCTAGCTGTAAATCTCTCATCCCAAGGTCCCCAAGCTCCGTGCAGAAACACTCATTACCAACCCAAATCGAACAACTCCCCACCTCTAGATTTCTAAGCTAAAGGTAGACTAACGATGTCATGGAGGTCTAAACAATTTACAGGGTGGGGCAGGTCTACTAACGAGGACCTAATTGCGATTATATGGAAATTTTATCTAGGCATAATTGATTAAATGGAAGTGGCGCAACACTTAAATACACAATATAGTACTAGAATCGACTAATTATAATAATAATTTAATGAAATTGAAAAGCAAATAGGGCTCTTAACTAAATTAATCAAATGCTATGCGAAAGGATATTTAATGATAAATGACTAATTTAATTAAATTGTAGAAATAAATGAATTAACAACTCTAAGATTTTAACAGAGGTGTCAAGCCAACCCTCCTTTTTCCTCGAGGGGTCCCAACTCTGACCACGCTTGAGCACAAGTAAACGTACGAGGGCATTTCTCGTAAAACGTGGGATGCCAGTCCCTAGGTCGACACAAGTCGAACTAAACCACCTAAGTGGTCAACAATTAACCATTGTCCAATACTGCTAACCAATCTAACTAATCAATGAAATTGACGAGTAAACAAGGAATCCTAACCGTTCTACTCGCCCTAGCCATTTCTACCCGTTTTCTACTAAAACAGTAAATGCGCCTAATAAAGGTTTAGAGTCCACTCACTTGTGAGTTTTCTTGGCTAATTTCCCCTTGCTGCACTCCTGGTTGCACCCAAGGAAAAAAAATAATTTTCTTTTTCTTTTTCTTTTTCCTTTTTCCTTTTTCCTCTTTCTTTTCCTTTTTCTTTTCCTTTTTTTCTTTTTTCTTTTCCTTTTTCCTTCTGGGCCGCGCGAGCTGGACCTGGGCCGGGCCGGCTGACTGGGCCTGGGTCGGTCGGCTGATTGGCTGGCTGGTTGGGCCGGGTCGGCTGGGCCGTTGACTGGGCCGGGCAGACTGACTGGCTGGGCTGCTGGGCTGGCAGCCTAGCCCGTCGGCTGTCTTCTGTCTCCGGCGACGGCGACGGCTCCGGCGACGACTCCGGTGACGGTCGTCTTCTCCGGTGAACCCCGACTCCGGGTCGTGAGTCGGGTCAAGAGGTTTTCTCGGGTTTGGCCGCCGTTCACCGTTCTCCGGCCAAATCGAAGCTCGAGACCGGCTGGGAGAGGAAGCTGAGCCTCCGGCGCGTCGATCGGTGGTCACGGCTTGGCCAGAGGTGGTCGGAGCTGGCGGGGAGACGGCCACGAAGTCGGCGGTTCACCTAGGGTTTCCCGAGAAAGGAGGTCCGAGCTTCAAGCTCGAATCCAACGAGTCTAGGCCAAAAACAGACAAATTTACACCACATCTAAGGACTAGGAAAGCCAAGGAAGCGATTGGTATCAACCAATCGAGCCAAGATGGTCGGAGGAGGGGTGAACTCACCTCTTGAAGCCGCGGCCTTTCTGGAAAATTTCCAGAAACGGCTGGCCGCGAGGCTCTCTATCGGGGGCCGTCGGCGGCGGAGCACGGCGAGTCGGAGCCCACCACCGGCGGCGTTGAAGAGAGGGCACTGCAGGCTTCACGGGGACACCAAGAACGAGCCGAGAGGTGGACTGAGCTCGGAGAAATCCGAGCTCAAAGTGGCTTGCCCACTCGGTTTATACCGAGTGGGAGCAGGTGGGTGGTAGCCGGAAAAACCGCTCGCCGGCGCCACGTGCTGCTCCGCCAAGGGCTGTCGTCCCCTCCGGCTGTCCCCTCAGACCAGAGGGTGGGTGGCTGCAGCGCCACAGTGGCCGTTGAGGCGACGGGTTGAACAGTTGATGGATGCCCATCAACTGTTCGACCGAATGCCAGAGAGAAGAGGAGAGAGGAAGAGAGGGAGATCGGGCACACGTGTCGCGCGCGTGCCGCGCGCGTGCAGCCTAGGTCCGACCCGGTCGGACCGGCGGTTCGCGGGGTTGGCCGGCCGGTTCGCTGGCCGGTCGGAATTTTAAATTAAAATAATATATTTTAATTCCCGAAAATTGGAAAATTGTTTTTTTTTTAAATTCCGAAAAATTCAGAAAATTTCTGGAAAAATCCTATATTGCAGTTTTTGACATTTTTGGGCCCAGATAAATTTTCCAACATAAATTTTCATTAAATTCAAAGCCTTTCACAATTTTCGCGAAATAAAAAGGGAAATTATTAAATTTCCCTGGAAAATTCCTATTTAGCCAAAATCGCGAGCCGAACCCGAACGCGGTCATTACAATCTACCCCCCTTAAGAAATTTCGTCCTCGAAATTTGCAGCTTCTAAGTCTTCAAACAGTTGAGGGTACTGTTGCTTCATCGCTTCCTTACTTTCCCAGGTAGCACTCTCTGAGTCGTGATGTTGCCAAACGACTTTGACCAGAGGTGTGACCTTGTTCCTAAGCTTCCGCTCCTTCCTGTCTTCGATCCTTACTGGCCTTTGGGTGTACGAAATTTGATCGTCCAAATTGAGATCTTCGTAGCTTAGCACATGCGAAGGATCAGGTTCGTACTTTCTTAGCATAGAAACATGGAAGACGTTGTGAATTTGCTCCAAGTTTGGTGGTAGGGCCAGTCGGTATGCGGCGACTCCTATTTTTTCCAAGATCTCAAAAGGTCCTACAAACCTGGGACTTAACTTCCCTTTTTCTCCAAAGCGGGACGTTCCCTTCTTAGGTGACACTTTCAGGAAGACATGGTCCCCTTCTTGGAATTCTAAGGGTCTGCGCCTTCGGTCCGCATAGCTCTTTTGTCGACTCTGGGCTGTCTTCAGCCTTTGCCTGATTACCTTCACTGCATCTTGTGTTTGCTGCACAAGTTCAGGCCCTAGAATCTTCCGTTCTCCTACTTCATCCCAATAAACAGGAGTCCTGCAGGCTCGTCCGTACAAGGCTTCGAAAGAGGCCATCCTTATGCTTTGTTGGAAGCTATTGTTATATGCGAACTCCACTAACGGGAACCATTCTTCCCATCCTCCCTTGAAGTCCAGTATACATGCCCTTAGCATGTCTTCAAGGGTCTGGATCGTCCGCTCAGACTGTCCGTCGGGCTGAGGATGATAGGCCGTGCTGTACTGTAATCTAGTACCCAAAGTTCTCTGTAGGCTTTTCCAGAAGGAAGCGGTGAATCGAGGATCGCGGTCGGAGGTAATAGTCACAGGCACTCCATGGAGTCTGACTATTTGGGCTATGTAAAGCTCTGCCAACCGGTCCAGGGGAAGATTCTTGCGTACCGCGAGGAAGTGGGCTGATTTTGTCAGTCGGTCCACGATGACCCAAATCATACCGTGACCCTTTTGACTCTTTGGTAGGCCGGTCACGAAATCCATTGTGATGTGCTCCCATTTCCACTCTGGAATTTCCAAAGGGTTCAAGAGACCTCCTGGCTTGCAGTGTTGTGCCTTCACTTGCTGGCACGTAAGGCATTTGGCCACAAACCTTGCCACGTTCGTTTTCATTCCTTTCCACCAATAGTGGGGCCTCAAGTTCTGATACATTTTAGTGTTTCCTGGGTGGACACTATACTTACTTCGGTGTGCCTCCGACAAGATTTCCTCCTTTAACTCGAGATTGTCGGGCACACAGAGCCTCCCTTGAAATTTCAGAACTCCGTCCTCCGAGACCTGGAAACCGGGTTTCCTCTGTTCTTCTTTAGCCTTCAAGATATCTACAAGGAAGGGGTCCGAAGACTGCAGTTCCTTAATCTTGGCCTGGATTTGAGGCTCGATCCTTAGTGTGGCCATCAAACAAGTCAGGTGTCCCACTTCAACTTGAACTCTGAATTCTTCACCTTTTCAAACAACTGCGACTCTTTGGCCAATAAGGAGGTTAGTGAGGACTTGCGGCTAAGTGCGTCTGCTACGCGGTTTGCCTTTCCGGGATGGTATAAAATTTCGCAGTCGTAGTCCTTTAGGAGTTCCATCCATCTTCGTTGCCTCATGTTCAGTTCCTTCTGCGAGAACAGATACTTGAGGCTCTGGTGATCCGTATAGATTGGGAACTTTTCTCCGCACAGGTAGTGCCTCCAAATCTTAAGTGCAAAAATCACAGCTGCTAACTCCAGATCATGCGTTGGATAGTTTTGTTCGTGCGGCTTCAATTGTCTTGACGCGTAAGCTATGACGCGTCCATGTTGCATTGAAACGCACCCTAGACCTTGGTACGACGCATCACTGTAGACTTCGTAGCCACCCGGTCCTTCTGGGATAGTTAGGACTGGCGCAGTGGTCAACCTCTCTTTCAAAGTCTGGAAGCTTTTCTAGCACCCTTCAGTCCACTCGAACTTCGTCTCCTTTTTCAGCAATTTCGTCAATGGCAGGGATAGGCTTGAAAACTTTTCTATGAACCGTCTATAGTACCCTGCCAGACCCAGAAAACTACGAATTTCAGTCACCATCGTGGGTCTTGGCCAATCCATCACCGCTTCAATTTTGGCGGGGTCCACAGAGATCCCATCTCCTGAGACCACGTGACCTAAAAATGCCACTCGATCCAACCAAAATTCGCACTTACTAAACTTCGCGTAGAGCGCATGTCCTCGTAGTGTCGTCAGCACTATCCTTAAGTGTTGCTCATGTTCCGCAGGGCTCTTTGAATGGATTAGTATGTCGTCAATGAATACTACGACGAATCTATCTAGAAACTCCCTAAATACCCTATTCATTAGGTCCATGAAGGCGGCTGGGGCATTAGTAAGCCCAAATGGCATCACTGTGAACTCATAATGCCCGTATCGAGTTCGGAAGGCGCTCTTCGGAATATCTTCCTTTTTAATCCTTAACTGATGGTACCCTGTCCTCAAGTCGATTTTTGAAAAGACCTTAGCTCCTTGTAGCTGATCGAACAGATCATCAATTCTAGGCAGCGGGTATCTATTTTTGACCGTTACCTTATTTAGCTGCCTGTAGTCGATGCATAACCTTAGGGATCCATCTTTTTTCTTCACGAAGAGTACTGGCGCACCCCATGGTGACGCGCTTGGACGAATGAATCCCTTATCCAACAACTCCTGCATCTGCACCTTCAGCTCCTTCAATTCTGAGAGCGACATTCGATAAGGTGTCTTGGAAATTGGTTCTGTTCCGGAGGGTACTTCAATTGCGAACTCGACTTCCCTCTCAGGGGGTAATCCAGGCAATTCTTCCGGAAATACATCGGGAAACTCTTGAACCACTACGATCTCTTCTAACTTCGGTCCTTCGACCGTCGTGTCTACCACACTAGCGAGGTAGCCTTGGCAGCCATCCTCTAACAACCGGGTTGCTTCCAAGGAGGAAACAACTACGGTTGAAGGTCCTCCGTGACTTCCGACGAACTCGTAACTCGAGTCTGTCGACGGGCAGAACCTTATCACTTTTCTAGAGCAGTCTACCGTAGCTCTCTGCTTGGTCAACCAATCCATGCCAATAATCACATCATAATCATGCAGGTCTAATACAGCCAAGTCGATTACCCCTTTCTTCCCGCTAAATTCTATCTCACACCCTGGGCACCCATTAATAGATAACATGTGAACATGCAGAGGGGTCGAGACATTGAGAACGACGGCTAAAGGCTTTACAGTTAACCCTACCAGCTCTACAAAGCGCTCAGCTACAAACGAATGGGTAGCTCCCGTATCGAAAAGGGCATAAGCTGGACAACGGTGCAGGGAAACGGTACCTGTTATAACTCCTCATGAGTTCTGAGCTTCATTCCGGGTCACCGCATAAACTCTCCCTTGCGCCGAGGGTCGATCCAAAAGGAGGGGTGGTGCCATTCCTGCCAGCTGTCCCACTTGCTGCTGGGGTTGCGCCCTAATCGCGCGCTGGGGGCAATCTCGAACCATGTGGCCCAACTGGCCACAGCCAAAGCATCCCTCACTCCTGGTGGGACACTGTCCTACCTTGTGGGTCTTCCCACACTGGCGGCACCGGCTCTCCTGACGGAAAGGGGGTTTATTGACCCCACCATTCTGTATAACGGGGAAGGGTTTCCTTGACCCCGACATCGGCTTCTTTCCTTGTCGGAAGTTGTTATTTCTCTCCGTGAAGGATCGCGACCCAGATGCCATAGTCCTCTCATTCAGATCTTTCTCCACCATCTAAGCCCTTAGTGTATACCTCCTTGTAATCCCGTAGGTTGAAAGGTGCAAGCTGAGTCTGAATCTCGGGTTTCAGTCCTTCTCGAAACCTCTTTGCCCGGTCCACTGGGTCTTCGATCAACTTCTTGCCATATTTGGCTAAGGCAGTATACTTTGCTTCGTACTCAATCACCGTCATGCTGTTCTGGCATAGCTTTTGGAATTCGGCTAGCTTTGCATCCCTAGCTGACTCAGGGAAGTACTGCTCGTTGAATGTCTCAACAAAGATCTCCCAAGTCGGTACTACGCCTTCTAGGAAGGCGAGGTCTTTAGTAGCTCTCCACCAATGATTGGCATTTCCCTGCAGTTGGTACACCGCTAGGGTCACTCGGTCTTCATTAGAACACTCCATGACCTCAAAGATCTTCTCTAACTCCAGCAGCCATTCGGTTGCCGCTTCAGGGTCTCCCATCCCTGTAAAAACTGGGGGTTTCAGCTTCAGGAACTGTCCGACCTGCCTTTACTTCCTCCTTTCCCCAATTGCACCTCTGGCTACGGGGGTAGAAGCTGGGGCTTCCACTCCCCGCTCCTCGGCTCTTACGGTGGGTCCCTGAGCTCCAACAGCATTTTCATTCCGCATTGCAACTATCGCGGTGTTCACAGCAGCGGCGATTGCGGCTTCTTGGTTTCTAGCTTGCTGGCGGACTTCCTCCCGTAGGTCTTCCACAGACCGTACTAGTCCTTCAACACGGGGATCTTCTTGAGGTTCAGCTTCCTCCACCCTAAAGCGACCAATCGTCGCCCTCCTTCGCGGAGGTCTCCCCGGTCTAACCATCTGGTCTCCCTGTTAATAGCATCGCAATGCTTTCGTCATCCTTTTTGAGGATTTCAATAGGCGATCATAGTAATGCATGATCCGCAGAAGTAGGTCTGCCTTAAAACAAACCGCCACCCTTGGCGAAAGGAGTATAGTGCAAAATATACTACCACAGTCATCTAAACTGACCACTCATACCCCTTGTCCAACAAAATAGGACGCACTTGACCCTGCGGGTCAAAAGTCGATACTTCATCAGATACTCGACTACGGTGCACCAGTGGCCGCCCTCCTTGGCACCACGCACCTTCGCCATTATGGCGGTGACATGATCAAATCCTCTCCCAAGGGGGGTCGATGTCACAAACAAACGAGACGTAGCCTCCAGAGCCTATAAGTAGGCTACTCGCCTCGCGACATCACAAGTCCAAGCCCAGCCTTGCTGCACGCGTTCTAGACCGTGTCAACTTAGCTAGACTAGACTACCAAATCATCCGTCGTACGTCTGATTTCGTCGCACCTATCTTCCATTGGGTTGACGGAATCAAATGTAGACGTGTCCTATGGTCTCTAGTCACATGCTTGACCCTGCAGTGCACGTCCCATACCGTGCCGACATGGCTTGTCAGGTGACACCAATCCTACGGTCAGGTGGGGGCCTTGAGCTAGTCTCAGTATGGTTTCTAAATTTTACAGTCAAACTCATCCCTAGCTTGCTGCCTTTCGCTCTGGTCTGACACTCCGGTTTTCCTTGACCGAATCCATCGCTCCTTATCACTCCGTCAAAGGGTAACCTTTCCTAGGTCACAACCTCGCTCTGATACCAAGCTGTCACGCCCCGATTCCTCGGGGTCGTAGCAATGTTTCCAGGATCCAACTTTACTCTAAGATTTGCAGAAGAATCTAGTTCTTAGTTAAATTGTTCCCAAGGTAGAACACTACACTCCATTTTGATCAAGAAACTTACTTCCCATAGATATAAGGATAAGTCAGGTCAAAATACAAAAAGGGAAGAGAACAGGAGGAGACATAACAAAAGCCTAGAGTCACGGTCGCCGCACAGCTATACAATCAAAAGTCGCGGGAAAAAGAGAAGGGAGAGTACTAATTCTAAGTTGCCTCCATCGGCTTGGGCCAATCTCGCACACACGAAGGCTTTGGGTTGTCCACGGTGCCATCCTCTGAGTCATCTGCCCCATCAGGGTCTTCGAAGCCGGACTCGTAGCCTCCCTGAGGTACCTTACACTCCTCAACCAATAACTCTAGTTCGGCCTCATGGAAGCCCGCGTACACGCAAATGTGCTGATGTGGGTACCAAATGTGCTTCGTGGTGCTCCAAATCCAACCTGTCGTGCTGTGGGATTCTTGGATTAATCCATCTTCCTTTACTTCTATGTCTATGACATCTCCCATGTCTCTAGGGGGAACGGGGGCTGCTGCCATGCCGTTCTCTTCGTCTTCTTCTTCTTCTTCATCCAAATTGAAAGGGATATCCGGCTCCAGATCCCCCTCCTCCCGATCCTCCTCCTCCTGAGGGTCCCACTCTAGCTCCAGATCCAGCTGCTGCTCCCAGTCCTCCGGATCCAGAGGTTCCAGCTCCAGTAGATCCCAAGCTTCCTCCTCGTGAGGGTCCACCTCCATAAGCTCCTCCTCCTCTGGCTGGTCCTCCAAGTCTGATAGGTCCTGAACAGGGTCCATGCGGTGGTCCTGGGATGGTGGGGTGGTGGAATGAGATACTTGGTATCCCAGTGAATGAACCCTAATCCTAAATTAGGAACACTCCTGCCCTAGGGTCCCTAAATCGACCCTCCCAACTCTCGGGCTTCCGTTGGCCTGTCAGCCAACCCTAGGCAAGCCTAGCTGTAAATCTCTCATCCCAAGGTCCCCAAGCTCCGTGTAGAAACACTCATTACCAACCCAAATCGAACAACTCCCCACCTCTAGTTTCTAAGCTAAAGGTAGACTAACGATGTCATGGAGGTCTAAACAATTTACAGGGTGGGGCAGGTCTACTAACGAGGACCTAATTGCGATTATATGGAAATTTTATCTAGGCATAATTGATTAAATGGAAGTGGCGCAACACTTAAATACACAATATAGTACTAGAATCGACTAATTATAATAATAATTTAATGAAATTGAAAAGCAAATAGGGCTCTTAACTAAATTAATCAAATGCTATGCGAAAGGACATTTAATGATAAATGACTAATTTAATTAAATTGTAGAAATAAATGAATTAACAACTCTAAGATTTTAACAGAGGTGTCAAGCCAACCCTCTTTTCTCCTCGAGGGGTCCCAACTCTGACCACGCTTGAGCACAAGTAAACGTACGAGGGCATTTCTCGTAAAACGTGGGATGCCAGTCCCTAGGTCGACACAAGTCGAACTAAACTACCTAAGTGATCAACAATTAACCATTGTCCAATACTGCTAACCAATCTAACTAATCAATGAAATTGACGAGTAAACAAGAGATCCTAACCGTTCTACTCGCCCTAGCCATTTCTAGCCATTTCTACCCGTTTTCTACTAAAACAGTAAATGCGCCTAATAAAGGTTTAGAGTCTACTCACTTGTAAGTTTTCTTGGCTAATTTCCCCTTGCTGCACTCCTGGTTGCACCCAAGGAATTTTTTTTTTCTTTTTCCTTTTTCCTTTTTCCTCTTTCTTTTCCTTTTTCTTTTCCTCTTTCTTTTCCTTTTTCTTTTCCTTTTTTCCTTTTTCCTTTTTCTTTTCCTTTTTCCTTCTGGGCCGCGCGAGCTGGACCTAGGCCGGGCCGGCTGACTGGGCCTGGGTCGGTCGGCTGATTGGCTGGCTGGCTAGGCCGGGTCGGCTGGGCTGTTGACTGGGCCGGCTGACTGGGCTGGGCTGGCAGCCTAGCCCGTCGGCTGTCTTCTGTCTCCGGCGACGGCTCCGGCAATGACTCCGGCGACGGTCATCTTCTCTAGCGAACCCCGACTCCGGGTCGTGAGTCGGGTCGTGTGTCGGGTCAAGAGGTTTTCTCGGGTTTGGCCGCCGTTCACCGTTCTCCGGCCAAATCGAAGCTCGAGACCGGCTGGGAGAGGAAGCTGAGCCTCCGGCGCGTCGATCGGTGGTCACGGCTTGGCCAGAGGTGGTCGGAGCTGGCGGTGAGACGGCCACGAAGTCGGCGGTTCACCTAGGGTTTCCCGAGAAAGGAGGTCCGAGCTTCAAGCTCGAATCCAACGAGTCTAGGCCAAAAACAGACAAATTTACACCACATCTAAGGACTAGGAAAGCCAAGGAAGCGATTGGTATCAACCAATCGAGCCAAGATGGTCGGAGGAGGGGTGAACTCACCTCTTGAAGCCGCGGCCTTTCTAGAAAATTTCCAGAAACGGCTGGCCACGAGGCTCTCTATCGGGGGCCGTTGGCGGCGGAGCACGGCGAGTCGGAGCCCACCACCGGCGGCGTTGAAGAGAGGGCACTGCAGGCTTCACGGGGACACCAAGAACGAGCCGAGAGGTGGACTGAGCTCGGAGAAATCCGAGCTCAAAGTGGCTTGCCCACTCGGTTTATACCGAGTGGGAGCAGGTGGGTGGTAGCCGGAAAAACAGCTCGCCGGCGCCACGTGCTGCTCCGCCAAGGGCTGTCGTCCCCTCCGGCTGTCCCCTCAGACCAGAGGGTGGGTGGCTGTAGAGCCACAGTGGCCGTTGAGGCGACGAGTTGAACAGTTGATGGATGCCCATCAACTGTTCGACCGAATGCTAGAGAGAAGAGGAGAGAGGAAGAGAGGGAGATCGGGCACACGTGTCGCGCGCGTGCTGCCCGGTCGGACCGGCGGTTCGCGGGGCTGGGCCGGCCGGTTCGCTGGCCGGTCGGAATTTTAAATTAAAATAATATATTTTAATTCTCGAAAATTGGAAAATTGTTTTTTTTTAAATTCCTAAAAATTCAGAAAATTTCTGGAAAAATACTATATTGCAGTTTTTGACATTTTTGGGCCCAGATAAATTTTCCAACATAAATTTTCATTAAATTCAAAGCCTTTCACAATTTTCGCGAAATAAAAAGGGAAATTATTAAATTTCCCTGGAAAATTCCTGTTTAGCCAAAATCGCGAACCGAACCCGAATGCGGTCATTACAAGCAACTTTGCTTTACTAGTTTGGTCGCATTACTGGTTTGCACACACTAGCAACTTTGCTTTACTGTTTCGCTTTAGTTCAGTCCCATTCTCCACCTCCTTCCTCAAGACCAAGCTCCCCAAATCCTTCCGCAAGAAGTAGCAAGCAAAAAGACTGGTGGGCGATTTTAAAATTTTAATGTGATGGAAGGAGGTTCCACCAAAAAATAAAAATTATATCATCATTTTTTTAATAAAAAAAATTAGGTCCGTGTGGGCGATTTCACCCCCGAAACCAGGAACTGGACCGAAAATTCTCAGTTCCATTAGTATGGAATCAGGAACCGGACCGTTCCATTTTAGAACCGCTTGGAACCCCCCGGTTCGGGTGGTTCCCGGTGGACGGTTTTGACTACTCACCCCTATTATGCTTTGCATTAGATAAGATATAGCATTTATTGTTTGTAATTTGTCCAGATTTACGAGTATTCCTAGTGCCATGCGTTGAAAGGCCGTAAATAGAAATCTGGGTTACTTAAAGAAATCAATACATTATGGTCTATTTCATGAAAGATAAGCGACAATACTAGAAGGACAATCAAATGTTACTTAAATAAGTAGTACAATTAATAACAAGTCAATATTTGGATGGATTTTCAAGCTTGCAAATTCTACAGTCTCTTGGACATGTGTATCTCATTCAGTGATGTGATTTGAATTTATATCACTATTTGTTGTTAATAAAGAGGCTAAATGGCTACGTAATTTGCTATTGGATATAAAGATATGGCCACAACCAATGGCGGCCATATCTTTACATTGTAATAGTGAGACAACTATGACTAAGGCATAGAATAAAATATATATTCATAAATCTATTCATAAATCTATACATAGTAGTTTGCTACATGAATGTGTTTGACAATTAATTATTAATGGAACTATTTCAGTTATTTATGTTTGGAAAAATAATAATTTGGTTGATCCATCCATTGAGGGACTTCTGAAAAGTTTAACTAGTAATATTGCCAAAGTAATGGATCCTAAACCAATTGGCAATAGTCGAATATAGTGAAAAGTTCAATGGGGTATCTTGTAAGTGATTGAAAGCTACTTTGGGGGTGTAAAGGATTTTGGCCAAATGCGGACCGTTTGGTTCAGCATTAGGCTAACTTTTTGGAGATGCAATTGCATCTCTAATGCCCTTCAAAGGCCTTTAGGCCATCATTTGAAACTTGTATTTTCGGGATGCAAGTTTATAAATAAATATATTTATAAAAATTATGTAAATTATAAATATATAATTTATGAAACTTGCATTATGAAAATATTAATATATTTTATAAATATATATTAATATTTAAAATAAATATTTAATATATTCTATAAATATATATTAATATTTAAAATAAATATTTAAAATATTTTATAAATATATATTTTAGAGTAATGTTTCCTTTCATAAATTTTCATAATTTGTTTCCTTTAATATTAGTTTTTAATTTATAAATTACATTACTCTAAACATGTAAATAAATATATTTATAAAAATTATGTAAATTATAAATATATAATTTACAAAGCTTGCATTATGAAAGTATTTATATATTTATAAATATATATATTAATATTTAAAGTTAACATTAAATACATTATATATTTTAGAGTAATGTTTCCTTTCACAAATTTTCATAATTTGTTTCCTTTAATATCAATTTTTAATTTATAAATTACATTACTCTAAACATGTAAATAAATATATTTATGTCATTATTTTTTTTCTATTTCAAACAAATTAAAGTTAAGAAATTTAAAATTTTGGTTAAATCAAACAACTTTCTAAATATATTTTTACCAAACAGCATTTCCTCAAAGTTGCATCTCAATACACTTTTCAATTGTAATTTACCAAACAACATTTACATTTCACCAAACCTCTTCAGGCTAAAGGCGTTTGCATTTTCTCAATGGCTTTCCCCAAATGCTGAACCAAACGCACCCTGAGTATTGAAGCACAAGAATAATACTTATAGAAGATGATGAGTGTAAAAAGAAAATTATTCGTAATGAAGCTTAAGGTTTAAGCATGGCAATGCAAAGGTAATAAATTAGGAACTTCAACTACATGAACAAAAGAAGTGGTGCCACTTCTAAGAAAAGTCGGATGAACCATTGTAAATGTTCATCGATGCAAAAGGGACCACAAGGAAATAAAAGTGCTAAGGAGTAGAAGATTGATAACCAAATGTGTACATTCTCATGAGTGATAAGGTTAACAAATGAAATCATGGTTCAAAGTTTCATTTTCCAATGACTTTGTTAATAAAATTATTTACAGTAATTTAAGATTCCAATCTTAGTAGATACCTTCTTGTATTTATGTATTTATGCGAATTAATATATATAACAAACTAAGTGAGGGATTGTTGAAATAGTTTGTTTTGTGAAAAGAGGTGACTATTGGAGATGAAAAGATGTGATTGTTGATATGGAAAGTGGTAACTATTCATTGTGAAAAGTGGTGATGGTGGGATAAGATACCTATTGTAAAAAATTGTGTCGATTAGTTGTCTACAAATAACACCAAATTGTACATTGTTCATCACAAGTGTTCAAGACAACAACTTCTCGTTCCTAATTTTTCTTTTCTTTTCATACGCACAACTTTGATAACACATTCAAGGTGAAATTCCAAGAGAGGAAGTGATTGTTGAACTTGTTTCTTTGCAGCTTTGGTGTAAATCCTGGAGATATGTTTATTCTAAACCTGGCTACAACAATGGTGGAGACATAATGCCTCAAGGACAATGTCTGTCATTATGAATGAAAGCATTTAAGATCTATAACTACTGCTATATATTTATTAGCAAACAAATATTCCCAAAACATTCTACTACAATCATTTGTTATTATATTATTGTGAAATCTCTTCTTTCTTGTTCATTTACTTTCTTACTAGAAATATCCTTTTCACAGGGAGATCAACATGGCCCGGAGAACAGCTGCATAGTCATAATTATCGAGTTCCCAAGCCATATAAAGATAAGGTATGGTTGATATGCCTTCTCTATTTTCCGAAAGCATGATTTTGAATTGAAATTTCTTGGATTATATCCAAAAATCAATTGGTTTATGTCAACTAAGCCTCTAAAGGAATACTTAACGCTAATCTTCATCGCTAGCCCTCTCTCATGGTAGGAGAGGTGTTATAAGCTCCATCACATAAGCACCGACTTTCTTGTCAGTATCAGCATCTATCATCCAACGATACTCTTTTCGCTGATGTCTTCACTATTCTAGCTAGAAACATATGAGGAGTGTACTTTATCTAGGTCCTCTCCCCTCAAGGATCACTCCCACCCTTCGTCGGGATGGCTAGGGGCTTAACTCTTCCTTAAAACAAACATATATATGAGGGTTTCCTACTTTGGCCTCATACATTGGTCAAAGTCTTCAAAAAGCATAAGTGATGTGGAGTTGAATGTGTTTTTACTCATGGATATCACATCGCAAGCCTTTCTCATGACTAAGATTAACACGTATGTGCCTTCAATGTATAGCTCACTTTTATTATATGTTCATGTATGAATTTTTTGCACGACAGATTGTGTTGATAATAGGAAGAGGGATTAGCGCGGGAGACATAGCCAAAGACATCTTACCTTTCGCCAGAGAAGTTCATCAAGCCTCAAGAGAGAGAAATGTCCAAGTTGTGAAGATAAGAAAGCTCGTAGGGGTTTTCCAACATTCCATGGTACTTTACATTTTATATCATCCCTCGTTTCTAATTGCAACCAAGTAAGATGAAATCCAAGTGAAGTCTTAAAAGATATAATTCCCATTCTGAAATATTAATCTTGTTTTTTGTTTCTTTTGAATAGATAGCATGTGCTAAAGACGATGGCGAATTGGTGTTTCAAGATGGCTCATCTATATATGCAGATGTTATCATCCATTGTACAGGGTACGCAAAAACTTATAGTTTTCTACAGTTACCTGAGCATTTATTTTTCAAAATTTCACAAAAAAGTTAATAAATGATGTATCTATCTTGCTGGAGATACATGTTGCAGATATAGTTATCATTTCCCATTTTTGAAGACGAAGGGACTAGTGAGTGTGGATGACAATCGAGTGGGGCCTTTGTATAAACATGTTTTCTCACCAAGTCTAGCTCCTTGGCTCTCTTTCATTGGCATACCCTATCTGGTAAGTTTTTTATGAAATTATTTTATTTTATTTTTTACGCCCATCATGTAGACTAACTTGAGATTAAGGCTTTGCAAGAAGAAATTGATATATAATAGCAGAAGGTAACACTCTGTATATGTTTTTGAGCAATACAAACAACTTGTTCTCCAGCAATGGGAGAATCGCTCACTAGTTAACTAATGTTTATCATTCACAATAAGAGACAACGGGAAAGAAAACAGTAATTTTGGATGTTCTGTGCTTATTTAGATTTATGAAAACATGACTTTAGAATTGTGGCAGCAATTACATGCATTAGAGAGGGTTCAATTCACTAAGTTTTTGGTTTAATTTCTTATTTTCACATTCTCTCGATCGATTTCGACCGAGATCAGACTTTTCCAACACAACTTAGCGAGTTACAGTCAAAGTGGGCGGCCAAGGTTTTGTCTGGAGAGTTGGTGCTGCCAAGTGAAGAACAGATGATGTCTTCCGTTCGTGCACATTACCAGCGTGTCGAAGAGCTTGGATGGCCCAAGCATTACAGTCACAGGCTTGAATTGGGAACGGTTAGAACTCACTTGCTATTCCTCAATTCATAATGCTATACCTTTTTCAACTAATTGGACAACTCAAAAAATTAAAAAGACAAAATGTTTCTTGGAGTATATATTGTTAGGTTCACTACTAGTGTAATGTAAAATATATATTCTCACCATTAAATAAATGACATGGGTAATTTGGATTTAGTGTTTAACCGGATTCTTCCAAATATCAATATGCAACGTCATTTAAACACCCGACGTTGAACTTATTCAAATGAACTATTTGTTTTCCGGTTGAACTTGTCTTTTAGATATATAAATTATAGTCTAAACAATGAGTAACTATTGCATGGACCTAGTCCACATAGTAAATTCAATTTGGACCATGAGATATGGTAGGACCTAAATGAGACCGACCATCTTTATGAATAAAAGTTCAGTTTACTACATATATTTCCCTTACAATGATTTCTCGTGAACAGGAGGCAAAATCCATAATAGAGATAAATAAGAGTATGATCCCCAAAGATTTTGTAGAACTATACTGGCTGAGACCGTCTCTATTAACTATCCAATGAGGCTAATATGATTTATCATTTCCCGTACGAAGAAGCCGATCTTTTTTCATGTGACTGACAGTTTGAGTATGAGAAGTGGCTTGTGGGGCAATTGGGACTACCATCCTTGGAAGAATGGAGAGAGAAGACGGCTTGTATTGGACTCGAATTGCTCAAGTTCCTGCAATCTTCTGATGAAAATTGGCGGGACAATTGGGATGTTGAAGAGTGTATGCAAGAAGAAGGATCTGGCATGGGTTCCTTGAATTGATCTTGAACATCGATCGGAACACTTGTAACACTGGAAAGAGACAGGAGAGTCAAAAGACGGCCTCAAAGAGTTTGATTTGGATGTGGGGGCATTTTCTACTAAGCACATGTTCACCTTCCAAATATGATAAGCTCTTGCATACTTAAGTTTTAAACTACCAGCAATCAAATGGTGCAGAGTGAGTTACGTGCAAAGTTAGTATGATTTGAATTTGAGTCGTTCTAATTATTAAAGAAAAGTTAGTCAAATCGTCTGCGTTTCCATTACATAAATTTAGTGAGATAGTCATGCATTATATCACCAAACAATGTGGCTGCGTACAATTACAAATTTTGACCTTACAATACATAATTTGGTTTGAGTTTAAACCAGATTAACAAGAAGAGACGAGCGATCACTTTTCTCAAATTGTTCATGTTTTGATCGGCTTTGATACACCATTTTAATTGATGATGTGATTGAACACTTGAGGAGATTACTATTGAATGTACACACGATCTACATAAAGTTCTTGACAAAGAGGAGAACTTGCCTTAGTTTGTCAAAACTTGTTTCAAATTGGATGAGACTCCCGAGAAAAAAAAAACAGAAGAAAATTAAAGGTACACGAGTGGAGCATCTCAATATTTATAAATGTAAGCGTACAGGATGTGCGCCAATCTAAGGCGAATTGGGTGCGGAGTTCGTTCGGATTCTGCTCCATTTGACTTAGCTCGATTGCTGGGTCGTTTAAGTACGTTATTTGCCAATTCTAAGGTTGGTAACAAGTCTACCGGAATCCTACTGTATGGTAAACATATATGATCACGTGTTCGGTGAGTAGGTAACATTATGTTCAACAGGCATCACACAGATTGAGGAAGAATAGAACCACAAGAAAGACAACGTTGAAGCTATGCTAGCTTCCTTTGGGGATGAAAAACCAATCGAATCCAACCAATGAGAGAAGACGGCGGTGGCTACCGGCGGTCGAGCAAGGATCAACAAAAGACACGACATGCACAACTTTGATGCATATATTCAATCCAAGGCCCTCTCCCAGACATGAACTTAGCAATATCAATTACTATATTCTATAATTGGTTACCTAAAGTAGATAACAACATGCGAGACATCCACGTGACATAAAAAAATGACATATCTCGTGAATGAGCCAAAACACTTTCAAACTACATATCTAGAAAGAATATCCTAATTGGATTATTTCCAAGAGTGGAACTTACCAAATTAAATCTACCTGTCATTGCAATATATCTATAAGGAAGAATTTCCAAATTCGAGCTCAACAATCTGAGCAACCTAAATCTTACTGATTTTATGTATAAGCTCAACTTGATTAAGTGATTATGTAGTTCATGCTTGAGAACAATTTATCTTCGTCTGAACGTTCTAAAAATCGAGATTTGTAGCTCATTAAAAATCTGTGTAGACCTTCTCCGGTGATTTTACTTTCTAATGTCGTTCCCAAGAAAGAACCTCCTATAAAACAAAGCGATTTGAAGTGCAGACCACTAGATCATCCGGACCAGGGTCTCAAAACCATGGCATAACTACACGTAAAGGTGGCCGTGATTGGAGCGGGCATGTCGGGTCTTGTTGCAGCCAGGGAGCTCCGTCGCAAGGGGCACCAAGTGGTGGTGTTCGAGAGTGGCAATGGTATTGGCGGTACGTGGCTGTACGACCCTCGGGTCGAATCCACTGGGGTTGGATCCGGGCCGCGATGTTGTCCATGCCAGCATGTACCGGTGGCTCCGGACAAACCTGCCCAGACAACTCATGGGCTTCTTCGACTACCCATTTCCCGAGAAGGGATGCAGGGACCCAAGGACGTTCCCTGGTCATGAGGAGGTGCTCTGGTTCTTGCGCAGCTTCGCGGAGGATTTCGGGCTAACTGAGTTGATTCGGTTCTGGCACAAAGTGGTCCGGGTCGAGCAAGCCGTTGAGGGAAGGTGTGACCTGTGGGCTATGGAGTGGCAGACGCACGGTGGAGAGGAGGCGTCGGGCGTGGATGTTTTTGAGGCTGTGGTGGTTTGTAATGGCAAGTACACCCAACCAAAGATCGCTGAATTCCCAGGTACATCGTCTAATGTAACATTAATCCTTGTTGAATTGCTTATCTTCGTTGGCATCCCATTTTTCCACTTCTTTTTTGTCTGAAATTGTTGGCATCGGCTCAAGGGTTGACGGACGTCAAAGGTCACTGGAGACTAGAGAGTAATGTGCTAGTAGGCATCATTTCGGTACCGCCACAGCGTTCATTTTCGTCTATGTATAGAGTATACATATACATATACATATAGTGGATGCATAGTGTAAATTATATTACCCACTTATCTCCAAGTAGTGAACTTAACAGCTATAAATCTTAAAACGTATTGATTTGATCCCATAAGCGAGGACCTTATCCTTTCCGAAGAAACTGGAGTTACGTTTGTTTTCCATTTCGATCGTCCACGGCAGAGAGCAATGTGATGCCCCATGGGATCCATAATTTGGATAATTCTGGTTTGTAATTTCCCAAAGGACCAATGAACCATCTTGGTGTGAAAATATCACCCCACATTAACATTGAGTTGGCAAAGTAAGTGGACTTAAATATCTACATAATCAACTTAGAATATCACATTTCATTATGAGAAGTAAAATACATAAACTCGATGCATATTCTTCTTTGGGATAGCTATCTCATCTCTTTTTACTACAAACATGTGTACTATTATGATTATCAAGTCTCCTCTTTATTGCTTGCTTTATTTCTCATTAGAAAAACCATTTTCACAGGGAGGGCAACGTGGCCAGGAGAACAACTCCACAGCCATAACTATCGAGCTCCCGAGCCATATAAAGATAAGGTATGTCCAAGATGCCTTCTTTACTATCTGCGAACACAATCTCGAATTGAGTTATGAAACTTCTTGGATCATATGCAAGAATTAAATGAATTATGTAAACCAAGCGTCTAACGAGAGCATTTAAGTGTTGATCATATAGGGTTGAGTCCTCACTTGAGAAAACATCGCAAGCCTTATCTCACGACCAGAGAAGTGTTATGAGCTCCACAATGTAAAGCACCGACATCCTTATCAGTATTAGCTTGTATTGTCCACTGATACACTCCCCACTTGATGTGTGGTTCGACTAATTACTATCCCTTTCGCCATTATAGCGAGAAACCTATGAGGAGTGCAGTTTTTCCAGATTTTCTTGCTCCGACGATTACTCAGTGCCTTCGTCAGGAGGGCTACAGGCTTAATTCGTCTATGGAACAAACACCTAGTTGGAGGTTTCCTACTTCGGCCTCATATACACGGGTCAAGTCTTTAAAAAGAGTAGGGTGAGTTTGGTTGAGCATTTGCAAAGGGCTTTGAGTAAATGAGAATGCTGAAAGTCCAAAATTCCTTAGGAGAATGCAATGCATTTGGTATAAACGCATTTTCAATGGGCTTTAAGTTGAATCAAGTGTTTGGCAAAACTAAAATTTGGAATGGGCTTTCAATTAATTTTTTTTATTTTTTATTTAAAAGAATAGGGCAAACGAAGGAAGCCAAGTCGGCGAGGTCCAGCCGGCAACCTTAGTCACCAGGTCGCCGAACCGCATGACCTCTCCGCGAGGTCGCCCAGCCGCAAGGTCGCCGAACCGCGTGACCTTGCGACGAGGACATGACCTTAGCAGCTTCATCTTTTCCGACCTCAACTTGCGCGAACTCAGTCGCGAGACCTCGGCGGCGAACTCAGCCGTGAGGTCGGAGAAGATGAACATGGCTAAGGTCGGAGAAGATGAACAGTCAAGGGAAAATTTGGACTTTTGATAAAATTTTGAGGGCAAAATGGGTAAATAACAAAAATTCATTAAAGTAGACTTCAACATTTGAAAAATGTTGAAAGCCCAAAGCACCTTTAGAACAGCATTGAGCTTTCAGCATCTCAAATGCTGATATTTGGGCAAATGAGCATTTGAAAACTGAACAAAACATCCAAAATTTGGCCAAAGGGCCTTTGAAGGCTGAACGGGCTTTCCAAATACCCAACCAAACACACTCTACATAAGTGGTGATCTTTTGAGTTGGGTCTATACTCACGAATCACAATGCAAGCCGTTCCTTTTGACTAATGACACTCCATATGTGCCTTCAACTCACAGCTCACTCTTGTTATTATTATTGTTATCATTCAGCTATTTTGCTAGACAGATTGTGTAGATGATAGGAAAAGGGTTTAGCGCAAGAGACATAGCCAAAGACATCATGCCTTTTGCCCGAGAAGTTCATGAAACTTCAAGAGAAACAGATGCCCAAGATCTGAACTTAGAAAAGCCTGCTGGGGTCTTCCAACATGCCATGGTACCTTCCATTTAATTTCATCTCTGTTATCTGATTGCAGCTCGCAGCCTTAAAAGACGTAATTCCCATTCTCAAATATTAAGCGATGTAGTCATATTTTATCTGACCTCAATCTCAGTAACCTTGTTTTGTCCTTTGGTAGATAGCATGTGCTGAAGACAATGGTAAGTTAGTGTTTCAAGATGGATCGTCTATACATGCAGATGTGATCATCCACTGCACTGGGTATAAAAAAAATCTATCATCTTCGCTAGTTATGCACTTATCTATAAATATATCCACGATTAACTTCATATCTATCTAATTTTACTGCAGATATAGTTACTGTTAAATTTATGTCTCGAGTTTAAATTAGGAAAGTTGCACAAAAGAGGAAACAAATTAAATAGATTTGTTCTTTTGCGGTTTTTAGCGGCCGACGATCATCTAATGTTGCAGGAAGGGATTTGTTTCTCTTATATCACAAAGCGTGTGGGACCCATGAAAGAAAGTCAACATAGAAAGACACATTGATATTTCTTCTCTGTTAAGGACTCTTTAAGTTACGTGGGGCCCAAGGAGAATGAAAAGAGGAAAGAAGGGTTTCCTTCATACTCTTTCTATTGTTTCCTTTCAGTCGCATAAAAGGGAGCGCCGCACAGAGAAAAAGGTGATCGAAGCTGCAACGCACAGTAGCCTTCCGAAGAGAAAAAAAAGAGTCAGAGTTCCGCAAACAATTACGAGGACGAAGGGGCTATTTTACTCACGAAGGGTGTGCATAGCTGTTCGGTGAACGTGAGTTTATTTGTTTATCCAATTGAGTTGTTTATTGTAAACACTTGGGAATTGGGTATAATCTAGGTGCGGGAAACACGAGCGTATTGAGCGATTGTAAATCCGATTCTCCGATTATAGTGGATTTTGTTGCTGGCTCTCCCCGTGGACGTAGGTACCGACATTCGGACCGAACCACGTAAATTTCTGGTGTCCTTATTATTTCTCGGTTGCTTCTTTGGCGATTTCGCGTTGACGTAAATTGCAAGATCCTGGTTAATTTCCGCATTAATTTACAACAATTGGTATCAGAGCTTGTGAAAGATATTCTGGATTGTGATTTGGAGCTTTTGCTTGTCTGATTATTATCTGGATATCTTGTGATTGCAATTATGTCTGGAGTAAAAGTTGAAATTGAGAAGTTTAATGGGAGGAATAACTTTGGGTTGTGGAGCCTTAAGATGGAGGCATTATTGACAACTCTGGGTTTGGCAGAAGCTTTGGAGGGCAAAGATAAATTGCCCGATACAATGAAAGATTCTGATAAGGATGTGTTGATGAGGAAAGCTAGGAGTCAAATCCTGTTGAATTTATCGGATGAAGTGTTAATAGAGGTAGGCCAGGAGAAGGATGCCGCAACGTTGTTGGCAAAGCTTCAGGCGCTCTATATAACGAAGGGTTTGAACAATCGCTTATACATGCTGAAGAGGATGTTCCAGTTCAGATATACTGAAGGTACGTCTATCAGAACCCACTTAGATGAATTTAATAAACTCATGATGGACTTGAAGAACGTCGATAAGACACTTTATGATGAAGAGCAGTGCATGATGTTGCTAGCTTCTTTACCAGAGTCATGGGAGCACTTTACTGATTCACTGTTGCAGGGGCGTACTACGATTACCTCAGAAGAGGTAAAGTCCGCCTTGTTTTCTAAAGAGTGGCAGAGAAAGTTGCGAGATGATAGTCTAGCGCAAGATGTAGGGCGAGGACAAGTGATTCGGGGTAGAGAGCAATATCGGGGGTCTAGTAGCAGCAGAAGTAAAAGCAGATCAAAATCACGCCATAGAAAGTCCAAGGGACGCGTGAAGTGCTTTGAATGTCACGAAGAGGGGCACATTAGGGGAGACTGTCCAAAGAGGAGGAATAAAGTTGATAGGCAGAATGCCACAAGTAATGTGGCAAACATTGCCGATGGGAGCAATAGTGATGCAGAAGCTGTTTTATGTGTGACTACTACTTCGTTAGGAGACGAATGAGTGCTAGATTCGGGGTGTTCTTATCATATGACGCCTCATAAGAACTGGTTTACTACTTACCAGACTGCAGATGGTGGTAGAGTTCTTTAGGGGAATAACGCAGCCTGTAAGGTTGTGGGGATAGGGACAGTTCGTATTCAGATGCATGATGGGGTAGTTCGTACATTGACAGATGTCAGGCATGTACCGGAGCTCAAGAGGAACCTTATTTCTCTGGGGACACTCGATGATATCGGGTGTAAATACACCGCTGAAGGTGGAGTGCTGAAGATCTCTCGAGGTGCCATGACAGTGATGAAAGGAAAGAAAGAGAATTCTCTCTATCATCTACTGGGAAAGACCGTGACAGGAGCTGCTGCAGTTTCATCAGGTGAGTCAGATTCTGACTTGACTCAATTATGGCATATGCGTTTGGGGCACATGAGTGAGGCAGGTATGACGATGCTGAGTGATAGAGGTTTGCTAAAGGGTCAGAAGACAAGTAAGTTAGACTTATGTGAGCACTGTATCTTTGGGAAACAGCGCAGGATTAAGTTTACTACAGGTATTCATTCGACAAAGCAGCCAGTGGAATATATTCATTCAGACGTCTGGGGCCCGTCTCCGGTTCCTTCGAAAGGAGGTGCCCGTTATATGCTGACTTTTATCGACGACTATTCTAGGAAGGTATGGGTTTACTTTCTAAAGCACAAATCTGATGTGTTTGATCGGTTTAAGAAATTTAAGGCATTGATTGAGAAGCAGTAAGATAAACAGATCAAGTGCCTAAGAACCGATAACGGCATGGAGTTCTGTGGTAAAAATTTTACCGAGTTCTGCGAGAGAGAAGGTATTGTAAGACACCGCACAGTACCTGGGACACCACAGCGGAATGGCGTGGCAGAATGGAAGAACAGAACTTTACTTGAGCTAGCTCGAAGCATTCTTTCGCATGCTAAAATTGGTAAGGAATTTTGGGCCGAAGCAGTGAACTTGGCTTGTTACCTAATAAATAGATCTCCATCATTTGCTATAGAGTGAAAGACTCCAAAGGAAGTATGGTTGGGGAAACCTATTGATTATTCCGAATTACGTATATTCGGATGTCCTGCGTATGCTCATGCGAGTGATGGTAAGCTTGAGCCGAGGTCAAAGAAGTGCATATTTCTGGGTTATGCACAAGGGGTGAAAGGCTACCGGCTGTGGTGCACTGATCCCAGATCACCCGGGTTTATAATCAGCAGAGATGTGATCTTCGACGAGACTGCAATGCTTCGAAGGGGAAGTCTTGAGACACAACCAGCAGAGCAGATGGATCATGGTGTTAGCAGTGAGGTGGAGTTTTAGGTGGAGACTCCAGAGACCTCAGAGGTGATAGAAGTTGAGACTGCAGATGAGGCCGCAGTTCCTGAAGTCGGTGATATTGAACAACTAGCAGAGTCGCAACATAGTATAGCCGAGGGAAGACAGAGAAGGCAAATTAAACCACCGGTACGTTATGGATATACAGATATTGCTTATGCTTTGATTGTAGGTGACGAGGTGGAGACAGATGAGCCTTCGTCTTACTCTGAGGCGATGGCTAGTTCTAAGTCATCGCAGTGGCTAGGGGCTATGAGTGAAGAGATGGAATCACTCCATCGGAATCAGACATGGGAACTAGTTAAAGTACCCAAGAGCCAGAAGATTGTTGGAAGTAAATGGGTCTACAAACGGAAAGAAGGCATTCCCGGAGTCGAGGCAGCGAGGTATAAGGCGAGACTTGTGGCAAAAGGATATACACAGCGTGAGGGCATTGACTACAATGAAGTGTTCTCTCCTGTGGTAAGACATACTTCTATTCGTGTTTTACTTGCCTTAGTTGCTTTGCAAGATCTTGAGTTGGAACAGCTTGATGTGAAAACGGCGTTTCTTCATGGTGAGTTGGAGGAGCAGATTTACATGAGGCAGCCAGAGGGATTTGCTATTCCGGGTAAGGAAGATCATGTTTGCTTGTTAAAGAAATCTTTGTATGGTTTGAAACAGTCTCCTAGACAGTGGTATAAACGTTTTGATGCTTTCATGGCTACTCAAGATTATTCTAAGAGTCAGATGGATAGCTGTGTTTATTTTAGGAGATTGGATGACGGGTCTTTGATATATCTGCTGTTATATGTGGATGACATGTTGATAGCAGCTAGGAGTATGTCTGATATTGATGTGCTGAAAAGGCAATTGAGTGCTGAATTTGAGATGAAAGATTTAGGTGCTGCAAAGAAAATATTGGGTATGGAGATTTTGCGTGATAGGAATGCAGGATTACTACGTCTATCTCAGAAGAAATATATTGAGAAGATCGTGGCACGCTTTAATATGCAATCAGCAAAATCTGTAAGTATACCTTTAGCGAAGCACTTTAAACTTTCAAATAAATTATCACCACAGACTGAGGAGGGGGAGGAACATATGTCTCGTGTTCCTTATTCTAGTGCCGTGGGTAGTATTATGTATGCTATGGTGTGTACTAGGCCTGATATTTCACAAGCTGTGAGCATGGTTAGTCGCTACATGAAGCATCCTAGTAAAGCTCATTGGGAAGCTGTGAAATGGATCCTCAGATACTTGAAGGGGACATCAGACGTTGGTATTGTATACCGGAGGAACAGTAATGGCAGTGAGACCACAGGTTATGTGGATTCTGAGCAGGTGACTTGGATGAGTACAGGGCAGGGTATTTGTTGTTGGTATTGTATTAGTCAGGCGGCTTTACTCGATCGTTGCTGTGCAGGTGGTGCAGTTAGTTGGAAGGCGTCTCTACAGGACGACGTTGCTTTGTCGTCGACTGAGGCGGAGTACATGGCACTAACATTTGTAGTGAAAGAGGCGATATGGTTAAGGAGTTTGCTTTTGGATTTTGGGTTAGATCAGAAAAGTGTTGATATACACTGTGATAACCAAAGTGCGATATTTCTGGCGAATAATCCGATTTATCATGAGCGAACGAAGCATATCAGTGTCAGATACCACTTCATCCGAGATGTCTTAGCAAAGGGTAAGGTTGTTATAAAAAAAATTGCTACAGCAGAGAACCCGGCAGACATGATGACTAAGCCTGTTCCTTTGGCGAAGCTCAAGCTCTGCTTGAGCACTATTGGCGTCGGTGGAGAGTGATCGCCCTTCGGGGCGATGGGAGAGCAGCATGGATGATGAGCACTATAACTTGGCTTTAAACATCGAGCCAAGGTGGAGAATTGTTAAATTTATGTCTCGAGTTTAAATTAGGAAAGTTGCACAAAAGAGGAAACAAATTAAATAGATTTGTTCTTTTGTGGTTTCTAGCGGCCGACGATCATCTAATGTTGCAGGAAGGGATTTGTTTCTCTTATATCACAAAGCGTGTGGGACCCATGAAGGAAAGTCAACATAGAAAGACACGTTGAGATTTCTTCTCTGTTAAGGACTCTTTAAGTTACGTGGGGCCCAAGGAGAATGAAAAGAGGAAAGAAGGGTTTCCTTCATACTCTTTCTATTGTTTCCTTTCAGCCGCATAAAAGGGAGCGCCGCACAGAGGAAAAGGTGACCGAAGCTGCAATGCACAGTAGCCTTCCGAAGAGAAAAAAAAGAGTCAGAGTTCCGCAAACAATTACGAGGACGAAGGGGCTATTTTACTCAAGAAGGGTGTGCATAGCTGTTCGGTGAACGTGAGTTTATTTGTTTATCCAACTGAGTTGTTTATTGTAAACACTTGGGAATTGGGTATAATCTAGGTGCGGGAAACACGAGCGTATTGAGCGATTGTAAATCCGATTCTCCGATTATAATGGATTTTGTTGCTGGCTCTCCCCGTGGACGTAGGTACCGACATTCGGACCGAACCACGTAAATTTCTGGTGTCATTATTATTTCTCGGTTGCTTCTTTGGCGATTTCGCGTTGATGTAAATTGCAAGATCCTGGTTAATTTCCGCATTAATTTACAACAGTTACCATTTCCCATTTTTGAAGATAAAGGGACTCGTAAGTGTGGACGATAACTGCGTGGGGCCTTTATATAAACATGTTTTTCCACCAAGCCTAGCTCCTCACCTCTCTTTCATTGGCATACCCCATATGGTAAATTTCTTAATAAAATTTGCTTCTTCTTTTTTTTTTCCTCGGACTAACTAGAGATTAAGGTTTTGGTATAAGGTAGCCAACTGATGAACTATAACGAAAGGTAACGCTTAGTATATGTTTTGAGGCAAACAAGGAACTTCTTCTCCAGCAATTCAAAAATCGGTTTCTGATTAAGGAAGTTCTAAGTTCAAAGATGTAGGAATTAATCTTTCACGATAGGGGAAATGCAAAGGAAGATAAGGGAAAGAAAGCACCTCAATTTTGGATGTTTTATGCCACACTTGTGATTAGACATCATGTGAGATCATGAGTTTAGAACCGTGGAAGCATTTACATGTGCTGACTGTGGGTTCCGGTTCACTCATTCTTTGGTTTAATTCCCTATTTTCACATTCTCTCGATCAATCTCGACTGTGATTAGACTATTGCGACACAAATTAACTAGTTACAGTCGAAGTGGGTGGCCAAGGTTTTATCTGGAGAATTGACGCTGTCAAGTGAAGAAGAGATGATGTCTTCTGTTCAAGAACATTACCAGCGCATCGAAGAGCTTGGATGGCCGAAGCATCACACTCACAAGCTTGACATTGAAAAGGTTGAAACTAACTCAGTCATTCCTCAATTCATAGTGCTTAGACATTCTCTGTAAATGAACCTTCCAAACAACCTTATTTTCATGTGCTTGATAGTTTGAGTATGAGAAGTGGCTCGTGGCTCAACTGGGACTGCCACCATTCGAAAGATGGGAGAGAGAAGATGTGCTCTGTTGTATTAAAACTCCTGCAATCTTCTGATAAAAATTGGCGAGACACTTGGGATGTTGAAAAGTGGATGCAAGAAGAAGGATTTAGCGAGCAAATTCCTGGAATTGATCTTGACCAACAATCGGGACGCCCGAAGCCACTGGAAAGAGAAATTGCGAGGGAGTTGAAAGAGAGCAGACTAAGAGCAAGATTTGGATGTGAGGGCACTTGTCAACCGTGGATGCTCATCTAACTATCAGAAAACTTGAATTGCATTCGTCCCGTATATGCAACCATTCTGTTTTTTTTTTTTCTTTGCAATCTTGGATAATGCATTGCATTTTGAGGGTGCATAAAGGAACTCCGGATTTGGCTTTGCCAACAACTTCAATTACGAAATGAGGCCTGCCTAATTATGTATATCTTAGGCCTATGCATAACCGAATCTGAATTGTTCTTGCAATTAATGAATTAATACATATATAGAGTTTCGGTATATCAGTTCTTTTCATTATAATTTCGTTGCCATTCGTAGAATTTCTTGCGCTTGCAATTTTTTAGTACTTTTTCTTTTCAGCTAAGTAGTTTCACTGACGTTTTCTTCTCGCTCTTCGTTTTTCATCCCCAAAGGCTTTACCAACGGGGCATAGGAAGGATGGCTAAGCAATTTTTTTTTTCTTTTTTCGGTTTAAGTGATGAAATAGGTGTTCGGTTCGATTTTCTGCACATCGGTCGGT
The DNA here is from genome assembly GCA_019926035.1 of Melaleuca alternifolia. Taxonomy (NCBI): domain Eukaryota; kingdom Viridiplantae; phylum Streptophyta; class Magnoliopsida; order Myrtales; family Myrtaceae; genus Melaleuca; species Melaleuca alternifolia. Next base: position 1,318,481 of record JAGKPW010000079.1, read on the forward strand.
CCATTTCTATGAATGATCTCGAGCTCAATTCGATGAATTTTACTCTTAAAAGTATCACTAACAAGTTTTGAAGTTAGTGCTATAACGAGAAAAAATAAACTCTCATCTTATCTAAGTCAATACCGTGGGGGCTAAGCGGTTTTATTAACTTACATGAATATAATTTTTAAATAAGTATGGATGACTGAAGGGTTATAATTTGAACATATAAAAATAACTTTCGGATTTGGTAAGGGTCAACCATAAAACCAAGAAGGCAAGCATGGCATCCCAAAAATTTCTTGGCAATCAAGACAAGGAAAGACGATATAAATCGAATCGATGCTCGTCCCCAACTCGCAAACGCCAGCAAGTTCCCCGCATCTTCCGCCGCCCTCCTGAGCAACTTTCTCGAGCTCAGCTAAATCGATTGCTCCCGAATCTGACGAATCCAGCCAAATGGGCATCCTGAGGAGCAGCTTCTCGTTCCTCTTGGGGACTGTGACCGGCGTTTACGTCGCCCAGAACTACGACGTCCCTAACATCAAGAACCTGGCCAGAACCTACTTCACCAAGGCCAAGCAAGTCGAAGAGACCTATCGCAAGCCCGGCAGCAAGAGGGAAGACGAGGATTGAGTTGCGAAGTCGACCCACCTTTCTTTTCTGCAGTTTCCATCGAGGTAGATTGACACTCCTTGCCGCGAGCACGTAATGGGGCCTCTTCTTCCCAGTTGATGTGAATTCGCTTGAAATGTATCAGAGAAAAAATTGATGTTTTGTCATCGCGAGAATAATATGAATTCGATGTAAATAGGGTCCTCGTTTTCATTCTGGAATAATATTGGTTTTTTTCTTTTTCCAGTTTGTCGGGTATGAAAGTGTGATTGGTAGTGCCAGTTTGATGAAGCTGAGGTTTTCTGGGTCGCTTTCTTCTGTTTTCTGTCTGGTGTGTTCGCTTTTCAGCAGCGATTTAGCTTGAGATAGTAAGACATCTGCTACGGAAACTATCTCTGGCATGGGTTCCTCTGTTGAACCTTTGATTGCACATCCTCTGGGTGGACTTTGACCTACATGTGTTCGGAGGATCTATTGTCTTATAGAATTAGAATTCAATTATCATGTTTCGGCATTCTTACGCGAGATAGACATTGTTAGATCACTTGGCAAAGGAAAAAAAAGACACTGTTCCACTCATGTCCACGATTCATGTCTTTCTAGTTTGAAATTGCTGTGAGACAAAATGTTTTTAATGATATATTCTTGTTACGATTCTTTGTGATTACGTTCGAGATGAAAAATTGGAGACTTATGGAACGATCCCATTTTATTCGTCTTTCTTGGGACTTCCTTGACAGGTTTCAACACCTGCAACGAAATGGACGCACTGGCAATATCTGTGGGGAATCTACTGTCTTTGGCTAAAGATAGAAGGAGTTTCCTAGTACACATTGATTATATGAATTGCAGGATCAATGAGTTAAGCTTAGTGGAGGAAGGATAATGCCATAGTCTCCCCTAAAGCCTTTCGCTGTGGGCATACACTCTTTGCAGGGTCCTACTTCACACGCCTTCTTTTAGCTATCATGGTAAACATCTTTCCAGCCTCGATCTTATGTTCAATGATTACTGCAAGCTGATGATTTACTTATTTGCTTGAATTTCACCGGAACTTTTTTCTTGGACACCATCACTGCATTAGGCTGTTACAATGATGTTACATTGTGGCTTCACTACTTTTGATCACAGTAAGTTAGTGAATGCAGCTGAGTTATGTCATGTATCCAATAATACTCTGTTAACGAGAAAAGGTTCGCGCTCTGCCTGGAAGTACTCAATTCTGAAGAGAATTTCCCAAAGCCAAAGATATTTACCCTTTTCAATGGTGAAGCGATTTCTCTAAATCTCTGAGTTCATTATTTTAGATGCTGATTTTGTGTTAAATTTGCTCATTGTAGGCAAATCTACAGGATGCTGGATTGTTTGTTGTAGATCGACATCACATCAGTGGCAAATAGAACTGAGTCTTCCATTTGTTTTGGAGCGTCATTGGGCTTTGGGCTCCTTATGACTTATAGAACTTTGGATAGTAATTTCTAGTTTGCAATTGGAAGCAAAGCTTATGTTCTCCGCTTGAATATTACCGTCACTGGTAAATCATGTCCGAAAGACCGTTCAGTTGACAAGTCAATCCAAGTAGTCTATTTTCAAGCAAAGATCATTCAGTGTCGATTCAATCTCCATTTCTGGTTTATTTATTTATGAATATTGTGTTCCGGTTGTTTCTCAAATCACGAATTACACGAAAGAAAGATTAATGAAATTGTTGTGTTTGGTTATATTTGTGCTCATTTTGGTGGAAGCCTTATATGACTGGAGCGCTTATGTGAAGACGTCGTTCTAGTAAGAAATGAGTATTTAGCGACCATTTCTTGACATTTTCATGAAGAAAAACAGATAAACATTAAGAGGTTTCACGCCCTTTTTGTAGTCAACTCCCTGAAGCATGGAATGCGTAACCCTAAGTCTCGTAGCCAAGGAGCACTCGTAGCTTCAGTTTCCTCTCAATCATACTGGCGAGTGGTTATGTGTTCGTTGAATTAATTCAGCGGCAGTAAAATGGCATGACGGTAGCGCATCACTTTTCCAATTCAAGAAAGCTGCTAAGCTCTTCGTCCACTGTCCCAACATGAATGAACAGGATTTAAGGCTAGTCAAGTCCGAAATATTGGGCGTTCCGTACGTAAATCCCCACATGCAGATTTTCCGAGCGTAGATGAATGGTAAAAGTTCCTCCCGCCAAAGAGATGTAACCCTCGCGTAACGTGTTTACTAATTGGCGGGCATGAGATTGAAAATTTACCTGTCCGGTACATTATAATTGTACCCAAATCTAATCTGTGTTTCATTGCATGCATTGTGGTTATAGCGATCGTGTTGCTGGCATGCTAATTTGTGTCCTTTTTGCACTGAGATGGGAGGAAGTGTTATCTACACTATGGTGACCCCATGAGACGATGACTAGTGGGCAGAGGCAGTCTTTGCGACTGCTTGTGCAGCAGCTTGTACGTGCACACCTTACTCTAGCAATGTAATCTTGCCTTTGCTGTTGAGCGATAGACCGGTCCGATTGGCAGATAAAGAAACACTGTCTTGATTCATTTTACAGACATGTAGGTTGAGTGTAACCGATCATGATGCGTAGGATTTGTGGAAACTGTGCATGAAAAGATTGGCAGATTAAAGAAACACTGTCTTGATTCATTTTACAGACATGTAGGTTGAGTGTAACCGATCATGATGCGTAGGATTTGTGGAAACTGTGCATGAAAAGATTGGCAGATTAAAGAAACACTGTCTTGATTCATTTTACAGACATGTAGGTTGAGTGAAACCGATCATGATGCGTCGGATTTGTGGAAACTGTGCATGAAAAGTTGACGTATTTCATTGAGAGATACAATCTATGCATTCATTCTGGTCATTTTGAAGGTTAGCTTTGGATTGGAGATCGAGGACATGTGTGGCGTCCTGCTGATCAGTGACTGCTCAAATGTGCTTCGGTGAACTATTACAAAATGCTTCTTTATTAACGATGGCCAGATTAACCATATTTGCCCCCAAATTTCTTGACTCTTTATCTTTGATGAATATGTTTACCGTATTTTTCCTCAAATTAAGAAAAATGCAGCTACAAGAAAATTTCAGAATCCTCTTGTATTCATCACAGGCAGAACTGCATTAATAACATTATTAAAAGAACGTCTCTGTTTGGTCTGGTAAAGGAAAGCCATCTTTCGCCTAGCAATTTCATTCTCCTTTTTCGGGTCCACTGCGACAAAGAAACCTCTCTTGCGACTTGCTAGCATCCTTTCCTTGTGACTTGATGGCATCTTCATATGGCCACCTTGTGCCACGGCTAAAGCTTCAGTTCACAATTTCAAGTCGCCTTTGTATTGAAAGTCATATCATCTGTCAACGTTTGCTCTTTGGCAGTCAGTTCAACATGGCACACCTAATGTGATATCCTCATAAATTAGGGAAATAAGATATATGCACAAAGACTCAAAAGATTTAGGAGAACCAAGGGGTAGCGATCCAAAAAGGCCTGTTTCTGTGATCGACTATTTCATGTTCACCAAATCTTGATCCCTGAAATCTTGAATGTCCGGCTCTGATAAACATAAAAAGCATTTTATACTTCGTTACCTTTAAAGATCCTACAAATGTATGTGCTAAGTTGTAAAAACTGTGAAGGTCAAACAAGCTCTCAAAAAATGAAGCCTGCACCCAAGTAGCGGAGTTATCCTTCAGATGTCGCTCTTATTTTATGTAGTAGCCGACCAGGATGCCCAGTATACCAACCAATGCAGTGAGCAATAAGAAGCAGCTGTTCACACGATTCTGCCTAACTTCTTTTCTTAGCAACTCCTGTTTGGAGGCAAAACAACCAAGACCGATTAATAGAAAGCATAGATCTCTATAGATGTAGTTTGATATATGATACTACCATCCAACAAAATCTGACAGCAGGAGCAGGATACAAATGCCCCAAGAAGGACTCTGATGACTAATAGCAAGAATAATTGCTATGCCAGAGGAAAAGAGGGACACGACTACTAGTATTTAAGTACTCTGATAGGAATGAACTACTCTTTCTGGACTGAAAAACAAAAAAGAACAAGAAAAGAACAAGTCTAGAAGTATCCATTGGCATCTTTTAGCGTCTTCTTAAGTCATTGATCCGATACTCGAAGGTCTGTGATGAAGTAAATATCAGAAACTTAGGAATCTGAGACCAATGAGGAACTCCCATCTACAGTCTATAATAAAAAAGCAACCTTAATACTATGGACATGAATCTCACTACTAAAGGATTGACCCAACTGCATAAAGCCCCATCATCCATGATGCTATCTAGTACCTCCTCAATTAGGAACCAGATGACCCATGTATTTGTTAATATACCCAGTAGAAAATTTCAGTTACAAGAAAGAGGTCATTAGTCGAGCTTTATCAACATGACTTCATGATAGACATTCCACAGAGCAAGAGACTAAAGGTTGTTCCATTGCTAGAGCTTTTTTACTAGTTTTTCACTCCAACCTGCTAACCTAACTATGCAAAATATCTTGAGAACATGAAGTCACAGAAGAACGGTAACACCCTTGAAACATCATGAAGTCACTTTTAACTGAAATCATCAATCTAGATGAAGTGCAGTACGAGTTGATAAACTTTTAGTATATGAAATCATATTATCCACCCACCAGTTCCTGAGATAACTTCTCTCTCTGTTGCAAGGCTAATGTTTTCTCCTCAGTTAGCTTTGATATAATCGACCATGTCTGCTGAATAAAAAATAGCATTTGCAAGGTCATTAAAAGAAACATATACAGCACATAAAATCTGAAGAATATGGTCACCATAAGTAAAGCTAACTATAATAATCACCCAAGAATATGACGCCTTTCCTGTAATTATGAACAAACAGTTTAAAAGACAAAAGAATGCACTCTGCTACTAAGTGGAGACTTTAACTAGTACTGCTATAGTGAAGCATTTAGCAAGATGCAAATATCATTCAGAAGCTCTCTCTTCTCTCAAGATCAAAAACCTAAACAACCTAAACTTAACTAAATATGAAAAAGAGAAACAAGAGGGACTGAAGAGAACATATGGAATCGCTTAATTAGTCTACTAACTCTTCTTTTTTCCCCTTCTTTTGTATACTCAGTATAAAAACTCTGAAGTTGTAAATGTTGTCTTATGTCCCTAAGGGAAATGAACCCATTCTCCTCAAAGAATTGTCTCTCCGGCAGTATATTCTTTTCCCTCAATCCATGAGTGCAAGTCAAGTCCATAGCACTAGAATCTCACAAGTAGTGAAGAAAGCATGATGGCGAAGCAAATACAATGAAGGAAAGAAAGGGGGAAAGATTGAGATTTTTCATTGTTTGTAAAAGAGGAGATAATTGGAGATAAAATAGAAAGTAGGAGGAAGTGTTTTCTCTTTAGCCCCTTAATCCTTCCCCATAATCCTAGGAGAGAAAGTTGGCAGATACTAATTGAAGTTACTATTCTCCTTCAGAAAAGTAAAATCATATGTTGAGGTCGCCATCACATGTTGAGGTCATTATGGCAAGATGAAAAACATCAGACCTCTCTTGATATCACTCTCCCTCCTTTCCACACAACTGAGATAACCTCACTTTGTCTATAGCTCCACCTTCCTTCCTCTTACTTTGTGACCCCAATTTATTTTCCTAATTAACTTTTTTCCGTGCATGGTTATGTCAGCATTTAATTTCACTTCATTCATGTCCCTTGACCAAAGATCTATCTGATCAATGGGCAATTAGTCATTTCTGTTTGCTGACATATTTACTTCGTCAGCAGAAGAAAAGAGGAAAGGAGGTTGTCCTCAGATGCTGAACCACCCACCAGAGAGCTTTCAAGACAAAACATTGAAGGAACTTCTTCCCCAAATGAGTTATTTTAAGCATACTCTGTGTCAGCTTCAGGAACTGGTTTCACTTTCTCAATCCTAAGTAATAAAAATACAAGCAGCAGCATCTGCATCACCTCTCACTGTAACCATAATTGAAACAAGTTAGGATAGAGAAAAACTGATTGACAATGACGAAATATGAAACTAGCGCAGTAGGACATCAAGACCTGAAACCTCTTCAAGGGGTCGAATAGAAACCTCATCATAAAAAAAAATTTTAAATAAAATATTGAAGTCAACCAAGGACAAAGAGTAGGAAGTTTACCTCTGAAGACTTCTTCTTAGATGTTGCCAAAGATCTTGTTACCTAGAGTTTTACAAATCATGAGGCACTGGAACCAAAAGGTTAATATTAAAGGAAAAGATGTTGGAGAACAAGAAAAGAATCACAACATCAAATAAGGAGGTGGTCTTGTTTCCATCCTCCAGAAGAGATGCTCTTGGAGAAGATCCTTCTTCAGGTTCTTCAGGAATAGGAGAAGGAGGATTTGCAGGAATATAGACAACCCGCAACTTGAATTCCTCCAAAGTCTCCCCATATGCCTGGTTGAACTACAATCACCCATTCAATGTCAATCAAAGAGAGAGTGGTAAATGGAACACAGAGAATTGTGATAAGATACTTCAAAGATGCAGATTGACCCACCGTTTCTGGAGTTATCTCTTTCAGAGTTGCACCATATGGGGCGACAATACTCTGAATAAGGAATTTGTCCCTGCATTGCATATCAGGAGGTGCCTCTCTTGGGGCTTGCATTGTGACTACCAAATAGAGTCCAGCATAATAAATGCAATGTGGAAACATAGAAGAAAGGGCAAACCATGCCTACCCATTACTCAACACAAAACAGAGAACATTATTTGCTTCCAACAAAACCAAAATACTTAAGAATGTGGTTGCAAATTCATATAAGAAATAGGATGGCCTTATGGCTAACCAATCGATATATGATGGTATTTAGCGATTCGCAATTTCACTTAAGGCAAACTAAAATTACCAGTGAAACCGCATGTCGCTCCGGGTGGGACAACACCGGAATTCGGGCGCACGCAGTACTTCTTTGGATTGGTCGTTTTCACCTGCGTAAACGCACCCGTTCACAAACCTTGTCAGGTTTAAATCTCAACCCCACAATTCAAGCCACTACAATTAAACACGAGGAAAATAAAGTCCCCACCTTGAAAGCTACGTATTTGTCCGTCTTGTTACTGAGCTGCATAGAACACGAAGCCTGCCTCCTCAATTCAACTTCAACACCAGATGCCAACAAAAGCCATATCAGCAAAAAGATAGAAACAAAACAACGAATACCAATCGACAACAAGAAACACATAATCCTCAACGGAAAACAACCCTGAAAACTACATAAGATCACACGATCACATACTCTGCTCCGGATAATTTTTCCCGAAAGACTCGATCACGGCAACTTACTTGTGAATTTCAGTTCTGCGGGATGAATGTCAAGAAGATTCCCAATGCCCATCTTTCTTTTTCTTCAGGAAAGTTCTGTATTTGAAGCTTCAACAACAACGAGACGAACTCTAGGAAAGAATCCTCTTCTTCCAAGAAATTGAGAATTAGGGTTCTTTGACGAACATCGCGTTTCAATTTAAGTCGGGTTGCTGAAAATGGGAATGGGAGCGGCGACCAACCATGGACAAAGCTTCCCAAGCCGAAATGAGCCGAACGCGAGCGGGGTTAGCGAGAGAAGACCGTATGGTCAACGAGCGACGGGATTTACTCAAATCGCACGGCTACGAAGAGGTCGGTGACGGAAACAAGAGTGACGGGTGGTAAGGATAGGAAAATCAATTTTTTTTTTTGGGCTCCCCGGGATGACTGGCCTGGCCAGCGTGGGCAGTTTGTCCTGTTACGATTAAAGTATTATTAACAAATTATTCAAGTTAATAACGATCACATCATATAAGATAGTTTGCGTCAATATCGACAATTTGGTCACATAACCGGGAAATCAGCATTGATGTGTACTGCCGCCGCACCACGACCACCATCGCCACCGCGACGGTGGTCGCACGAGTTGTGTTACCATGGCGACAGGGTCGTTGGAGGAGTTGACCACCATCTCTATCGATTTGTTCTCGACCTCTTTCTCTTATGGCCGGCTAACTCGTCTCACTGACCTTTTTCGATTTTGCGTTCAGACTGAATTCATTCGACTAAGAGTATCCATAAATAAAGGAATATGCAATGTCCATCCGAATTTATGTATGGACGTTTTTAAATTATCGAAAGCAATAATATCCAATATAATAAGAAAACTTGTTACTATGATAAGTTTAATTATTATGTCGAGTGAAAAAAAAAATCAATTTCAGTGTTCAAACACAACAAACAACTATATATGCATGGTCATACTCGATGAAATGCATATTGAAAATTGGAGATATCACTAAATAAAATAATATCAATATACCTTAAGTTTTTTTTCTTTTCTTCTCTTTTCTTTTTTTCATGTGTGAGCTAGCAAACCGTCGCATTTGGACTGCCACATGTGAGGGTCTCTACCCCCTTGCCAACCACAAGTTAGGGCCTTCGTGCCCTCATATAGGTTTGGGCAAGGGCTCGATGCCCTCATTTGTGGCCAGCAAGGGTGTGGAGGCCGGCACATGTGGTCGGTAAGGATCGACGCCCTTGCTCAAACCAAACCAGATTCACCAGCGATTTTAAAAAATAAATAAAAAAATCAGAATTTTTTTTTTAAAAATCATCCTAAGACGGCATGTTTCCACGTAAGTAATTTTCAATCGAAACTAACTCAACAAACTATATTGATAAATCGTCAAAGCATTTAATATTCAGTTGATACAATTGAAAAGAGTTATAAATAAATTGATACAAATGCAATAAATTCAGAGTCTTTGTTTCATAATTTTACCCTTCAAAGAAATTACGCACCTCCTCTTCTCTGATGGATTGGAAAGACCAGACAATGATGCCTACTCACGAGCTCCATGACGCAAATATTGCGCATTTGCCTCCAGAATTCGCCGCTGAGCGAGCGGGTCAGTTTCGCGCAGATGCTCATCTCCACGAACACGAACGGCGGGCTTTTGCGTGAAGGCAAGCTCGTGGGCCTTCAGCACTTTTTCCACCAGTCTAGAGTTAGAAAAAACCGTCACGATCGAGAGGTCGCCCAGCTTGAGACGGAAGGTGGGTGCGCATGTCTTGGCCAGATCTCTCGAACGAAGGCGAGGGAGCGAGACGACGAAATGGTGTCAATTCTCATCGAATGGACACTTCTGGGGAACCAGTGGGAGAAGCTTCGAGTGCGAGCTTCTGCTTGTAGGTTTGCTGGAAAATACTTTGATGAGTAAGAAAGGAGAGGAAAAGGAGAGATGAGAGGAGAAGGAGAAGCATCGTGTCGGAAACTATGAAAACAAAAGCTTTTGGCGAGGCTTTTGTGTGGCAATAGGCGGGGATACCCTTTAGATGTATAGGGTTTCTCGTAACGATGTGTGATTCTATCACATATCATTTTATTTGCAATATCACGTGGAAGCAAGGACCGATGTAATTAACTAATCCTTTTAGTAGTTTCAATAAGAATCTTTACAATTATGTGATATTCGGTTTGAGTCATAACTATTCAATTCACTCGAAAGTATAGAATCATCTAATTATAACTCCAATGACATGTTGAAGATCGGAAAGATTCTTTATATGAGGTAACGGATACCAAGAGACAAGCTAGCTAAAGATTTGCTCACTATCAATATAAGTAGAATTTCTGATCTCTTTCTATTATCTAGGAGGTTATGATAAGCAAATATGCTTGAAAGAAGCCTAGTCTATCTTGCTACAAAATTGATCTTATTATATGAAGGTTCATGCCTATCTACCAATACGCAATCTCCGGTACCATGAAATTTTATTCCAACGACATAAGGAATTAGGTTGCTCCATGGAAGCCAGTGATTGTCTAATCTTTTGACATTTTTCTCATGGCCCATGCATTTGAGAAGGAGACATTCTCTGCCATAATACTTTTTACCATCTTTGGGACCCACAATTTTTTTCCTCATGCAAGTGAGTTCTTTTTGCCCCTAGATTTAAGAAGTCTTCTCATACTTTGGTAAGAAAAAAGTAACATGATTCCCAAATCATCACGTTCTTCAGTCATATTTGTCTCTCTGTCCAAATTTTCCCTAGAAGAGTTAATTTCAAAAGAATATAATATTATTAAACCATAACATTTTTTTATCTCCGCTTTCAAACTTCCCCAGTCATCCCTACGTAGACTATGCTTGTCAATCAAAAACAAAAAATTATACCAAAAGCTTAAATTAAAAAAGAAAAAACAGACCACGAATATACATATAGCATATCGCTTAATGCTCTTCTCGCACGTAAGTCAATCTTACATAGCCATGGAGGGAACCTCGTTCACAAGATTACGGGTGGAAGAAAGCAAGTAAACAATAGAAAATTGAGAGAGTAAGCATGTTATGATCTGAACTCTTGATATGTGCTATAATAACATGTTAAATAAAGTGTTCTTTTTCCAAAATTTAAACCATTAAGAAATGGACTGACAATGCATTTATAAGTTATTACTTAATAGAATAGCATGAGACCAAAACAACAAGGACATAACTATAAATAACCACATTCTTAAAATTTCCCACATCCCCGACAACAAAGATAACTGTTCTTCATCTGGCTTCTACACGTACTTAGCCCTTACCTCGACATTAATGTGTTAATCAATAGAAAGATGATAAGCAAGTAGTGACACTGCTTCAGTAATTGTTTGTACATTATAAATTGAAGTTTTTGCCCGTAAATTTCAGTCTTTCCTCGGAGCTTAAAACAAAAGTTATTCACCGGAAAATCAGCGTTTTGAGTGGACTGGCATATTTATTAAATATCATGATCTCTGTTGTGACAATCAATAATTAAGTGCAAAGGCAAATTGACTACTGGACACACAAAAGTAAAGAAATGAACCAATCAACTTTTTTCATGCGCAAAAGCATGAAGTCACCTGAAAAGGAAGCCGCCGGAGCAGTTGAAGGGTAGTAAGTACTAGCTCTACATGAGATTGCTCATAATTTCAACTCATGTACATCACTGTATTGCGTCTACTCGTAGAGAAAGTTATTGTGAATCAGCAGTTTGCATGCAATAAACCCTATCCCTTTGGTCAAATGTCTATTTAAAAAACCGTGTCGCTGTTTGGTTACTTGCCTCTGCCTTCACGCCTCTCCTCCGCTGAACTTCTGTGAGGTCTGTTGTCTTTTATTATCTCCGTACGACAGATCACGGTAGCTGCCTGCACATCCTGTTACAGAAGTCCTAGCCTAAGCTTCAGCATCTTCATTTGTCACACCTTGCTCCTCGTCAGAGCTCAAGCAGACATCGGCGGCCGCCCCGGCGCCTCGCATTGAACTTTTCCACTCCTCTAAGTTGTGGGCTTCTGTGATGTCTGCGTTGGGCCTTACGTGTCCTAATGCGCCTTACTTTTGCTGCTGTTCAGTTGCGACATGCCTTTCGGCTTAAGCTCATGTATCTGTACTATTTATGTACTTACTTAATTATCCATATTTACTTTAGCCATAATTTCATCATTTAATGTAATACCTCCTCGTACAGTATCATCTACGACAATGTGGTTTTCTAATATAGTTGAACAACGAATGTCAATGGACCAGAAAGACATTATATCAAGTAACCCTTTTAGAAGGTACGCTTTGCCTATGTTACGTATAAAACAAGCCTTTTCTTGTTCCTCATCTTAACGATTTAGTATCTTTAATCATTAGTAGCAAAATGGTATCTTCTAAAAGTAAGCACGAAAACAATGAAAAGAAACGCCGAAAGAGAAGTTGCCATTTAAGTCATTTAAGAGAAAAGTCTGGATTATTGCAGGGTGATTTAGATTTAGTTCAATTTTACAACATGCAAAAAGATTTTCAGAATATTAGGATGTTTACACCTTCACTTTAGTAACTAAGTCATGTCTTATAGCAGGTGCTATCTATTAGAATTGTGGAAAAAAAATTAAGGAGAAAGTATGTCTCGGTCTCCTGAAATTAGTTGTTAAGTCAAGTCGCAAACACTGTTTTAAGCAGATTTCAGAATGTACCCCGGCAGACCCATCACAAACATGAATTCAAGCAACCCCTAAACAGGTGAACAGTCGAGAGTCCTCCACAAACGAAGAACCCTAAAAAAACGAGGGGTAAAGAGAACAGTTTCAGAGATTTAAACAGACACCCAACGTAGATTTTCTCAGTAAGGCGACACTCCCACGTTCGCAGTTGCAAAGAGCCCATCTTTTCTCAGCACGTCTTCCCCTTCCTACAAAAATTCCCAAACCCATATTACTTCAAGGCATGTCAGAATTTTAACATCATTTTATATGTGTTATATTTCAAGAACATCAAAGTAATATCTATGTTTATGTGCTTCATCGACCCGCAAATGATACTTAGGAATTTGGCTTCTTTTCTTTTCTCTTTTCTCTTTGATTTTCATTTTTCTTTCTTCAAAGGCAAAGGCTGCGTTTCCATTCGATGTAATATGTCATCTAACAATATGTCCACTTCAAATCTCTGTTAATAGATTGACTAATAGCCTGATCAATAGTAGAACTGATTTTAGGGTTTCGAAGCATTTCACCTGCTGGCAGATATTAGGTTTCTTCACGGGCTGGTCAGGCATGAGTCCGAAATGGATGTGGGGGAAGTGGGCCCACTGCAAAAGGGAGAAAAGAACACAAACGTACGATTATCAGAGTTGGAAGCTTTTTCTAATGAAACAATCACTAGTTGAACGTTTCAATGCAGCGTATATAGAAAAGTGAAGAACCCAATAAAGAGGTGGAGGAAGATTAGACCATAGAATGACTTGATAATAAAGAGGAAAAGAAAAAAAAACCGAAGAAAGATTGCTAAAATGTGCAGTTGACGTTAATTTTTTTTTCTATGGAGTTTGGACACTTACGTTCTTCGCAGCAGCACTAAAAGCTTCCCTGTGGCTTATATCGGGATTTCCGGCTTTGATGCGTTGGATCTCTTCCCTGCGATTTCAAAGAATGTCATAATAAGATTTGCATGTTTTCGGACTATAATTATGTGGTATTGAGTAGGAGGTGGACAGATCTGGAAATATAGGCAAACGCAAGATCTGAAATGCACTGAAAACCGAATCGGCACCCATATTCTTTGCTTTTGGTTTTAACATGAATGCACAAACACGTCTTAACGCACAGCAAACCTGACATAATGGAAATTCGAAAAAAGAATTGTTCATCAATCATTTAGCATCACATACAAAAGGGTCCAGTGGTCTTGGAGGGATGCAGACATTTGAGCTGTCCTTGAGCACTTTACTTGTCGCTGCATGTCGATGTGAGTCATGGTTTTTCTTTTTGTTCTTGTTTGGCTTTTTAGCTTGTGCGATTAATGAGACACGTCAAAAAAACCAACGCCCAATGACAAAAGCTATGTCTGAAAGTGGACACAAACGCAGTCCACTATCAACCGCAGAAAAGGCTTTGCTCTTGACGAGATTGAGGCGCTACTAGTATCTTTAACCTAATAGGTAAGCAACTTTTTGGCACTTATAACGTCGAAGTAGACAGATGGTAATGACAATAAGTAGGTTGCGCTTACAGTTTCTCCATTAGGAAACTCTCGATGTCATTTTCCTTTTAGTATAAGTTGACAAACTACAAAAACGTGCAAGACATAATCTTGACGAGGTACTTCGTTAGAAACTTCATAACTAAAGAATTGGAAAAAAGAAAAAACTTGGCTCTCAGCACTCAACACATAACTTGTCAATTTATGTATTACCTAAGGGTTGATTACAATTATGAGTTTCTAAATATTTTCCAGTGTTTGCTTTGGGTCTTTTAAACTCTACTCTTGATATTTACCTTAAAATTTCACAGCTGGGCAAATGTAGGACAAAAGTTAGCAATTTCCATCACAACTTAAACCGAAACCGCATATGCTATGTACAGTTTGAACATCTATATCATGTGAGCCACAGAAGGTGGAAAAAAAAAAAAGAATAAGAGATTCAATTTCACCACCAAGCTAGCCTAATCAAACCACGCGTATGCATCGGTCACTTTATTTCCAAGGAGTGCAAATGTACCCGTCATCTGGTTAACAGTGATGGGGGTAATGTATGATCGTGGGATGCTTGTCACCATAGATATTCTTAAACTTGCAATAAGGCATACTTTATAGCCATAAATTTGTTGATTTTTTTATCCTTGATGCTTAGGAATATTAGTGAAGTATAAATATCTGCCAGTAGTAAAAGGGATTATGCATAATTAATCATCATATGTGTACTTAAAATAGAATGTAATAACTTACTTGATGAAGCGGTTGTAGGCAGAAGGGACTCTCTGTCTCTTCTCCGGAGCTGGGCATGAGCAACAAGGCAGACATACAGACAAAAAGACACATTATTATCTCTTCCCTGGCTCTCTCTCTCTCTCTCTCTCTCTCTCTCTCTCATCCTCATCATAGTCTAATCATGACCTCCAGAAAGATCGCAACAACATTCTCTCTCTCTCTCTCTCTCTCTCTCTCTCTCTCTCTCTCTTAAAACTTTTGGACAATCTTGGAGATGAAGATAAAAACCCTCTTCAGAGTCAAAGCGAAAGATGATCTGACATGGCTTCTTTCTCTAGAAACGATCGAGACAATGGAATCTTTGATCAATTAAATCAGGAATGTGAAAAGAAGAAAGACAAAATGTAGGCTTTCTTGGCTAGTCATTATATAGATTATAGGAGGTGGCGGCTATCTGATGGGCTATGAAGTTAATTTTCTTACATGTGCTGCAAGCTCAAAACAAAAAGGAGGATTTAGATCTTGTTGAGGACTACTAAGCTTTTCAAAGTCATGAAGATCGCAAAAATGATCTGACTCTCTCTCTCTCTCTCTCTGTCTCACAGATGAACTGCAACTCTTTCTTAGGTATATATTGCATATACCCCTCGCCCGCGCGCAGAGAGAGAGAGAGAGAGAGAGAGGCCACTTAGAACTTGTCAAGTGTCGGCTCACACCATGAAACCTGGACCAACCTAATTGAAAGATGGGAATACAAAAAAAAACAATAAAGAAGGAAACTTTAAAATAGAGAGAGAATGTTCATACGTCTGTTAACTACTGGAGGCTTGGGGATCTGCTCAGCTCCTCCTCGTAGCTGCATTATGGATTCGGCCGGCAACGGCTGATTTATCAGCAAACTTGGCGGGGCGTTCCGGATCTCCTCCTATAACGTCATACCCCCATAATTAGCCAACACATAGAGCTAAACGTTGTAGCATAATTAAGGAAAACAACAGTAATAATTTTATCTTACCCCTGACACACATTAATTATACTAACTTCAAAGAAGTGCCATTGTGTATTTCATTGAGAAGCTTCCGAAAAAAAGCAATCTTCTTATATTATTGTTACAATAAAACCATTAACTTTTTCTTTTCGAGTTAATGTATGTCTTTAGACGGAAATCCAATCTATGAATGAATGCGATTCGTAAAAGATCACAAGATAGGGTGATGTGGGAAGTGGAACCCGGTAGTTCCTTTTTCTTGATTATTTTTGCTCGGAGTTAAGACGCAAAGGTAGAACAATAGAGATCGTAAATTCCCAATTACCAGAAGGTTTTGAGGAGTGAAGAAATTGTGGCCAAGTTGAAGTTGGTTGGCGGAGGGAAGAAGCAAACCGCGCATGTTGACGGACAAAAGATTAGTGCAGTGACCGCATCGCACCGTTACCGTCTTGAACAAGCTGGTACAAGGAACACTTACCTGTGTGTTCATTTGGGTGCAAAAACACAAGCCTCAAATTAAACCACCAGAACAAAAACAAAGTCATTTTCGTATCATGCACAGAGAGAGAGAGAGAGAGGGAGGGAGGGAGAGAGGGAGAGTATACAGCAAGAACGGTGTCACAGAAGTTGCAATGAACATAGCAGAGCTGCTCGGTGGGGGGCGAGAGGTGGTGGTGGGGGTCCGGCGCAAAACCGGACGACGACGATGAAGAAGAGGACATCATGTTCATGTCTTCCTTTTGTTGGAGTGGATCAGTTCTCGCGCTTTGATTGGATGGATCGATGGATGGTTGGATTGACAGGTGATATGGCCGAATGGAGTGTGAAAGACAGCTTAACCACCTTGGATTTGGGTTTGATTGTTTAGTTGCTTTTGCTATACATAGGAGAGGAAGAGGAGAGGAGGAGACGAGGGCAGAGAGAGAGAGAGAGAGAGAGAGAGAGAGAGAGAGAGAGTTTATTCCCACTAATATAGTGTTGAGAAAGAAGACCGAGAAAGGGCTTTTCCCTCTCATCCATTTCAAGTAAGAATGGGAATCTCACCAAAAAAAAAAAAAACTTAAACATGGAAAAGTATCATTGAAGCCCATTCTGATATAGATCAACCTTCTTAGAGGTAAGGAAACATTAAAGATTAAAATGAAGCTCATCCGAGAAAACATCAAGTTTTATGGATTCTTTTACCACTTTATTTCGTTATGCCGCTGCATCAATGTCAAATAACGGTCTTTATGTATACACACACTACGTAATGTAATGTGTAATTAAATTAATCTATCATACAACGCATCATGATGAGAAATAAATCTCTTTTGTATCTATCTAAAAATTGTAAGTTTTAAGTTATAAAGTCTTTTTGATGGTTTGTATTCTAAACTGGATCAAACGATCTCACAAAGAAAAACTAGGACTTATGACTTTACCCAAATTCACCTCAAAATATGGTTACGTCTTGCAAAAAGGTTTCACTATAACTTTATAACCACATAACTCATTATAATGATATCTCATATGAGCATAATATATAGGACTTATAAATA
Source organism: Melaleuca alternifolia (assembly GCA_019926035.1). Classification (NCBI taxonomy): domain Eukaryota; kingdom Viridiplantae; phylum Streptophyta; class Magnoliopsida; order Myrtales; family Myrtaceae; genus Melaleuca; species Melaleuca alternifolia. The sequence continues at coordinate 1,335,837 of JAGKPW010000079.1, forward strand.
GGCCCAAAACCTAAGCCTATTTGAATCCATTTGATCTCATAATAAATAGATCAACTTAAACACAAGTCTAAACTAGACGTTGCGTAAAGATCACAAGTCATTGGATTATACTTTAATTTTCCTAAACTCTCGTGAACATGTCCCATATGAGAAATAAGGATTTTCAAAATAGTCACTAACTCCAGCATTTTTATCATCTTGCAATATAAGGACCCAAACTAAAAATTTTGTCTATGGTTCATTTTATTTATTCGTTGAAGATTTGGAAGATCTGGAATTTGTACAAGCTGTTGCTGCAACATGAACAGGACCCACAGCTCGGGGAGAGAGAGAGAGAGAGAGAGAGAGAGAGAGAGAGAGTTGAAAATTAACGGCTGAGGTTTAAGGGTAGAGGGAAGATGAATGGTTGGCAATCCCAAAGGATGAGGCAGAGAGAGGGAGAGAGAGAGAGAGAGAGCTTCCAGAGGCGGCAGAGGTGGGGGAGAGGAAGAGAGAAAGGGACGTGTGCATGGAGCGATTAGCTTTGGTGGTCATTCACCTGTTGTTTTCAAACTTAAGACCCTCTCTGTGTATTTGTGTGTGTCTGTGATCAACTGGGAAGCCTCTCTTTCTCTTCTCGGTTTTCTACAATTCCATTGTCCCCACAATCAAATCTTTGTTCTCTCTCTCTCTCTCTCTCTCTGTGCTTAAGTTTTAAAGCACTATACGACGAAGGTACCCAGCTATGCCTCTCAGTAATACTCTCTCCCTCTCTCTTCCCTACACTAATCTAATGTATAGCTGATAAAGATCCAATCCCATTTAGCCACATTTCTGTACTCACTCTAAACACCGAAGCTTTTGAAGTTCTGAGAATTTTTGTACCAATGCCCAAAAGACGTATTTTTTGTTACTGCTTAATCTCCACCCCATTACTTAGTAGTTTGCCGGGATTTTCGATGAGCAAGATCGATGACTTCCGAAAAGTTTCAAATTCTGGAGAACCATTTCCTAAATTGCTAAACAGTAATAATGGCATTTGGTAAACACTTGTATATTTTATTTTGGCCAACCTTCCTTGCGAATGACAATGATTATGCATGCACTTGATGTGTGAATATAGATGTAGAGATGTGGACATCGATTTAACAACTCGTTTCTATATAGGACCTTCCAGCACTTAAGCCCTAATCCTTATCCAAAACGCTGAAATGCTTGTCAACAACACAACAGAGTTGCATATGATATTTGAAGTGCAAAAACTGCAATTCATTCAACGAAAACTGGCAAAGTTAATGAGAAAATGGAAAGGAATATTAGATAAACAAACAAATTGCAACCGTGCTACCACGAACTATTGACATCTCAAAATTGCAATTAGTTTAGGGCATATTAGACTAAGTTTCATATGAACCTGGTTTAGAGTCCTTAAGAAGTACACTTACGTGACTAGGAGGAACTTCAGTTGCCAATTTTCAGTTTAGCAACTTATCTGTTAGAAGTTATTTGCAGTGCTCTTGGATTAGACTAGTTAGAGATTACATGTCAGTCAAACATAAGAAGTTGAGGGATAAACCAAACTTGGTTAATTCGTGTCAGTAGTTGTTAATGTCATTCGAACATGAGATACTAGGACATCGTCTCCAGCCACCACCATTGTTTACGATGGCTAGGGCTGAGGTTGACAATGGAGGCTACAGCACGGTGGTGGAGGTGGTGGCAAGGGAGCCATGATGGACACATTGCACACATGACCGCTAGAGCAAGAAGAAGGGAGAAGATGCATACAAAAGGGAATCTAAGATACCGACGTCAACTACTTATTTATTATTGTGTCAACCAGTCTTCCATTGAAGAGACTAAATTAATTGAAAATATCAATGCATTCCAAATGGAGAGGATCCCAACCATTTTGGTATTTCAGGCATTTGACAGTATGGCATGTCCAAAATCTTAGGATATACTTGAACCTACTATTCCTCCTGTCTAATATTGTTAAAAGCATCCGATTGTCAATCAAATTATGCTAGATGGGTCAATATTTTTTTTTCTCTTTAAACATGGTGGTTAATTGCACATTTAATCCCTTCGCTTCCCAATACTCTCACCCTCTTATAACTTTCATGAAGTATATGACTCAATAAGAGGAATAACTCTCATCAGGTTACTACTTGCTAAGGAACTGCTTCACGTATTTTACTCATCATCCATTACATTATATCCAACGTGACATTCTTTTACTAACAATCTAAATTTTCTTCTCCTTTCTAAGCATTCAGCAAAGCCATGCACGAAGAATTCGGAGATGAGTATCACTGTAACTTTTGCAGACCAGAAATTCAAAAAAAGTCATAGGTGAAAATACGCCCTTGTAGAGATAATTTAATGTGCTGAGGCTTGAAGCTATTCAAACTTTACTCTGAGCGCCACAAAAACGACATAAATCTCAAGTAAAAGGTCAATATCATGAAGCTGGTCATCATCTCATTCCAATGCCATACATGACTAAACCTTGATCAGACCTCTCTCTCTCTCTCTCTCTCTCTCTCTCACTTACACCCACAGAGATACGAAGTTGTCAGTGATAACAGAAGGCAGAGATCCTTTACCATAGTTTTGTCCTTGCATGGTGTATTTTCTTTGTTTCTTTTCCCAATTTTCGCTTGCCTACCATGAGCTCAAATATAGGTAAGACTTTTTCACCTACGCGTACTAGCCCCTTCCGACCAAGTTCTGTATTTTTCATTTTCTTACTTATATTGTCGCGATGTTCGGCTCTGGAAAAAGCCTGTCCACTTTTCCCTATCATCGTTGAGGACTATCACCCATTAATTGCCATTTGAAGTTAATATGATGATAATTCAGTTATGATGGTTGTCGCATCCTCGTTGAGTATTGACTATATATTCCTTGGAAGAGACTTGGGAATGTTTTCCGGACATTGTTTTTAGAATCTAAAGCACACAGACTAATGGAGGAGCTTGTCAGTCTAGGTCTGTGCTCTTTCTTTAGAATTGAAAGATGGGGGTGTACTGCTTAATTCATATTACGGTCTAAACAGGTTTGACTTTTGCATCTTCCTCCTAGCATTGTACGTCGGAAATTGTTCTTTATTTCTCTCTTTTTGTGTACTGTGTGATTAATTTTGCAATATCGAAATCTTGAAGTTAGACATATGTCAATAAAGTTGGTGCAAGACGCTAAAATATAGTGTTTGGGATAACTTTTACTTTTTCAATTTTTTATTTATTTTGAATCCGTTTATTTGAAGAAAAATTGTCTTTTGGTAAATTCTTTTCTAACATTCCAGTAATTAGATAACGGAAAATTAATCGATTTACAAAAAATCTTTCCATGTATTGAAAACGACAGGCTTAAATTAGGGGAAAACGACTTCTACTTTTGACATGAAACAAATCACTTTTCATACAATCATTAAATCAATAATTTGAATAATTTTCCTTGATAAACAAACCTTAATTAAAATTTTGTTTCTTATACATTTTGACTTTTATTTGCACGTCTCAAGCTTTCAAAATAAATAAATGCTGACACATAAATTAACTTATACTAACTTCATAATTCTTTTGAAATTGACATGATATTTTAATTCTTAATAGAAAAGCAAAATATTTTTTTATTAATTGTAAGCAAACATGCCTTTTAGATTTGCGTGAAATCATCACTTGACTTAAAAATATGCTGGAAAATCTTGCCGAATCCTTGGGTGCATTTGTTTCATGTAAAAGTAATGATTTGGAAAATATTTTCCTAAGATAGTTTATGTCACTTAGAAAAATTACTCAACAAAAAAAAAATTCATCAATAAAAATATTGAGTTATAAATTGTTGTTGATAAGAAAAATAATTCCATCAACTAATTTTCTATAAGATATATATATATATATATAGTCATTTTTAAGAAAATATTTTCTAAATCCTTACTTTTTCATAAAACAAATTGCAGTCTTGTCTCCATTCATTTTTTATTTAACATCTTATGTTATCTCTTTCAGGGAGCTTCTCTCCAGATCCTTGGTTCCTTGCAAATAATTGCATCTTTCACCTAACCATGTCCTTCTCCAATCATTTTAGTTTCCGAAAGGTTAAGAGTGCGGTTGAGGATTAGACTTTTGTGATGAAAAAACAGCAAGTGCGAAGGCATCCTGTCTGAAAATAGTTCTGAAATGAAAATTAATCGAAACTGTATTGAAAAATAAAAAGTTGCACACATTTGACTTTCTTAATCTGCTTATGGTTGTGAACTTATTTTTTTATTGTACATTACTTGTGTATAAAACAGTAGTCGTTTCACGAACTGGCAGGTGGGTCACATAAATTAAAACATAGGCACGTGTCTCACTTGATTAATATAGTCTTATCGTTCCCATACTAAGATAACACAGCTCGCATCGGGTATTCGTAGAGTATTTTCATTATCAACTCTCCTCATGGTTGAGCACCGCAAGAAAATGAGTTTTTGTTGGTAGAAAGACTTCTGACCACCGAAACCAGATTTGTTCCGTAGAAATCAAGCTGCGGCAACAAAAACGGGTCTTCTTGTGACTATTCGTTTTTTTTTTTAAACAAGAGACCGAGGTATTAAAGTATCCCACATTATTTATCTAAAGGATTCTTATGTTCTTTTCTGTAGATGCTACATCCCCTTTTTTCAAGAATTACTAGTTAGCTGTTCATGTCAATGTTACATTGACTACAATCACAACTCAGTAAAATTTGTCACAATATGTAAGAATTGGTTATAGCATGGCTTGGAAAGGACAATAAGTAGATAGCTCTGTAACGTACCAACTTCTAGCCAATCCATGGCACTCAAGAAAATCAAGTTCTTCTTCTACTCTGTAACATGTGGAGTTCCAATTAATATCCTCACAGTACCGTCGTGCACTCTCTCTCTCTCTCTCTCTCAAAAATCAAGTTCTTCTTCTATTATGTAATATGCGAAGCTCCAATTAATATCCTCACAGTACCGTCGTGTACTCTCTCTCTCTCTCTCTCTCTCATATGCTTTTATGTACACAGAGGCATCGCACGGAGGCATGCGCACTTTGCACACTCACAAATGCTCAAGCATGGCAGGGTTTCTGGAACTTTAGCAAGCCAAGCTAGACCTGCCAAGTCTCTTTGTTTAGCTTTGGTTTTGCCTTATGTTGCCTTTTCTGTGATTCTATTTAATGTGACACTTGCGTGCCAAATCAATACTATGTGCAAAATTTATCATCTAAATTATATCAGGTCAACAAATTTTTTACTGCTAACACCAACTGGCGAACGACCGATTCACTCAGACAGATTTCGGGAAACATAGGATACGATTGCTCAAAATAGAAACAATTAGGATGCCACCATATGTAATGCCTACTCAAAGTGGCATAATGCGAGACAATAGTCCGAAAGTTAAAAGAGGTAAATAGTCCCGAGGGAATTGCTGCTACCAAGCACCGCTCTCCATCTGTTTAACTTATATATATAAGCAATGGTCATATTGGTAGAAGAACCCATCAAAATATACCATGGCATGCTCAGTGACCATTCACTAAGGACGCAGGAAAAAGAATCACTCTAATTCAAAGATTTCTTTTTTGGTAACCGAAGACTCAACCACGAGCCCCCGTGCCCGGACAACACTAAAAGGCCGAACCCCTATACCTCGGGAGAGACTAACACAGGACCCCAAAACCATGGTCCCAACTTAAGACGCTAGCAACTGTGGGTTTTGAACCCATAACCTCAGCGATGAGAGATAAACTCTTAACCAACACAGCTACCCACCATTGGGTAGATTCAAAGATGTTAGTACGTCCATCCTACAAAATAGATACTGTTGTTTTCCAAGATTTTTTTCAATGGCTATTTTCCCAACATCGACCTAATTTATCCTACCATCCGTGTGAAACCAGACCTTTCAAGTGAGACATCAATTTGTATTTGAGTTATATTTGGATTTGAATTTGAATGTGAATCAGTTGAGCAGTTGATATCCTAAGACCTAGCTTGTTACTTCAAAAACCTACCTTGCTCTATTTTATTTTATATCCACCAGAATACTAATGCCGTGAGTGGAAACTATTTTTTCTATTGACAATTGATAGAATGAAAACCTAACAAGAACTCTTGATTACACTGGCAGGCTATCAATTGTTTTGTCATGTTTAATGAGCTGTACTATGAAAATTTGGGCGCAACTAGGCTACTAATTGTCGCGACAGCATTGTCAACTTTGCTTGGGGCCACAAGAAATATTCGGCTAAGAACAGTAGGAAATCTTTTGCCCAACCAGAGTCCTTAGTCAAATCCCCTAGATTGTGTATAACATCAATGTCACGCCCTAGTAAATTCAACATTTGCCAATTCACGAAGAAATCTCCTAGACTTTTGGCACATAGGAGGAGCTGCGGCGACCGACTCCCAAACATAGAACTTTGAGCTTCAAGCGATAGCTATCTCAAGTCAAACATTCCATAATATATGTAGGACCATTATAGCAATGTCCATATAAAAGTAGCTTCCTTGATCACCTCGATCATTAGCCTTCATTCTTGCTTTACTCACCATTCTTATTCAAAAAAAAGAAAAAGAAAAACACACTTACTATCAAAAGCACCAGTATATGCACGCCAAAAAAGTGAAGAAGAAAAGAAGTTTGTTTATTTGATAAGAAGAGAAGAGTATATATATATGGGACATGTGAAATTTGGGACATGTGAAATTTGATCATTAGCCTTCAATTTTGGGACATGTGAAATTTGCGTGATCATCCAGCAATTATCTTGATAGTTTTAGATTCCAATTTTGTCAAGTACACGCAAATAGAATGTCACCCTTTCATTTTTGTAGCAACCATGTATTTTAATAGAATTTTTCATGCAAAATTTTGACATTGAAATCCGTGTTACGTTTATCTTATTAAGGGCAGAGATCATTTTTAAACATTGTATCAATAGATTAAAAAGACATAGTTTCATGGTAATGGGACCTCTCCTGCGTATATAAGCGAAAGCGTCAATTTGTTTTCACATTGATTGCCAAGGGAACGCACATCGATGAGATACAAACTTATGATGGTTTCATAATCATATATATAGCCTAAGTTGTAAGTTTTCAAGCTCTAGCATGTGTGTTACTTGAGTTGAGTTTCAATTCTTATATCACTATATATGAGAGAGGGTGTTAAATGGTCCCATTTCTTTTATGAGAATAATTATATTTTTTGTACATGTTGTCTGCTTTCAATTAGAGATTACCATTGTGGCTTAGAAATGTTTGACAACGACACTGATTAACACTATAGAGTCGCAACATATTTGTAATTAAATCGAACAAAGAAAATATAATACAATTTAGGGATCCCAATAATTTTTCTTCTTCTTCAAAATATCCTCAGTTAGTCAATTTATAAATATTCTATCCATGGACAAAAGCAGTAATTTATGATTGTAACATCTTTTCTATCTTGCAAATAACTTTACAAAAAAAAAGAAGCTCAAATCTGTATATACTCTTCTCTTCTTGCACATATGTGTACAATTTCTTCATGTTGTCATAATAACTTCTCTCCATTAATTTGTGATTCAAACATTTTGTAATAAGGTGATTTTAGAAAAGCAGTTACAAATGATATTTTGCATTACACTTAATGAGTGCACTTTTGTTAGTATTTAGAAACCATACACATTTTATATATTGAGATTCTTAATAAGATGTTCAAGCTAAAGTAGTGCTAGGTTTACAATAAAGATTAGCACACAAAAAGCAAGACATGCTCTTGATTATCCTACACTTATTTCCACACGATTGGAGATGACACAAATCATATACCGATGCAACCAGAGGAAAAACACAACTAGCTCAAAGTTTATCAATTAAAATGTGATAGGAGAATTATCAAAAAAGTGTTAAACTTATTTTGTAACTACCAACTGAATCCTAAACTTTTCAATTTTACCAAATTAGTGCTAAACTTTTTGACAATTTGTCAATTTAGTGCTAGAATCTTTTATCCAAATTGTCAATTTAGTCCTAAATCTTTTGATGAAGTGCTAATATAGTTTTTAATAAAAATGTTAACCAAAAATCGTTGACGTAACGGTCATGCTGTGTTGGGTGGCGCTCACATTAGCTATTTCTTGCAAAAATTGGCCAAAAAACTATATTAATAAGTCATTAAAAGATATAAGATTAAAATTAGCAAAATTGTCAATTTTAGGACTAAATTGGCTGCCTTACATTAGATTTATGATTTTTTTGAGTAATTTTCTCAACGTATTACTCATAGTGGCATATTAAGAAGCTTTTGTATGGATAAATACCATGTTCTGGGAGGTACGAGAACAAAACCGATAGCTTGCCATCTGTAACCTCCCGTTAGTTCGCTGGATCCATCTCATTATGGAATCAATTATTCAACAGTAATCGTGATTGAAAGTAAACGTCTCACCAACTCATGTTATGTCAATTTATGGTACCACTCTACTCTATTAATTTCTCTAGCGTTTGCTACGCCTACCTATTAGCGCAAGCGTGTGGTCTCAAATGTAGTTCTTCTAGTTTCTTAATTTCACAGGATAACTCAAAGTGTCATGTGTCACAATGCATGCAAAAGAGGTTAGTGTAATGAAATCTCACATCCAATAGATGTATGGAAAAAGTTAATAGATTCAGTTGACCCGTACTTAAGGAACTTAAGATTTCAAGCAATATAGGTTTGGCCATGTAGATGAGCACGTATCTAAGTGCCATCTAAATCTCTTTCGTGTCGTAAATGGTGTTAAATTATGACCGTGTATATGGTGATGACTCTAGATATGATGAGTAAACAACCCCCGAAAATTGAGAATTCAAATGCACTGTGATCTAGTGGATGGATGATGATTATAAGTTAGGACAGTTGACAAATGCATTATTTATGTTTGTCAAAGATGTTGAGAGAAAATTGTCCAAAAATTTCTATACATATTATATAATGATCAATTTACTTCTAAACTTTTCAATTGTATCAATTTAATCATAACTCTTTTGATAACTTGCTAATTCCATTCTAAACCTTTTAATTGTATCAATTTGGTCCTAAACATTTTAAGAAATTGCCATTGTAGTCCTTCTGGCTAATTTTGGTCGGAAATCATGGACATGGTGGTTTAATCAACTCTAGCCATCCTACATCGAACAGTTGGTATTGATGTGAATAATTTTTTTTATATTTTTATATTTTTTCTTTTTTCTATTCTTTTTTCCTTTTTTTCTTCATACAGTTGGTGGGGCCTACTAACCATTGGGTGAGGGCTACGAGGTGTCATGATCCTTGCCCCAAGCTCTTGCCGGCCACAACAAGGGCAGGTGAGGGATGTGGCGCCATCATTGTAGCCCACAAGAAAAAAAAAGTAAACAAAAACTAGAAAAATAACAAATTAACAAAAAATTGGAATTGTTTAAAAAAAATTATTCATGATAGCCTTGGCTACTACACATAGGATGACCAACTTTTAGTTGAACTGCTAAGTCAGTACTTTTTAATTAGAATTTGTCAAAAGGACTACATTAGTAATTCACAAATGAAGAAATAAATTAGCAAATCATTAGAATGTTTAGGATTAATTTGGCATAATTAAAAGGTCTCGAATTGAATTGGCTAACATACAATTACACAAGTGAATTAGTCGTTGTACCATACGTTTATGGGATTTTGGACAATTGTCCCAAAATATTTAGGATATCCTAGTGTTATAACCAATGTGGAAACTGCAACAAAATTAAAATCGAAAAGAGTAAAATTACACACAAATTTGAACCCTTGCGGAAAAAACTATACAGAGATAAGAAACAAAATTCACTAAAGAAATTCAAGGATTACAAAAAATGGCTCAAAAACATTTATTCTATCTTTACTATTCAACCTAATAACTGGAGAAAAATAATATTTTTACTACTCAGTTGTGCACTTGGGCCTAACAAGACAAGCCCTCTACTACAAGCACTAAACCTGCATTAAGTTGTCACAAATTTTAATGTATCAAAACTCAATTTATATCAAATCCCAGAAACAAAATTTAAGACATACTCAACACTTAGTGATATTTATCTTCATTTTCTGTATCTCCTATAGTATTGCGTATATTTATAATATTCTCCTTAATTGATATGTTATATAAATAGTCATCGCAATATATATATATATATATATATATTTATAAATTCCTCATGTAAATTGTCCGCATTATTCTTATCTATGTTGTTTTCAAGTTTGGCTAAACCAAGACAGATATTTAAACAATAATATATTTTGACACCTAAATTTTGGCTAATTGCTTAAGAATTAGTTATATAGTTTTTTAGGATTGGTCCGCCCCTAACAAATACGAATCCATTAAATTGCACATAGTTATTTGAAGCATTTAATAGGCTCATAAATTGCATCTTAATTGAACCAATGGTGGTTTGAGGTTTTAAGCTTAATTGAATTATTTGGACTGAGACCGCCGATCAAGCGATTTTTGCGCCCATAGGGACTCACAGTGGCCAAAACGTGAGAAAAAGGAGATCTTGAGTTTTAACTGAGTTTGACCTAGCCCGTTAGGGTTAAAGGTTTTGAGTTTAATCAGAATAAGCCCTTAAGGATTCAATTATGTTCTTAGAAGAGCTCATAAGAAGCAAAATTCAACCAAGCCCATGCACCCTATGGCTGGTCGAATTTCACTAGATGTGGAGTGCCTCATTGAACTTAATTGAATTAAATTTAGCTCATTCGAGTTTAATTAGTGAGAGGCCCTAGGCTATTAGAGCCCATTATCTTAGAAAGGTTGAAATTAAGCTTGTGAAATAGATTTCAGACCTACGTTTTCTACTATATAAACATACTTTTCATATTGCATATATTGATACTAGACAAAATTGAGCAAGTGCTTAGACAATTCATATAGAAAGAACCTAATCTTGGGACTAGCGGGGCCAAAGTATCATGGAGTGATGTGTGTCTTCCCAAGGAAGAGGGTGAATTGGGTATCAAGCAATTGAAGGAGAGCAACAAAGCTGCTATGTTGATACATATATGGATTCTGTTCACAGACAATGAATGTTTATAGTGCAAATGGATACATTACACATTCATAAAGCAAGGTAACATCTAGATCCTCAAAAAACCTACCTTTTGCTCGTGATCGCGGAATAAAATTCTGGACCTGCATTGGGAATTCCAGACTTTATTCCATTGGCATATTGCAAGTGGAGAGTCGGTCTCCTTATGGTTCGACCATTGGCATCCCAAGGGTCCATTGAACCTTTATTTCTCTAATCATGATATATATCGTTCAGGTTTTTCCAAGGAAGCTAAGGTGGCTAACCTATTTAGTTCGTTGACTTGGTCGCCATTGCTGGATACTTTGGAGTCCTAGGGATATCTGCTCTCGCTTTTATCTTCTTCCCCAGATGTATTCCATTGGCTTGGCAATAGTTCCGGTTCCTTTTTGGTTGAGTCGACTTGGAGTATTGTCAGGCCAAAGGGCCGGATTGTGCAATGGCATAAACTTATTTGGAATCTGATGATCATCTCTCGTCACCAATTTCACTTATGGCTAATGACTCAGAATAGACTATCGACTCAGGTATTCTTGTTTTTTTGTCATCGTATCACGGATGCCAAATGTATATTTGTAATTATAGGCTAGATTCGATAGACCATCTAATTTTTTGTTGTCAAATCACATCTCAATTGACACATTTTTGGGCAAGAATATGTAATTTACCTTGGCTTGGTGGCTCGTGGAGTCAGTCTCCAGATTGAGCGTCCGGTTATCTACATGGACATTGCTTCCATCATAACATTTCTAGATTCTCTTTGGGTGCATTTTGCCACATCATTTGGAAGGCTATGAATAATGCGTTATCTCATAGCCAAGCTGCATATCTCCCTGCAATGAAGCTGAAGCTTGAGAAAATGGTCAAGGACATGGTTAAAACTTTTCATCGTGTGCCTGATTCTCATAGGAATATGAGGTTACAGCGAGGTTGGGGCCTCGATCCTGATATTTTTATGCATTATGGGTTCTTTATTGTTTGCCTCATATGTATGCCGACTTTGGCTTTTTCTTATTTATCATCTTGAGACCTTGACACCATTTGACTCATAATTATCTCTCTATTGTGAGTGGAAGTTTATGTGGTGTCAAGACACCTCACCTTATATATTTTCTGTAAAAGACTATACAATCACTTACCTTACCCAAATACATATATATATATATATATAGATATACTAAAGTCTCACAATTTAAGGGTGGTCACAACAGGTTGGCATATAAATCTTAAGAGAGTAGATTAAGAGGAACACTTTGAGAGAAAAGAGAGCTTTGAGAGGTCCTGGTTTAGTCCCTTCGCGACACAGGACCTCACGACCGTGCCTGGCCATCCAACCCCAGCACGATCACGAGCCACCTGCGAATTTCTAATTGTGGTCCTTGCTCCAACCCGACACTGCTGCCACTTGGTTTGAACCGCGATCCCGACTCTCGCCCGTTAGAACAAGACACCACCGACAAGTCACATCACACCAGGCTGCTGTTCCAAGAAGCCCCACATAGCTACAATGTCTTTCCAATCCCCGCCATCGTTGATCGAGCCTTTCGGTCGTGAGTCCAGTCGGGGCCAGTGGCGATCTGCCGCACTGAGCCACGACGAGTTCACTACTTCCTAGCTAAGATCCTTGCCGTGTGACTGGCTGAGCTGCACCGTATTTGCTACTGCCACCACAACCTACTCACCTACACCGATCAGCCAAGAGCCCAGCCACCGCGAGCGTCCCACGATTCTTGACAAGCTAGTGCTCTCCTTGCCTGCGACTGCTCTAGCCCCTCGGCCTAATTTGTGCTTGTCAATTTCTAATTGCACATATTGAGTGATAGGCATATTCCAATTTAGAAACTTTCTTAATTCGCAGTATGCACATAATGGTTAATTTAATCTCTAAGGTATAAGATGCGGTTATGGATTGCGCGAACAATCAATAATCTGATCTTTATGGCTTAAGACGAAGTTATTATTTATTTTTGTTCCAAATTTGAATCGAGTGGATATTAGTTCATATATTTTAGCTTGCTCATTTGATTGTGTGCTTCTTCTTTGTTTGTTTTCCTTGTCTAAAAAAATATAAGAAGACTACATGCTAGAATAAGATAGATTTTTAGATTACATTGCATTTTTTTGCATAAATATCACATGTTTAAAATAGTTTTCCAGAATGGGATAGGATTTTGCTTGAATTATTTCCTAATCTGAATTAGATAGTTTATGTTAGCAATTTATTAATTTTAAATCTTAATAAAAGATATCCAAAAATGATCGCATTTCATGTAGGACATAAATTCCATGTTACATATCTAGTCATTGATGCATGTCTTTTGCATTGCCATCTCATCTATGTTTTGTCATCACATATGCCACATCATGGTCGCATCATATTTCCATGTCATATGCCATGTCATTCATACGAGCCATGTCATGTTGCAACATATCAATGCCATGTCATCATCTACATCATATATGCCGTGTCATTACTTACATGTCTTTTAGCGATTGCATGTTATGTTCGTGTAATTAGAAATTGCATGCCATATTAGAATAGCTTATTTAATTGTCATTAGAAATAGGATATTTAGATTAATCGCATGTCGCATGTCATGTTAAATTGGTAGCATGCATTGCATATAGACTAGTCTTGAATTTATGAGACAAATAGAAAACCCCAAAAGAGTTAACCAAAATTGTATAAAAATTTAGTAGTAACGCTTGGTTTAGATATGTATTTCCCTTTAGATAGTTTGCAAATATTTGGGAGTTAATTAATGCGTTTTGCTTACATTGAGATATTTAATTCTTTCTCTATTCTAGCAATTTATTTATTGCTTTCATTCATTGAGTGTTAATTTTTATTGATTATGCACTCGCATGATTACTTTATGCATTAGTAGATAGGTTTAAAATCAATCCAAGTTGTCTTTTTCTTCCTTATTTTCTGAAAATAAAGGAGAAAAGTTACCAAATGAGTGTTAATTTGATTTAGCGTAGTCAAGTTCTCGAATCTACAAGTCTTTAGCTCATAGAAGCATAGTAGTCTTACAACATTTACTTGAGTTCTAATCAATCCACCAAAAACAGATTAGTGACAACTCCAAGATAAAATTAATTTTCATTTCAACGATTAAACCTAAGTTGCAAATTGATATAGGCTTTGGGGACTCTGATTTAGGTGTAAGCTTAGTAATCCATTAGTTAAACCTCTAGGTGGTTCACCGTTAGGTAAGGTTGTGACAATATGCTAAAGTAGATAGATTTCTCATTTTGGACTAAGGAGAGTTGAACTAGCACATAGTGCTCACAAATAATGAAGCGGATTCGTTGAACTGCACACATGTAAATGTATTGGTGATAAAATGGAATCCCAAGTTCACTTTTGAATGAAATGAGTCCCCGAAATATGTTTATAAATTAGACTTGACCTCGCTGTTAATGAGTTTTCTTGTCATGAGATGTCAAACTTCTGAATGCTGTCTAATAATCACGATTTATTTCTCCCCAAAGAAGGAAGATTGGAGGAGTTCATGGATCCTAACTCCTCCAATTAATTATATGATAAAGATACACCACTATAGGTGTCTTCTCACTCACCGCCACAAGAATCTCTAGGATAATACATATTTTTCTCGCTCCATTTGCTTTATGAAAAAATTAACAAATTCGTGAAAACTCCCGCTCCTATAATATACGAAGTCTTCTGTCTACAAGCAGCCAAGTTTTTTAAAGATTTAATGGTAAGAAAAGATCAATTAATATATAAGTAATGGAAGATATCATTCGTGTATATATTATCCACTAGAGCCTTCACTTAATATTCTGGAATGCCACTAGTGATCGCTGTCCTCCCCGCAATCTAACTCCTGGTCTTGACCTTAATCGGATGGTCGCATCTTCTCAACCGGTGCCGATTCATATTCCAAATTTGTTTTTCCATTCAAACTACGAATGCATGCCCGGGTACTCGTACATCACATCCAGTTTTCACATCCTGTAATCTGATGAGAAGTTCTGAGCTCGTGGCCGGACACCGCCATGCGCAACAGGAACCAGAAGAGTTTTGATCGTGATCAACATGATTCGATGTTCATGTCCGAACAACGAGCCACATAGGATGATGCGCACATCACCATTGAACGGTGAGAATGGACGAAATCTTCGATGGCGTTCATCTTTGTCTTGCGGGGGAAAGTTTGGGGTTTTCCTTGGGAAAAGTAGGATTATTATTGTCTCAAGTGGAAAAGGTTAGGCTTTTTTTTTCCCGGGACATTTGAAATGCTGGCCTTTCTTTGTCAGAGATTTGGCCTATCTGGGGACAAGGCAAACTTGCAGACGGTGTTATATGGACGTACAATAAGCAAAGAGAAGATGAAAATCGAAGAGTCGAGTGAAATTGAATAGGGACAATCCATGCGTCCCAGCTCTTGACATTGAATTAACACCGTGCGTGCAGATAGAATGAAAATGAATGCCTGTAACAGATGCATTTAACTCGGTGGTCTGTACTGACCCTATTCATGTTTCTCTACTCTCGTTTTTTATTTTGTCTCTTATCGTTCAACTTCAACTAAACTGTTTGTTTGAATCCTTTAGACAAGACACAAATTGAAATGTCTGAAGGGATCAGTAACATAGAGGTTTTAATATATATAGTTACTATTTCTAACTGTAGAGAGCCTTGGCAAGATACCCTTTTATTTCCAAGATAAAGTGTGGAATAAGCAAATAACAAAAGAAGGGCAGCACTCAGATTTAGGTGATTTGGTAAGGCTAACTACTGTTAGGAATGCGCAGTAAAAGCACGATACTTAGGACTAGGAGATCGACAAGAGAGATTTGGACCCAGTTTCAATTAAGGGCTTGCATGGTAATGTTTCTATTTCTCTCAATTTCTATTCTTTTATTCTCGGAACAAAAAAAGAACAAAAATCTGTTTGGTAACACCAACTTATTTTTCTGTTCCTCGGAATAGAAAAGTAACAATGGAATATATTTGAAACAGAAACAAGAAACAAAAAAAAAAACTGTTCCCGGGAACAATTTCTAGAAATAAGCTAATTTTCTTTTTTCTTTTTTTCTTTTTTTTTGTTCCTCTCTCTTGTAAGGCCACCTTTGGTGGCCCGGGGCCACTGCCAACCGCTGACCGATGACCCCGCGCCATTGACCGCCTCCACTGGTCACCACCTTACTCCGTCCGTCGGCCGCCTCCACCGTTGGGCACCACCGCCGACAACCAACTGCCAGTGCCAACCCCCGCCGTCCTCCGACTACCTGACACCACCAACTGCCACCGCCCGACCACCATCGCTGACTGACAGTGCTGGCCATTGTCGCCCGACAGTCGCCACTCGCCGCTTGTTGCCGCCGCCCGACCACTGCCCACCAGCCTCCTCCACATGCGACCGCCCGTTTGCCTCCTGCCAGCGATCGCGGCAGGGGCCAGTGTGCTGTGGGCAGTGGTCGGGCGGCAACGGTCAACTGCATTAAGTCGTTCATGAGTAAGAAAAAAAACGAGAAAATACAAAAAATCTTAAATCGTATTAAATACATTCCTATTCTTTTTCAATTTTAATAATATAAATTTTGTGTAGTTACTAAACGTGCTTTTTTACTTAGAAATTGTTGCGGGGAGCAGAAATAAAAAAAGAACTATTTTTCAAAGGAAATTGTTCTTTGGAACAGAAATGTTACCATGCGCACCTTAAGAGCCTAAGTTAATGAGTTATGAGCCAAATATGATATATTAATTTCTCTAAACCGCAACAATTCTCTAATGTATTTTCTAGCATTACTCACTCGTGGATCTCAATAGCTCCATTTACAGGAGAACCGAAGAGCCCAAACCCGTGATGCAATTAATTCACTCAACAAGGAACAAGGAACGTTTTTAGGATGTGTGGAGCGCTAGTACTCTGGAAATAATAAACGTGCTCCAAACTTGAGTGAGCGACTTAACATATGTAGATCTCAAGTATTGTCTTTGCCAGAGTATGCCTATGTTTCCCTCGATAGATCATGGCATTGCTAAAATGAGTCACATTCATATAGCCATATACGGTTTTCATGGACAAGATCCATAAAAAACAATTAGTTTTGAGCTTATCTCTTTACATCTTCTAAATGCCGCTCTAATTAGTCACGTCGCCACATACCATTAGAAGCCCGGCGTTCTCGTTTGGATCATATACCTCTTAATCTAGAATACATCCTTTGAATTTTTGGTGGTCAGTAAGGCTCAGTTGAGGATATACATTTTGATCGAGAATACTCAAATAGCGAAGAGATACACACACAAACACATGGTTTCATATGTAGAATCCATGGAGACAATTCGGTTTGAGCATATCTTTAAAGCTTCCAAAAGCCTCTCTAGTTAGTCGTGCCACGACATTTCATAAAAAAACCCGGTATTATCTTTCGGGTCATGGTTTTTTCCCTAGAATACATCCATTAATTTCTAGTGGTTAATTTGAGGATATCAATTGAGTGTTTGCCATAAAAATTAGGGGAACATCATGCTTTACCTTCTTATTTTCCCAAGTCTATTTCTTATTTGCGGACCTTCTCCAACTGCAAGTATGGGAGAACCATGATATTATTTGATTATTTCCATGACCATTCTCGTCGTACATGAGTTTATCATATTAAAAATCGTTCAAATGTCGTCTTGCACTAACGATGATGCGGGTGCTTCAAGGGATCACGCTCCAGATGCACTCGAGCAATCTGCGCAATCTAAGGATCGTTCACAACCTGTCCCTCCTTCTCTCACTTGTTGCTCCACAAGTGCCAGCCAATCTTCTGTTCGACTACATGGCTTCACGAATTTTTTCCCACCCACTTGTTTAGCGTGCTTTATGGAATCGACTCTAGCGGTTTGTGGGGGCAAAGATTTATCTTCGCGACAAAGTTGTTCCTTCTTATGAAAGTATGGAAAACCAAGACATCAGACGTCCGGCTTTTCGTATTCTTGATGCTTTTCTCAAGATGGGAATGGAAATGGGAAGGAGGGAATGTGGGTATGGCCGGTGGCCCGCGTACCAAACGAGTGCCTTCTGTCTTCTTTCTTTCTCTCGAGTTATAACAACGAAAAGGAGTCACGTCATGTCAAGGAGTGAGTCAACTTGAGGGAGGGAGGGGGACATCATAAATGCAGGGAAGGCAAACTTTTGCTGTCGTTTGGGGCCGAAGCGATGATTCCAAAACCCCCTTTCCTGATAAGCGTGATGGCCGTAACTCAAGATGATACGCCCTTTCCGCCTTGTTTCCGCGACTGCCGTGTCAGCGTTGGAGCAGCTCAGGCGATGGGGCCCCTCCTTGCCCCTCCTCCTCCCATGAAGCATCAACATCAGTTGGCCGTACCACGTGAACCTTGATTTTAACAGCTTGCTGTCCCATTGACAATACACACGGTATTCTAATTGACAGATAATTTGAATTACCTTATTTGATTCTCGTTTTAATTCCACACTTGTGGATTTTTCGCATAGGAGGCAATTTATGACATTAATATATGTGGCTACAATCGAGATACATTGGATTATATCGATTGAAACTTGCTCCACTTAGATTCACTTGATTTTTAAAGCTAAAATAAGCGAATAGACTACACTTATGAAGTTTTTCCAACTTATTAAATGGCACTAACCCTACATCATTGTCTTGAAAAATGAATGATACTTTTTAGTTAAGTTACATTATATACTATTTACCCTACAAGTCTACAACCCAAGTGAAAAAACATGAGGGCTCTAGCGAAGTAAAACAATGGATTTCAAGCCAAGAAAACCTTAATTTTTAAATAACAAAAACATTGGTCATAAACATCCACAACTAACCATGTCCTTCAAGTTGCATCTTGATTTTCTATCACATTGTTTCCAATGACATTTTGCTGTAATATTCCCCTAGTTTGAACTGATTGACTCAATTATGAAATCATGAATAGTCATTTGTTCCATTGCTGCATTAGTTTCTAAAGAAGTCTTACAAAGATTTCAACATAACCATTGGTTTTCTTTTTATTGGGTTAGATCAAATTTTTATTACTTTAAAACTTACAATTTCTGAATATTAGGAAGAAAATTTTTCTTCGTGCTGAATTGATATTGCATCTTTAAGTAATTTGAGAGGATATACTCAACAGTCCATATGAATATAGATCACTATCTAAATGTAAAGATTGCATCTATTATCATATATACATAATCAGTTAATTTTTTCTCTGTGGTGGATAAAAGAAGAAAAAAAAAGTTGTCGTGAAGGAAGATTTAGGGCTTCTTTCTATTTCACAGTAAGAAAAGAATTTCCTCCATCAATAGTCGACTAAACAATTGTCATGGGATTGAATTAGCAATATCCAATATAGAATGTTTCTAATTGACGGATCCAAAAGCTTTTTCAGAAAACCGAAAGATTGTTATCGGTGAAATAAAATGACAATAAAACATAAAGTATATCCTCATTTTATGCGTAGATTCTATGACCACTGGCTGCTTAATAATTTTGATTTAACCAAGGGAGTGGAATATAGTTCGTATTAATTACCCCATATATATTACTACATAGGTTTACTCATATATCAAAACCAAATCAAATACAAAATGAAACACCTACGAATGAGATTAAAAGAAATAGATATGTTATGTATATTGAAATAATTGTCTAAAAATCCTAAAGTTAGTTCACAATGGCTAATTCAAATCAATTATGTTAATTTAGTCCTAAACCTCTTCAAAATTTGTCAATATAGTCATAAACATTTTGAAGATTTTTCAATTTAGTCCTTAGACTATTCTTTGGATATGTGATGGAAGGATTACATTGGCATAGGACTAAATTGATAAATCCTCAAAAGGTTTATGATTAAATTAACACAATTGAAAAGTTTAGAACTAAATTGATAATTTGCTAAAAAAATTAAGATCAAATTAGCTCAATTAAAAAGTCTAAATTGGCATCCATGTAATAGATTATGAATTTTTGAACAATTTTTCCTTTATGTATCATAGAGGGAAGAGTTTTTTTTTTTTCACCTTGAAGTACAAGAAACAGTTTTGACCAAAAAAAAACAGTACAAGAAACGGTAAGAAAAAACAATTAACTACGAGTCATGTCTAAGTAATTAAGGTTTTGATAAATAGCCTTGGGGGGCGGGGGCGGGGGGGGGGGGGGGGGGGGAACTAAAAGAGCAAGTCAAAACTTAAAAACATGCGAACCTCGCTTGGCATGAGGGAGGAAATTAAGGACGCTACTGGAGATATATGAGCAAATTAACCATTTACAATGCATTGAACTGAAGACATACGAAGAAACGAGAACTCGACTTTTCTTCACATTAAATCACAGATTAGTCCAAAGCAAGAGTTGCAAATGCCGAAAGCCTACTGACACCTTTTAAGTTTCTGCATGAAAAAACGTTACGAAGAGGGATTTACCAGCACTTTTGATGTAATGCTTTCCAGTTCCGGCTCCATCGCTTGACTACCAAATGGAAATCACAGTGAAATTCAAACGTTGTAGCACATCAGAGCTTTTCTCCTCTTACGATAGAACAACAAAACAAGTTCGGGAACGTCACGTTTACAAAATCAGCTATCGAGTTTGCCCAATAATACTCCTTCGTTATTTCAAGTGGTCTGATCCAGCACATGACCTTTAAACATGGGATGGAATGGCCAAGGCAGAGGACATGCATAACAAGACGCTGCATAAAGGCTAATAGCTCATTACCGGAACCCAAAAATCGTGAAAAGCCGAAAATACCTCTTTATGAACAGATACAGCGAAAATCTTCATAACTGAGTTTCCCAAAATATTTTGGACCACAAGATAGAAGAATGGCCCGTATATCAAGTTGTGGAACCCATGGAAGCGTTGGAACAAGCAAATCACATAGAAGTCACATGCATCGTGCTGGAATAACAGAGCAGTGCAAAGAAAAAGATAATGCTTGGTGAACTGTCATCGTACATGTCAGCTGGGTAAATGCAAGGTAAATGCAGAATCAAGTTTACTAGTAAAGATCGGAGCTGTGAATGCTCAAGTAGTCGATTCGAGGACATATGACAAGAAACCACCATTCCACAGTAGAAGCCAATGCTTCTTTGCTATTTTGCTCTTGTCGGCTCATAAGTGAAGCCTAAGTTTCCCATGGGCCCCGGTTGTGAAATCCCAACCATCTTGATGATGCTGGATAGAAGGTCATTTTTATGCAAGAATAATTTTCACATCAGAAAGTCCAGCCGTGTATCACAAGTCCAAAAGAAAATATGCTCAAGCGAATTACAGAAGCAAAATTCCTAAAATAGCAGATAGCTTCCAATCTTTCTGCGATGATAGCACTTTCCGACTATTTTGAAAGCCAATAGATTATAAGGAACAATGTACAGGCAGCAATAACGGCAGAGAGAATAAGAGTGTCTCTCGATCGCCGCCTTCTTATTGATCCTGCATTAACCACTTATAAGCTTGATAAAGCATTACAATGAAAATAGGGCAGAAAAGTTTCAGTGATGGTTATCCAAGTACCTAGGAGGCCACGAATTACAGGGAACTTGTCACTTAAGAGCTTCACTTTCCCTTGAACATCCCCAAAGAGAGCCCTCTGAGAGCCTAGAGCTGCTCTTGTTGTTTGAGCTTGGCTAATCACATCATCTATCTGCACAAGCATATATATACCCTATCATCAAGAGGGTACATTATACAACCGCAAGCACATTGGGAAAATGCATAGCCACTTAAACAAGCCTCAAAGAGATAATCTCGAGGGAGAGAACATCAAACTATTCCTTTGTCAGGACCCTCTCAAATTTGATTCTCCTCTGTCTAGAAACCGAAAATCAGTACAATCATACAGATGAAACATATGTGGTATGCATATAGAAATACATTCAAGCAAGTTTATGCATCTATATGTACATTCATAACTGGATACCCATAAACAACAATTTAACAGTAACATATTGAACCGCTCCAAAAGAATATCTGGTACTATGATACGATTGGTTACCACAAAAATGAAAAGAGAAAAATAAATTTGCTCATCTGAGGGAAGGAGGCAAGAAGGGGTCATGATAACTTCTTCCAGGTCAGCAATTCAACACGAGGATATATTGGTCTGCCATGAGCAGCCTATATCCACACATATCAACAAGCATTCATCTGTGCAAGTGTAAAAAGGGAGAACACACAATACAGTGCACACAAGCTGCATCCTCATGATAATTCCCTTAAATGAGAAGCAACTGCCAAAACCCAGTATCCTCGAAGGTCAAGGGGGGGGAAACTTGAAAGTGATTAATGGTCAATTGGTTAAACAAATCTCTTATAGGAGTACAACAATATGTCATTCAAAGTATTCTCAAAGTGTCTCAGACAAATAAAAACCCTATGCGCAGAGTTGCAGATTCTATTGGAGGGAACCCATGCTAAATATCGTGGGCAAAGCTTTTCGTATTACAACATCAAGTATAGTCTGTGTAAACCAGACACTTTTTCCAATAAATTGTATACTTGTCTAGTTACTCATCCCCATTTTAGACTGTGTGGTGCAAACTTTCACTTTAGTGGCTTTTCCTATACTGATAAGACTCTTAATATTTTGATCTTCCTTTTCATTATAAATCTGTAGTCAAACTGAGTAAATTTGTTTACATTGCTGCCCTTCAAAAGTAACCATCAATTGGTAGTTTAATTCACAAATCATATTGTTTACTGACTGCTATCAACTTATCTCATCCTACCTTGAGAAAATGAACAAGAAAAGACCACCTCCATTGGCACAGATAAATGAACATCCTTTTTAAAATGTATGTACTATGACAAAAGAGATACAACCACACTCACATGGGATATGCTTCCATGAATTGCAGCTCTTTCTCTTAGTAATTGCACTCTTGGTGACATACTCCCAGAAGCCTGAAAGGAAGCAAATTAGAGAGAAAAAAGAAAACCAAGCATTATCAGATGTAAGTAAAGTAGGACCTTATTTATGCTCACCTTATACTCACTGATGTCATCCCTCACAGAACTGAGAAGTTCTGCATGTTCCCTCATTGAACTGATGTTTCCCTTGATTCGTCTGAACTCCTAACAAACAGAAATATCCAGTTGGACAGGTCATACTATTTGGTTAATAGGATATTTATTATACAGCAGCATATAGGCTTTTTATTACTACAAGTGACAAATCCAACTTATTGAGCAGCTTAAATTAAAAAAAGTGTTTATAGTAAGGAGGAAGAACTTGATAATGCTTTTGTTTGTTTCAAAATTAGGCAGCATGTACACCCAAAAGAAAAAATAGTGTCCTATAGAAGAAATTAGAATGAATGACAATCTGTCAAGTGGCAGAACTTTAAAGCTCAGCGCAAATTCAATTCCACATCTTCTAGGCACCTTTGAAGTAATCTAATTGATCAAGAATCCAAATAAGTTACCTGGACGACAAACCACAACTGCATGGATGAAATAACCAAGAAAAGCAAGGCCTAACGATGCATTTTTCTATGTCGAAAGAATGCTAGAGAAGTTCAGCAAATTCAGACTTTGGAACTGAAAACTCTATGCATGAAACAGATAGCAACCCTCCAATAAGTTCGACCTCTGCAGAGAACCCTAGCCTATAAATTGTCAAAACTGCCTTAAACAGAAGAACTATGGAGCACGTTTGGTGTTTATTCGACATTAATGCAGCTACCTAGAATCATTTTTTGACCAGCCATATAAGCAAATTAAAAGTAAAAGAATGAGATGCTATGAACTTGTTAATCAAGATAATGAGATAAAAAAGTCAGAAGCAGGCCAACAAAGTCCAGACTCTTGGGCAATCCATCTTTTTCCACCCAATGGCACTGAGAAGGAGGTATTTAAGTCGTAAATCATGTGGTTACATAATCATTTTATGACAAGGAAACTCAACTTAGTAGATTAAATGCAGAGCATAATATCCCACTAACCTTGTCAACTAGGTAAATAAAGAGTTGAAACCCAAGGAGATGACCTAGATGAAATTAGTGTGAACCATGTCGTGGTAATCTTTCAAACACCTATTAATGGAATTTTCTATATTATAATACATCTTTTTGAAAGATGACCCATCCAAAAACCATAAGAATTCAAAGATTAATTTGAAGAAAATGATGTAAATCCCTCAAGCAGAGTAGACAAAAATAATACATACATCCATTGCTTTTATCAGAACTGTTTTGTAGTATGAAAGAAAGATCTGCAGATGTCAATATTAGCAACATAATGCATAACGCATACTGGCAGAAGCTTGCACCAACAGCCAGCAATTTCATTATATCAATTAATCTTTAACCAGGGAGGGATCCCAGCTGGATGCTAAAAACAGAAAGCAATAAGGTCTACCACGAAAGGACTTTCCAAAAAGTTACAGACTGCCAGGCCATAGTTTGTAGTATATCTTAGTCACACTGATCACATCTCTTATGGCATGCAATGCTCACCATTGTCATGATATAGTATATTTCCAAAAATGTTGGAACTGGAAAAGTATAAAACAAAGGAAACCTGGGTAAACTCATGAAGGATGTCTCTATGTCTTGCCAACTTCTGAGTTACGGAGGTAGTGGGAGTAGCAGATGCAGCGCATCTACTCATAGCCTCATTTGTGTCTAATAGTTTTTCAAGCAACGACTGAATCTCCATTTCCATCGACTTCCATGACCTGCTGGACCCAACAGTTGGCGACCCGGTATCTACATAACCTGAACAACTCAATATCAGAGATAACTAAGAATCAAAATTTTATTCATTAAGAATCTGCCAATGCTACCAATAACATGCATCAAAAAGAACACCTACAAAGCAAAGAACAGAAAAGAAGATTAGGAAAAAAAACATGAATAAAGTTCAGCAAATACAATGTACCACTCAGCATTACATATATGTGAGGAACACAATTGTCATAGACCCAATATCATTTTTCAACTGAATTGTAGCTTAAATGTTTGGTATAGTAGAAGATGAATATGGCCTGTTGGACTCTAACAAAGACAGCATAGTCATAATAAAATGAGAGCAACCCCATAATGATTAGTTAAAACAGCCTAAATAAATTAGACAATTGATAAATAGAAGACATTCGTAACCAATGTTCCCAATCATTGTAATGGTAATGATGAATGGTCCTGTTACCTGGAATGTGTTATGCTAATGACAAATGATCCTGTTCCCTATAATACGTTATACTTGATTTGCAGATCTTTTTACTTGTCATTATAAGACAGGACCATCAAGGAGGAATAAGCTACCAAGGAAGATGCTAAAATAGGGAATTAACTGTACATAACTGCAGTACAACACATAGGACCTGTTGCAGTGCTTTTAAAATCCTATACTACAAAAAGCAAACGAGTGTTATTTTAAAACAGTAATTCAAACAAAAAATACCCAGCCAAATAGCAGTTAGCGCCCATTCTTGCACCTTAGACAGAAACAGAGAGAACTATGAAAGCTGAACTGGAGTCTTTCTTGCTTAAGTCAGACAGAGGACCAAAGAGGACTTTGAAAGTGTCAGAATCCAACAAAATTCCCATGCGCATAGATAAACAGTAATTAAGAACACCAATTTGTCGGGCCATTTCCCAATTCAATTCGACACTCTGTGTTTAAATAATATCCATGCCAAAATTTTCCCCAGATGAAATAAGTCCTTCGAATGATTATAACTTGACCAGGCAGCAACTCATCTGTTGTTTTGCAACACACAAGAAGTCTGGCAATCGCCATATTGCCGCTGCCTTATCAATCCACGTTTCCGCCAGCTTGGCTCTCTCTTTGTGTCTTTCTCAATCTTTCATCATTCAACTAGAAAAACTGCAACTCGCTTAAAGCAGTAAGCTACATAGCGCCACTTGAACTACTACAATCAGCACCAAACATAAATCCTACACAGGCATTTTCGCCAAGATTTGACAATAGGCGAGCCAGCATCAACTCCTTCAAGCCTCCGCAACACTAACGGCCTAAAACCCGCAAAGGCAATCCTAAGCTAGCAACAGCCAATTCCGAAACCGCGGAGCCACGAAAATCCAATAAAATGCACAAGGAAAAGAAAGAAAACTAGTTGCCATCATAACGCATCGAAAATCAGTGAAGAGAGATTGAAATCAACCTCCTTGCGAGAACCTAGCCCCGAGCTTCGCATAGGAAGAGAGCTTGACATCGAGATCGCCCTCGATCTTCCTCGCCTCCCTCCTCAGCTCCTCCCAGCCGGACTCCTGCAACTCCAGGCTCGAATCGACCCCCATCGGGGATCTCCAGCTCCAGATCTTTCCAGGCGAAGAACTCCTCCGATCACTCTCGTCCTCACGCGGACACCGGGACGGCGCAAATGGTGGTCAATGGGCGGCGATTGGTTCACTCCGCCATCTCGCTTCCCCCGGAAACTTCGACGGCCGGCCAAAAGCACAGATTGTTTTCACCTCTGGCTGGATCTCTCACTTTTCCTCTGTACTCCTCCTCCGTTGGTTCGTTTCTGTCTCGCCTCCTTCGATTCGTTGAAGAGACAGAGAAGAAAGACATTGGGCCTTCATTTGGGTCGGGTCAAGCCTCGGGTTTTGAAAGACGGGCCACCCGTTTCCGAATCGTCCGCTCGAATTTCAACTCGGAGTATTGCCGAAATCGAACTTGATTGTCGTTGGTCATTTTTCGAGGTGGTTTGGTTCTCCTAAATTTCGAGAATCAGCCCGGTTGGTCCTAAGATTGGATTGGATCGAACCTAACCGGCCAGGTTCAATTTTCGAGCTGTCCAATAGAATTAGTGAATCAAAATAAAATTAAAATAACTTTGGACGAGGGGACTTGTTAGATGAGATAGGAGAGAGGAAAGGTGAGAAGGGAATTTTGTGTGAGAAATAAATAAAATAAGAAATCATTGGTCCAATTCAGGTGGTCCGGTTCGAGTGATCCAATCAATCTTGCTCTCATATAGAACCAGAGATTAGACCAAAAATTACCGTTTCCAAATTTTATGGAATTAGAACTAGATCAATACCCTAGGAACCAACCAAAAATGATAAGTCCAATCTTGTCCAAACGATTCTCGATTCGTTCAATCAAGATTGCTCACCCCTATTATCAATATGTTGTCGACTTGTTAAGAGAGTTTATCATTCTCTAGTGGTCAATAAGTCAATCCCGAGCCTTGAAGAGCTAGAGCTCGACCATTTAGTCAGTACATTACATCTATCTCTCCTTAGGAACATGTCTCACCTTATGTATTTGTTTCACTGAAATTGGATCATTGACTCAATATCGTTCATTGAAAGTTATTTCTTCAACTTTTATTAAGAGACGGGTTCCGTGGCAATTTCAAACAATAGATTTAACGAATTATGAGGAAGAAATATACTTCATCGGAATTTAATTGATGATAAAGTAAAAAACACTTTGGCGAAATTTAATCGATCACAAAAATATCTGAAATTATAATTAGGGTTAATACCACGAAAAATCCCAACCTTTACCTACTGTAACACATTACCTAAAAAAAATTTTGTGACACCAAAAATCCCAAACTATATATTTCGTGACACATTTATCTCAAATTATATCTTTTTTTGTTTTTCTTTTCTCTTTTTTTTTCTGAAAAAAATACTTGCCGGTTTGCTCCGCTGGTTGCCTGAGGACGATGAAGCCCTCGCTGGCAACTGGCCAGGGCTCACCAACGGCCGGCCTCGCCCTCAATCGACGAGGTTGCCTCACCCAGATCTGGGCAAGCCGGTGAGCTCTGGTGTTTTAGGAAAAAAAAAAGAAGAGAGAAAAAGATATATTTTGAGGTAGATGTGTCACAAAATATATAGTTTACGATTTTTGGTGTCACAAAAAAAAGTTTATGGTAAATGTGTCACATGAGGTAAACTTTGAGATTTTTCGTAGTATTAACCCTTATAATTAATATATAAGAACTAAAAGATATTTAGATTTTCCAAGGAGTAAAGACAAACATAAATACCCAAGGTGGATAGCTATGTTGGTTGAGAGCCTCTCTATTATTGCCAAAGTCGAGCATCCGCAATTGCTAGCGTTTTAAGTGGGGAGGTCATTTTGGTTGAGAGCCTCTCTGCGCTTTATGGTGTCGTTTGGGTACGAGAGGCCCGTGGTAGATTTCTCGATCATAACGAAAACATAAATTTGCTAAATAGTTGAATTATTTTATTAATTGGAGAGAGACCGACAAAGAGTTACTTGGGATATTTATGATCCCCCTACAATTAGTTACCAAAGGTGGCTACAAATTTGAAATTCAAATAAATAAATAACTTCCTAATGCAGTTACTAAAAGTTGCTTTACCAACATTTATCCAAAAGAAGTCACACAATCATAAATTAAAGAATATAAACTTAACCAGCTATCCTCTTGCCCATTATTCCCTGTTGATATTGATGACTTCATCAAGAAATTTCAAGACTCTCTTCAATAACTTTACATTGTATGATCAATCATATCACCGGAGAGCTATTGATTTCCTTCAAGTTATCGATAATTCTGTTGCTAAATGACCAAACTCTGCTATCATCAATTAAGTTTATCCCATGTCGATAATACTCAAAAGTTGTTCATTTTTCTTTATAAACATATACACACGTAGATGTCTCGTGCATTCACAAGAATTGAAATCTCTATGCCAAGCTCTTTTAAATTATATAATCTCCGTATTCCGCGTCACCGAATATTTAGAAGGTCCAAAGTCGATGGAAAATGAAGCCGAATCGGTATGAAAACGACGATCTGCATACAACAAAAGGGGGATTTTTTTTATTTTTGGTAAGGTCAAAAGGGGGGATTTTTATTTCTTCAGTAGGGTAAAAATAAGAATAAAAGAGGTGGAATTGGTCATTTATGTGAAAGTTGGACTTTTTCGTGTGGACCGATGATGCATGGTGACTATGCACTCTCTGTGCAATTTCTCTGCAAATCATTATGTCATTTAGCTGAGAAAACTCGGGAAGAATATGCGATGAGAACCTGGTTCCTCAGACCAATGTCACCGTCAGTGCGGGCCAATATAAACATAATGGGAACTTGGTATGATCAGAATTGATCCTCCATCACTAGGTTTGGTTCTTGTTTGGTCGAACATGATCACGGGGAATGACAAGACGAGATGCTTCAGCCTCAAGAAGCACCTCTTCCGGGTCTCCAAGTGGGCTGTAGGCCTAAGCCGAGGCCCCTCCGGAGATTACTGCCGCCTCGACGCATCGCCGTCGGAGACATGCGCAACCAACGCAATGTCCGAGCTCCTCTCCAGGTGCCGCTGCCTGACAAGCAAAATGACCAGGATTTTACAGTCGGGCAGGCCCGTCGAGGCAGGCTACGTGCCCGTCGGTCGAGACCCGGTTGAGGAAGGACCGGCAGCAGCGACGGTGCCTAAGGGCCACATGGCCGTGTACGTGGGTCGAAGAAGCGGCGGAACTCGACGGGTTTTAGTTCCTGTGGTTGACGTCAATCACCCGCTGTTCGGAGACTTGTTGAGAGAAGCCGAGGAGGAGTTCGGGTTTAGTCACCGAGGAGGAGGGATCACTATCCCTTGCGACGTTTCGGAGTTCGAAAGAGTGAAGAGCCGGGTCGCCGCAGCGGGCTACAGTGGCCGGAGGAGCGCTTGGAAGAGGCACCTGTGACGAAGCATATGGAGACTCTGAGCATCGTTGTTCGAAACCATTTGAAAATTTTAATCCTTATTCCGCAACAATCACGTTGAGGGATTGGTCTTTTCGAATTTAAATCATCTTTCCCGAGATGTCTATAGGGCGTTCCAAATTGCTCTCTTCTATTTGATCAAGTGGTGCCATCTCGAATGAAATATTATGCATGCGTTTGATCCGAAAATATCTATTTTACTTGTATAAATAACCTTTAAGAAGCATCACATGCTAAAAAGAATCAAAGTGTTACACCGACTTATTTATTTTTAATTTTACCGAAATAAAAATATCTCGTCCGAAGTGGTCACGCAACGTTGGCTTAATCATGAAAGGATTGGCTATAAATCATGAGATCAAGAGTTTGATTAACCTCGTGAGTGACCTCCAAACGTGTCGGCATCGGTTGCTAAAGGTGAGAATCAATTTCTAGCAATTGTGTGAGTCCAAAGATTGCATTCCCCCACATAAAGAAACCAACCAAGTTAAGGAAGGAACTCTCTCATCAATTTCTCTCCAAATTATCTAGCGAGAAATTTTGTAACGAATATCCTATGAATCCTTGTTTTCTTAAGCCAATGTCACTGTCAGTGCAGTCTAATTACTAGGTCGATTCTTGTTTCGTTGTTCTGTCTTTTGTTTGTTTGGGATAATTTTGTTTAGTCGATTTTGTCGCGACCTCCTCGAAAGTGCACCACCTAGAGTTTAGGCTAATGGATTGCTAAATCTAGCCTAGCTCGAGCTCTCCCAAGCTCATACCAATTCGCAAATTAGGTTTCACTTTTTAAACATGCAAAGTTGATTTCAATTGGAGTCGTCACTAATCTATTTATGGTGGGTCGATTAGAAACCCATGTAAAATACTAGGAGTAGTACTTTACCCCTACGAACCAGAGATTTCGAATTCGGGGACTTGAAAACCTGTTTTCTTTTATTTCAAAAAAATAATTTGTAGGCAACTTGAATTGATTTTAACCTTATTTCCTAACATGCATGGTGATCCCGTGGGTGCGCAAACAGTTATTTAAAAGCTCAAAGAAACAGAACAATAAGTAAAGCAATAAACAAAAATGAAGCAAATCAATAAAAAAAATCTTTTTTGGTGTTTTTTAGGTATATGCAATGCATGTAATAGAAAACTAATCTTATATACAACTATCTTAGTGCAACCTTAAATGCAATTTTGTGAATTTCGAAATTATTAATGAAACTAATTATCTATAGTTAAATAACATCTAATCTAAACTAGGAATTAAACTATGTTAAGTTAAATAACATCTAATCTAAACTAGGAATTAAACTATGTTAATCCCTAATTTAAACCAAAGTCTTATTTAACTACGGATAAACTAATATACAAATGCATGAAAGTCTGAACTTAATGGCGTGACCTAACATGGCTTATAACATGCAAATCCTAGATTAACTCGGACTAAATGACATGCTATTTAACTAAATGATTAAATGACAAGCAAATGAGGTATTTTTTGGTATTTTCTTATTTATCTTATGAAATTCGAAATTAATTAAACTAGTAAAATACGAAGACCTAATCTAACATGACTCCTAAGTTTCTAAATGTAATGTTTTACCATGCTATGAATTTTCATGCAATTCCTAAGTGACATGAGATTTAGTATGCTTAATCTAAATGTTATGCAATGACTAATGATGCAAACTAATAAGAAAAGATTAATGTCATGACATGCATACGAGTTTTTTTATTTTCATTGAACTTGAAATAAAACGTAAAAACCTAATTTAAACATGGAATTATATTTAAAATGCAATCTAATCATGCTATGCAATACTACCTAAAATGCAATTTTAATCTAAACATGATACTATCTAAAATGCAAGAAAAGGATGTGCCCCTTTTGGATCGTTGAGAAAATCCACCAAAGCTGTTGAATCGGAGGAATGTCTGCGTGAACCGATGGCAGCAAACAAAGCACTGAGAGTAATTGAATTTGCTGGAACTCTCGTAAAATTGTTGTCTTCGCTGGTCAACCCGCAAGTAAATTGCTGGCGAGCATTCAAAGATTAACCTGGACTTGGTAAAAGTCAACCGAAGCCATGAAAACAAAAGAAGTCACCAAATGACGGATGCTGGGATCACTTCAATGTGCCCCAAAAAAGAAAGAACTCCCCAGGAGCAAAATCCCCTAAAAGAAATAATTGATAAAAAAAGGTGCCCCAAAAGAACTTTGACCTCTGCAAGAGTTCCCCTCCCAAAAGAAGACAACTTTTTCTAATACACCACGCTAGACCACGCTCCCTTTTATGCTAAGCCCCCTTATTTGACTTTTCAACTCTCTCTCTCTCTCTCTCTCTCTCTCTCTCTCTCTCTCACACCTTCCCCACACTCTCTTTTCCTTCTTTTGTTTCTCTGCACACGATTTTTCCTCTCTCCCTCACCTACGATTTTTCTCTCTAGCCCCCGTGTTTCCCTCTCTCTTTCTCAGCGACTCAAACTCTTTTTGTTTTTTGCTCTTCAATTTTTTCAGCCCTTCGATTTTTTGAGCCCCCCTAACTGACCGCCATCCGCCTTCTATTTATAAAGACTTAGACATAACCACCCAAAATCTTTAAAATCAGAAATAAAGCGATTTCGAAATTTGATTTCCGAGACAATATATAACCGTCCGTTATCCGCAGCACAACCACCTCTCGATTTTGAAATTTTCTCATCCGTAGCACAACTACCTCTCGTTTTTGAAATTTTATTATCCGTAGCGCAACCGACTATCTTCTAGAAGCTCTTTCAATCGCACGTGCGATGGTACGTGATAAGATTATACCGAGACCATGCGATGCAAATAATAATTTTAATTTTTTTAGGGGTCGGACTAAACCCTGATTTTCTTAGGCCAAGATTTAGGTGTCAACAGCTGCCCCTCTTTAAAGGTGAGCTCGCAGAGGTTGCATTCAAAGACTAATTGATACCTAAATTTTGCCCATGCAAATGCTATGAATGATATTTTTGTTGAGATTAGCTCTCATTTTCAAATGAAAATATGCCATGATGCAATGCCAATGAAAATGAATAGAAAAACATACCTGGAGTTACTTACCTTGTTGTATTGATAGAGTAAATCAAGGTATGAGCCGCTTTCTTAAGCCCGAATGCTCACTTCGGTCACAAAAGAAAGACAGTGAAATTACCTGATTGAAGCTCGAACATCTTTAATCGGTCACAACAAAAAGGTAATATATGATTTGTTTGCTTGAGGCCCGAACTTTTCAATCGGTAACAACAGAGGTAAACGGTTAAATAACTTCTAGTTGAGGTCTGAGTTCCTGTACATCACCACAGGGTCTCAGGTTTAGATACCGATACATCGCCATCAATATCGATGTAATTACCTGCACATCACCGCAAGTTTTCCAAATGAGATATTGATACATCACCATCAATACTTAGGATACTGGAAAATATATGTCAAGCACATATATTACATCATCAATATCTGGCCTAAAAAAATGGCCAATCAAGGCACTTCATGTTCATGAGATAATTTTTTGTTGACTTTTCTGAATTTTTTTGATTTGCCAAACGAGAGACCTTTGGTCAGAAAGGACTTTTCTACCCACTCTCATTTGTAAAGGTTTTTATCTTGACCATTGACACGGGAACTAAATCACTCAATCTTACTATCATCATGTCAACAAAGGTTTTGAATTTCCTCGCAAGCAGTACGACCCTACCAATTAGAGAGGTCATTATCAAGACTGTAACGTGGGCTTGGTCAATGGCTAAGCAAATGAGACTCTTTGAGTCAAAGGCCATGGAAGAAATATCTTCATCATCCATTTCAGGTTTACAAGTCAAGAACCTCGGATAAATGAGATGGAACAATCTTGCCCGCACTTCCTTAAGCAATTCCATAAACACATGAAATCCAACATTAGCATAAGTGCCATAATCTGAAGAAACTTTGTGAATATGACATGATGCATGCAAGAACATCATGGTACGAACTGCTTTCTTAAGCCCGAACACTTACTTCGGTCACAAAAGAAGACAATAAAATGAGACTTGATGCATGACAATGAATGTCATAAGAAAAACATAACTGAAATTACTTACCTTGCTGGATTGGTAAAGTAGATCAAGGCATGAATCGCTTTCTTAAACTCGAATACTCACCAAGACATGAACTGCATTCTTAGGCCCGAACGCTCACTTCGGTCTCAAAAGAAACATGGCGAAATTAAACCAAGACATGAACCGCTTTCTAAGACCCGAACGCTCATTTCGGTCACAAAAGAAAGACAGTGAAATCAACTTATTGAAGCCCGAACATCCTTAATCGATCACGACAAAAAGGTGATATAAGATTCGTTTGCTTGAAGCCCGGACTTTTTAATTAGTCACATCAGAGGCAAATAGTTAAATAATTTTCAATTGAGGTCCGAGTTCCTATACATCACCGTAGGGACTCAGGTTGAGATACTGATACATCGCCATCGGCACTCGAGATGGGATGTCTATACATTGCCACAGACACTCCAATTGAGATATTGATACATCGCTATCGGCACTAATACCTGTACATCACCACAGGAACTTGAGATGAGATACCGACACATCGTTATCGGCACTCGAGGTAGGATGTTTGTACATTGCCACAGACATTCCAATTGTGATATTGATACATCGCCATCGGCACTGATACCTGTACATCGCCATCGCCATAGGAACTTGAGATGAGATACCGATACATCGCCATCGGCATCATGTTTACTTAAATGAAACTTGGGCTACGAAAAAATGCCAAGACGATGAAGAAAGACTTCGGGCTAAGAAAGCACGCCGTGTCTACTGAAATGAGGCTTGGATTATGAAAGCACATCAAGTTGATGAAAATGGATTTCGGGTTACGAAAGCACATTGTGTCTGATGAAATAAGGCTTGGGCTACGAAAGCACTCCAACTCGATGAAAAATGACTACGGGCTGCAAAAGCACACTGTGTCGGTCAAAAGTGACTTGGGCTACGAAAGCATGCCAAGTGACTTGGGCTACGAAAGCATGCTGAGTGACTATGGGCTACAAAAGCACGCTGTATTGATCCCCTGCAAGAAGATAGTTCAAAAATATCAGGGTAAAATGCAAGGCTTCAGAAAGCATCTTAATCATCATGAACTCTCTAGTTCTTAGAAGAAATATTGTCTATCTACAGAAATATGCATTCTTTCATTGAAGAGATAGACAAAATTCAAAGTTCAAATCTTGCATTGTCAAGTTTCTAGCAAGACGATTTCCATCCAATAGTGTGAATTTCTCAAGAATGTCAAACGAGATGCGGTTAGAAAGGACTTTCGCTCGCTCTCATTGGAAGGCTTTTGTCCCGACCATTAATGCGGGAAAAAATGTATCACTTGATCTCACCATCATCATGTCGACAAAGGTCCGAGTATTCTCGCAAGTGGTACAACTTTACCAATTTAAGAGGTCTTTTAATAGGACCGCAACTTAGGTTTGGTCAACGGCTAAGCAAAGGGGACTCCTTGAGTCAAGGCTTAGAAAAAAATGTCTTCAACAAATGTCGCCAATTCTACAAGTCAAGAACCTTGCACAATGAGACAGAAATAATCTTGCTCGCACTTCTTCAAGTTATGCTTAAAAGATTAAAAACCTTACGTTAATTCAAGTACCCCAATCAGAAGAGACTTCAAAAGGATGTAACTTAGGCTAGGTTCGTGGATTGAGAAACGAAAGGATTTATTAGGCTCAAAAATGTGTATGGGATGCAGAATTGGTAATCATCTTAATTGTCATTGACCTTCCTTTCACTGGGGAATTTTTCCAGGCTTAACCTTCGGGCTTCTAACTTTGCTCAACTTGGGAAGCTATCCAATATCAAATCTACAAAAAATTATGTACAAGTTTGCATCATTCAGCATTTTTGGGAAAACTCAAACACGTCGAGGATTGACCTTTACAAACTTGAGCCTTTGGCTCCGTCTTTTGTGGGCATCGGCCTTACTTTTACCAGGCACACTGCTTTTTCTTGCCCCTAGGTTCCTTCACTTTTTCTTTTGGATTCGGGCATTGGCCTTGCTTTTACTAGGCACACTGCTTTTTCATGCCCAATTTTCACATTTTTCTTCCACTTGATCTACGCGCTACACTATAAAATATTTTGGACTGACGTGTCCTCTTGTGGTGTGTAGCTTGTAGTTTGCTACTTCTGATGGCTTTGATTTTTTTTGCCATGCCTCAATATAGGAGATAATCACCAATATGGGTTTAATAAAATGAAATTGTAGGCTCAAAGTGGCTAGCAAAGGATAAGAGTGTTTAGGGTAGAGAAATGAATGCTCTTCATCATCCTTAAGGCACCTGATTTACCGTTTGATTTTACATGTAATAGCAACACTCAAAGATTAATAAAAGTAAAAGCAAGAAAAATTCTATCTATTTTTTCACCTTTTGGCATCAATGATGCAAATGTACCTCCAGTTTGCCCCGATATGGGGTGGTTCTTGACAGGGGTATTAAGAAAAAGAAACTTTACAAGTGTTTGGGCTCAAAATGGGTAATCAATGGATCATAGTGTTTGGAATAGATAAATGAACTGCCCCTCATCATTTTAGTTGTCGTACTTTTCGCGAGAGAACTCTTTACCTTGCAAACACGAAACTTTATACGCTCATCTCACAAGTGTATGAGTATGTGATTGTGTTTGAACATGGTTTGCCTTTCGTCATCCCGACACCTCTCATTTAACATTCTCAATCAATTCCGCACTACTCATCAAATTGCTTTATTTTGGCAATCTTCAATAGAATGATGAATGAAACAAGCAAGACCATCATGCAAAATCTTTTTTTTTTCAGCAAATATGAGCATTTTGAGTTTATTGATTTTAGGCACAAACAATTCACCTCACCCAAAAAGTACAGCATGACATGATATCAAATTCAAAGAAATTGATTAAAAATGAGAGTCCATTGACTGCACAATAATCAAATGAAAATATTGAAGCTCAATCTTCGATGCTATTTGTTCTTGCCCCCTGTATTAAAAAAAAAACGTGCATGAATATGGCTCTAAATAGATGTAGTTTATGATTGGGGAAAGTTCTATCACTCATCAATGTGTTGTATCTGCTGGATTAAAAAAAATGCCCTACAATTTGCCATATTAATCTTTGCAATTCATCTCCATGCTGGATTATTATCATATCGAGGAGAGGTAAGCTCTGGCACATGAAGAAAATGGGTGAGAAAAACAAACAGGGATTATCCGACATGCATTCTTTGAATTTTTTATTAAAGTTTTTTTAAGATATATTTTGAAATGCATTTGAAAATTTTGAAATGAGGGAGCATGAGGAAGCCCAGCCCTTAGAATTCTCCTTGGATGATGTATATTTTTTCACTGTTGGATATCATCACCGGGCCAGT
Source organism: Melaleuca alternifolia (assembly GCA_019926035.1). Taxonomy (NCBI): domain Eukaryota; kingdom Viridiplantae; phylum Streptophyta; class Magnoliopsida; order Myrtales; family Myrtaceae; genus Melaleuca; species Melaleuca alternifolia. Next base: position 1,372,985 of record JAGKPW010000079.1, read on the forward strand.
TTGGTATACATCAACATGCCCTCAAAATGATTTTTTTAATTTCATTGATAACAATCAAATAAATTACAATTTATAAATTGCAGCAGCCAATGACATCCTAAAAAGCAGGTAAATCCTAAAAAGCAGGTAAATCCTAAAAAGAAATCCTAACAATTGCATAAGGTGTAGTTCCTAGAAAGCAATAAAAGTCCCACGCAGGGGGCATGTAGAAAACTAAAAATAACGCTACTTCAACAAGCTTGGACCATTTGTCTCTAAAGACGTCAGGTCATCCATACCACCCCATCCGTCTGGGACAATATCTTGAGGATTGACAAAAAAAGCTTGGAGGTGCTGAATACTTCACAAAATAATCATATTTGCCACTTGGTTGCTCTAGTCTGTCAATTACTCCATCTTCATGCATCATAGTTACAAGATCGGGAACAGTGTTCAAGATGTTCGGCACTACGAGAAGATCGTCTCGACCTTGGCAAAGCCACGGAGCACGAAACGTGAATGCCCTAGCATCTAAGAGGTCTTGAATCTTGTTTTTCAGGCTAAAACATTCGTCAGTGGAATGACCTATCATGCCAGAATGAAAATCACATGTTTTGAATGGACCATGATTAGCATGCCTTCGCACCCTGGTAGGTTGCTCCCTGATAAGCAGCCCTTTTTCCAAAAGGACAGGTAAGATCCGAGACAAAGGCACTGGAGGCGACGTGTAATGCCGCGTCTTATAGTTCCTCCGTGGAAATCGAGGTCCGCCTCATTCAAGAGATGCCTGACTAGGCACTACAGCGACCTGCCCCTGCTGGTTACTTGTTTGGCTTGCTTTGACCATTAAATGAGCATGTGCAGTCTGAAGTATTGCTGTTGACTTAGGAGGAGGGAATGAGGTCAAGACGAGTTGATCCACATGGTTTGATAGGCGTAGCAATGATCGACGCATCTCATCAATTTGACGTTGGAAGTAGACAGGCCAAGCATCACTCACGTTCATAACCGTTTTCCTGATTTTTGCAAAATAAACATAAAGATTTTGTGAAGAAAAAAAATGCACATCCATGACAATGATTTAATCATTCCATTTTCTATATAAAAAAAATCTTCCTAGCTATCAAAATTTGAAATTGAAACAAAATTCTGTGCACATCAAAAAATTAAGAAATTAAATGAAGCTTCCTAAATAAGAAGTAAACTGTTGCCATTTTTATCTAACTTAACCTATATAGACAAAGACTAATGGGCAATCTAATGTCATAAACTGATAAAAAATACAGTGATATAAATTAATCGCAATATGAGGGATTAGAAAACTTACTTTATAAGTAGATTGACGGCAATCACATACACATACACATGAGTCGTGGGGCTCGATTTCTATACTAATTGGCTCAAAAGTGAAGTTAAAAGGATAATCTGACCAGTTGCAGTCTCGCATACTTATATCAGGTCCTCCTAACTTCGGCTCAGTCAAAAGGAATGCCCTATAGTCACGCGATTTCACGGATAAGGACAAACCATTTCAACATCAAGAAGAAAAGTTCGGGGTTGAGCCAGGCAACCTCTATATCGCGGTCTCACGTTCGAGGTTGTGACTTTCTCAATACCATCCTAGATTATCCTATCGCAGCCCAGGTCCTGCGGCAGGTTGTGTGTGCAATAATGTAGTGCTAAAACAACAAACGCATGCACAACAATTAAAACCAAGCAACACTTCGAATAAAACTTTTAAACATTCATCCGAACACATTCCTGCAAGATAAATGGATTAGCAAGCACTCCACCCCTTATAACTCCTTTTCTGCAAAAACATTTAACACATATGTTAGGTACATACCAGGTATCCTCGTTGCCAAACAAAAAAATATTTTTTTTAAAAATGAACATTGGCCTAAGTCCACTAAAGTTTCTTAAAACAAGTCCCCAGCGGAGTCGCCAAGCTGTCGCAACCTCCCCAAAAGTGCACCACTTAGAGTTTAGGCTAATGGATTGCTAAGTCTAGCCTAGCTCGAGCTCTCCCAAGCTCATACCAATTCGCGACTTAGGTTTCACTTTTTAAACATGCAAAGTTGATTTCAATTGGAGTCGCCACTAATCTATTTATGGTGGGTCAATTAGAAATCCATGTAAAATACTGGGAGTAGTACTTTACCCCTACGAACCAAAGATTTCGAATTCGGGGACTTGAAACCTGTTTTCTTTTATTTCAAAAAAATAATTTGTAGGCAACTTGAATTGATTTTAACCTTATTTCCTAACATGCATGGTGATCACGCGGGTGTGCAAACAGTTATTTAAAAGCTCAAAGAAACAGAACAATAAGCAAAGCAATAAACAAAAATGAAGCAAATCAATAAAAAAAATCTTTTTTGGTGTTTTTTAGGTATATGCAATGCATGTAATGGAAAACTAATCTTATATACAACTATCTTAGTGCAACCCTAAATGCAATTTTTGTGAATTTTGAAATTATTAAATGAAACTAATTATCTATAGTTAAATAACATCTAATCTTTAGTCCTAGCTAGATTACTTTATTCTCTATTGCTTGTTTTAAGGAAATTTAGGAACGAAAGGCTTACTTCATACTTGAAAAAGAACTTGAAACACTCTCTGACATACCCGAGAGGAGAGATGAAAGGAAAGAAAAGATGGAAATACCTAGAAAAAAAGACTCAGGCTTACTCCTTTATTTTCTTAACACAATTCCTCACTCCGAAGGGTAGGAGGGTCCCTAAACATTCGAAAAAGGCCCTTTATTTGAAGCTAGGGACTATCTTCCACTTCTTTAGCTGACCCGATCAATTCGATCAGGCATTCGCCATCTATTTTCATTGTTCAACTCTTTGACAACATGAAAAAACCAAAAGCTCTGCCCTCCCTCTCTATCTATCCAAGGGATGGAAGGACAGAGGCCTTTGGTGTCCCCTCCAGTCAAGAATTGGGGCGATACTATTAATATTAAGTATTTTGATTTAAGTTCTTTTCTTTCTAAGAGGTGGAATAGAATAACCCGGTTGAAGCGTAATGATCATACGTCAGTAATGCATTGTATGTCCCAGAATAGGTCCCATTCTTCTACCCTTTCCCGGGAGTCGATGACTATTCATAGCTTTTACCTTGACACCAAAGAAGAGTTCGGGCCCCGGGGCTGAGCTAACTATAGTGCAAAGTCGTATATCTTTGGTTAATAATATCCAAAAGGTTTATCGATCCCAGGGGGTGCAAATCCATAATAGGCACATAGAAATTATTGTACGCCAAATAACATCAAAGGTGTTGGTTTCAGAGGATGGAATGTCTAATGTTTTTTTACCTGGTCTAATTTGATAATATCATAATCTCTAAGTAGAAAGTGTAAGTAAAAGAATTTTTTTTTCATTTAAAGATTGATTATCACCCGATTTGGCAATAGTAAAAGGATTACTAGTAATCTGTGTCGCTCTCACCCAAAAAGAGGCGAGCTACATCTTAGTTCAACGTGGAGATGGAAGTCCTCTTTCGTTTCTGGACGGTGAAGTAAGACCAAGCTCATGAGCTTATTATCCTAGGTCGGAACAAGTTGATAGGATCCCCTTATTTGACGTCCCCTTTTTCCGGTTACGGTAAATAACCAAAGAGCGAACCAAGGCTCTACTGCTAACCAGTCTTCTTTTATGACTCCTTCCCCCGAAACCACCAGCTATCCTGACCTAATTCATGCGCCTACTTAACCAAGTGAAGCGGTCTCCAGGACTTCGAAAGGGTACTTTTGGAACACCAATAGGCATAAAATGAAAGAAAAAAAAGAATTAAGTACTATATTTCACTTTGATGTGGAAGCGTAACAATGCGTTTATTTTATTAATAATATTGTCTTTTATCATATTTTATCCATATATTGGGAAAAAAATTCTTATAATTTAAACCAAAGTCTTATTTAACTACGGATAAACTAATATGCAAATGCATGAAAGCATGAACTTAATGGCGTAACCTAACATGGCTTATAACATGCAAATCCTAGATTAACTCGGACTAAATGACGTGCTATTTAACTAAATGATTAAATGACAAGCAAATGAGGTATTTTTTGGTATTTTCTTATTTATCTAATGAAATTAGAAATTAATTAAACTAGTAAAATACGAAGACCTAATCTAACATGACTCATAAGTTTCTAAATGTAATGTTCTACCATGCTATGAATTTTCATGCAATTCCTAAGTGACATGAGATTTAGTATGCTTAATCTAAATGTTATGCAATGACTAATGATGCAAACTAATAAGAAAAGATTAATGTCATGACATGCATACGATTTTTTTTTATTTTCATTGAACTTGAAATAAAACGTAAAAACCTAATTTAAACATGGAATTATATTTAAAATGCAATCTAATCATGCTATGCAATACTACCTAATATGCAATTTTAATCTAAACATGATACTATCTAATGTGAATCTAACCTAGTATATTATGTGATTCTAAATTAAATAACTAATCGTGACAAGTGACTCGACTAAACTATTCGAAAACATGCAATTATCCAAATGACATGCGAATGACATTTTTTGATATTTTTCCATTTATTAACAAAAATTCGAAATTAAATAAATGCCTAAACTGAACCTACTACTAACTTAATGCAAGAACATTTAAAACTAAATGATCTAATATGAAAATGAATTCTAACTTAATATGACACGCATTGAATAATCCTAGACTTCTATATGATTTATTCTAACATGATGTGAAGCTTTTATAACCTAAACATGCAATTTCTAGATGTCGTAGTAATGACGTGGCATGAGATTTATTCACCTAATCTCTATATGACATGCAGTTTCTAACGTGCAAATTATATGACATGTGCATGACATAACCTATACTATATGCATATGATCCTTATTTTTATTTTAAAAAAAAATCGAAATAGGCTAAATATCCTAATGTTGGCATGCACATGAAGAAGCTAATTTACTCTAAGATTATGTTTTTATGTTTTTTTTATAAAATTCGGAATTAAAAGATGACCTAAATAAACTATTAAGCTAAAGAAACAAATCTAATCTAATCCTAAGGAAAGATTGCGATATCAGAAAAAATAATCCGTCGTCTCGCGGTTTAAATTAACGGATATCGCAAATCTTGAAAGGATATTTACCCGGCTTGCAAAAGACATCTAAAATTACCGGAAAAATGATCCGCCATCTCACGGATCAAATTTGGGATCATATTATAATTTAAACAATTAATTTCTAAAGGGTAATGCCTAAAAAAAGAATTCACATTAGTCAGAATTAAAAAAATAACATCGAAATCTTAATTGGATTAAGAAATTACCTGATTTGAATTGACGATTTCTAAATCGGAACAAACGACGAGGTTCACGAACGGCAGGTACGGTGCTCGTCGATGTGGGGGAACTTGTGGTGGCAAGGCCTCGGTGGCAAGTAAGAAAAGGATGTGCCCCTTTTGGATCGTTGAGAAAATCCACCAAAGCTATTGAATCGGAGGAATGTCTGCGTGGACCGATGGCAGCAAACAAAGCACTGATAGTAATTGAATTTGCTGGAACTCTCGTAAAATTGTTGTCTTCGCTGGTCAACCCGCAAGTAAATCGCTGGCGAGCATTCAAAGATTAACCTGGACTTGGTAAAAGTCAACCGAAGCCATGCAAACAAAAGAAGTCACCGAATGAGGGATGCTGGGATCACTTCAATGTGCCCCAAAAAAGAAAGAACTCCCCAGGAGCAAAATCCCCTAAAAGAAATAATTGATAAAAAAAGGTGCCCCAAAAGAACTTTGACCTCTGCAAGAGTTCCCCTCCCAAAAGAAGACAACTTTTTCTAATACACCACACTAGACCACGCTCCCTTTTATGCTAAGCCCCCTTCTTTGACTTTTCAACTCTCTCTCTCTCTCTCTCTCTCACCTTCCCCACACTCTCTTTTCCTTCTTTTGTTTCTCTGCACACGATTTTTCCTCTCTCCCTCACCTACGATTTTTCTCTCTAGCCCCCGTGTTTCCCTCTCTCTTTCTCAGCGACTCAAACTCTCTTTTTTTTCTGCTCTTCAATTTTTTCAGCCCTTCGATTTTTTGAGCCCCCCTAACTGACCACCATCCGCCTTCTATTTATAAAGACTTAGACATAACCACCCAAAATCTTTAAAATCATAAATAAGGCGATTCCGAAATTTGATTTCCGAGACAATATATAACCGTCCGTTATCCGCAGCACAACCACCTCTCGATTTTGAAATTTTTTCATCCGTAGCACAACTACCTCTCGATTTTGAAATTATATTATCCGTAGCGCAACCGACTATCTTCTAGAAGCTCTTTCAATCGCACGTGTGATGGTACGTAATAAGATTATACCGAGACCATGCGATGCAAATAATAATTTTAATTTTTTTAGGGGTCGGACTAAGCCTCTCATTTTCTTAGGCCAAAATTTAGGTGTCAACAGATTTAAACCATCTTGCTATAAAAAAAAAATTGTAATTATGAACTAGTCGTATAACCTCATCAGAGTTCATGCAGGGTATAACAAATTAAATACTCAATCATGGTTTCTTTACCATACTAATTTAGGATCTCTAAACTTACCTTCTTCTTAGATACCGTCACATCTTTTAGAGAGATTAGATTTTTTAATTATTTTTCTTTTTACTTTATTTTCTTCTCTCTCTTCCTTTCATTCTTCCTCTAGCAAGTCGTTGAACATAGGTGACCGGCTAGAGGCAAGGTTGACCTCGCCGTCGCTAGGCGAGGGCGAGCTTGCCTCGCCAACTCTCACCTCTAGGCGGTTGATTATGTCCCGTGATCCACCAGTTGTCAAAGAAAGGGGAAAAGAAAAAATTAATTAAAAATAAGAAAAATATTAAGACATCATTAATAATTAATAATCTTAGCACTGGTCATATCACATTAGTACCGACTGACCAAAATTAATCAGATAGAATGAATTGATACGGGACAATTGCCAAATAAGTCCTAAACCTTTTGCTACTTTGCCGATTTAGTCCTAAACTTTTTTTTTTATGTCAAATAAGTCCTAAACCTTTTTCAACTTTGCCGATTAAGTCCTTCGGGCGGATTTTGGCCGGAAAATGCTTACGTGGCGCGCCATACCTCACACGGCAACAACGTGGCGATGACGTGGCAATACATATTTTTTTCTTATTTTTTTTCTTTTTCTTTTTTTCTCTTCTTTTTCCCTTAGAAGTACTTGGCCGGCGAGCTCTGCCGGCCGCTGGATCGGCGAGGGCCGTGGAGGCTGGGGAGGCCTCCCCGACCCTCGCCCGTGGCCGGCGACCCTCCGGAGTGGCCGTCGAGCTCTGGCGGCCCGCGGAGCTTGCCGGCCAAGTACTTTTAAGGGAAAAAGAAGAGAAAAAAAGAAAAAGAAAAGAAAAAACAAGAAAAAATATATACATGTATTGCCACGTCGCCGGAGAGGTCCGGCGTGCCACGTTGTCGCCACGTAAGCATTTTTCGGCCAAAATTTGCCGAAAGGACTTAATCGGCAAAGTTGCAAAAGGTTTAGGACTTATTTGGCATAAAAAAAAAAAGGTTTAGGACTGAATTGGCAAAGTAGCAAAAGATTTATGACTTAAATGGCAATTCTCCTTAATTGATACAGATACAAAAGTTTTAAGGTTGAATTGGTAAAAAGAAAATATTTAGGATTAAATTGACATAATTGCAGTACATTTATAAGCGTTTTGTTAATTTTTCCACCCATATTTTCAAGATAAATAATCACATCTTGCATATCAATGTCACATAACAGAATGTATAATATTCCATAAGACCTTGGCTCCTTAAACCAAGTGCAGTCTAGTGAGAAGATTATCGGTATATTCTAAGAGAATGGAAGCCAAGCAAAATCCGAAAGGGGCCTTCATTACTAGGTCAGACTCTTGTTTTTTTTTTTTTTGGGATAACCATGTTTAGTCGACTTAAACTATCTTGTTATGATTCTTTATATGCTTACGAGCTAGTTGTTTACCAGGAATACTATAAAATATCGAGTGCGTATACCAATTGATAGGTGATTAATCATCGTGTTTTTACCATACTAATTTAGAATATTTATAGTTATTATCTTAGATGCCGCCGGACCATTTAGAGAGATGAGGTCACATAAACTCGAATTTTTCTCAACCAAATATATTCACAAACATGGCCCACCGTTTGAGCATTTCTTATTTCTCCTTTTTGATGCGCATAAATATACATACATGATAATCATTCGAAATACGACGTAGTAGCATTCTTGAGATTTAGTATTACTAATGCGAAAATATCAAATGACCAGGATTTTTGGGTGATTATCATCAAATATCCCAAGACCTAGACCCACATCTTCGAGATGAAGCATCCCATCTTGAAGATCAATATCAAAAAACTTAAATGTCGATATCGCTTGAACTTGAAGCAGACCGAATCCCATAATATTTCTCTACCTTTCCGCGTGAACGACTTTGTCCAAAGAGACGAAGCTTCTCCTTTCTTAGTCCATTGACCATGTACAAATTATCACGTCAATCTTTTCTTTTTTAACGGATATGTTTTCCTATATAAACAACGCCCCGATGATCTCTACAGAGAATGCGATTCTTCCTTCTCAAAACAACAGGCGACATAGCACAAGCTCAAACACGCCGTTGCGCCATCGTCTTTCTTGAATACCATCGTCAAGGAAAGCCATGTCCAACGTCCCCACCTCTCTCGCCGAATCCTCCCTCACCGCCTTCCGCCTCACCATGTCGGTCGCCGACCCGTGGCCGTTCTCTTGACCGCATCGTCTCCTTCGCTTGTTGAACCCTCTCGTGCGTTCGGAGAACCCTACACCTTCTTTCCACTTTCTTTCGTGTTCACCCAGTCAAGTTCGTTTTTATTTCTTTTTCATAATCGAGGGCACAGGCCAGATCCACCCGATTTAGGAGTCATGATCATGAGGAGTAACAAGGCAAGAGGCTTCAGCCTCAAGAAGCACCTCTTCCGGGTCTCCAAGTGGATCCGGAGCCCCTCCCAAGGTTACTGCCGCCTCGACGCATCGCCATCAGTGCCACGCACGATCAGCCCCATGTCGAATCTCCTCTCCTGGTGTCGCCCCCTGACAAGCAAGAGGACCAAGTCTTTATGCTCTAGCAAGCCTGGCAGGTCGGGCGACATGCTCATGGGTCAAGACCCGGTTGAGGAAAGACCCACGGGGACAACCAAGGTGCCTAAGGGCCACTTGGCCGTGTACGTGGGTCGAAGAAGCGGCGAATTTCGCCGAGTTTTAGTGCCTGTGGTTTACTTCAATCACCCGCTGTTCGGGGACTTGTTGAGAGAAGCCGAGGAGGAATTCGGGTTTAATCACCGAGGAGGAATCAGTATCCCTTGCGAGGTCTCGGAGTTTGAGAGAGTGAAGAGCCATGTCGCCGCCGCCGGCTGCCGTGGCCGGAGGAGCGCTTGGAAGAAGCACCTTTGAGCAAAGACCAATGTATACGATGATGACGATTATACAAGTAGATTGTGTTTTGTGATGAAGGTCGTTAAGCTGTTAGTAGAAGATTTTAATCTTTACTCTTTGGTAGTCATTTTCAAGGATTCTTCTTTACGCATTAAAATAATCCATTTTGAGATGTACACAGCATTTTTATGATTCGCTCTCTTCTATTTGATCATGGTTTTAGACTTTCGGTGGTGGATTTTCTTTATAAATACCTTCCAGTGGAGTTCGAATGCAATCTTGAAAGAATATCATGCATATATTTGATCTGCAAATCGCTATTATTCTTGTAAAGATAATTTTTAAGAAACATCACTAAAATATATCGAAGCATGATTATGGAACGACGATTGTGACACCGATTTTCCTATTTCTGCCCAAATGAAACCATTCTGATATTTATATAGTAAGGGATCTCTTGAAAAGTTAGGTGTTGCTTAACAGCTAAAGTTGAGAATCGATCTCCAGCAATTGTCAAGTCTAAAGATCACTTCCCCTCGTTAGTAAATCAACCAATTTAAGCAAGAACCTTCCGACGCTTGAATTTTGGGATATTACTTGTTGGTATGACCGACTCTGCACTCTCTCAGCAATTTCTCTCCAGATTTTTATATCAATCGCTAGATATTTTGTAAAGAATACATGACAAGAACTTGGTTCGTTGAACCAATGTCATTGTCAGTGCAGTCTAATTCAGGAGACAACTGGTATCCTCCCCTATAGGAATTGAAGCGTGGTGAGATCAGAAAAGTTCCTAAATTACTAGGTCGGTTCTTCTTTAGTTGATTTGAACTAATCTTGTTGTGATTCTTTTATTTGTTTAGGAACCTACTCGTTTACCAAAATATTGCGATAGACCGAGGTCATTATTCTCAACCATAGTGTTTTTATCATATCAATTTATGAAATTTAAAGTTATCTTCTTAGATATCGGCAGCTCGTTAAAAAAGATCTAATGGGTAAATCCAAAAACACCCCGATTCAAAATATATGCTCAAATATAGCACAACTTTCGAGTATATATATTGATTCTTCATTTGATGGGCATCAATAGGTACACGTGATAATCATTTGAAAAGTGAAGTATTAGTCTTTTGAAATCTAATATTATATCCAAAATCCATATTTCTTATTGGTTTTTTTTTTTTTTGCTAAAGTTATCATCTTGTTTCTCAAGGCCTAAACCCACTTCTTCAAGATATAGCATCACATCTTGAAGATCAACTACAACAATAATAATAATAATATGTGAACATCTCTTAAATTTGGATTTTCAACTCAACAAAATTTCAGTTTTAGTAATTAAATCAAAGACGACGTATCCTTGAAGGGAATCGGATACCATAATAGTTCTACTACTTGCCGCGCGAACTAATCTTTTTTTCCGGAGAGATTATCTTGAAGTTTCTTTTCTTCTGTTTAGAGATATCTTTCCTTGTATAAATAAGCCCTCATGATTCCAACATTGAACACAATCTCAACCAATTCACACCACCATCTCTCTTCAATTTCATCATAGAGAAAGACTATGTCCAACATTCCCCCCCTCTCTCTCCGAATCCTCCCTCACTGCCTTCCGCCTCGCCATGTCGGTCTCCGGCCCGTGGCCGTTCTCTTAACCACTTCTTCTCGCATTCATCCGGTCAGTTTACTTCTCTGATAATCGAGGGCGTAGGCTAGATCCACGCGAGTTAGTAGTCGTGATCATGAGGAATAACGAGACAAGCGGCTTGAGCCTCAAGAAGCACCTCTTCCAGGTCTCCAAGGGGATCAGGGGCCGCAGCCGAAGCCCCTGCCGAAATTACTGCCCCCTCGATGCATCGCCATCGGGGTCATGCACGACCAACCACGCTGGAAAGATCCTCTCCTGGAGTCGTTGCCTGACAAGCAAGATGACCAAGTTTTTATCCTCGGGTAAGCCCGTCGGTTCAGGTTACGCGGCCGTGGGTCAAGACCCGGTCGAGATGATACCGGTGGCGAAGACAGTGCCTAAGGGCCACTTGGCCGTGTACGTGGGTCGAAAAGGCAGTCAACTTCGCAGAGTTTTAGTGCCTGTACTCTACCTCAATCACCCGCTGTTTGGGGACTTATTGAGAAAAGCCGAGGAGGAGTTCGGGTTTAGTCACGGAGGAGGAGGAATCACTATACCTTGCGAGGTTTCGGAATTTGAGAGAGTGCAGAGCCAGGTCGCCGCCGCTCTGGGAACTGTGGCCGGACGTGCACTTGGAAGAGACACCTAGGGGAAGGATTTGGTAATTACTTATGATGATGATGATAATACATGTGGACTTAAAAAATTCTTCTTTCCGCATTAAGATGTTTCTTTTGGAGACATATGTAATGCGTCCCAAATTGCTTTGTTCTATTATATATCATCGTTTTAGACTTGCAGTAGTTGTCGGTCGTAGTGGAGTATGAATACAACCTTCAATGGATATACTGCATAGATTTGATTCCGAAAGTAGTTTCAGTCTCTCTTAAAAGGAACTGTCAATAAACATCAAGACTAAGAAAATGTCGAAGCATAATGATCCCAACTGGTTGTGGAAAGAAAAGCTTTCTCTCTTCGTCTCCTGCTTTTTGCCCAAACAAAAAACATTTTGACAAAGGGTGGTGGGCTCATGAAATAGTCCGTGGGAGGTGGTTAGCAGCATTGGCCTAATGGTAAAAGGGTGAGCTATCAATCATGAGGTCAGAAGTTCTACGCAGGTCGTAAGTGACCTCCGAGCAGCTCAGCCTCTCTCAGCTGCTGAAGGTGAGAATCAATCTCCAGCAGTTATCAAGTCCGATCACTCCCCCACATTAGGAAACCAACCAAGTCAGGCAAGAATCTTGACGCTTAAATCTTGTGATGTTACTCTGATTGAGGAAGTCTTTCCAGTACTGTTATTGTACTGGTCCCTCATCCATCCTTCAGAGCGCAGACAATTCCAAACGGGCTTTCTGTGTCGAGAGGCATCCAAATGCACGTATCGATCGCTACAAACCGAGACTACTTGTCAGAGGATTTCATTAGAGGCATAGCGCTGAGGCTAAGGCGGAAACACCCGCAATTCACTCAACTCCACTTTGATATAATAATAAAAAAGAGAATTAATGAGGCAAATAGACCTTTTTGTTTTATCTCCCTTAAGAAATGATCACGAGACTTACATTTATATAGGCTTGTTACATTACTCTTTTGATAATTAACAACAATGTTCTAAATCTATTTCAATCGTGCTAATTTAGTTCTAAATCTTTTTTTATTAATTCATTCCTAAATTTTTTTGTATATGTACTAATTCAATACATCCAACAAATTTTAGCTGATTATCGCTGACGGGTAATATTGACTCTAATGTGCATAATATTTACATATTTTTTTCATTTTTTATTTTTTCCTTCTTTCATTTTTTTTTACATTGTGACCAGCAATCTACGACTACCTAGGATCATTGGATCTTGCCGATCACTACATGACGATTGTGGCATCATCACATGGCCGACAAGCTTCGGACACCCACGCTAGCTACAGCTCACCGATCACAATGGGAAAAAAAATGAAAAAATTAATTTTTTATTTAAAAAAATTATCAATATCGGCATCAGTAATGCCAGTTAGCATCAGTTGGCCAAAATTGGTCCAATGGACTAAATTGGTATAGCTACAAAATGTTTATGATTGATTGGCAAAAAAAGTTTGAAAATAAATTGACATAATTACAATAGGTAGTGGACTTTTTTGATAATTTTTTCCTTAAATAACTCATTAATATATCTTATATTTCAAGGAGATACGTTCCTTGAATTTATAAAACATTGAACTAGACATAGAAACATGATTCTTAATGTCCATGAACATTCTAGATGCACGTAGAACATTCATGATTTTGGTTTAAACATTCATAATTTTGGTCTAATTAGTAAAATTGACTACCAGGACACATTTAGTCCTCTGACCATCAAATATTTTTCCCTCTGATCAAACCTACCACCAGCACGATTGTCCTCACTCATGGATGGTGTCTTCACCGATTGGACGTGAAAAATCCATTTCTTCGCGGCGATCTTAGAGAGAAAGTCTGCATGAAACAACACCGGGTCTTGCTGACAAGGCTCGTCCAGATCACGTATGAAAAATAAAGAAATCCATCTACGGGCTTGGTATCAGATCCTAAGCTCTTTTGTGATCTCATTTGGAATTGATCTGTAATCTTCTGATCCATCACTCTTTCATTTATCCCCAGAATCCCGTCACCGCATCGATTCTTGACTGCGTTGGGGATCTGGTCTTTGACAGGCAGCGAAAAATTCCTCCACCTTGGGGACCTGCACCATTTTCTGGGTGTCGATGTTATACCCAGCACAGGTGCATCGGTGACATTCTCACTTGAATCAACATGCTTGGTGCTAAGGAAGTAGCCACACCGTTTTCTACTCGTGGAGTATCAACTCTTCATGAATGTTCACCTCTCCGATGCCACTCATGACCCAGTTTTTTGGTGTATCTTCAGTACTTATTTCTAAACAAGACCCGACATTGCCTTTGTTGTGAACCTCTTATGGTTAGTCCCTACGTATTGCTTCATCTGGTTGAGCATGTATCGTTACTTTCGGCTTGAAATGCGGGAGAATCTTGTTGCACTTGCACTAATATATGCCTATGTCATTTGCTAGTTGCCCGAGATGGCAAGCTTTCTCACATGTCTGAGACTGGAATACGCAATGAGGTAAAACGGTGCTAGAAAAATAGTATTTCCCGATCATAATATAGAAAAGCTTGAAAGCGAAACACAAACGGATATTCATGCGTCCATTTGAATCTGAAACATATTATGCGGGAATAAGTGATGCATAGTTCTCTAAATTGTAATCATGCGGGCCACTTTTTATTAGAAGCCATCTAGTGGAAAAATAATGGTTTGTACATAAAAATGATATATACTTTGGGGGGGGGGGGGGGGGGGGGCTTTGCATAAAACCCGCCCAGCTTATTGATCTAGTGAACTCTTACATGAGTGGATTAGGCTCACGACGCAAATTCAATTTTGCACGGCGTCAAAGACAACTGGTTCGTGCTTAAGTCATCCACATGATCCAGCTGGATTTCGGCTCACGTCTCATTTTGTCTGAAAGGTTAATGGAATAATCTTATGATCAAGCGATTTATCAAACTTGTCCGACCTTAGGTATTTCGAAATCTCATGAAAGATTAAGGAAAGATCTAAGTCGTCTGACCCCAATTATCTCAAAACCTCGTGAATGACTGATGACGGACCTCCTCCTTCCTGATTTCTGGATAATCTAGAGCTACGGGCATGGAAGAGCTCCTTCTTTCATACCTTTCCTTTCTAGTACTCTTTCAAGATTTTTTCTTCTAGGAAAGAGTATGGAAGCCATGTAAGATGCTCATAAATTGAATCCATGGATTGACTCTATTTCAATATACCAATATTTTACATTCCATGCAAAGTGGAGGACAAAAACCAACATACATTCATTTGCCTTGCATGGGAATTCATACGATCTGTTTTATATACAATTCTGTTGATAACAAGCGATGACTCAACACATACGATGAGTAAAAAAGATTGAAAAAATAAACGAACCCTTGATGCTTAAAAGACTTCTTTAGCTTTTTAGGTAGCCGTCATGGCTTCGTGGCAGCTCGAGCACTATATTTGGCCGCGTAAGTGTGGAACAAGGCCAAGGCATTGCTAGTGGTCATGGCCACATTCAGGACCTTCCCCTTGAGCACGGCCTTGGTCTTGCCCATTCGATTCCCCGGGAGCTCGTCGAGGCAGGTCATGGCATCAGTGAGGGCGGCCCCCACCCAAGACTCCACGTTGCTGATGTGCCAGTAGAAGTCATCGCCCACGGTCTCTTGGCCGAGCCGCCGCAGTTCCCGGATCGACTGTGTGAGTTGGTCGATGCCGTTGTCGGTCTGGTCCACGCAGTCCTTGACAGCCTGGTAGTCGTGAGCCTTCATCACCTTGAGGTCCCTGGCCACTTTGACCATGTAGGCCCTCGTGTACATGGCCTTGTAGAGGCTCACGGCGAGGGCGGCTTGCGCCATCTGTTGCGGGCTCAGGATGGTGCCGTTGGCATAGGGAGAGAGGCACTGGATGCACAACGCGGGGTACCGGGTCGCTTGGCACGACATCTCTATGTAGGCTCGGGAGCGCGAGCGCGAGTGCAAGTGCCTCGCAAGGGCCGGCGCCACCGAGGTCGAAACGCAAACGAGGGACAGGAGCAGGAATGCAAGCCCCAGCTTTGCCATGGTTTTTGATGATTAAGAAGCTTGCTTTTGCAGGAGCAGAAATTGATGGAAGGCTAAGAAGTTGATGCTACTAAACGTTTTTCTGACTTGCGGAAACTTTCATGTGGCCAAAGAGTTTATATAGAAGAATTCGAGAGTTGGTCTCATGCATGGTTGGCTTCCTGGTATTGATTCAACGTGCGATTTACTTGCAATCTCAGATTGGAGAAAAACTTAATTTTTGCGTGCCCACGGGGAAGGAAGGTTCCGACAATAGGGCGGTCGATACTATTTTCCTAGCCAATTAAATTAATGGCAATGTTGAGCCACACGGAATGTAGGAAGTGCTTTTCGTTTATCATTGATCTTTACAACCTAAAGCCTATGGTCTGCATAGTACATGAAAATGAGAATTTTTGTACATTGATGGCGTAAAAACCCGTTCTCGCAAACTTCTTTGACCTCACAACACACGTCTCTATATTTACAAGTAAATTAAGGAATTATCATTTATTCAATCGCTTGGGCACTCGATCGGGGTTGCTCGATAATAATAAAAAAGTAGGCGACGCGGCAATTATTTCCTATTTTCCCATCAAAGGGTAGTAGCATTTTCAGATATCTTGCATCTCCATCGAGCTTTATTATTGATTTCCTATATAGTAAATTTCTTTGGTCAATTATTGTTCAATGGAGACCAAGTAGGTCCAACCCCGGATACATTATTGATTAATCTTAGCATGAAGTGGGAATCTCGCAAAGAAGCCACATACTTTCATTGCACTGCAAATACAGGTATAGCTGGATTGCTAGTTGCTCTTGCTCTCTTGCTTCCCCACACTCAACCTTTCCCGGAATAAATTCAGTGCATAAAATAACGAAAGAAATTTTAGGGATAGTTGCTTACAACTCCCCTACTTTGTCAACGCTGGATAGTAATCTCCAAATTCCGAAAAGTCGCAAAATTAACCCCTGAACTTTGGCAACTTTGCATATCAACCCACATATTCTGAAAAGTCACCGATTATGGTCTAGATTTCTATTATGGTTGCAATCACTAGCTTTTCCGTCTATATAGCCTTCAAGTGTTGGTTAAAGATGGACCCACTCGTTTTTTTTTTCTTTATCGAAATAAGCTCTATTAGATTTTCTTAACTCCATATACAATGCGTCGATTTCTATTTTCTTGGCTTAATTAACAACATAGTAGAGATTATTCTGGTAAGGATTACGAGGGCTAATCCATTTCAGGTAATACTTAATGACAACACAAATGGAAAAACTGAGGGTGGCATCGAAGGTTGGAGATTAGGGGGTAATTTGAAACTATCTCCCTCATCGAAGGATGAGGGAGATAGTTTATAATTTTTTGAAAGTTCGGAGGGCTACTACGCAAATGTGTTAAAGTTAAGCGGGTTTTGAGCAGAATTATCAATAGTTTTCTGGGCGAGGACCACGTGTAGTATGTTGGTCAACTTTCCAGGGATTATACGTTTCATAGGTATGAGAATAGCCCTTTGACTAGATTAGAAAATACCGACCGCCCGATGGGCTTACTTTTCCTTCTCCATGGCGCCCATCGGATCGGATCAAGAAACCGAATAACTTCCGGATACGATCTCGGGATGTTGACTTTGATCAGAAAATTGGGAGAGAGGGAAGTCCTCAGCCGTCGGATGGAAGATGGACGGTGATTGAGGAGGGGCCTGGCGATGCACGCGGTTCCTTTGTCCCCCAAATAGGGTGTGGCTTCAGATTGCTTTGGCCAACATTAGGCACGAAATAAGGTAATCGCGCGATTATTGAAGAGATTGAACGAGGGATGCGAAGTAAGGTTTGTCTGCTAGGTGAGACAACCTCCCTCATGTGATTTTATGAGTGAGATGTACTAAAACCGAAACAGGCTTATCGACCGATTGGAATCGTTCAAATTTGTCGTGTGTTATGCTCTAACGTGTCAAGGACTTGACTCAAATCGGACCCGACCTGAATATCAGAATCACAATGGCTCTCCCTAACCTTGAGCCATGCCCGCCACCTAGAAATGCAATTAATCACTTTCGGCGTAGTCTCCAATAAGATGTGACAAGTGACAACTGTCTCGTATTCATTACAGCTTAATCCCCTATGGGCTTCTAGAGTTGTCTTTGTTTATGATGTTGCACACATTGGAAAGGAATTGAAAAATACCAAAAAAACAAAAATTAATCTGTCGAACTTCTGTCAATTCATTTCTAAATTGAGTCCTATTAATAATTTTTTTATCAAAATTAATCGAATAGACTCGATTGACTTATTTAGTTACAGGACAAAGGATTCTTCTACTTCAATTTTATTCAGTTTAATGAAATGGCCTAATTATGCCCCCACGATGAACTCCTGAGTATGTTCCGCAGATTCATGCAATATATAATTATCCAAAGAGGATACCTGTCCCTCCAGAATCATCAGATCCGGATCATAGAATCACATGGGCGTATCGCAGGGAAAAGCTCATATGCAGATCCACATTACAGTTGGAAGTTATAAAAAAACTTGCCAAGATAGATACACATCATGATTTATGTTAATAATCAAATCGACCATGACCTCAAGGGATGTTGAATCCAGCGTTATGACGGGTGACATGTTCGAGAACGACAGGCTAATTGTGTCTGAAGACTACTCTAGGAATCAGCAGACCCATGTAGCAACACCAAGAAAGCTTGATGCAACTCTTGCTATTACCGGGGACAATACAGCTTGACCCGACAACCCCAGAATAAAAGTTTCCCAATCCTTAGCAAGATAAGAAGAGACTACTCCAATTCCAGAGTCCAGTTCGGTTTCGACAAAGGGACTCGTGAAAGCATCTGGCAAGTTATACAAGGGTGGCTCCTGAGGGCCCAATTCTGTTGCACAGGGACAAAGTCTCCACCCGGGCCAGTTCCGAGCGTTCTTTAGTCTATGTACTGTTTCTCCTCTTCAGATTCAGTAACCCACTGGATCACAGAAAGGAGACTAGAAAGACTATGGGCAGTAAATTTAAAGTCTGCTTTTCCTTCCTCCTCCCGTCAAACCATCAGAGGAAACCCAAATCAATAATAAAAGCATAACTAGGTACAGGGGTTTGGAAAAAGGGGTCACATCTGTATAAAGTCAACTTCGGTTCATGGGAACCCCCCGAGGTGAGGGAAAGGTCAGGGATTACAAAGTCCCTCAGACGGAAGAACATACAAAGAGTGAGGTCTTTCTATAATAGATTAAAAGGGAAAAGCGACTCCACCAGTAGGCTCCACAAATCATCCTTGGTGTCCCTTGGGGCAACTGAACTTCATGAGAAACACAAGGCTCAGAATGGAAGTTGACAAGTAGCTTGAGAAACCAGGTCAAGACACTAACAACAGACAAGTTGCTGCCCATAAAATATGACAATGACTATGTATCTTTGATTATATATCTTTCTGTCAATGTCTTTACTTCCCCTTTAGCTGGATTCCATAGCTGTCTCTTAGCTAATCCAATTTCATACAAATAACTATGCTCATGGAGATGCCTATGTACATGAAAGGACTCAGTGTAAGCCTAGTCTAGAATTTGGTAATGCAAACAAAAACACCTTTTGAATACCTTGGACATCAATAAAACTCGTCCAGATGGATCCTTGGAATCTTGTTGGGAGTTCACGTAGACACGATTATGCATCAATCTTGGGTCCAGGATAAGCTGGTAAGCTCATTATTCTCCTGTCAAGTACTGGGCCTCCCACTGTGAAATGGTACAAGCTTTGGAAGTTCGACCCTTTAAGACCAAGAAGTTCATGCACTGCAAAAATAGGTTTATCACGCATACTGTTACCCAATTGGAACAGCTAAGATGCAAGAAAAAAAATGTAGGTTTGATGAGAAGAAAACAACTAATAAAACTCTGAAAATAATGATAGGAGGAGGCTTATATTTGTTCATCCACAGTTCCATAAAATAATAAATAAAGTTCCATAAATCATCCAAAACAAACTGTTTCAGTTAATGTCCGGCATCAATTTATCCCCACATACAGTTTCGATGACAAATAAAGATTGTGGGAGACAGTATCCATCTTATTTTGTGCCCCAGCAAAGGTCCATCTTTCGAAACTCTTGACCATGAAAAATTCTGGGGTTCACTCTCTGTCCAAACAAGGGATTGAACCTGATAGACTCTTGTTGAAAGCAGACTGATAAATTTGATCCTAAGTCAAAACACCAAAATACAAGAGGAGTTGAAAATTCTTCCTACACCTCCAAAATCTTCTGTAACTCGTTAGCCCACTCATAATGGACATATGAGAATGCAACGTTTCTAGTTGTACCATATTGTGCTATCACTCGGAAGAAGAACATGTAATTGGACTTCATTCCAGAATTTTATGCATGGCCTAACTGAGGCAACCTCCATCTTCTAAGCAATAAAACTATTTCAAATACAAGACTCCGATCCAGGATTAGCAGAATCAACATAGACATGACTAGATGTCCATGTTGTTCCATTGCATGTGCCTGTCCGTTATCTACATTGCATCTCCCAAAAACATGTATACATTTTGGGTGATACTCATACATCACCAGACATATCATGCTATATCTTCTACACTTTATTTATGAAAGACTCTTGACACACAAAGACATTGGCCAAATCCCCAAAAAAGGTACATGTATTAATTTCCAACAGACAAAAATGGCCCCACTTTAATGTCCCAAAAGGAGGAACAAACTTTCACATAGGGGACAAATATGGCCACTGTTGTACTTTGCCTTGTATGTGGCACCAAATGTGACTAACAACGCTGAGGGGTGGCATGATGACATGATGCTTATTATCATAAAATTTAATATTAGTGATTTCAAAATCAAAAGAAAATAATTTACATTAAGAAAAAAAGAAAAAGCTAAGCAGATTTCATAAATAAATTGGGCTTTGCTCTCGACAATTCAAAGCGGCCTCCATGTGCGCCACCATCGTGACTATGCACGACTACAGCCAACCTTGATCTAGATTAGATCCAAGGGGTGACCATTGCAGACCTCTGCAAACCTTGGATATGAGGTTGGCAATAGTTGCGATGGGGTACACATGGAGGCAGCTGTGCATCTCTGAGAGCAAGGCCCAATATGTTTATCAGGTCTGCTTAGCTTTTTCCTTTAAATTTTAATAAAATCATTTCTCTTGATTTTGAAATCGCTATCTTTACTTTTTTAACAGCAAAATGTCACATCATTACGCCACCTCAGGGTCATTCGTCATATCAGATCGTTTGAAAGAAAATATAACCGTGCCATTTTTTGTCCACCGAATTAAAACCTGTGCCTTCTTTTGGGACATTTCAAAAGTCAGGCCATTTTTGTACATCAAGTACAAGTACTTGATATATTTGGGGGATTTGGCCCAAATCTATCAGCTGTGCCATGCACAAAATATGCCTAAAATACTCAGGATTACTATTCTTATTCATTGCATTGACGCAGTTGCCCCCCATTAATCGTTATCAGAATCCAACAATAAGGCAAAAAGTACTTTCCACTTTAGTTACTTGAAGTATTTCTCCTGCCTAGTACTTCTCTAAAGATATGATGCTGGCTCATAGCAGAACTAAATATGCTCCATGTGGCTATCAGTAGAAGATGAAAGGAATTGCCTACACTACCTTCTCTCTGACTAAGATCAGGCAAAAAACAACATCAAGATAACCATCGTTACAGGTGCTAAAATCTAAATCTCAGGCAACTATAGCAAGTGTAGCTTTCTATTTCAGTTGTAAAAACACCTCAGTAAACAGAACTTTAGGGCTCATCTCAGTGGCTATACTATTCTATGTTCAGCAAATTAGCAAATGATTTGAGGTTTGTGCCGTCAATTCCAGTTTATTAAAATCCATTTCAGCAAAGCTTCAATAAACACAAATCTGAAGCACCTCATTATACGCTAGCCGCTTACTTTGGCTTTTAGTTCTCTCCTCTTTTAATCCTTACTAGATAATAATAATAATCTAGATGCCAAGCTACAGCAAAACATGGGCAGGAAAAAGCAGCCCCAAACAAGCTCCTTGTCCTTTAATGGCTATTAAAGACAATGCCAGCAACTTCCCATCAGTATAATATGTTCTCTATGACAGAGGCATAACTATAGTGTAATATTAAGACATATCTCAGAAATCTGGCCACAATCCGATCATACTGATAATCCTTCAAAAGTATTTACCAGATGCTCTAGTTGAGGATTATAATAGCAAGTCAGACTACAAGATCACACTCTTTGCATCCTAATGCTATCATGATGCAAATAAAACGCAGGTTGCAGTGCAAAGCTTACCCGGATCATCAAAGAAGCAGCCGATTCCAGTTGCAGATATGCCAACAGCCTGCGCTTCCAGATACAAGACCTGGCCAAGCACTCCAGTTTCCCAAAACAACCGAGGATACATCCAAGAGCCCTTGTCACTCAGCACAGGCTCCAAATGAGCCACCATTCCAAGGCTGAAGCAGCCATCGCCAGCAATATCCTACATGCCAAAATTGGAGAAAGCCATTGAAAGATGCTGAACACAAAAACTATCTTGCAGAGGAAAATGACCAAAACGGCCATCCAAAATACAGGATTCAGCCAAATAAACAAAAAGCCAGTAGATGGTTGACATTACTCAACGATGAGTTTGTCAAACAATTCTTGCGCTGAATTCTTTGCAAAAGAAAATTCGTTTCAGATACAGTTTAGGCCAACAAGAAAAGGAGAATAAGCGGCCGAAGCTCAACTGTATTGGCTTCCGCCATTCTTTACATCTACCGTGAAATAATATTTTTTCATTATAATCCTAGAGAGCCGAGCATTAATCACATAGCTCAAACTCATTGTTAGCAAAATATTAGGAAGACTGACTTGCCTGATGGCATGATAGCTGCTTTGCTAGCTGCTGGCAATCACCTCTAGCGAGTTGATACAAAGGAAGACCAGGAGGGCATCCCTCTGGTCTCACCCACTCAAAGTCAGGCCTCATAGCTTTCTTGAGCTGCTCAAAATGACCCTCATTCCTCACCAAGAAATACAAACCCTGTGGTAACCCGGTCACTCTGTGAACAAACAAGGCAGCATGCACCTCAGCATCCCATGAAAGAGCCCGATATGGCAATGCCAATTGTTTTCTCTGCTTTCCTCCATTCCCAGAGCCCGAAGGAAGACAATGCAACAGTATCTGATAAAATGTGGCTCTATCTATTGCAGTCACTCCATCCATGTCCACTGCGCTTCTACGCTTCCTTACAACTTCCCTAACACTAAATCCCTTGTATGAATTTTCACTATGACTCTCACTCTCACAGAATGGATCGATGGAAAATCTATCCCCTGCTGTCAAGGGCTTCTTTGCAGCCTCAGCCGTTCTATATATAATATCCCAACATACATGCTCCTTGCTAAGCACATTAGGCTTCCCCTTCCATTCCAATCTCGGAAATTCCGACAAAGCTGAGCTCAATTCCCTGTAATTCACATTGAATGCACCAATTTCCCTTGGAAAAACAACCAACACACAATCTGGATGCTCAAATTCAATGTCCACCAGCTTCCCCTTAACAGGCTTAGATGGGATTTCGAATTCGGGGAAAATATGAAGTCCCATCAGCCTCTTCAGATCCTCGTGGCTCAACCCATCGAGAAGCTTCACGTCCCACCCAAGGCCCGCGGCCGCGATCACAACCGCAGCAATTGCATGACCCACATCATGATTACAATACCTAAAGGCTCGCTCTCCATACTTCCAAGCCTCTCGCCAAAAGATGGAACTCAGACCAACGAGGAAAGAATTCTCGGGAAAGAACTTGGGCAAGAACCCAGATGGCAATGCGGCTCTTACCTCCAGGGAATGCTCCTTCGGCGCGTAATGTGCGACAAAACCGGAACCAGACAGTGACTCGATGCCCGGGGCGATCAAGTAAGCTTCGGTCGGGTGCAAATTGCCGCTGCTGGGGTTAACCCGGAGCGACCAAGTGGAGAATCCCGCGGTCTTCCAGGCGGAGAGAGCGAGAGAGTCGTAGAACAGCCGAGAGACGGTGGCCTTGGAGATGGGTTCCGGAGGAGGGAGCGAGTGGAACAGGGAGGAGTACGGAGGGGCGTCGAGACTCGACGATGGGCCTTGGGTCCGATCATCGGTGGGGAGGTGGAGGAGAGGGAGGAGAGGGGCGGAGATATAGCGGCGAAACGGGTTGGGCTGGTTCGCCCAGTCGAGACCGCGAGGGCCTCTGGCGTAGTTGGTGAAGGAGTGCTTGGTCTGGCCGTGGTACTTGAGGACCTGCGAGAGGCTCTGAGGGTCGATGACGGGGTCGTCCTTGAGGCCGGTCGTTGAGGCCGAAGGCGAAGAGGAAGAGAAGGCCATGGTGGGCCTGCGGAGGTGGAACTTGGGAGCGAGACTGAGGAGAGAAGGGCGGTTGAGAGGGAGAGGGAAGGAGAAGTGAAGCTGCGACATCTTCTGGGCTCTCTGCGTCTTTGTGCCTTCGGTACGTTGTGGATTCTTCCATGGCTTCTCTTTCGTTCGAACGCTCGAGAGAACCGTGGGAGGGGTTTTGCGTTTTGCTAAACTTTCTAATTCTATGAATTTATCATTACAGGTGAATTCTTGGTGGTTTCTTACAGGCACTGCTAACAAATGAATAAGAGAAGGGATTCCCCAAAATTGGGATTATCTCTTTAATTATAGGCACTAACAATTGCGATTAGCGATGCATGCACACACGTAGAGCTAATACCATTAACAACTTCAAATTATTATGCATGTGTCGCATTTATTTCAAACTAATGTTTATATTAGAAAATATTCAAACCAGAAAAGGCTTTTTGTCATGGTGAGCTATTCTTGAAATTCGCATTATATTTTTTTCTAAATCAGTGCCCACATACCATAGTTACCATAAATTAATTTCTATATTACATAAAATCTCAAAACCGGTACGCTCGTGCCATATACGCTCAAAACCGGTGCATCCATGTCATATTTACCTTCAAAAGAATTCTAAATTTATCATACAGTAAATGTGGTACAGATGTAATAGTTTGCGATTGTTCATGATATAAAAATTAGGTTGGAATAAATGTGGCACGAGGGGTATCAAGTTGGGAGTTTTGATAATACAAAAAATAAGTTTGGGTTAGCTCAGGAGTTTTTGTGGAATTAGTTATTGGAAAAATTATATGAAACCACCTTAAGTGCATTGTAAGTCCCTAAATTTGTCACAAAAGTACAGTAGAATATTAATCTCTCAAATAGTGCAATCAAATTAAAATATATGTCAAATTAGTGAAATGAATTTCATTGCTGATTCGTTTGATTTAACTAACTAATAAAATATGATGTGTTATTTTTTATCATTTTGTAAAGATATGTGGTGCCGATGTGGCATTCACCAAGCTAGCAAAAAAAAAATTCTTGAAAATGTAAAAAGAAAATAGACAAAAAGGTCAGAATTTAAAATAAGAGAGAGAATCTAAAAACCCATTAGGAGGCTTAGGTATCCAGCCGCCGCCACTTTTACAATGGTATGTCAGCTTCACCGCTATCAGTCACCATAGTTTTAGGACTTTTAGTGCACTCTACTCAACTACATTTTCAAGATAAATTTTAGATCGAAAAGAAATTATTGATAGGATAAACAATGCACATAAAAAT
This sequence comes from Melaleuca alternifolia, assembly GCA_019926035.1. NCBI lineage: Eukaryota > Viridiplantae > Streptophyta > Magnoliopsida > Myrtales > Myrtaceae > Melaleuca > Melaleuca alternifolia. The sequence goes on from JAGKPW010000079.1 coordinate 1,398,372, forward strand.
ATATAAATATATATATGAAACTTTTTAAAGAAGGTTGTCATGAGATCATTTATATATACTTGATGGAAAGAAATTATTGATAAATACATAATAGAAATGTGTTGAATAAATATATCTTGAAAGAGAAGGATGTTTAAGATTCGTTCTAGGATGATAAGATAAAAATTTCAATATTGAGATGGGTGAGAGATAAAATGGAATCACTAACTTTGCATATTGGTCCATGCACGCAATCTTTATAGAATCAATAGACCAGTTCTTGGGCATCACTTGGTTCACCTCCCAATTGGATTACCCAAGGAATGAGAATCGTGTTCCTACAAACTTTTTTTTTTTTTATAATCAAGATGAAGTCTCTTCCATCGCAACATGAAAACTCGTACTAGGTTTCCACATCCTTATAGAAACCAGTTCCGAAGGTGAACCAAATGAGGCCTTCAAGCTTTGACAGATGGAAGACTTGGAATTGAATTGAAGTAAGATGAACAAACCAGGTCCCAAGCCTCTTGACGTGAAAAGGCATCGAATCCCTGGTCCACTTGCAGAGGGTTATGCTTATGCATTGGAGTTATGTAGGGATCAAGACATGGCCTTTCTTGCATTGACACAATGTGCAAAGAACCCGAACAATGGACATATGATTTGAATGCCTAACCTTTTAATTTCGCTTTGACGCAGCATGTCCAAAGAACCTTAGAGTAGAATTAAAGTGAACGTGTCCACCTACGTTGTATTCCGGATCAAGAACCTGAAAATTATTCTATAAGAGCCGGTTTCCAATTTTCGGAACAAAAAACCAGTCTAGAACTTAATCGTCTGATATTAGAATGTTGACTCAGAATCGGGCCTACCTTTTTAACTAATTGAAATGAATGTTGAATAATATAATTTTTATAAGAAAATATACCATTTCGTGGAATAACGTTTAAGGCGGGAAAAGTACCAAAGATCCTAAAACTATTACACATTTATCAATTCAGTCTAACACCTTTCAGTTATACCAATTAAGTTCTCGACCTTTTTGATAATTTGGCAACGTAAGTCTATTTAGCCAATTTTAGCCAGAAATCATTGGCATGGACAATAGCCACCCTATGTGGCACAAACTAGCACTAACGTGAATAAATTATCTATTTTTAAATATTTTTCTATTTTTTATTATTTTCTCTCTTTTTTCATCATGGTCGACAAAGATCACCAAGTGAAGGCCTCAAAGCCCTTAGGCTGCGTTTGGTCATCCGGATTTCTAAATGGGATGGGACTGGATATAATAGGATAAGAAATCCATCGATTTCTTCATATCCCATCCACTGTTTAGTGAATTACAGATTTAAAGTCGGATATCCTCATATCCTATCCAATCTACTGTTTGGTGAACTACGGATTTAAAGTCGGATATCTTTATATCTTATCAAATCTGTCATTTGATGAACTACGAATTTAAATGTATATATTTAAAAACAATTACATTAGGCAAGTACAAATTTGCAGGTTTAATATTCACAAAATCATCCAAAATAATATATCTATTTCAAAATAACATATTCTTATTGAATATTATGATTACACATTGTTCTTTTCCGTTCATTTAAAATAATCTTTTGGTTACCCCATTCAACATTCAACGTTTTTAGAATAACCTCAATTTCAATATATTCACTTTGAAACATGAATTATTTTTCTCTCTTACAAGTTTGTCATTTATTTCTATTTTGTTACAAGTCCAATACCAAATCAAGCAAACATTCAATTAGAACAAAGCATAAAGTCCAAAATTCATTCATTTTTTTCTCAGCTGCTACGAGAATGCAATGACAATTAATCACGTTAACAAACGATCTTTAAACAATTCATATTTATAAAAAAAATTACAGTTCGTCGTTTTCGTAAAATGTTGATGTGAATTGGAGAGCTATCGGGAAGAAGGTTTCGACGTCGACACTTTGAATAAGAGCTTATTCAATTGAGTTTTAAACTTTTCAAGGGTTTTCTCATTTTTTACGCTAAACTAAAAATGTTTATTCAAAATGGAAAATCTAAATTTGGTTTAAGACTTATAGAATAAATACTATATGAAATAAATTGTGGTCAACTACCTGACATTCTTTATTATTATGATTATTATTATTATTATTATTATTATTTTCGAATATTTTAATTTTAATTTTTTGTATATTTTTAAAAATAAATTTTTTATAATTTTTTTTGAATTTTTTTATTTAGTAATTTTTTTAATTTGAAAAAAATGGAGTTCGGACCGGGTTGAGGAAAATTGGTCTGACTCTCTAACCCGAACCTAACAAAAATGTTTGAAACGTATGTGGGTGAATGACAGAGAAAGAAAAAAAAGCAAAGAATGGTTTTATGTTTCGGATAAAAGAAATCTTATCCCACCTTATCCCACCCTCCCCTTAGGATTTTTTTATCCGGTCTATATCCCTTCTATATCCGACCTTATCCTATCCTAGACAGCTACCAAACACGGGATAGGATAAAACATATCCTATCCTAATTTTTATCCGGTCGACCAAACACAGCCTTACTGGTTTCTAAATAGGATAGCAGCCCTCACCCAAACAACCCTTGCTTAGGCTTTAGGGGTCGAGCCCCCACAAAAGGCCACAAGGTCAGCCCTCGCAACCTCAACATCATGGCCTCTGGCAAAGGCCACCCTCCCCTACGTTAGGGTCTCCCTTCCTGGTTCTAGTAGGGGCTCATCCCCAATAGCTAGGTGAGGACTGCCCTTGCTAGATTTGGTGAGGACTTATTTGGGCACAGGCTTGGTTGCCCTCGCTCATGACCAATGATGGCATGGGCAAGGGTTGCAACCTTGCCACCATAATGAAAAAAAGAAGAGAAATTAACAAGTAAAATTATAAAATAGTCATGAAAAGATATTTAAAAATTGTGAAACATTTATCTACATTAATGCTAATCATGCCATGTAGAACAGTCAGCGTCTATGTCAGCAATTTTATAACAAAATGATCAGATGAACTATATTGGCAAATCATCAAGGGATTTAAGACTCAATTAGTACGATTCAAAAGTTTAAGATCAAACTAATACGAATTTATAATCAAAATGCCTAATGATTTTGTGAGAACATTGATTGATGTGAGGCATATCTCATAGTTGAAGAAGAACGCGATACCCTTTAAGTACCCTAATTCTGGTCGAGAGTCTATAATTTCACAAGTTGAAGCTCTAAAAGGCATTCAAGGTGCACTATTCATAATGAGTAGTCTAAACGAGCTTCAAAGGTTTAAAATGATGGATATCACTGCAGAAACGTCGAATGCATTTGATCGAGTCTTTAACTACGGTATATGTCTACGAAGCATATGGGCGAGAGAACTGCGAAGATTGAAAGGAATCTACTTTGTAAATGTCTACATTGATCAGGTTCAAAACTCATTGCACTTGTAATTGTCTGCATTTGTCGGGTTCGATGGCCAGGAATGGTCCAGGACAGGCCTTACAAGCTCCTTGAGTAGAGTACTGACCTTGAAGCATTGGACCTCCTCACCGTCACATGGAGCATCCCATCTTCCTTGACCTCGGCCTCTGTCTCCAAGCATTGTCTTCCATCCAACTACGTGACGTCGACGTCAACATGGATCAAGACCGTCGACCTTGCCATGTCTGTCAACTGCTCGCAAATGAGCATCTTTGCACCTCGGTACTCGAAAGTGAAGAGCATCAGTGTACTGGATGATGCGCTGAAGCGCCACAATGTGGACCATAAGGCTCCCCGAGAAGTCACTGTACACGCCCTTGAGCAGAGGAACCCGAGACCAGCGTCCGGGCAAGGGTCGACACAGAGAACAGAGTAACAATCCACTCCAGACGGTGACAATGGGAGGCCGGGGGACTTCCCATTACCGCCATGTTCTCACGGAGAGATGAAGCAAGAGCCCATCGAGGACGCGTGGGACCAATGTCGTCGGCCATTCTCTTGACCCCCGGCAGCAGCAGCGGCAACAGGAGACGAGTGTTGGCACAATATAATGCGTAGGACTTTTTTATGCAGATTATGTCTTGGTTGAAATCACTGAGACAATGGCGGCTAAGGCAACAGGAGACGAGTGTTGACACAATATAATGCGTAGGACTTTTTTATGCAGATTATGTCTTGGTCGTAGGATGCACTGCCAACTAGATTAATAAGATATCATCTTCCATCAACTTCTCGTTGGTTTCATGGAGCTCGATGGCAACGGTTTTGGCCATACCGTGGCATTTCCTTTGAATATGTCCCTACGAAGCCTCTTCTTGGGTTTCTCGGTATGCTTTATCCTTCTTCTTTTCTTGAAAGGTCTAAGAGAGACGCTATATCAATTATGATTTCGGTAGACATTGATCTCTTGCTGACAATTTTTTGACAATTATTCAGTGAACACAGACAATGAAAGCCCAACATCTAGTGGTGACAAAATGAATCAAAGACTCATCTTTTAACTCATATTGAATAATGTGAGTTATAAATAGGTTAGCTTAAAAGGTTAAATGGGTCACCTAATAACATAATATTCTTAAATAGGTTCTAAATAGTTCATAAATGAGTTACCTAATTAATTTTAAGTATTATTAACAACTCATTTTTAAACTATGAAAATTCTGATATTATAATTATTTTCATTTTTTTGAAATAAACATTTGATTTTTTTTCCTCTTTTTCTCCTTTTTTGCTCTTTCTAAGTTGGTCATTGGCCAAAAGGTGAGGGATGAGCTCACTAGATTCCGGCGACTGGAAGAGGAAAAGCAAAAAATTTTAAATACATTTTTAAAACTAAAAATAATTAAAATTTCATAGAAATTAAAAAAATTAAAAAAAATATATCAAATCAATTGTATTAAATAAAATTATTTTAAAATACATTTTTAAAAAATCATGAAGTAAATTTTCCTAGATTTGGTTAAATATAAAAGTGTTTTAACGATATGGATCGGGTCGGATATGAGTCGCTAAGATTGTATTGCATGAAAATAGGTTAAATGGGTCAATATGGGTCGGGCCATTTTTTACTTGACCCAAACCTGACTCGACTCACCCATTTGACACCCCTACCAACATATAAGAATGACCGGATCATATGAATCCTAGTATCACCGAGTACCAATCCTATATGCATGAGCTTTCGAAATCCCGGTAATCCTAGTTTGTACCTCGATACTTCTCAATCATTCGATTCAATTCTATTTTCCGGTTTGGAAATTGCACTAATATGGTTCAGCAACAAAAAAGGGAAAGACCAAATCAAAATATGTTGATAATCTAAAAATGTTGGCTCGAATACCAAAGAATGAAAGTCGATAAGCAATTGATGATATTGACTATGCAACGACAATAGCTTTGAATATGGTATGAACTTGGTCCTTTGTTGATAAGAGCATACTAAGACCAGTGAGACAAGTGATCTTAGAAGTCTGAGCCCTATTGATAAAACAGAGTCATAGGCTACAAGAATTTAAGGCCAGGCGTGAGCACTGATTGCGTAAGAGAACATGTTGGAGGTCTGATGAGATAGGGAGTAGGGATATGGTCACAGGTACTTTCGATCTGATACCGATTATTGACATAGTTGACAGAGAAACACCGACGTTGACCACGAGAAGCCATTAAAATTAAGTCTATCGAATTCGAAGCTATGCTCGAGATGGGCATTACTTGAGAATTGTGATAATCTCCAACGCAACATCAGCAATACAGTCGACATATAAACTATGAGTCTCTCTCTCTCTCTCTCTCCACCGGTGATGCAAGACAACAAGGATAGGATGGCTAAAAGTACTGGCTCCAACCACCACAAACTTAACAAAAGGTCAATCTTCTCCTCCCCCATTCAAAACTCGACGCATGTTATCGAAATGTTCATCTGCGGTTCCCAACACAATGGGTGGGCCCTGCGCTGAGAGAATAAGATAGGCCTACCCTTCTTCTTCAATGGCTTGTAAAGGTTAGCTAAAGAGATTTCCAGTTCAGTTTAGACCACTTTTCAACCACACAAAAGCATTTCCAAATATATTTTATATCATTTTGCTTTTCCACTTGCTATGATATCCGAGATGTACTGAGTAATGAGAAAAATAGACCCCATCAGAAGCAAGTCTAGAATAGGAGAACACGAGAGGCAAATCATGTACATAGAGATCTGAGTAGGCAACTGTTAAGTGAACCCACAGGGTTGTAACTTCTTAACAAGGATGGAGGACACTTTGCCTCATTGACTTCATCCACCCACAGTTACAACTCTCAACAGAACTGCTGCAAGAGCCTACGAGTGCAAGATCATCCACTTACTGCTCTCTTGTGATCTATTTTGCCTCATCGATAAACTTCAAGCACTAGAAGGAAAATTTTTCTGTCATAATTTTGTTATTGCACAAGAGACGCTGAATTAATACAAATCTCGCCAGCAGGCTTTTAGGGAAGCTCTCCGCCGGAACCCAAATGCCGCCCCAAGTAACCGCATCGTGTACTTACCAGAACCTAGCAAAGCTCTTTAGCTGCTGCAATGACGGCCTCGGCAGTGATGCCGAACTCCTTGTAGATTTTGCTTGCCGGAGCGCTGGCCCCGAAGCGGTCAATTCCAATAGCCTTCCCTCCGCTTCCGACGATTTTCTCCCATCCAAAGGTTGACCCAGCTTCAATGCTAACCCTAGCGGATACAGCAGTTGGCAAAACACTTTCTTTATACTCAACAGATTGGTCGTCAAAGAGCTCCCATGAAACGAATGATACAACTCTGACAGCCTTCCCTTCCTTTCTCAGTTCATCTGCTGCTTTCACAGCAATTTCCAACTCGGAACCAGTTCCAATCAAGATGACGTCGGGCTTATTGCCCGAAGAATTGTCCGAAATGATGTAACCACCCTTTTCAACTCCTTCAACGGAAGTTCCGGGAAGCTGGGGCAGCTTTTGCCTGGAGAGAGCAAGGACAGAAGGTCTCTTCCTGTTGAGGACAGCGATCTTGTACGCACCTGCAGTTTCATTCCCATCAGCCGGTCGAAGCATCAGAATGTTGGGCATAGCACGGAAGCTGGCCAAGTGCTCAATAGGTTGATGGGTTGGCCCGTCCTCTCCAAGACCAATCGAATCATGGGTCATCACATAGATAACTCCAGCTTCAGAAAGGGCAGAGATCCTCATCGCAGCCCTCATGTAGTCAGTGAAGACAAAGAACGTGGCGCAGTATGGAATGATACCGGGGCTGTGTAGGGCCATCCCATTGCAAATAGCTCCCATTCCATGCTCCCTAACACCGAACCTGACATTGCGCTCCTCAGGGGTGCCCTTTTGGAAATCACCAAACATCTTAAGCAGTGTCATGTTGGAAGAAGCAAGATCAGCACTGCCACCAAGAAGACCCGGCAACACTTTAGCAAGGGCATTCAGGCATTGCTGAGAGAGATTTCTGGTGGCATCAGCAGGACTCTCAGGAGTATACGTCTGAAAAATGCAGCAAAAAATTACCACAATGTTGAAGTACACAATATACCTATGGTTCAACAGAATTCGCATTATGTGTTAATCTCGGACAGTAGACAGAGACAAGATAATTATAATACTGACAGACTTTGACTCCCATAGGGGATAACGGAAAGTATTATACAAGCTAGAAGCATTTAGAAGGTTATGAAAACAAAGCTTGGGAGATTACCACAAGTAAAAGTAATGATTATATGACAAATACAACTAAGAAGGGTCAGAGTGCCTCTTGCTCAAATGTCTTCCCTAAGTATTAAATCCCTTCTCTCCTTTTAAAAGCTCTGTAAACCTCATATAGCATAAGTGGAATTCCAAGATAAAAGGCTATTATACTCCATAGTTTTCTTACAGGAAGTGCTTTTTCCCAACCAGCAGGCAGTCGACCCTCGAAAATGGACTTCAGTTCTGCAGCTTCCTCCTTGTACTTCTTCTCATACTCGGCAAACTTGGCATTCCATTCAGCTTCAAGAGCAGCACCACTAGAAACATGGCGACTCCAGTGCCTAGAGAGAGCCACAGAGGTTAATCAGGAACTCAATTTCAATATTGAATTCGTCTCCATCCCATGGCAGAGAGATGGATGGTTCTCAAGATTTTACTTACGTTTTGACATCCTCAGGCACATGGAAAGGCTCATATGGCCAACCAAGGTTCTTCCTTGTAGCATCAACCTCCTTGGCACCCAGTGCACTCCCATGCACACTGTATGAGTTGGCCTTGTTAGGTGAACCATAGCCAATGGTGGTAGTCACCTGCAAAGAAAAAGCATAGTCCATCAACAGGTCGAAAAGATGATTATCAAGTGAAAATAGATTAACTTCTTTTAAAAGCAATGTAAGAAATACGAATTAGTTGTAAATACTTATGTCTTTCACAAAAAGCATAAAAAATATATCAACGAGTATTTCAAATATAGCTTCCACTATATCCTACCACAAAATATATATGATCATTATTAATCAAAAAGAGTATTTTTTGAAAATCCATTCCCATGAACTGCTTTTAGCTTCTTTGGATACGCAAGGACCATATGCCCATGGATACAGTAACTTCAAACTTTGCAAGCCTTGCATAAACAAATATGATTCACATTACATCAGATTCAGGAGTGGGACCTTAATTAAAGTAGGCTTATCCTTGACAGCCTTTGCTTCCTTAATAGCAGCACGTATTTCGTCATAACCAGTGTTTCCATTTTTCACCCATATGACGTGCCACCCAAGACCCTCAAAACGGGTGTCAACACTCTCAGTAAATGCAATCTCTGTATCACCATCAATAGAGATGTGGTTGTCGTCATAAAAAGCAATCAACTTCCCAAGTCCCCAGTGCCCAGCAAGTGAACAAGCTTCATTGGAAATACCCTCCATCTGGCAACCATCTCCAAGGATGACATATCTAAAGAAGTGTGAGAAACCAGCGAATCACAAGTCACGATGCTAATATTTGTCGAACTCATAAATGCACAGGGAAGGGTATGTGGAAGATTGTTTTACGTGTAGTGGTCAACTATTTCACTGTCCGGTTTGTTGAAGCGAGCAGCCAAATGCCTCTCTGCGAGTGCCAAACCAACAGCATTGGCAATTCCTTGCCCAAGTGGACCTAGTAAACCGAGTTATCAAATGAATTACACGGCTCACGTAGAAAATCAGAATGCACAGAATGTTCTGATACGGTTTAAGTCATAAGAATGTACAGAAAAAAGTCGAACTCCAACCTGTTGTAACTTCGACACCGGTTGTCTCAAAGTTCTCCGGATGGCCAGGGGTCTTGCTTCCCCACTGCCGGAAGCCTTTCAAGTCTTCCTCCTAAGATGATTTTCACAAACAAACATTCTAAATGGAAAAGCTTCCGACAATAGGTCAATTAGCACTAGCAACGCGATGTAATTACAAGACAAGCCGACTCTTTTGTTTTTCTCTAAAAAAATTCAGGTGACGGACCACAGTTGGAGACCAACAATTCTCATTTCTAACTCCAACCAGTCTAACAATCCAAAAGAAATTAGTGTTTAAATGCTCCAACAAACATGTCAATAATGAAAACAAAAGAATCCTTCGATTAGAAATCAAGAACGACCCACGGTAGCCAAAAAAAGATAGCACGAACCTTGACGCTGTCATACCCAGCGAGATGCAACAGGGCGTACTGCAACATGCAACCGTGCCCAGCCGACAGCACGAACCGGTCGCGGTTGAACCAGAAGGGGTTCTTGGGGTTGTACCTCATGACCTCGTCGTACAGGATGTGACCCATCGGGGCGCAACCCATGGGAAGGCCCGGGTGGCCCGAGTTCGCCTTCTCGACGGCGTCGATGGCCAGGAACCGGATGGTGTTGACCGACTTCTCAACGAGGGAGGCCTCGGTGGCGGTACCGAGAGTCTCGACGGCGGCAGCCCTGATGGGTCCTCCGGCGGGGGAGATGCGGCGGCGGTGTGCCGGGCGGGAGGGGCGCCTGGAGGACGAGGAGGAGGAGGAGGAGAGGGGGGAGAACTTGAGGCCGGAGAGGGAGAGGGCGACGCGGTCGGAGGAGGACGAACTGGAGCCGCTGCTGGAGATGGGTCGAGCCAAGATGGCCTGGGACAGAGCCGGGGAGGAAGAGGAAGCCATTGTTGACTCAGAGAGAGAGAGAGAGAGAGAGAGAGAGAGCGAGCTAGTCTGGTTCGAGCAGCTCGCGATCCCAGTCGATCTCCAGTTAGGAGCCGATGACTATTGTTGCAGTATGAAGTAAGCGAGTGTGAGATCAGCTTTCTGCCAACTTTGCTTTTTGTGTGGACGAAGTGAAGATTAGGATTGGGGCCCACTGAATTTTGGTCCGATCTCCCTCTGCTACCCGCGAAAGGTCGGGCCGGGGAAACCGTGGCCCTTGGATTGCCGGAGAGACGGCATCTCAGCCGTTGACTCCGGATAGAAAAGGCTCCACCTCTCATTTCTGCTCTCGCTTTTGCCTTCCTGGCTCCTCCAGTTTTGGCCCGGAGAAGGGGCACGCTGAATCCAGTGCTAAGACCAAATTGGGTCCTGCTTTTTCTTTTTAAGTCAATATTCGATGGGATTTATTTTTTATTAAATAAAATTCAAAATAACATAGATGTTAAATGATTCATAACTTAATTATATCAAACTAACTTTTACGACTATCCTTCATTTTCTTTATACTTCACTCGATTTCGTATTTTGCTCACTTTGTGTTTTCACCTCAATTTAGACTTGAAATTTTTTAAAGTTGGGTTAAACATAAAAGTGTATGTGAAGTATAGGTCGGATCGGACATGGACCGCTGAATTTTCATTATAAATTAAACTGGTCAATTTGGATCGGATAATTTCTTACTCGAACTGACTATACCTTTCAACGAGTCTAATCGGTATGGTTTTTAACTCGGCACCTCTCTCTTCTCTTTCTTTTTTGCTTTAGCTACAAGAAGCCAAGGACTCCCAGGCGGGGATGTTCAATCCGTTCTACTCTACACATAATCTTTCACGAAAAAAAGGGAAGGAAAAAACCCAGGTAATAGGGAAATATCCTTTTTGACGGAAATGCTATGAACAAGTTAGGTCCTGTGCTTTGGAAATAAGAGAAAGCAACCAAATTTGTGATATCGGTGCTGTTTTATGCTTTCGGAAATGTTACAAACGAGCCTGAGAGATTTGTGACTGAGTCAAAAATCCGAGGCTCGTGCTCGAATGTTTCTCTCTAAAAATCATTCATCCTCGTGGAAAGAACCTCCCTGAATCCAAGTTTCTTCCCCTCGTTCGAGAAAGGGATTGAGACGCAGCAAACATCGCGATTTGCCTATTCGCACCAATAATCATAAAGACACCACATCTGAATACCGAATTAAAAATAGATCACCTGACCGCAGGATCGTTGGATGGGAGAAAATGCCCCTCTATTGCAGGGGGCCACCCCCATTCACGTTCCAGATCTCCTATCAGGCGGGCAGGTGATCCAAATCCCACGGAATGCTCAACTCGCAGGTTCCCCGAGCCTCTCACGGTATCGTCACACCAGACCTTTATAGCATCAAAAAGGCTTCGACCGACTTTCGAATGAGTTTTCCCCGAGAGGGTTAAGTCTGTGTGCCGCGAACCCACCACTTAAGTACCGAATGTCACAAGCTCCTTTTCATGGTGGATTGCCTAGGGGTTCGGATCCTGAGTGGGGCGATTCGAACCTCTAAACGAAGAATCACGTGAGATTGAAATCTTTATTAAGTCTGGTTATCACTTCGATACTATCGTAGTAAAATAACTGAGCAGGTCATGCCTTCTCGAAGGCGAGCTCATGCTCTGTTTTCCCTACTCTCTTTTTCAGAGAGAATATGCACGAAGGCATGCTGAATATGCTCTGGAGTTCAAGTTCCCAGGATATGTCATCCAAAGCATATGCCGAGGCATCTTTGGCGAGGGACTCATTGTGCTCATTGGGTGGTGATGGAGAAGACGATGAAGAGGCTTGGCGGGGTCGACAGGGGTTTAAGAGAAGAGAGTCCTACTCTTCGATGTATGGTTAAATATAGTCCACAAATTTTCCCTCGGCCTGAATTCAACCTCAGTTCTATCCCGAACTCGTTCTAAACTTTAGGTTCGATTCTAAATTTACTCTCTTTAGCTATTTATTTAACAAGCAGCTATTAGTCGTCCCCGATTTCCCTAATTTTCAACAGTTTCCTCCTAGTAAATAATTTTTCCTATCGACTTGTGGATGTGAATTTATGACTGACGTATCAAGGACAATTGCCGATTTAGTCCTAAACCTTTTTTTTATACCAAATGAGTCCTAAACATTTTGCAACTTTGCCGATTAAGTCCTTTCGGCGGATTTTAGTCGGAAATTCCTACGTGGCGTCGATGTGACGCGATCTGCCGTCGCCGGCAATAACGTGGCCAAAACGACGTCATTTTGGCATAAAAATTAGATTTTTTCCCCTTTTTCTTTTTTCTTTTTCCCCGGGCACTATTCATCTTCTTCCTCGCGCTCTGGCGGCCGACGGAGCTCGTCGGCCACTCCAGAGGGCGGGCCGACCCTCGCCAGCCGCGGGCCGACCCTCGCCAGCCGCGGGCGAGGGCAGGGAAGGCCGCCGTCGCCCTCGCCCAGATCTGCAGCGATGGAGCTGCAACGAGGGCTCCCTCACTGCAGATCTGGGCAATCTCGCTTGCAGATATGCAGCAAGGGCCTAGATCTGCAGCAAGGGAGCTGAGGGAGCTCCCTCGCTGCAGATCTGCGAGGGAGTCCCTCGCAGTTGCCCAGATCTGGGCGAGGATCGGCCCGCCCTCTGGAGTGGCCAGGGAGCTTCGCCAGCCGCCGGAGCTCGCCGGCCAAGTAAGTCTTTTTTTAGAAAAACAAGGAAAAAAAAAGAAAAAATTTTGGGTCTGGTCATCGCCACGTCATCACCGGCGAGGTCCGACAAGCCACATAATCGCCACGTAGGCATTTTCCGACCAAAATCCGCCAGAATGACTTAATCGGCAAAGTTGCAAAAAGTTTAGGACTTATTAAGCATAAAAAAAGGTTTATGACTGAATTGGCAAAATAGCAAAAAGTTTAGAACTTATTTGGTAATTATCCCGAAAATATCACGTCAAACAACTAACGATGAATCCTCGACAAATGGTCAATGAAGGCAAATTTGAGACTTGATTCTAAGTTGGTGTACAGAAAAATGTTTGGAAGACATTCAAGATTAAAGTTAGAGTTTACGATTTTTTTTTTTGACAATAAATAGTTCAAGACTGATTTGAAATTGAATCTAAATGTTTGGGTGTTTTTAGACCAAAAAAAAGAAGAAATCGAGGCCAAATTAAGACTAGACCTAAAGTTTATATTTTCTCCTTATTCGTTTTCTCCTTTCCGGCAACTAATATTTGAGTATTGCATCGAGGGTTGATTTTTTAAGGAAGATGATAGGAATGGTGCGATAACTTTCCCCATGATACTCTCTTTTGTCATTATTTTTCAATTGGTTACCTAAATGTTGTGGCTTTCAAATTTCTTACATTCAGATTACTCTGACAACATACTTTCGAAGACAAAATGTGGATATATTGATGCAGGATACCGGGTTAGATTACGATTACCACCAATGTCTAAACGATGTGTCACTAGCTAAAGATAAAGATCATGATTGACGAAATTCACCGCCAGGACTTAAAGGATAAGCACCAAGGATTTCGAAATAGGAAATCACAACCTAAGTCTAAAAGAAAACCACCAGCCAAGGATAAAGACCTTCTTCGTTCACCGTCAAGAAAGAATCCACTTCCCAAGAATAAATAACCATGATAGAAATTTGCTCACATAGAGAAAAATGTTATATATACTCAATATTTAAGTCTTGTCCCCTTTAAATGAGAGTACACCTTTATCTATGAAGAATCTAACGCCTATGATATATTCAAACATTTAAACACATGGGAACTACCTAGATATTATAGGCATAAGAATTAAGAACTAGAAAAAACAATAAAGACTTGGAAACTGAAAATTGTGTCAAACTACATAGAAACTTGAATTTTGACTCTTTTTCAGATTCATGCACCAACCTTGAAAGCTGAACAATCATCGTAAAAAGATCATCCTCAAACAGCGATAGAAATCATTTAGAACGACGTCCAATCACTAGGTAGTCAATTGGAAGTCTCGAAATGAATATTTATGTTGCATAATCGACAACACATCTTTGAATCCAATAAAATGAAATTGTAGCCGAAATCGGCCTTTGCTTGCATGAGGTTGCATTGGTTTAATCAATGAAACATGAGTTGAGTTTGAGAGCTCATGATAAAGCCCGATGTTCCCACATCATTTTCATAATTATGACATATTCGACTTGGCCTTCTTCTAAGAGAGAGATGAAATCCGGAAGTGGAAAAACAGTCCGTTTCTCCGACTCTGAGCAGCGCTTCCTCTCAGGTGGGGAATTCTTAGCAACCCGTTTGAGCGTGAAGGGTGTGAAAGTTTCAACGTGTCATCGAAAGTTTCTTAATTTCAACCCCCGTACGAGGAGCGTCATTGTCATCTTCAACAAGAAAGAAGATATTTCATCACGTATCAGATCAGTCAAACGACATGCTACCAAATAATCGCCTGGAGTAATGCCAAGACTTTTCTCAGGAAGGACCTTCTGTTCAAGGTACTTGTCTCTGCCTGGACGGCAAATCTCAACCACCTTGCTCGTCCCTTTTCTTCAAAGTGACTCAAGCCTCATGGAAAATTATAAGTCATTACCCATCAAAATCCCCGAGATGTATGAATCAGAACCTTTGATCGAGAAAAGAACACACGGCCAGCATAAATAAGGACAAGATTCAAATCCAAACATGAAACGAGGTTTTGCTGAATTTAACCCCTGCAAAAAGGATGGACCGGAGGATAGATGTGCTTCATGTGATTCAGCCACAAGTTGATACAAATCTCAAGAAGAAGATGCTCCAAGTGTTTTTACAAATGCAGTGTTCCTCAATCTTTCACCATTCTAAATCTATGTTTTGCTGCATTGAGGAAATTCAAGCAGTCAAAAACTTTATAATTCTCTTTTATTAAAGCACAAGAGACCTCGTGAAGATCTCTCAGGCGGCGTCTCCAGCTAAGCCCTGCTCCAACACCCAAATCCCAAAAGAAAAAACCAGATAAGCAAACTACAGCTTAGCCTAAGACACTTGCTTGGCTGCAGCAATGACTGCCTCCACGGTAAGGCCGAATTCCTTGTATATTTTACCTGCTGGAGCACTGGCACCAAATCTGTCGATTCCAATAGCCTTACCTTTGCTTCCAACCATCTTCTCCCACCCAAAAGTCGTTCCAGCTTCGATGCTGACTCTAGCCGATACAGCAGAAGGCAACACACTCTCCTTGTACTCGGGAGATTGCTCGTCAAAAAGTTCCCAAGAAACCAAGGACACGACTCTTACAGCCTTGCCTTCCTTCCTGAGCTCATCCCCTGCTTTCGCAGCAATTTCCAACTCGGAACCAGTTCCAATCAGAATAACATCTGGCTTGTTACCTGAGGAATTGTCAGAGATGATATAACCTCCCTTCTCGACTCCTTCGATGGAGGATCCAGGAAGGTTGGGAAGCTTTTGCCTGGAGAGAGCGAGGACGGAAGGTCTCTTCCTGTTGAGTACAGCGACCTTGTATGCGCCAGCAGTTTCATTCCCATCAGCTGGGCGGAGCATTAGAATGTTTGGCATAGCACGGAAGCTAGCCAAGTGCTCAATTGGCTGATGCGTGGGCCCATCCTCTCCAAGACCAATAGAATCATGGGTCATGACATAGATGACTCCAGCTTCAGATAGTGCAGAGATTCTCATTGCAGCCCTCATGTAGTCTGTGAAGACAAAGAAGGTGGCACAGTATGGGATGAGCCCCGGGCAATGGAGAGCAATCCCATTGCAGATGGCCCCCATTCCATGCTCCCTAACACCAAATCTAACATTACGTTCCTCAGGGGTATCCTTTTGGAAATCGCCAAACATTTTGAGCAGAGTCATGTTGGAGGAAGCAAGATCTGCACTTCCACCAAGAAGACCGGGAAGCACCTTCGCAAGGGAATTAAGGCATTGCTGAGAGAGGTTTCTGGTAGCGTCTGCTGGACTCTCTGGGGTGTACGTCTGGCAAATTGCAAAAAAACAGGACTCTCAATCATTACAGGGGACATACAATGAAAAATACTAGACCAACAAATTTGTTAGTCATGAATCGACATTGACCAATCCTATGACCAACCAACTTAATGGATAAGAAAACTGAACACTTACAGGCCCCACAATGAAGCTAAAAAATGTGGAAGTTTTGTTCAGCAAACATCAACTTTGCTTTAGTGTGTGCGACAATACTTTTGCTTTTAATACAAAACTATCAGTTGATAATTATACACTTTGAAGTTCATTGATTACATCTAAACTGAACCTATACACAGAAAATACAAAAATAGAGTTATGATCACATTTACAGAGACAATGAATTGGTTTTCAAATTAACAGGTGTCTGTATAGCTAAAAATAGAGAATGCACAAATAGAAAACAATCTTGTTGATCTACTGTATGCTCAAATAACTCACCGGCAGGGCTTTCTCCCAACCGGCAGGTAGTTCACCCTTAATGATAGATTTCAGCTCTGCAGCTTCATCCTTGTATTTCTTCTCGTATTCAGCGAATTTTGCATTCCATTCAGCTTCAAAAGCAGCACCACCAGCGACATGGCGACTCCAGTGCCTGCAAAACACCATACATGTTATCAAGGAGTTCGAATACCATGTTGGTCTCCCTCACATAGTAGAGATAAGAAGCTTCTTCTTATTTACTCACTTTTTAACGTCCTCAGGCACATGGAAAGGCTCATATGGCCATCCAAGGTTCTTCCTAGTTGCATCAACTTCCTTGGCACCCAGTGCACTACCATGCACACTGTAGCTGTTGGCCTTATTAGGTGAACCATAACCTATGGTTGTAGTTATCTGCAGAAACGAAATATTTTTATCATTAAATGCCAAGATAATAGCACTGCATTCAAATCAAGGTAAAAACAATGATTATGCTAATAGATTTCTCCACCTCCACTGTGGCTCCCCTCAGGCATGGTCATATTTGTGTTTCAACATTTAAGTACTTCTCAGTCAGCAGAAAGTTTAAAATGGGGGCAAACCAAAGATAATTTTTTCATGCAGTAAAAGCCGAAACCCTAGCTTTTATCACTCGAGGTTTCCACAGAAATCCATGATCGCAAAGGAAAACTAACCTTAATCAAAGTAGGCTTGTCTTTAACAGCCTTTGCTTCTTTGATGGCAGCACGAATTTCATCATAACCAGTGTTACCATTTTTCACCCATATAACGTGCCAACCTAGACCCTCGAAACGTTTATCGACACTCTCGGTGAAAGCAATCTCTGTGTCACCATCAATGGAGATGTGGTTGTCATCATAAAAGGCAATCAGCTTCCCCAGTCCCCAGTGCCCTGCAAGGGAACAAGCTTCATTGGCAATGCCTTCCATCTGACAACCATCTCCAAGAACGGCATATCTAGAGTAAGCACCCAAAAGACAAAATTCATTAAATTAACCAACAATCTATAAAATCCAAGCAAACTAGCGAATGCAATGAAGAATTGGGGTATTACGTATAGTGGTCAATAATTTCATTGTCCGGTTTGTTGAAACGAGCAGCCAAATGCTTCTCCGCAAGAGCTAAACCAACAGCATTGGCAATTCCTTGTCCAAGTGGACCTACATTGAACACAGACCCCACACCAATTGTAAAATAAGCTATAGACCAGGCATGGTAACATCAGAACATGATCTCGTACAAGAATGGTTTCAAAGGAGCTTCCTTCACCTGTCGTAACTTCAACACCGGGTGTCTCGAAGTTCTCAGGATGCCCAGGTGTCTTGCTTTCCCACTGACGGAAACTTTTCAAATCCTCCTCCTAATCCATATCCCAAGAAACATTTTAAGTCAAGTCGCTCAAAGATCCGGCAAGTAGAATCAATTTTTTTTTGCTATTCTTCCCCTCAAATCAAGCTGCAGATAAAAGGTGCACTAACAGATATAGTAAAGATAACGAGATTCGTTCACAATCGTCATTCTTCTAAATCCTACAACAACATCAGCTAAACAAAGATGCAAGATTGTCTCAAAACTACACAAAATAGACGGACGGAAAACTATATTCCGTGTCTAACCGAAAAAGGTAGGCTAAACCATTCTAATTCCGGGCAACAGATGAAGCACGGATCACTTCCACTTCGATACAACGACCACATGATTGTCACTCCCCCAGATCCAAACACGCCAATCAAACGATATTGCGTGCAATCATTTCAACGATCACACGAGAGGCAAAAGCCAGAGCAGCACAATTACCTTGACACTGTCGTACCCAGCGAGGTGCAACAGAGCATACTGCAACATGCAACCGTGCCCGGCCGACAACACGAACCGATCGCGGTTGAACCAGTAGGGATTCTTGGGGTTGTACCTCATGACCTCGTCATACAGGACGTGACCGATCGGGGCGCAGCCCATGGGCAGCCCCGGGTGGCCGGAGTTCGCCTTCTCGACGGCGTCGATGGCCAGGAACCGGATGGTGTTGACCGATTTGTCGACGAGGGCGGTCTCGGTGGCGGGACCGAGGGTCTCGACGGCGGCGGCCCTGATGGGCCGGGCGGCTGCGAGGGGGCGGCGGCGGTGGGTGGGGGCGGAGGCGCAGGCGCGCCTGGCGGAGGAGAGGGAGGGTGGGCAGGATTTGAGGCCCGAGAAGGTGGGAATGGCGAGGCGGTCGGAGGAGGGAGAAGGGTTGGCGCCATGAGCGGCGGAGGTGGGTCGAGCCAAGATGGCCTGGGAGAGGGTGAGGGACGAGGTGGAAGCCATTGTTGCTGCTGTGGGCTCCTGTCGATGGTAGCCAAGTGAAAGATAGAGAAGGAGAGTGAAAGAGAGAAGAGAGGAGGAGGACAGGTGGGTGGGTGGGGTGGTTGGTGACGGTGGTCGTTGGTTTTCTCTCTCTTCTTCCCTCCGGCGGAGGCTTGCGATTGTAGAGAGAGAGAGAGAGAGAGAGAGGGTGAGGAGAGATTGGAAGAAACGAGGGGTCGTTTTAACGAGTCCCGCATTGAACTTCTCGTCTAACCATAAAAAAGGGACGGGTGAGGGGTCGAGCTGACCGTTAGATCCAATGAACGGGCAGGCGGCCCATCCCAACCCTTGACCGCCGGTAAGGAAAATGCACCTCCACCTGTCCCTCACTTCTTTCCCTCTTCATTTCCTATATCTATATTTTACCATAAATACATCTTGGAATAAGATGTACTGAATCACATACGTATAAATTTAGATCTTTTCATGACACACAAAGAAAAGATAGTAGTATTCTTTTTTCATAGCGAGTAAATTTAAGATTTTTGATGACATATAAAATAGAGTTCGAAATAATGATACTACTGTAAAAATAACTTGAAGGCTTTTTTTTTGCGGTATTTTTGTTCTAAATATGATATTACTCGCAGATAACTTCGAGCGCTCGATTCATCGATCAACGGCACGAAAGTCCTCGTTTCATATGATCGCAGTCGAGCATCGCCGACATCTCCGTGGGCGATTTTAGGAATATTTACGCGATAGGAAAAGAAAACCTGAATTCTAGAGATTGTTTTAATGAGTGTACATATGCTTTATTTTATGTTTCAAGGGCTGAAGTTTTCCAAATCTTGGCTCCTCCGCCGCCGGAAGGGTGGCCGTGTGGCTGGACCCAAGGTCGTCGGCTCACCACCGATTTCTTTAATGCCGCAGACATCCATTTTCCAATGCGTGCACGCCCCTTTTGGTAATTTCCATCAAAAAAGCAATTTTAAATTTCGATATAAATTCCACTAATGTTGAAATTCTTGTGCGCGGAGAGAGCAAAAATAGGAATAAAAAAAAGAAGATTAAATGATTATAAGATTAGAGATACGTGCATGTAGAGCGACAAGATACGTGTTTGAATCGTTTGATTGTGGTCTTGCATTTATCGGACCGGATTCATTCGATCTTGATTTCAATGTCAATAGAGAGGGATCGAGAGGCTATGCGAATGCGATCGAAGAATCGAGAAGAATTCATCTCCGTTGACTTTATTTGAAATGGCTACTCTTCCGGTCAGGTCTAGGTAAGATCCCATTAATTTCGAATCATGTGTCTCTTTAGCCGTATTATCGACTTGACTTTTCGTGATTTGAGCTACCTAAAGTAATTTCTCTAACGATGCAATGACGACAATAGAACATTAGGAAAATTGAAATTTTAAAAAAAATCATCTTCACCATATGTACCAAGTTCATCATTTACTTTGAAAACCCTTTTGGATTGATTTCCGAAAGTCTACAGTTAGATTGAGCAGAAAAAGAATTAAAAGATTGATGTTCATTTCGAATTCTTACTTGGAACTTTTCCTATTTGTCTAGAGTCTCTCCCCTTCCCCTTGCATGTTCTGTTCTGTTCTGTTCTGTTCTGTTCTGTTCATTTCTACATCGGAAGGCGCGCCCCTCCGTCTCTGTCGTTCCCGATGAGCGGATCGATCTCTTCTTTTGAAAAGCCATTCACGAGCGACTGCACCAGACCTTGATTTTCAGATACGAAAGTTTGGTGACCTCCTCCTGGCTCTCGTTCGAGATTTGAGGTTGGTACAATCCGATCATGAAGCTATGCCCCTACGTGATTTTCCTTTTTTCTGGTACTTGTAACAGAGTCGATCTCAGGACGGCCTGGTATCTGATTTTCCTGTCCCCAGCTTCGGCGGCGCTAGGGCCGGAAGCCGTGGGCGGGCATGATCGAGGTGCCCGACCTGGTTAGATCTGAACAAGATATCCATGGGTTCCAGGTTTTAGCAGCTGAAGACTTTGGTCTTGGCGATGAATGGATGCGGTCGGACACTTGAGACATTGATGGGTCTTGGTTTTTAGCAACCAACGCATGGTAACATTTTTATTTTTTGATTTTATTTTTGTTCTTTTGTTCTTCAGAATAAAAATAAAAAGAACAAAAATCTGTTTGATAAGGTCAAATTATTTTTCTATTCCCCGGAATAGAAAAGTAGTTAGGAAATAGATTTTGAACAAAAATTGAAAACAAAAAAAAACACCTTCTTATCCCGAGAACCATTTCTAAAAATAAGCTTATTTTTTTATTTTTTTATTCATCTCTCTTGCTGCGGCCACCTCTGACCTCCCGGAGCCATAGCCAACCTTTGGCCAACGGTATTCAGTAGTTCGTGAGCAAGAAGAAATAACATAAAAATTTGTGAATCGTACCAAATATATTCATATTCTAAATTTTTGTATAGTTACCAAACACTTTATTTTACTCAAAAATTATTTTAGAGAATATAAATAGAAGATAACTATTTTTCGAAAGAAATCGTTTTTTCAGAACAGAAATGTTACCATGCGTAGCCTTAAGACCTCGCTCTTGGAGGAGAACCGACACGGCTGGCATCATGGCGATCCCCGGGAAGATGAGTAGCTTTATAGTATATAAATTTCTCGACTTGAGATTTGACAGCAGTGACGGGACACCAAAATTTAGATTGGGGCATGACACGAAATTCATCTAAGAGATGTGGTAATAAGTAGAAATTTGCACACCAAAATTTTGAATAGGCGGACACGTTGTAAAGTATATTTTAGTCATTTATAAGTTAAAAAGTGCAAATCTCAAGTTGCAAGTTTGTAAATTTCTTTCTTAAACTTCTACAACGAACATAAGAAGTATTTGGGTATAAAAAAAATCCTTCTATCTATTACTATTGTAATCTCTTTTGAAAACTCGAAAAAGAAAAAGCAGTCACTCTATATATTATACATTTACAATAAAAGAAAAAGGAATACAAAATCCGTACATATATTTTAAAGGAAGAAAATCCAAAACTCTAAAATTTGCATTTCACGAATGAAAAGAGCATCTTCTAATCGATTCGAGATGTCGCGTTCTTATCTTATTGATTTACACCCTTGCCAATTGAACACGACGCATAAATGTATTTCATCCAAAGTAAATGTAGAAATCTCGACAAAAAAAAATGGTTTGAGCTTGTAATAAAAAACGTCATAACTTTCTATAAAATAGAGATTTTTGTTTTTTGTTTTTTCAATACCCTTTTCTGTTTTAGTTGGCTCAGATGACAAAATTGGTTTTATTATTCACATAAGAGCCCACCAAATCAGACCCAAAATAATCATTGGAGCAGCATCAATCGACTAAACCAACGGTGAGCGCAGCCGACGTTTGACATTATGGTCAGGCTTAACGAAATAATTCGATGAAGAACTATAGTGATAGAATTTCAGTTCGGTGCAGCGAAATTTAGTCAAGAGCCAGGGTGGCATTAGGTTTTGTGTGGAAGACCCGTTAAGGCAGAGAAGCATGAAGAAAACAATGATGACGGTGACGATGATGATGATGTTGATAAAGAGAAGAAGAAGTGGTTTGGTAAGAAAGGGAAATGAAAAGGGTGTTTGTCTTTCAAGAACTTCAACCACCACGAAGTCACCAATTGCAGCCGAACACCCCATCGATCCCAGGTGCGAGCAGCTGACTTTTGAACGCGTGCACACTGAAGAAGACCATTTGATTGTTAGACAAAGTTGGGTGCTTCACGCATTCTACTTATTTTATGAGGCAATGAGATGGTACAGTGGGAGCATTGCGAGTGTTGAAGCATCTTTACAGACAGATTTCGTTCTCCAATCACAGTCTGCTTTTGGCGTTAGTGCAGTTTAGGCATTCGCCGATACGGGTTAGAAACCTCCCACAACATCGGTGTGTGGGTTAGGTGGACGAGGGACGTTTGACTGGACATTCGGAGAATCTCATGTTGGATTCCGACTGGCATCTTGCTCGATCCCTGAGTGTTCTTATAGATCTGGATGTGTCAGCTTAAGGGGAAAAATTCGACGTTTCCATTGAGTTCTCTCCCAACTTCAAGATCAAATGGTTTCTCTAGAAATTTTTCTGTCTCTAGTATTTTGCATAAAAATGGAGCGTTCATAATTTGATGCAGTCAATTCCTTTTTTGAAATAGACGTTCTCCTAAGTTAAGAAAGAATCGCTCATGGTCTCAATTCCCCAAAGTTCACCCTCTTGAGGAAAGTATCTCAATATTGACCACCAAGTCTTAGTATATTCGAATCTCTTCTGCCTAACCTCGTAACTCCTTTCCAAAGGGCTCTTCTTAAAGGTAGATAAGTGGAAGACGATATCTTTCTTGCACTCGATGCAAAATAAGAGACTGTCGGAGAAAAGGAGAGAAATGGCAGTGTGCTCAACATCGGCATAGTAGCCTTTGCAATTTCACGTACTTGAATCTTTCTTGCCTAACCTTATAAGTCCTTTCCAGATTCCTTCATTTTACAGGTGGACAAATCCGAGATAATATCATTATTGCACATGAGACATTCAATCAGATCAGACTGAGAAAGAAAGGGAGAGTATCAAACATCTAATCCGTGGACTGTAACTCGCTCATCAATGGAACAAAATCTAGACCTGTCAAACCATCCAAAAGGCAATTTGGACAGGGGAATCCTCCGTCCCCTTTTTTCATTATTGCTGTCAATGCTTTGTCTAAGTTGGTTAAAGAATGCAGTGGTGAACAATGTTGGAAACGGCATAGTCCCGAAGAAAGGGTGTCCTATTTTGTCACACTTGATATTAACAGACGATTCTCTCTGTTTACTAGATGCTGAGCAGGAATCTTCCAGGAACTTGGGCAAGTTACTTGATATTTGCCGTAAAGCCTATGGGAAAGTGATGAATATGCGGGAGTCATGATGAATATTTGCCCCAACACCTCAGATCATTCCGGACAGGAGGTCCCTCAGGCTTTTGGAATCAGGAGAGTGAGAGAACCCTGGGAAATTCCTTGGTCTAACCCACACCCTGGGATAGATCAAGATCTGAAGCTCTGAGCACACTGAAAAGACGAAAAAATTTTGAGGGAAGGCTTTGGTTCTCTCTCTAGCTGGAAGAGCTTCTGAGATGAGCTTCCTAGGAGTTAGGGTTTCCGAGTTTCTCAGGAGATGTTTAAGGCATTGGGCTTTCTAAAAGCTTGCAGCAAATTGGTCATTGTTTAAGCCATGTAGGCTTGGGATTCTACGGGAAACATTACATCTCGCAGGAACTTTGGGCAGCATGCCTCTATAGAGAATAATCAAAAGACTAATCAATGCACAAGAAAATCCAGATGTTGACACGTATACGGTTTAATTAGTAGACGAGACTTTTTATTTCATGACTGTTTGTGTAAAGAAAATATTTTAACTGGCCGTCCATAATTAAAACCACCACAAGGGATAAGTGAAAAAAAAATATTAAACAAACACAAGTTCTTTACTTAGCCATTAGAAATACTGAAAAACCAATCATCAGGATAAAAACTATTAGGGATAGTAGCGGGGAGGGTCCAATACCATTGATCGAATCTCGAAATTAGAAGCCGATCGGTCGCGCAAACCGATCTCGAACTCGAATCGGGTTGTAAGTGAAGTTCAAAACCTATGAAACTTAAAGCGCATGGAAGAGGAAGAACGGCCCTTAGAAGTGAAGCATTGAGGTGTTAAAAGTGGTTGGTTGGGGAGAGGTGGTGTACTCTCCATATGCTAACCCACTTATCCCCTTGGTAGGGAAGATATGTGTATAATAAAAGGATTATTGAAGACATCCGGGGGAGAAAATGTCAAAGGTGTAAAGAATGAAGCGCCAGGACCATCCAACTTACTTTTCTAAGGCAAATAAGCAACACTTTCTTCCATTTTCTAATCAATACATCCTCATAAAAATGTGTTTTTATTAACATGCCGGAAAATCACATTATATTTTTAAATTAAAAACGCACTTATTGGTCTCGACTCCAAAAATGACATGACCACGTGTGTTTTTTAAAGTATTGTTCCGAGTGAAATCTTTTGTCTCATAGATAGATTTCATTTTCAAGAAAACGAGGTACTAGAAAGAGAATGATGCGCGCAAAAGAAGGGAAATAAGATGCATCATGTGAGATTTTATGAGAAAATATAAGTTACTAGACAAATATGTGATTCATTATTTGTGTTATTTTATATCCATACTCCTGCATAGGCTGGACTTTGACCTTAGCCTAAAGAGTCAAAATTTGTATTAAGGGGAGGCCGATGAGAATTTGAAAGATTTGAACTCAAGAGTCATGACGTCATATTCCAATGTCATACCAAATTTTATGAAATTACTATCAATTATTTCGAAAGTTTAAGTCGTTAGACGAATGCATGACTTATTAATTAAATACTTTAATTTGCAAAATCAATAACATAATCGTAAAGCATGATCGCAACTCTTTTTCCATTTTCTTATCAATCATGCTAAAAAAGAGGTGGTTTTTCTAAAGTTTATATTTTGAAAGATCATATTGTTTTTGAGCAGAAGTGCACTTGTTAATCTGGACTCCGAAAACGAAGTATGCACATATGTTTTTAAGCTGTTCCTCCGATTGAAGTCTTTTGGTCTCACGAACCAATTGCGAGTTCAAGAAAACAGAGTCCAAGAAAGAGATAGCCGAACGAGTTGCGCAAAAGAGGGGGAGATAAGAGGGCGACAAGATGATGGACGCGATGGCGATTCTTATCTCCTACCTCTGCTGTCTCCGGGGCCCGAACAACAGGGCAAGTGTGGGTGGGTTGGTGGGCAGGAGCAATCGACTCTTGCCAAAAACTAAAAACGAAAACGTGTTTCGCTCGAGCCTCGTCCCTGCCCCCCTTCACCAACCCCAAGCCACCAACCCCGAGTCGGCCAAACCCAACATCGCGAGTCGTAATAACCACTTGCCACTGAGGTTTGGCTGCGAGTCTATGCTGCGATCCACCCCACGACATTAGCCGCTTGTTCACGTAATTTATGGGCAAAAACGAAACCTCCCCTGTTCTGTGCAACTGCCCAGTTGGTCGTTGAGAGAGATCTCGTGGCGAGTCAATACTCCACCAACGCTACCAACCACGACGACCCCATTCTAATCATCTCCTTCGACAGAAGCCAGAAGCACGGTCTTGGCAAAAGAGAACTGAGTCTCTTGAAGGAGAGAGGGGAGAGAAAATGGCCCACGCAGTCAGGACTCCGAATTGCCCTCTAAACGTGCAGGCTCTTGCTAAGAGCTCGAGACCCAGATTCGCTGTTTCAGTTGCCTTGGGGTCTCAGTTCTTGGGGGTTTCGGAGCTGAAGCATTGCAAGAATCCGGCGATTGCAGTTAAAGTTCCTTCCTTTAGGGTCGCGGCTTCGGTCGCCACAGCTGAGAAGCCGTCCAAGGTACCGGATATTTTGTTGCAACCGATTAAAGAGATCTCCGGCACGGTGAAGCTGCCGGGCTCGAAGTCGCTTTCCAATAGGATTCTGCTTCTTGCGGCTCTTTCTGAGGTAATGGAACGCCTTTTTGGTTTGTGGGTTACTTAGGGGGTTCTCGGTTGTTCTACTGTAATTAGTTGTGAATTGTTTTCTCGTACTTACTGTGAAATGGATAGATCTTCTTGCTTGGAGTGAGCGTTTCTCATAGGGCGACTCTAATTTGCTGCAATAAAGGTGCTACTTTTGCACTGATCGACTCCGGAAATGACAAGAGACATTTTAATTATGTGTGAATTATGGGTGGAATAAACTAGCCCTTTATCTGCTTGATGAGAAACTTTTGCGAGGGGATTTTAATTTGGTCTGGTAATCGTGCTTTCTCTTGCAGACAACTTGGTCTCGCACTTAGTTATGGATATGTTAGGATTGGTAGTGTATCCCGAGCCTTGCTATTCCGCTGAACTCTGTGGAAGGAAATAGCTTTTGCTTGTAATTGCTGTACTGTGGCTGTAAAGTCATATAGCAGTTGGTGCATGGCAAATGTCTATCCATATTTTGATTCTGGTAAACTAATAAAATTTCTTGACATGAGCTGGTGGGAAAATCTGTTGTATTCGTTTGACTTTTGATGGTGGCATTGTTCTCGCTATTGAAGTATTATATGAAGCATCTGCCTCTATATTTTTTCCCCTACAGAAATGCTACTGTATGCATCTTAATGGTTGGTTCATTTTTGGGCTTTGTACTCATAAAACTTGGTTATCATTTCTTCATCTTTGTTTTCTCTCTCCTTTATTTGGGATTCAGGGAACAACTGTCGTAGACAACTTGTTGAATAGTGATGATGTCCATTACATGATTGGAGCACTGAGAGCTCTTGGTCTGAACGTAGAGGAAGACAAGTCTATCAAGCGGGCCATTGTGGAAGGCTGTGCTGGTCAGTTTCCCATTGGAAAAGAATCGCAAGATGAAGTCCAACTTTTCCTGGGAAATGCAGGGACAGCTATGCGTCCATTGACAGCTGCAGTGACTGCTGCAGGTGGAAACTCCTGGTATGCCTTGCAATTCTATTTAGCCAAAACTATTTGAGACACAACAATTGCAATTCAGGATGTTGCTTATGATGTTTTGATAATCAACTATTCGCACTTGTTCCTTTTGCCTCTTTATCATTCCACTAGAATTAAGACATGATCACATCATTAAACAAAGTACCATGAATTCCACTTGCCATTGATGTACTGTTGCATCTGACCAAACTGCTTCTGGGTAATCCCATGGAGAGATAGCGTATGCCTGGATAATAAAACTGTCTGAACTACAGGGTGTAGTACCGGCTGTCCATATTCTTCTTCTTGATGTTGTTATGGCAGAAATTGTGTGAAAAGCATTTTTGATTGGTATCTGAGAACACGACTGCATCACTTCATATTCGATACATGCATTGCATTTCTAAAGTATTCTTTCTTCATCTGCTTTCATTTCTGTGCTTGATTGATCTTAATGTATATGTTTCTTTAAACTACTTCAGCTACATTCTTGATGGAGTGCCAAGAATGAGAGAGCGACCTATTGGAGATTTGGTCACTGGTCTGAAGCAGCTTGGGGCAGATGTCGATTGTTTCCTTGGCACAAACTGCCCTCCTGTTCGCATTAATGCAAAGGGTGGCCTTCCAGGGGGGAAGGTGGGTGTGCTTTAGCAATCACTAACATGTTATAAAGTTACACAAGTTATGTTACTGTCATGTTTTTCATATCAAGACTTATGTTATTTGATATAGCTTTACCATGTCCAAATGCTAGTAGTCCTATTCTGTGAGGAATGGGAGCCATTGGATAAGCATTCCTTTTAATGAGAATATTTTATCATATATGATATAGGTATCGTTTGTGTGCATTTTTCACCCAACCAGGCTACTGCAAAGGCCTATCCCCCTAAACAAGTGTAAAAGAGCTAGAGAAAAAATGGGATGGACCAATGGACGTCTATCATCCCGGGAGACAATTTGCTTTTAATACTGCCTTTGAGTATTCGTTTACCTGGCCATTGCTTCTAGTGACACTGTCTGAGATTAGATCTCAAACTAATATCTCGCAGAAAATTTGATAGAACTCTGTAAATGTCTCCACTATGAGTAATAACGCTGCTCTTACATTAATCAGGTTCTGTTCCTGAAGATAGCATTTATCTCCATGAAATTATTGTCCACCAATAAAATGTATTGCTTATTGGAACTTGCAGGTGAAGTTGTCTGGATCCATAAGTAGTCAATACTTGACTGCTTTGCTAATGGCTGCTCCTTTATCTCTAGGGGATGTGGAGATTGAGATCATTGACAAGCTAATCTCCATTCCTTACGTTGAGATGACTCTAAAATTAATGGAACGGTTTGGGGTTTCTGTTGAGCACAGTGGTAGCTGGGATAGGTTCTTGATCCGAGGAGGTCAGAAATACAGGTAGTCCTTGTGCCACGTGTCATGTGGTTGGTTGACTTGACAGTTTTCATAACTTCATTTTAACCAATCCATAAATTGACAGGACTCCTGGAAAAGCTTTTGTGGAAGGTGACGCTTCAAGTGCTAGTTACTTCCTAGCAGGTGCAGCCATCACTGGGGGAACTGTTACTGTTGAAGGTTGCGGTACAAGTAGTTTACAGGTACCTAGACCCAATCTCGAATTCTGTCATAAAGATTTAACTTTTAACTATTTTTATCACTTAAACCATGATAGTAGCTATTTCCTGGGAAGAAACGTTGCTGGTTACATAATTTGTGGGCTTCTCCTGTATTGGAAATGTGCCTGAAAAACGTTGGGTTGTCAAACTTTTCTAATATAGGGTGATGTAAAGTTCGCTGAAGTCCTTGAGAAAATGGGGGCTACAGTTACCTGGACAGAGAACAGTGTTACTGTGACTGGACCTCCACGGAGTTCTTTTGGAAGAAAGCATTTGCGTGCTATTGATGTCAACATGAATAAAATGCCAGATGTTGCCATGACTCTTGCTGTGGTTGCACTTTTTGCTGATGGGCCCACGGCAATTAGAGATGGTATGGTTCAATTATGTCAGCGATATGCTGTAATGTGTGGATTTGATTTTAATCTACCGTTGGGCACGATGTTTTGTTATGTTCTGAGTTAGTGGTACAATGCCTAAAGTAAAAATGACCTTTTATCCCCACTACAACTTTGCATTTTCTACTTTTAAACCAGTACCTCGCCCCTGTATTTATTTGTAGACTTCACATTATATGTGACATTAACTGATATCATAATTCTATCTATAGAATATTCATTTTTCTTCCAAAATGTCCATACCACGAGAGTCTTGCACTATGCGGTGCGTGCGCGCGCACAGAGAGAGAGAGAGAGAGAGAGAGAGAGAGATGAGTTAAGATGAAGCTGCTCACTGCCAGTGGTGGCTGGACTGGTGGGCATTGACAGTGGTGTGCAGTGGCCATGATGAGTGTATAAGTCTATATTTAGGTGTTTGGGGTGTTAGGATTTGCAGGTTATATGGGAATTTGTGTTTTCTCTCGGAGAGGTTTTTAATCTTTTTAGCTTATAAATTGTTTTCCTGAGATGCGAAACATCCTGAGTTACTGGTCTGCTATCACAAGCTGATTGACAGTCAATCTTGCAGGTGGTTAAAACTCAGATGCCTCTTCTTTAAAAAACGTTTCCTTGGAGATGATAGGCCTATAGTTTTGGAAGATGGCATTTTCATTCTCTAGGCCCCTTATACAGCAGTACACTTTCTATGGTTCTGCAGTTAAAAGTGGACATTCCAGTTCGAGCATACCTAAATTTTTTGTTCTCCCCCCTCTTGTTTTATATAGAGGGACCTCTTTGTGAGCCATAAATTCTTGTGACCCTATTAGGACAACATGAATTGCTTATCAGAAAAGAAGATCAGTAGTGGGTGCAGAAAGCAGCCTAGTTGTGCCTGGCACCAGTGCATCTATGCTACTAGGAAAGCATTGTCCTTATCAAAGCATCAGGAAATTATTGCAAACTGTTTATCTCAGACGTCATTTCTATGAAAAAGTTGCTCAAGTCATAGTCTCCTTCGAATCTTTGTTTTCAGTGGCAAGTTGGAGAGTGAAGGAAACTGAACGAATGGTTGCCATATGCACAGAGCTCAGAAAGGTGAACTTTAGTTTCTGCAATTTCTAAACCTTGTCCACGTTTTTTAGATCTTTGATGTGAAATTTTGGTTCTAACAGCTGGGCGCAACGGTAGAAGAAGGGCCAGACTACTGCATGATTACTCCTCCAGAGAGACTGAACGTGACAGCTATTGACACGTACGATGATCACCGAATGGCCATGGCTTTTTCGCTCGCTGCTTGTGCAGACGTTCCAGTTACTATCAAGGATCCAGGTTGCACGAGAAAAACTTTCCCTGACTACTTCGAAGTCCTGCAGAGTGTCGCCAGCCATTAAAAAAATGTGAGCAAGGGACTTCAAGCTTGTTTGTAATGGCCACCACTACCCCTAAGCAATGTCATGCCCTGTGGTCTGAATGTATGTTTTTCCATATATAATTGTTAGAGCTTCGCCCTTCTCTTTCTTCTTTCTTGTAATGTATCCTTGTACCTCGCCTATAAAGTTTCAAGAGGGCCTCGTATCTTAATATAATTGGGGTACCGTACTAGTCAGTTTTTGTGTAGGCGAGTCTTCAACGCACCCAAATTTCTTTCTCATCATGTCGATGGTACTGTAAGTTGTAGTGGTTAGTAATAACCGCGTGATTGCGATGAAACAACCAATAATAATCGGTCAATTAGTTGTTCGTGAATTATGTAAATAACAAGCCATGTTAAGACCTTGCAGTCTGGCTATTCATGGTACAATAATCAACGTCAAGCTTTTTTAGTGTCATGTGTCTCTTTTAATTATTTACTCACCAAGTGATGGAAATGCGAGCCATTGAAGGGGCCACAGTTAATTTTGTCGTTACAAGATGCAGAAGCCATATGCAGAGCAATGACTCTTGTGAGAGTTCTGGACATATTTCTGTTTGTACCAAATGTGGTAAGACGATTTATTCACCGTTTCTTGCAGAGGTCGTAATGTCCTTGGTATAACCAAGGTGCATAGTGTAGGATCTCGAAGGTGGCTGTGTGGAGTACTTCGGATTTTTTTTTCCTGGCTGAGACTGGGAGTTTTGCGGCGGAACTACCTGTCGTGTCTGTCCGGATTCAATATTTTCACGAATTAGAGTCAAACTTGAGATCTCGTGCCTTGAAGAGTAATGCCTGCTTATTCTATGGTCACGAGTTTTTGCTGGCTTGATTGCTATGCCATGGAAAGTTGCTGGTAAGGAAGAAGAAAAACGTAACGAGACCCTTCCCTTGTGGCAACTGAGGACAGTGTTTGAGAACATGTTTGGATGACTTTCCTTCCCTATTTTTCTGGGTAAAGCTAAAAGTAACTGTTCTTTAATTGCCGCAGCAAAACGACCAAGTAACACTTTGTTAAAAAATCATCTGTTGGTAAACAGTCTGGACATTGTCTTACCCAAAACGGCAGATTGTTTGCAGTCATAGTATTGGAAGAGTTGAAGAAGTATGCATTGTGGAAGACCACCAAATGGTTGGAGAAATTTGACTGACGAGTATTGCCCTTTGACTCTACTTAAATGCTCTGAAATCCCGTGGATACATTGCTATGGAAAATAGATCTGATAGGAGAAAGACTACCAAAACGAGGAGACCACCACAGTCAACGGTAGGTAGACGGAAGGTAAATATCAACAGAGGTAAAGAAAGTCAACAAAAGTCATTCCTTATCAATTGCTTATACCGCGGATATTAGAGGAGCAAGCAAACTATGCAACCTCATCAGTCAATTTTAGAAAAGGGTTAGCCGGAAAAACAAAATCATAAATTTCATATCAAATAACGGTCTCAATAAACCCAATCGATGTCAATATCATGCGCTAAGTCTTTATCTCCTTGAGCTTATGATGTCTCTGGCATTATTGTTCTGATTAAAATCACTAAAGCTTTGGTGAATCCTTGGGCAGTTGTCTTGCCAAATTTTGCCATCAAATCCTTCTTGCCTTTCCACTGAATCAAGAGCAGTAGCATAGGGAAAGTCCAAAAGGGAGAAGATCTAGCAGTTCAAAATGTAGATTTGCTTCTCCGATGTTCTGATAAAGGCCACAGAAGTGGGTGGGGTCTTCTGTCTTGTTCTAGCAAGTTGAGCTAAAGTTCTTGTGATCATATCCGCATATTCTATGGCAAGTGGACCTGGCAATGTTTCCCAATAACAAGCTGGAGACATTAAACTAAAACTAACCATTAACCTGCCATTTGATTAAAAAATATCCTGCAATTTTTGGTCAGGCAATTTGTCAACTGCCCTCTGATTTATGCATATAAAAAATAGAACTTCAGCTGACAAATTTTGCAGAAAGTTTATGTCCTCTGTTTCATTCCCTCGATCCTGTACTCTCATTATAGGCAAAAGGAAAAAAAAATACTATGAGATGCTATATTTTTTATGGGACAACATGTGAGGAACAATTACTGATGCAACTGTCCAGTTAGGATCATGCAGGATACAGTATTTCTATTTTTTAAGGAATTTTACAGTACTTTATACTCGGTTACTTTAATTGTATGTGTCAGAGTTACCCTCCCATCTTGGGTTTTGATCAACTGCGCAAGAGCATGGACCTGCATTCCAGCTCTGAGAAGACTACTTTGGGACTGTTCCCTTCGTCCTCTGAAACTCCAGAACATCACATGGGGTATCTGGATCTTCGCTCATTGGTGTTGAGAAAACTTTTCCGCTCACTTTTTGCTCATAATTGGTCATTTTTGGGCTTCAAGTGTTTCAGTGGCTTTTCGACTAAAATTAATCACTCTTTACCCGACAAAAAACTAGAATTACTTTGCAAATAAACAGCAAAGACATGATCACAAAAAAAACGACATTTTACCACTGCTACAAATTCAATCACAAAACTTTTAATGTACCAAAAAAGAAAAAAAATACATGATCCTCTACCTCATGAATATAATAGTTTTCTGTCGGTGGTAAGTGATAATTATTTGGACGGTAAAATTGAGTGCGCAACCATTAATACAAAAAATATGTCGACGGCTCGAATCTTTTTGTCTTTTAACACTTCTCTCATATGAACTATGGTTAGACGGTAAGAAGTCGAAGGCACCAGTAAACTCAGGATCCATAATGAGAGGAACCCACTAAAGGAGCAAAGGAGAGAGAACAAACCCATGTCCTCTTATTATAATATTACGGTGAAGTCAAGTGTTCAACGGTTTACACCAAAAGTTCAATATCTCTGGAGAAAGACACACTTCATTTGATTAGCTAAGCCAACGGTAGGTTTCCTCTAGTTTTCCAAACGGTTAGGTAAAATTCTACTTGTTTCTAAACTCGTGCCGTCTTTTTTCTTTTTTAATCAAGGGCTCAACTGCTAGCATTGCCTAATCGAGTCCTCGAACTTATGTACATTTTCTCATCAAATTCCTCCCATTTACTTTTATAAACTCAGCTATTGACTCGGATTGATTTCTAACTAAGTTCATCTGAAGTATTTTCCAATGAAGTTCCTTCAAGAACAAGTGAATCGCTCCCTTTTTTTTTCTTGATCTAAATAAGTCCTCAAAGGTCACATGAGATTATCCAGAATTCATGAAGCCCTTCTCCTTCGGTGTTATATAATAATTACAATCCGAAATTTCGCTACATCAAAGTTCATGAGTTTCGATACTTGTATTAACTGGCCAAGTTTGAGACTAAGGGTATTGTCGAGGAAACCAATTTGGTAGGAAAAGAATCATCAGAAAACAAAAGCAGAAAAACAGCACCAAACTTCCCCTTTTCTTTCTCCCATCCCATCCCTTTTGATCGAGACTTGAAAGACTAGGAAATAGGAGACTTCTCCATTCCTAACCTCAAGATCCAATGCCCCTGAACAAACATCCCCTCCCTGAAATAAAGGGAGGAAGGAGGGGGGGTTAAAGGCATTGACTCAAAGGCATTCATTCCAGCCGATCAGATCAATCCATCTTGGTGGGGGTGATTCAAAGATAGACATGCTCTCCTATTCCTGGCGTTCTCGAGGGCTTTGATGATATTTTTAGGTGGCCTTAAAACTCGGACTTCCTATTTTTAAGCATTTCAACAAGAAACCAATCTCAAGAAGAGGCAAAAGGAAAAGCGAGAAAGAAAACAAAACGAACTCCCCTGATATCCATTCATTAATGACCGCTCTTTGACTCTTCTCTGGTCTCCATTTTGAGACCCCCTCCCCCCCACCATTACCGATTCTAGTGATTTGCAAAGCATTTGAACGTGTTTGCTAGTTTCATCATCTTCTTGTCTGAATATACCATGAGCCACCCAAGAGTAAAGATCACTTCCATCACCACCACGATCACCACCACCACCAACCCTTCCATTCAAGGAACCGCAAGATTCTTCCCCTGAGGCGATATTGATTAATAACAATAATGCCAACGGAGAGACCATAAAGAAAA
Source organism: Melaleuca alternifolia (assembly GCA_019926035.1). Taxonomy (NCBI): domain Eukaryota; kingdom Viridiplantae; phylum Streptophyta; class Magnoliopsida; order Myrtales; family Myrtaceae; genus Melaleuca; species Melaleuca alternifolia. The sequence goes on from JAGKPW010000079.1 coordinate 1,433,213, forward strand.
GTTTCAGACCAAAACCACTTTCCCACTTCCCTTATCTTCATGCTCCTCCTCCCTCTCCCCTCCTCCTGCTCCTCCTCCACCACCCCCACCACCCCCTAGGCCGACGGCGACAGATTCTTAAACACCCATTTCTCCGAATCAGTTCTGAGCTCATAAAACTACGTAGAGCGAGAAGCCCGCTTGGTTTCTTGAATTGAGCAGAGAGATCACAGAGAAAAATCTTGGGCACACATTGGCAGATCCAGCATTGTCACCAATGAAGCAAATCTCACATCTGGACGACATACCTTCGACGCCGGGAAAGTTCAAGATGGACAAGTCCCCCTACAACCGCCTGAGGTGGCACTCCTCCCTCGCCAAGCTCACATTCTGGTCCTTCATCTTCCTTGCCCTGATCTTCATCTTCTTCTTCCGATCCCCGTCCTCCTCCACCCCGCAGGCCCTCTCTGATCCCTCCCGCCGCTACCTCCAGAACTACAGCTGGGGCGGCTCCGCCTGGGAGAAGCGGGTCCGGTCCTCAGCCCGCATCCGGTCCCGGAACGGCATGTCAGTGCTCGTCACCGGCGCCGCTGGCTTTGTCGGCACCCACGTCTCCGCCGCCCTCAAACGCCGGGGCGACGGCGTACTTGGGCTTGATAACTTCAACGACTACTACGATCCATCCCTCAAGCGCGCCCGGCAGGCGCTGCTGGAGCGGGCCGGCGTGTTCATCGTGGAGGGGGACATCAACGATGAGGCCCTCTTGAAAAAATTGTTTGAAGTTGTTGCCTTCACTCATGTGATGCATTTGGCCGCTCAGGCTGGGGTGAGGTATGCGATGGAGAATCCTAGCTCTTATGTGCATAGCAACATTGCTGGTCTTGTTAACTTGCTTGAGGTCTGTAAATCTGCCAATCCACAGCCTGCAATTGTTTGGGCGTCCTCTAGTTCTGTATATGGACTCAATACCAAAGTGCCCTTTTCGGAGAAAGATCGGACAGACCAACCTGCTAGCTTGTACGCAGCCACGAAGAAGGCCGGTGAAGAAATTGCACACACTTATAATCATATCTATGGTCTATCTTTGACGGGGTTGCGGTTCTTCACTGTTTATGGCCCTTGGGGAAGGCCTGATATGGCCTACTTCTTTTTCACTAGAGACATGTTGAAGGGAAAGTCTATTTCGATCTTTGAGGCCGCTAATCACGGCACAGTCGCGAGGGATTTCACCTACATTGATGATATTGTGAGGGGATGTTTAGCAGCTCTGGATACTGCAGAGAAGAGCACGGGAAGCGGGGGGAAGAAGAAAGGACCGGCACAATTGAGGGTGTATAATTTGGGAAATACTTCACCGGTTCCTGTTTCTGACCTCGTTAGCATTTTGGAGAGGCTTCTGAAAGTGAAGGCCAAGAGGAACATTCTGAGGTTGCCACGGAATGGGGATGTGCAATATACTCATGCCAACATCAGCTTGGCTCAGCGGGAGCTGGGATATAAGCCGACCACGGATCTTCAGGCCGGTTTGAAGAAATTTGTTCGATGGTACCTCAGATTTTATGCCGATGGCAAGAAGAGCATTGTATGAGATTCTTTTGGTTGCAAAACATTCGCGCTCTAGATGCTATTGGTTATGATTCTTGTGGCCAATTTCTAACATTTATGTGTTCATTTTCACGATTGTCATCTGTGCCTATATAACAGCGGTGCCCATATCAGGGGGGGATCTCATCTTAGTATGAAGTTTCATGGTGTAAATGGACATTGTTTGCAGAGATCCCCCCCGAGCTGTATCAGATAAAATGAACCACCTTTCTTTTGAATTCTTTTTAATCATTGGAGAATGTAATTCTTGTAGTTTTGGGTCGTAGAATTAGTGATTCATAGAACATATGAGGATGGATGGATATGTATCCTTTCCATGAAGTTTCAATAACAAAAGAGGAGACATTTAAATTTAATGGAGGTTATCAAGTTGCAATTTTATGGTATTTCTGTCTTTCTTGCTTTCTCCAAGGGTTTCCCATGTTAGTGACGTTATCATCTTAAATCCTTATTTCTTACTGCTGCTGCATCAGTGATATTTGAACTTGCTATGATCTTGTAACTCTCAATTAGTTTGCAATTAGCATTTATTGGATTGATTGAGCCTTTTACTCAGATGACAGCTGAATCAACAGAGTTGGATAGTTGGGTTGAGCTATGCAGAAAGCTTGTGTCCGGTATCTGGTCTTATCTCTATCCCTGTTTACTTCGACTACCTGTGCCATTGTACGCTGATTGGCATTGCTCATTCCTCATCTCTGTCTGATCCATCGTTGCATTGTCAGTAGTGTATCTGCTTCTGAGGTTCATGGTTTTAGCTCTGTTTTTGTCTATTAGCTTCCATAATGAGATGTTTTTGGTTGTGTGAGGTGGTCACTTGGTGCATGACCATATTGTAAGTTACAGTTATATTTCAGCTTAGTTACTCCTGTAAGTGTAAAGACACAGCAAAAGCCTAGGGATAGGGTTATGAGATAGATAATTTGCAGTCCAGATGGAAGAAGTCAGGAGTGTTGAAACTGTAGATATTAATGTTATCAGAGGGATGTGCCTAATGTGGCTACGTTTTTAAATCTCTGAGGGCGTGGAGATGAATGCTTGAGTCTGGCTTTGAGGACTTCTTTTCCTTGTCTGTCCGGCAATTTGTTTTACCACAAGTAGGCTTGACAAATTCGTTAAGTGTTCTAGTTTGCTATACAGGTGTTTCACATTTAGCATGCGAGAGGAAAACAATGATTATTAATGGTCGGTCCGCTGCTGTTGTGCACTCTTCGTATCTAATATAAGTTGGGATGGGGTCTCTAGAACATCCTTACCACAATTTAATTGGGCAATGTCGACATTGACGGGCTTTTTTTTGCTTTTATTACACCTACCAAGTCACCTAATGCAAGCTTAGTGGATTCCATATGGCCAAGCAATCAGTTGGTCTTTATCACAGTAAAGCCATGCAGAAGGTAGTTGAGTGAGATGTTTCCGCTTTTGTATGCGAGTTAAATGCTGGTGGTAGTTGAGAAAGGGATATAGCCCATGACTTGGTTTGGTGCTCTTCACATGCCTCGGTAGTAGAAGCTTCAATCAGATTCTATCAGGTTGAGTAAAGAAAGTTAAGGAGCGCAAGTCATCTGTTGTTTTCGTAAGGCTAGAATTTGATTTTCAGGAATCTTTTTTCCATCATCTTACGCTTGGGACGATTTCCATGTGTCCAAAAAGCTTCTGCGCTTTGGGACGAAAGTAATCGGTTTCCATGTCGAAACTTCGTCTCCCAACAAGCAAAAGGAAGATCTGTGAGCATTGACTTAAGTTTTGCACCTGTCAATTTGGCTTCCTTTGTGGGTCCGCAGTTTCGTGAGTTTGTGGAGATTAATGGGAAAAAGGCTGGCAATTCAGGTGGGCGTTTCCTTGGGACTTAAGCAATGAGTGTAGAAGTTGGATGGTGAACTAGAGCTGACCTAGTTCTTCATATTCTTCTCTTTACCAAGTACGGCGGAGTTTTTGCTTGTTAGCTCGTTAAGAACAAGTTCTTACAAAGGCGTTACGATAACAAGCTGCATCCTTAGCTTAATTTAACAGGAATAATCGTGCTATAACTTGCAATTTGGCCCTCCGAAAAAGCAATACACGCATGAAGACATTCTCACTATTGCGCGTGCGGCGGGTAGAGTAGAAAAAAATTGCCAATCGCCCCCTTGGATTGGGGCTTAATGGAATGGGACTGTGTCTGCTACATAATGAAAGCTAGAATGTCTGATAAAGGTAAATGAAGCTTTTTGTATGTTTCTTCTATCACGAATGTCGAACAAATAATATGCACTTGCTATTGCTCGGAAAACCTTTCCTAGTTCCATGTCCAATCGCTAAGAAAGAAAAATAAAAATTTGATATTCATTAGGACATTAGGTTCCGTGCTTCTTCTACTGTTGCTCGGAGCCCAAGTCACTATCGATCGTAAGCTCCTCAAACTTTCGTGTGACTATGCTCTGTGCAATTGGGTACGAGCGGTGGAGCGATCACCGGTGGACCATAGACGCACCTTCAAGTACCATGTGCACTTGGTTATGAGCGGTGGAGCGATCACCGGTACCATAGAAGCACATTTAAATACCATGATTGTGATTGCTCACGAAATATTGCTTGGAAGCATGAATCGACACAGCCTTTGTACTTCTTGGAATTTGCATTAATAGTAGGAAACTTGTATAGATTAAGAACCTGGTTGAATCTTGGTGCGGTTGCTAACTAACTCTGGAACCTGGAGTAAAAGATGTACTTGCTAATATGAACTGCTCGAACTGTATAAGTTCCACCAACATGTAAGTAGGGAAGGCTTAAAAATAGATGGATATCATTGGAAATTCAAGGATGCCCAAAGCCGGGTAGCTGCCCTTCGTGGTGGAGCAGCACGATCTTCGCAGTCCCGGAGAGCAGCTCTGAAACGTGTCAGGGCTGCAGCTCATACGTCGCGTACAAAGTGTCGTTACAACCTGAAGCAAAGGTCATGTATCCCAACTCCTCCTGTCGGTCGGTCGACAAGGCCTCTGTTGAAGATAGGAGGGTCGAGAGCATTAATGCCATGGCCATCGTCTTCATAGAACTGTTGTCGTCCCCATTTGTTTTGTAACATTTCGTCATAGGTATAGCGTAGCTTCAAGTCGACAAATTAGAGAGAGAGAGCGAAACAGAACGTACTTATTATGTCATGCTTCTTTCAGATGAGCACACGAGGAAGAATGCATTCGGCCAACAGAGGAGGTGTATAGACATAAACCAAATGGGCAAAGTCAATCAAATTTCACTAGTGAATTGGCACGATAATTAGCCTTGATAGGTCAGATTACAGTAGTGTAGAGTGTCCTTTACATGTGGATCACGAGGAGATCCGTGCGGTGTTTAATAATTCGCACCCGAACTCTACATTTTCTTAAAGCTGCATATCTTTATATGACATTTACCAAGGCAGATCTTTCATCAGCTTGCTTAATGGTGTCGAGCAAATTCATTACTACGAAAGAGGTGCTATACTCGAGCTGCATTGCATCACTTTGAAGAAATTTAGTCCTTTCTAATCAGAACTAGTGCAAAGGGAGAGGAAGAAACAGCAGTATTGTAGAAAGCACGACAAAGCAAACGAAGGAAACTACAGCAAGCAACGCGAAAAAAACAAAGGCAAAAAGATGAGAATCTCCGGAATGTCCTGGACGTGAAAAGCAAGAAACCAAAAGTGAGGAAAAAAAGAAAAAGGCTTAAAGCGAGCGGTCTACTTGGTGCAATAGACGAGCTTTTGCACCACGAGGAATTATGACTCTCGGATCGTATCCGAGGATGGGATGCACAAAACTTAATCTCTTACAAGGAATTGAAAAGAAAAAGAAGTTGGAGCTCTCTTTTCCCTATTGACAAAAGTAGAGAAGTAGACGCAAACCAGACAGGTCCATAATTACATCAAGTTCAAAAAATGTCGCTGCAGCGAAATGACTGAATTCATTATTCATCACAACAGATACCTCTATAAAAAAAAAAAAAGGTGGAAAAGATGGGGTTGGGGGAAAACAATGACATCATATTTCGATGTTTCCCTGCCGAAAGCGTACACTCAAAGTTAGTTAAATAAACTGATATGCTAACATAGCACTTTAAGTTTACTATGACTTGTTCATTTATGACGAGGACCTGCATTAAGTTCATTGAGGCCGTTGAAATAAAGGTGCAATGTGCTCGATCCAGTGTCGATCGTGATCTGCACCAATTAACCTGCAATACTCAGAAGAAAAAGGGCAAGAGGATAAAAAGACTCCTTTCACGATAGGTCTTCAGTGCACAGACCTTCCCAAAATGCACTATTTTCACAAGAAGTTTGAAGTCACAATTGAGTGTCGGGTATGAGCATGTACCCCATACCCAAAAATAAAAAAGCTCTCTTTGGAATGTCACATTAATGTTATGGTGCTCTAATAATTATCGTCCTTTAAATTTGATAAATGGTTCTTGGAAACTTCTTAACAATGTGTTAATGATGGAATAGTAAGTGGGATAAGAACACAACACGAAATGTTGCACAATGAGAACCTCTTTCACACATCTTACACACCCCTACGCCGTATTCTATTGGCACAGCCAAAAAAAGGAACAGTTGGATTAACACAGGAAAATGGTATCTTTGTTAAGCAGGAAATTAAACTACAAATAATGTACAAGGGGAAAAAAAAAAAGCTCTTTGTCATGGAAGCTACAAAAATGTATAACTAAACATTTCATTGTATCAACGTACATTTTCATCCAAAAATTGCTAAAATTGTTGATTTTTGATCTGCCTATGTTGAAGGAAAATAGAAGTTCTCAGTGAATTCTCTCATTTGGCTTTCGTTGCACTACATGCACTTTTTCTCGAAAGGGATGACTTGCTTATCTGGCCATGACAATATCTTGTCGAAGTATTTAACAGGCACAACCCCATCAAAACCTTCAGTCAAGATGACCCGATTGTCCGAAATGTAAATCTTCATCCCATCTATCAAAAAGATAAGAGTAGAAATCAATTATCAGGAGCTTGACCATAGTTAAAATGGTACACAGTAATAAGGCAAATCAGTAATGTACTCAAGATTTTTCAAATCACCATCTGGAGTTACAAAAATTTAGACAACTTGGAAATCAAAATGTACCTTCTAGAGCTTTTCTTACATCAAGGAAGATTAGAACATTTACGTTCTTCCTCATTCCTGGAAAAGTATTATCACAAAACTATCAATAACACGTGACAGCCATATCATGACACAATTAGTACTTCCCGTTTATAAGTATGATGGAATCTACCCTACCGGACAATTAGAGAAAAGGCTAAACTCTAATGAAGCTTTTCCTTGGTGCTCGCTGCTAAGAATAATGTCACAGAAAAATGTAGTTCTGAGAATGAGCACGCATTTAAAACTTCCTTGCTGGCTACAGCTCTAAGTCAACGTGCTTTAGAGCAGCACTAAAAGCAAAGAAAACAAAACACAGAGGAACCAGGACAATGTATAAACTACTCCTTTTCAAATAAACCTGCCGATACCATGCTCACGAAAATACGGGAACTCCTGGCAGCAATGATAGACATAGTGGCTTTAGGCCATCACCTCTCATTTCTCTCTTTTCATTCTTCTATTGGATTTGGATATATTTTGGGACTTTGTTTGGGGAAGACCAAATAAGTCAGTGTCAATATTTGTCTGATGCAATAACCAAATGAAGTCTATTTACCAAATTAATCAGCACAAATCATAAGCTTCACACAATTGCCAAAGTTCAAAATCTATCCACCATATACTATACATGAAAAACTCTAGCAAATTTTCAGATAATAGTGTAAACATTTATATTGCTTTAGCACTCCTGACAACTAGAAATTATCTTTGAGGTCAATCAATTCATAAGACAACCCGCTTGAAAGGAGGCAAATCTATTTATTTTTGAAGGGATGGCTTTACTTGTGCAACAGTCTTTCTATTTCCTTCATTCATCCCATATAACTGCCTTGATTTAATTTACCAAGTTTATCAAGCAATTGTTATTAACAACTATACATGATATCATCCTTATAAAAGGTAAAGATATCAAACAGGTAGGCAAGCAAGCTTTCATGAGCGCCTCACCACTTATTACTTCCCCGTCCGTTGGTAAGCCTGATGAGAAGTGCACATGCAATCTCTGCATATGCTTCAAACCAGAATCCAATATAGACTGCAGATTCTTCTTATAGGTTCCATGCACACAAACTGCATGTTAGAGAGAGAGAGAAAGAGAGACCAGAGAAGTAAGCATCATTTAGAATAAGTTTTATGCATGAGAAGCCTAAAATTGCATATCCTGACCTGGAACTTCCTCAGCAGAAAGGATAGGCTCCAGCAAGCTCTCAGACTCAACAGTCTGCCAGAAACAGTTCAAATGTGATACAGATTCTTTGCAGGAACAGAAATCTTAACCAATACCTAAGCAAATGGCTATAGGACCAATTGAGTTTTGAAAAAATGAATAGAGACCTCCACTAACTCAAAAATTGCAGTTCCTACCTGAATGCAATTTGAGTGCAAACTCTTTACTAATTGCTCTTTCGGTTAAATAAACATATTTTAAATGCCACATATAAGATCTTAGCTGAGAATAAGTTTTCTCCTTTGTCATATCACGGATGCAGGGGATCACAAAGTACCACCATAAGGGGTTCATATGATGCTTACAAGATTACCTATGTGAATCAGCTCAGCAATCAAGTCATCAATTGGCAACGTCGAAATATCCTAAGAAGAGAGACTGCACCTTTATAATCTAGAGGAGGTTAACCTGCATATTTTTTTAAATTCTATATGTTGCCAGAACAATTTACCCTTCAATAAGTCCATTCTTTATACAATTTCTAAACTCTCACATTATCGAAAGCATAATGATTCATAATTAGGAAAAACTCAAACCAGAGATGTGACCTAGATATCCTGTTTTTGATCTACAAAATTTTTTGCAATATTTATAGATTGAAACCTCTTGTAAGAATTCTGAGCTAAAATGTCATACCAAGTAGCTACAGTCCATTATGTCCCACTTCAAACAATATCCCCACAACAAATATCTGGACTGTCTTTAATGTAGAACTGGCAACTGGACATGCTAATTTAGAACATTGACAAGCATATTTTCAGTAACAAACGTGACCAGCCCAGCTAACATAGCACGAACATTAAAAAAAAAATCAGTCAACGTGGATAAATCTGGATGCATCACACCCTTAAAAGAGTCAGTTAACCGACAACTTTTATAGCCTAAGTGAAATTGCCTTGTTTGGTAGCAATACCAAATACATGCATGAAAATTGCTGGCTAATACATGGATGCAAGGGAAGAAATTGAGCACTTTACACAGAGTTACTGACAATCGAAGCAACAGATAGACATCATTCTAAAGCTAAGCAATCTAGCACAATCAACTGGGTTCTGATTGCTGGGGAAAAATAGAAGAAGAAGGAGAAGCAAGCGACTTAAGAAGATCTCTGTTTTATCACCTTTACTGTATGACCTTGGTTTGCACGTATTAAAAGCTCCCCATTCTCTTCTAATAGACTGAATCGTTCCTTATTATCCCTTCTCACTGCCTACAAGATAGAAACAGAAGGCCCATCAGTCAGGCTAGTCAAAGAAGATACAATATCAACCCTGCAAAGTGATTTTTATGGTAACTTTTAACCCTTAAATTAGAGGATCCAAGAAAAGGTCAATTATAAGATATGAGCAAAATCTTCACAACTATAAGAAAAAATGAAATACTATATGTAAAGTCACTATGTTTTGCTGGAGTGTTTCTAGTAACTTGAAATCATAATACGAATCACATGACTGATTCACTAGCAGGACATCTATCCAATCCAAGCTCAACTTTCTGATGACTAAATGTAAAGAACAGAAACTTGCACAGCAGTTAATTAAGATCCATGACTGCAATTCTCAAGATTGTTCCATAGAGCTAATCACAAGTGAAAACTCCATAATATCTGCAACAGCTAAGGATCATTAAGGTGATACAGGAAGGAGGTTTTGAACTTTGCTTGTCTACAGGAGTACTTACTTTTAAGATTTCTTCTTTCAGCGGACAGCAACATTTGCTCAATTGCCACAAATGCCTGTTAACATCTCTGAGGACATAAACGTTTGGTCTTGCTGATTATTATTTGAAATATATCCATCTAGATCTAACAGAGCAGTTTTGCATCAAGTCAAATTCATTGCAATGGCAGCACCACGAAGCCGTTTTCATTCAACAATAAGGTGAGTCAGTCCAGGCAATATCAGAGTAATATGGCGATAGTTGACCTCATCGGCAATGCCAGTCAAAACAAGGGGCAACCTTCGACTAATGTTACTATCTAGATTCTAGAGACATTTACAGAGCTGGGTTCAAGCACCACAGGATGACTACGATATTAGTTAGATTACAACTTAATTTTTATATGAAAAGAAATTAAAAAGCAGAACACTTATTCCTCTAATATATGAGGAGGACGTTCTTAAGTCATCATCAGTACATTCTCTACATTCAAACATCATAGAAGGACAAGGCAGAATATAGCAAATAAGTATCGTAAACTCCAGTCACCGCGTCCAGAGACAACTTCTGTAAAGACTGGACCTACAAAATCAATGCAGAGAAACAATACAAATGACTGGACAAACCTCCTTTATTTCATCAACTGTGTGTGCCCTCAGCTCTACATTGGCGAATGTTTTTATATTCAACTGAAGCAAATCTTGAACTTTGACATACCCATCACTCCTCATATTTAAGTTCAACTCAGCAGCCATGTGGCGCAAAATGCGAGTCCTGAAAAAAAAAAACAAAAATATTCTGAGACTTTTTACTCGTGAACAGAACGAAAACAGGCCAATAACACTGGTTTCTCTTTGCTTGGAATGACAGAGAACACAGCATTTTATCGTGTCGCGCCACTAGCCTAGGGAGCCAAACAATCAAGTATCTTCAGCACATCATAAATTACACTAAAGCCATCATTCTCCATGTTTTCCAATGAAAAGGAGAGGAAGGTCAATAATAATCATGAGAAATTCAGCATGCCCAACAGCTATTATATAAGTAACCAGCGTCACGGACACCCATTCAACTCAAATTCTAATCAACACAATAAATAAGAAGTCTAAGGGAACAGACACAATCAATAAAGAGCATCGATGGATTGAAGTCTTACAAGAGTCTACCGAGAGCGTCGATTCTATCTTTGCCAGAACCGCCTTTACCTCTCGTTCGCTCTCGATCATAGCCCGTATCCAGACTTTTCCCTCCACTGCTATCACTGCAGCTCCGGACCCAACAGAGAAAAAACAGAAAGAAAATCAAGTTCCGACCTTTGACTTCAATTGCTTGTTGCAGAACCGGACCCAAAAATAAAATCACATTAACGGGACGAGGGTGGGCGTTATTACCTTTTACCGGGACGAGAGGAGGCAGAGAAAGAGGGGCTCTGCGTCGTCCTCCGGTTGAGGTCGGCCATGGCGGTCCGGGTGAAGCTTCGGGCAGAGCTTTGTCTGCGAAAGGAAGGGGAAGAGGTCGCGAGGACACGTGGGAGGTGACGGTGGAGGGAGTGCAGAGCCCGGATGCTACTGCAGGTCATGGCAGAAGCCGATGTGTAGACCTTGAAAACTCGTAGAAGAAAGGCTCCGTTTCTTAGAAATACTTTTCCAAATGTCGTTTTTTTTAAAGTCAATAATATTTTTTATATTTGATTAATATCTGATAATAAATTCAAACAAAATTTTACTGTTCGATAAGAAAATTAAAATTTTCAAAAATTATTAAAAATAGAAATTTTATTTTGTCTCTTTTTTTTTCTTTTTCTTAGAAAATGAGAAATAAAAATAAAAAAACAAATAATTAAAATTTTGATTTCTAAAATATTTTATAAGAACAAATATTTCATTAATTAAGGAACCAAACTCGATTATGGAGAATTTGCACGTGGACTTTATGTACCAAAGCTCAAGCATTGGGGACTTGAACAGGTCTTTTACAAACCTAGGCTTGGGTAGGGATGGATGGAGATGAGTGACTACAAGTCTACACCCCTATTTGAGCACATTCTCTATTTTTAGAAACCTGAAACTTGCCCTACATGCCATAAAACCTAAAATCTATCTTGTCATAGGTTTAAGGGTCAATTTTGTGGTCTAATAAGTTTTAATTCGTTTTTTAATTGGATGATTGTATTGAATTATCGATTTTCATGATCATTATTTACTACTACAATGCATTGATCGCAACTCATTTTTAGATGCACAAAAAATGCAAAATATTAACAAAGAGTCACAGATATCGCTAGTAATGAAAACTCAAATTAGTGTTTCCAAAATACCACTCATCATACACCATAAAATACAAAAAAAATCGCGTGAAAACATAAGGAAAAAAACACAAATTTATTTTATATTCTAGGTTTAAGGATCCAGGTTCCAAATCTAAGACCCTGGATCTATCCATCGAAATGGATTTCCCAAATTTTGGAACTTGGAACCTATTTCATGTCTTATAACTTGGAACCTAGAATCCAATTGTTTCCATTGATCTTTTTTTTTTTTGGTAAGGTAAGTAATTGTATAGACTTTCACCGAAAATATACAAAAGGAGATGTCTTGGCACCACAGAAGCTTCCACTCATAATCAAAAGATATGAGTGAAAGGGCATCAAGGTCTCAGGATGATAAGCAAAACCAATGTCGACATAAAAGCAAGCCAAAGTCGGTATACAAGTGTAGTAAACCACAAAAAGCCCTAAGACATAAAAATATCACGATCTAGGCCCCAACCTCGTTGTAGCCTCCTATTCCTAGGAGAGTCAGGCACATAGTGGAAGGTTCTTGCCTTATCCTTGACCATCTTCTCAAGCTTCTGCTTCATCGCAGGGAGGTTGGCAGCTTGGTTTCGAAATAATGTATTATTCCTAGTTTGCCAGATAATATAGCATAGTGTACCCAAAGAGAATCTGGAAATACTATGATGGAAACAACGTCCATGAATGTAAGCAGTCGCCCAATCTAGAGACCAACTCCAAGAGCCTCCATGCCAAGGTAAATTACATCTCTCCGCCCAAAAATGTGCTAACTGAGATGTGATTTGACAACCAAAAAATAGATGATCTACCGAATCTGGACTATGATTACAAAAAATACATTTGGCCTCTGTGATGCGATGACAAGAAAGTAGGAATACTTGAGTCGATAGTCTATACCAAGTCATTAGCCATAAGTGAAATTGGTGACGAGGGATGATCATCCTATTCCAGATGAATTTATGCCATCTCACAATTTGTCTTCTTTGCCTGACAATACTCTAGGCCGAGGCAGCCGAAAAGGATCCGGAAGAGTTGCCAAGCCAACGGAATACATCCGGGGAGGCAGATAAGAGTGGGAGTGGCTCCCCCCAAGACTCCAAAGTATCCAATAATGGCGCTCAAGTCGACACCATAAATAAGTCTACCACCTTAGCTTCCCTAGAGAAGCCTGAGCGATAAATATCCCGATCTGAGAAATGCAAGTTCAAAGGGCCTCTGGAATGCCAATGATCGAACCATAAGGAGACAGATTCTTCATTACCAATATGCCAACGGAATAGGGTTCGGAATTCCTGACGCAAGTCCAGGATTTTCTTCCACGACCACGAGCAAGAAGTAGGTTTACGGAGGACCCAGAAGTTTCCATTGATCTGGTTCTAATGTTTTCAATTCTACTCTAAAACCATGCTCACCCTTAGACATGAATGCTAGGAAATTGAGCATGAGCCCTAGGGATTCAGTCTTCGCCTTGATGGACCCAGGTGTGGGCATCGGGCTCAAATTTTATAACTCAGAACCTAGAATCCAATTGGTTCCCATAAGTCTGGTTCTCAAGTTCCCGATTATACCCTAAAACCATACTCACCCTTAGGCTCAGATGCTAGGAAATTGAGCAAGAGCACTAAGGTCTTTGCCTCAATGGACCCAAGTGTGGGTGTCAAGAGCCTCAGCCGAGACCGGTCCTGAATGTGGGGAGCCTGATTCTAATACACTGTTATGCCGGCATAGAATTCATTGAAGCTTTTGGTACTCTTCTGGAACTTGTCTCACCCGAGCACAGAGAATCTTGTGGGTCTCAATATAACTTGACTGAAGTTTCCAACTTATGTTGGGTTCTTACGAAGATCTCCACTTCGGCTTTAAAATATATCCATGGTCGATGAAATAGGACAATAGCGTATAATTCTGAGTGTTCACGCTCAAGCGTATAACTTCAGGACCAAATATCGATTTTTAGGTATATTTTCAAAAATACTTTCCAGTTTTTCAAAAAGAGAAATCAATTTCTTGAATTTTAAGTATAGATTTTCTAATACTAGAAGAATATCTTTCGTTTACTTACTTTCCTAAGCAAATTAAATGCTGAAAAATGATTAAAAAATATTTTTCTGAAAAATATTTTCAGCAAAACAGATAAAGCATAAATAATTTTTTTAATTCGATCACTGTGCTATAAATTCATAACTTATTAGTCAATTATCCCCACGTCATACTATCGGACAACGAATTCACTTGTCACGACACTGCTGTTACTCAATCACAACAATGCATTGCCAGAACGATTGGACCATAGGAGTGCCTGTCTTATGACTCCCTTTGTACTCATACTCACATGTCTATTTCCCCTCAATCACTTTGAAATACCTATATGGTTAAAAGGGTCACTTGAAGTCATCAAGTGAAAACTGCACCATTCGACTCTCGGAACAGCTTAATCTGCAAACACGCGCAGCTTGTGCATGCGACGTAGTGAGCAACATCGTGAACTTCATGCTGCGTTCTTCGACCAAAAAAATAAAAAATCATGCAGCGTTCCGCTGCGTTAGGCAAAGGAAAATGTTGATCTGGAAGATCAACAACCGAGTTGCTCGTAATCTGCTCATCTCTCTCCCCTCCTTTAACTTCAGTAAATTGTTTTGTCAGTAACTTCCGGGCTAGACTTTAAAGTCCCGACGAGGCTAATTCATTAAAGAAACTTGCAACTTATCATAGCGAAGAGAGAAGAGAACAAAACAGAACAAAGCGAAAGACCAGCAATCCAATTTCTCAAATAGCCCCAAAACTAAAGTACTGACGACCCAAAACTATATGTTCTGTCCAGTAACTTAAGCGACAAACATAAAAAAGTGGAGTGCGGCGTCCCCCGGAAACTGCCATCAAGTGTTTACGCCACAAGAGTGCTCGCCGTTGTAGATTCACTGCACACACAAAAAAAAGAAGGCAGTTCGAGTTGAGTATGTAGCAGTAGAGGAGGGAATAAAACGATTACAAAGAACATTGTCGATCACTTTTTGCAACATGATTCATCCACTTATATAACCATCCATAATGACACGGCCATAATAGAAAAAGTGAGGCAATTTCCATAGATGAACAGAAACTTTAACTGTCCTGTTGTAACTCGTAACATTCCAACCCAGAAGAAAGAATAAACATGTCTTACTGATGCTCATCATAACATTTGCAAGAAGCCAGTGAACCAGTAGCAGCTGAAACAAAATCTCATCTTTGACTAACAAAGATCCCATATTTCTAATCTAAAGCTACGCGAAAAAGGCCATTTTCAGCCCCAGCATGATTTATCCCAATTGGCAGCTCCACAAATATTCTTCCTCTTACCAAATTATAAGATCTAATTCGCTTTCATTGCTTCGGCAAGCATCAAATTGATTTCATTGTCTGTTCAACTGCTGCTGGAAAAGAAAGTCCAGTTCTCCCTCTCGACAAAACCTATTCAGTAGTTTAAACCATAGAAAATTTTCTTCATCCAAAATGAAAAGAACCCATTCAGGGAGGTGTTTTGGTAAAGCAACACGCACCCGCAAAATCAATAGATCGTGAAGAAAAGAATTTCTGTAAAAAAGAAAGAAAGAAAAAAGGAACAACTTCTTAACATAGTGGAATGTCAGAAGCCAGATGCAGATGCTTCTGGAAAAGGGGAAAGCAGAACACATTGACATTTTCATAGACACAGATACAATAACAAATATGAAACAGCTTATATATGAAAGCTTCTTTACCCGCACCATCCACATACACAGCAGAGAAGAAAAGGCCAGAAATAAGTCTGTTCGTATGAAAATCATAAATCAATAAACAAAAATGGCACATAAAATCAATAACGAGAGTGATCCTCATGAAAGATATAGACATTAGTCAAGACCCAACCTTCTCTAAGGAAATATAGAATTGAAAAGGACGGTTCAATCTAGTTCTGCTACCCAATAGGGTATCAATAAAATAAGCAAGCCAGAACTAAAGTAATATGACATCTCGTTTTCCTTAAAATGTCAAAACATGAGGCATGAGCGACATTCATATAGTCTCAACCTGTTACTTGTGTGATATACATCTCTTATTCTCAGGTGGTTAACCCATGGACACTTAATTCAGAGATATGTTTCAAAGACCCAACCAATGCATCATAAAAGGAGAGTCAGATTCATATGGTAAACGACGCTTGGAGAACTGAGAGAAAAGAACGTTACTATTTCCAAACAGGTGGTAGCTTCTTGTTCTTCTTATAGTAACGTGCAAGACGGTGGATCCTGCTCTCAACTAGGATGAGTCTAAACTTCGAATCTTTATCCTTTCTGTTCCTCTCCAAATGCTTCCGAATGGAAACTGCTTTCTTAATGAGGTGGTACAAATCCTCAGGTATTTCAGGAGCCAGCCCTGACCCACAAACATCGATAAGTTATAGAAAGAGAGAGCAAGGCATCAACTAAGTGTCTCCTGACTTGTGGGTTCAGAGGGGGAGAGAGAGACAGATAGAAAGACATAAAGAAGAAACAGAAAGGAGTAGTTAAAACTCTCACCGTGGGCCTTCAAAATACGCAGGATCTTGCTCCCAGTAACACTCTTGACCTGGGCAATACCATGAGAATCCCTAAGGATGACACCAATTTGTGATGGAGTCAGACCCTTCTTGGCGAACTTGCAAATGTTCTCCTCAACCTAAAATTTCAAGAAGCATAATCCCAACAATCAGTTTTAGATTTTCTGTTATCAAGGCTCTATAACTCATGCAGCGGGGCAAGCCATAAAAAATCAGATCATGCTCAATCGTCATAATTCAAAACTAAGCCTATCGCTTAATAGTCACAGATAACTATCCAAATCAAATCATGCTCAAATGCAAACTGCCACACCATAACGAATGGAAGAGTACCATCATGTTAATGCCTTCATACACCTCATTTCATCAAAGAGTTGACAGAAATATAAACATAACAACAGGCACCAAATTGCGCAGAATCCAACGACACAGGATTAGACAAATAAGACCAGAAAGAGGAAGTGAAACAGCACCCACGGTTTCATCCCACCCATAGTCGGGTAAACAATTACAAGCACCATTCTAAATAGATGAGAGTGACTACATTACTCGATTTCAGATAGCATGTCATGCATTGGCATAGGCCCTATTTCTTCCTAAAAAATTCGGTACAAACTACCAACACGACCTTCATAACTACTGCAGAATTGAGCTTCCCACATCTCGCACCAAATCCCGAAAGGGAGGCTACAGATACAAACTAAAAACGATCCCACAAAGCCAAACTAACGTAGTCGAAAAAGTTCTTACATCCTGAGAAGAAATCTTCAGCCAACTCGGAGGAGTCCTCTTGTAGGGCAAAGCAGAAGCTGAGATACCCTTACTACCAAGCATCCATAGAGCCCGCAAGAGAGGGAAAACCAGAAACAAAAAGCAAAGTGAGTATAACTCGCACTAGTCGGGGCAACGATGACAAGAAGTGTAGATGGGGTTCGAGGTGTACCCTCGGCTATGCATGCGACCCATGGCGGCGGACGAAGGTAGAGCGACCTGCCCCTGCTTCTTCGGGCGGCGGCGGCGGCGGGGGTTGTCTTAGCTTACCCTCTGGGAAGCCGGTGCTAAGGCTTGTTCTAGGGTTTGCCAATCCGACAGATGGGGATGATGATCGCAGTGGGCTATTCTGTAGGCGGTTGCTTTTATTTCAGCTCGATACTAAGAAAAAGCCCATTGGGCTGGAAATCGCCAAGGATTTTCCTAAGAATTGATTGATTATACTGCTTGAAATAAAAAAATATTTTTTCCATATCAACAACAAATTATATTTAACTATTCATTCATTTATTTTTGTAAATGATACAAGGGATTACGTTCTGAAAAAAAAAATTCCAAACCATTCATTTACCGCAAAACATAAATCTCAGTTAGTGCACTAATTAAATTAACTAGTGATGAAAACAGCTCTTTTTAAAGACACTAAAAATGGAAGAATTACACATTTCAACAAAAAGTCTTTTACCACACATTAAGGTTAGGCATGTGGCTCCACCTTATATTGAGGTCGTATCTATGGTCTACCCACCGCATGGTCATTTAAGCAATGTCTATGTCCGTGCGCTCTCGAGAGAAAGGGAGACCAAATGGACCAAAGGTTATGATGTCCCACACTAGGCAAATATATACATCGGTTAAGTTTATATGCAAGTGAACGTGATAAACCTGTTTAATTGGTGCAATCAATTCCCTCAATCAACTCCATTAATTCGACAAATGTTAAATATTGACACGGCTTTTCTATTACTTTCCTAAGACATGTGGTGTCGATGCAATGCCCACCAAATGCCACATTTGGATAATAAAAAAATCTCGATAGTTTGATAAGAGAATAAAAAATCAAAAATTTATTCATCATCCTCTTGAACTTAGAGCTTAGCACGCTGGACCTCCTAACTCAGGAATCTTTCAGATCGGCCGGGTTGGTCTAGTTTTTCGGAGTTTTGGTTAGGTCTTTAATTCCCAAAAAATAAAATGATTTTTGGGCAGTTCAGTTCCCTGTTCCTAGGAGGACGGGACCGAACTGATTTGCCTATCCAAGTTTCGGGATATCAAACTCCTATGTCCGTTGCCCAAGTGCAAGCATGCATTTCACACAACTTGCATCGACCAATGGCTGGAAAGCAACTTCAGTTGTCCCTTGTGCTGATACCCCCATTCAGAATATGATTCATGAACTTAATGTGCAATCTGGTCTCTAAAGTTTTTATTCATATTCAGATTGATCTTTAAACTATATAAAAATATTCAATATGATCATCGAACTTAAATTAATAAAAATATTAGATTAAATTAGTTTGGATTAAACAAATTAAAAATTTAAGGATCAAATTATATATTGAATTAAAATTTATGAATCGCATCAAGAAAATTAAAAATTCAATGATCATATTATCTATTATAAATCGAAATTCAGATACTATTTATATCACCATCCATTCTCCCTGTTCAAGCAATCAGTGTAGTCAACGGAAAGGAATTACTGCAGTCGAACTCCTCAGGCGGCAAGAAGGGAAAGAACAAGAGTCACTTTTCCATTCGTCAATTTACTTCACATGCTTTTTCCTGCAGATCGACCTCGGTCTTCCAATTTCCTGTTCGGCGTCGATCGGCTGTGGCCCAGCTGATGTAATGAACTCCACGGGTCAGGCTCACGTTCCTTCCTGAGCTGCAATAATTGTCAAATATCGCAACGTGTGTGGCGTGGCGTGGCAATGATCAACGTGGTGGGAACGATCGTACAGATGAAAGGATTTTCTTTATTCCCATTTGCCCCTAATGATGGCAATCAGCAGGAAATGCTCTACGCAAGCTGGTAATCCACGAGATCACCTGCCTAATAGTGTTGGGTCAATTCCAAAGTGCTTTCTCATGTGGAGAAATCTCAATGGAACCGCTGTCGCTTTAGAGTGTCTGTGCTTCTCAGAAGCCTGACTGATGTCGTGGGGATTCATCCTTACAGCAGAGTATCAAAGGTTCAATGAACCAGTTCTTGGCTGAATCATCCAAAGCCTCGGACAAGAAATCTAGTTTCCACACGATGCTTCAGCTCAGTGTGGTCGGCTTGATCCTCCCTTGTGTTCTCTTTCTGCTCCTGCTGATTAAAATCTTCAATGCCCATGCTGCGAAAAGCTCCAATAACCGGCCAAAGTTGCCTCCGGGGCCGAAGAAATTGCCGCTCGTAGGGAATTTGCAGCAGTTAATCGGCCCCGGGATGCAGCACTATAAACTGAGCAAGCTAGCCAAAATCTATGGACCCATCTTCCACCTTAAAGTTGGGGAGCTTAGCCTCGTAATTCTTACAACTCCTGAAGTAGTCCAAGAGGCCCTCAAGGCGCAGGAGCTCCACTTCATGCAGAGGCCGCAATTTCCCTCCATAGAGATGATGAACTGTAAAGACTCAAGCTTCATCTTTGCTCCTTATGGAGAATACTGGAGACAGCTCCGTAAGATTTTTGTCTCAGAACTTCTCAGCATCAAGCAGGTCCAGTCTTTCCGATCAGTGAGAGAAGACGAGATGGGAAATCTGATCGAATATGTTCGCCGGTCGCGAGGTCGCCCTTTCAATCTCAGTGAGAAGATTTCGTCGTGCATGATATCCATAATCGCCAAGGCGGCGTTCGGTGAAAGCTGCAAAAGGAAGGAGGAGTTCCTTTCGACTGTCGCAGAAGCAAGAAAGTATGCCAATGGTTTCAGCCTCGTGGATATCTTCCCATCTCTTACAATTCTCCCTTACTTGAGCGGGATTAAATGGAAGCTCGAGGGGGTCCGTCGGAAATTCGACAGAATTATGGATGATATTGTCGTTGATCACAGAAGAAAGAGAGAGAGTTTGACTAACCAAGACGGGAGGTCAGTCAAGGAAGATGTGGTTGATGTGCTCCTCCGAATTCAAGGGTCCGCCGAACTCGGATTTCATCTCACCGCCGACAACATTAAGGGTATCCTCCAGGTAAACTTGTTACCTTCAATTGACTTCCTGAAATTAGTCTTGACCTACTAAAAATGAAATCCTCTTTGTACATACTGAAATGGTGCTTCCTAGGATTTGTTTGCCGCTGGAAGCGACACTGTGACGGTAACTGTCGAATGGGCCATGTCGGAGTTGCTCAGAAACCCACGAGCCATGGCGAAGGCGCAGGCGGAACTACGCGAGGTCGTCAAAGATAAAGGTCATGTGCAAGTACCGGACCTTCAAGAGCTCAAGTACCTGAAATCAGTCATCAAAGAAACTCTCAGATTACACCCTCCTGTCCCATTGATCCCGAGAGAAGCAAGGGAAGGATGCAAAGTCCACGGGTACGATGTACCGATGAAGTCAAGGGTCTTTATCAATGCATGGGCAATAGGGAGAGATCCGAATTACTGGGCAAATCCAGAGAGTTTTGAACCGGAGAGGTTTCTCGAATCTTCAACAGATTTCAGTGGGACGCATTATCAGCTTCTTCCATTTGGGACGGGCAGGAGGGTGTGCCCGGGCATTGCATTCGCTAATGCAAACATGGAGCTTCTGCTAGCGCTTCTCTTGTACCATTTTGACTGGACGCTACCGGACGGGCAAGCCCTTGAAGGACTTGACATGACCGAGGCCATTGGAGCAGTAATCAAGAGAAAGAATGACTTGCATGTAATTGCTACTCCTCGTAGCCATAATCCAGTACAGTCTGATGGAAGTTGAGTTCTTCAACATTCACGTGATGGCCGCACATGCCGAATCGTGCTGGTGGCAAGTTGGATCGTGGTCGTATCTCAAATCGGTGTTTGATGTTCTCTCAGTTCATGTTTTCTTTGTATCTTATCATACATAAATTGCGTTAGAAGTTATCATAGTGGCTTCTAAGATATCCTAGCTTCTCTTTGTTTAATGGTATCTTTCGGATTAGGACGACGCCAAATTTGTATGTGACATTGCATTTTGTGGCACTTTGGAATGTGTGGGGCATTGCATTTACCCCTTTGCATAGAGAAGTCATGCCGACAAACCTATTAGGATTGCTATACCTTACGTCCTGCTCAATGCTTGAATTTTTTTTTTTTTTGGTCGAAAAAGTCACTTGTCATATACACATTTCAGTAGAAGTTTGATGAGACCAATACATATAATCAGCACAAATTAAATCCAAAAGACTAGACGGAGGATGATCAATCCAATTACTTGGTAAAAATTTATTTCTTTGGGCTTTAGAGACCCAATTTGCAATCCGATTGCTGCTTCTAGGACAATGGGCCATCTGAAGATGTGCAAATCGTGAGACATGAGCTTGGGCTTCAATTATAAGTGAGTGCACCTCCCAGACCTATCAATTTGCACCACCCCTTATCGCCTTTAACATATCAGTTCGATCTGTCTCTAACAAGATCGACTCTTCATGCCTTCCGCGAAGTAGATTTAGGGCTTCTAAAATTGCATATGCTTCTACTTGAATCAGCAACGAGGCTCGAACAGATCTTGTGGCTCCATCGACAAGGACGTCGCTGCTATCTCAGTAGACGCATGCAGCGGCTGCTTCCCCTGTTGTTGGATCAAAAGATCCATCAACGTTCACTTTGATCGTCCCTAAAGGAGGAGGCTTCCAGATTTGAGATAGGTTATCTTTTGTTCTGTGCTTGTCTTGAGTTCTCGCCAACCCAGTAATGATATTTGTTGCTTCTATCTTTGCTGAGTGCTTGATTAAAAATAAGGAACATTATCAAAAAAATTATAATTTATTGTAATTATGCTAATTCAATTTTTTTGCCAATTAAATTATAAACATTTTGTATTAGTAACAATTCAGCCTATCTGCCTAAATTTGGCCTAAAACCATTGACAATGTGTCAACTGTCCTACATGGTGCGATCGTCACTAATTTTCCTGAAAATGCACTTGATTTCTCAGCTTTCCTTACCGGATTGTGGTGAAAATGTATCGATCTATTTTATGTAATCTTCAAGAACAATCTTAGGAATGATAAATAAGTGTGAAGACCTTAATTACGTCAAATTCATCTTGTTCTCGCGATGAAATATCACATCAATATTTCCTCACACACTTTAAACGAATTAATGTGAATATGGGAATCAGAGGCACTGTTACGTGCTCGCGACAGGGAGTATCTACCTCGATGAAACTGCAGAAAAAGAAAGGGCGGTCGATTTCGCAGCTCCATCCTCGTCCTCCCTCTTGTCGCTGGGTTCATGACAGGCCTCTTCGACTCGCTTGGCCTTTTGACCACGTAGGAGCGGACCAGGTTCTTGATTCTTGGGACATTGCAGTTCTGGGAGACCTGAGCGCCGCCGCACGCGATCACCAAGAGGAACAAGAAGCTGCTCCCTGTGAATGCCCATTTGGCCGATATCGTTGGATTCGAGAGCAATCCATTGAACTGCGTGCGAGAAAAAATGCTGAGGAGGGCGACGGAAGATGCGAAAGAACTCTTGATTTGGACTTGCTGGTGTTTAAGAGTTGGGGAAGATGGACGAGTGATTTATGTCGTGCGAAACGAATCACGTCCTAACGTGGTTGAATCTCGGATAATTTCCTATTCTCTTAAAGAGACCAAACTTCTCGTTCTTCGTTTCTGGAGAAAACGCTTCAAATATGTCAAACATTATTTTAAGTTAACAAGCTAAAACGCCAGAGTGAATCGCAATCCAGTCTAACTTATTGATTGGGGGAATATAATGAACTTACGTAATCCTATGTTGGTAAAATTGCTTAGCGACAAATAAGGTGTTGATTTAGATAATAAAAGCGCTCCTTCCTTGCCTTGTAGTTTTGGGATCAATTCTTTTTCAGATCATTTGGAATTAGAATCCGAAATGATCTGGATCAGTATGCAGGAGCGCATCTTTAAAATCGCCTGAAGAGGTGAACTAGTTAAAGTGCGTAAAAAGCTAATTCATATATCGTAATTGCTTCAACAAAAGCAAGAAGATTGCCATTCCATTAGTACTGATAAAGCAATTACTAGGACTTTTAAGGCAAATAATTATCATAATAATTTTTTTCACACTATTTGTTTTCTCCGAATAGTTTCATGATTTGAAGCCAAATCCGGAGTAAACTAATGTGCCCTTAAGATGCAGGACATTATTTACAATATTAAAAAAGAGTTGTATCTAAGAATACTTGTTATAAGTATTCTGAAGGATGCCAAAAATCATTGACTTTGCTTTCCAAATCCTTCTTCTTGCATCCACTTTTCAACGTCCCAAGTGTCTCGCCAATTGTGATCAGAAGATTGCAGGAGTTTGAATACAGCAGAACCCATCTTCTCTCTCCATTGTTCACATGGTGGTAAACCCAACTGAGCCACAAGCCACTTCTCATACTCAAACTATCAAGCACATGACAATAAGATCAACTCCTTCATATGGGAAACAAAAATAATTAAAGTAGCCTAATTTCATAGTCGGTAACATGGTCCTCAGCCAACAAAGTCCATAAGAATTTGAGGAGACCATACTATTGTTGTGCTCTACTGTGAATTTTGCCCATTATCTCGAGAAATTATTGTATGAGTGCAACACATGTACTGAATTGAATGTAGATCATAGAACATGGTCAGTCTCACGGATCCTTACCAGATCTGACGTTCCAAATTGACATACTAGGTTTATGTCGAGTGGGAGAAAATAGGGTTCAATGCCGGCTTAAGAAATGCTTTGCTCAAGTACCACCCCATAATTGACAGATGGATGAATTCGGTAACAAAACCAACTCTAAAAACGCACGTCATTCATCCAACGGTAAATGTTTAAGTTCTTTATTACACTAAGAGTGGAACTAATGATAACAGAAAAAGTACTTTGCCTTTTTAACCTTTTTAGGTGTCCAATTTATTGAGAAAGTTCGAGCACTATATGAACTGAGGTATGCTAAGTAAGTTTCAACCTTTTCAATGTCAAGCTTGTGAGTGTGATGCTTAGGCCATCCAAGTTCATTGATGCGCTGGTAATCTTCTAAAACAGAAGACATCATCTTTTCTTCACTTGGCAGCATCAGTTCTCCAGATAAAACCTTGGCCACCCACTTCGATTGTAGGTCGCTAAGGTATGTATGGATAGTCTGATCACGATCGAGACCAACGGAGAGAATGTGAGAATAAGGAATTAAAAGGATTAGTGAAACTAGAACCTAGGCGAGTACATTTAAGGGACAAAAAAAATTTAAGCTAGTATACCTACGCCTCATCACCTCAGCCTAAGTTTTTTGTCATAGAAACTCTCGAACTGATTTACCTATACCACATTATCCAAAACTAGTGCATCCATGCCACCTTTACACCGAAACTAATTTTTAAGTAACAAAAAAATCCTAAACCGTATATCCGTGCCACATTTAGTCCCAATAGATCTCATATTTACATGATTGGAGTAAATGCGACATTAATATATTGGTTTGGGGTCAATGTGGCATGGGTATACCAATTTGTGATTTTCTATGACACAAAAATTTGATTGGGGTAAATATGGCCTAAGTATACTAGTTTAGGATTTTTTAACATTAGTTTGAGCTAAATATGATATGGGTATATCGCTTTGGGGGTTTCTTGTAGTATTAGCCTTACATTTGATTGCTTCCACAATTTTGAACTCATGTTTTCATCAAATGTTTAAACTATAACTATGGCATAAGATAGCCAAACTGAAAATGCTTCCTTCCCCATTTTCTTTCTCTACATTTTTCTTCTATTTTAGTAATCCCTACATCTTTGAACTTAAACATTGACTATCAGTGAACTGGTTCTCTAATTGCTTTAGAAAAAGTTGCTTGTTTTGCTCAAAACATGTACCAAGTGTGACTTTTTACTATCACATATCAGTTGACTCTCTTCTGGCAAAACCTTAATGTCTAACTAGTTGACACAATGGAAGATAAAATAATTTATACAAAAACTTATACCAGAAAGGGTATGTCAATGAAAGAAAGCCAAGGAGCTAGGCTAGGTGGGAAAACATGTTTATATAAAGGCCCAACACAGTTGTTATCCACGCTGACAAGTCCTTTTGTCTTCAGAAATGGGAAATCATAATTGTATCTGCAACATGAGAATCATATATATCAAGCAATCGACAACACCATATATACGTATTCATTAAAGGGCAAATATGAAATTACTTGTGAAATTTTTCATGAATAAACAAATAAATAATCCCGAAAAATTATATGCTTTTTCATACCCAGTGCAATGGATGATAACATCTGCATATACAGAGGATCCATCTTGGAACACTAATCTGCCATCTTTTTCTGCACGTGCAATCTGCCAAAAGACAAAACTAGATAAATGAAATTGTGATGAGCTTGGAAATGATCACATCACTTAGTATGTGAGGATGCGAATTAGGACTTTTCAGGCTGCACTTGGAGTTTCATCTGACCTTAATTGTAATTAGAAAAAAAAATACATGACTAGACGTAAGGTACCATGGTATGTGGGAAGACCCCGTCGAGTTTTCTCAATTTCACAATGTGAGCATTTGTTTCTCTTGAGGCTTGATGAACTTCTCTCGCAAAAGGTGAGATGTCTTTGGCTATTTCGATTGCGCTAATCCCTTTTCCTATTATCACCACAATCTGTCGTGAAAAATAGTGAAGAACATAGCTGTAAGTTGAAGGTGCACACGACATTATCGTTAGTTATGAGAAAGGACTTGCGTTGTGATTCATGAGCAAGGCCACACCCAACTCAAAAGATCATCACTGATGTACACTTTTTTGATGACTTGACCCATGTATATCAAGCTGAAGTAGGAACTAGATGTGTGTTTCAAGGACGAAGTAAGTCCCAAGCCGTCCTCGGGGGCTAGAAAATGTAGACAAAGTACCATCCCTGCAGTTTTTTTAGCTAAAATAGTGAAGAGAGAAGGAATCAACCAAATTACATATTATATTATGAGGGTATAATTGGACGATAGAAGCTGGTACTGATAAGGATGTGGGTGTTTTATATCAAAGAATTCGTAACACATCCGAAGTCATGATTATGTGCTTTGATTTTTTCCGTCAAGTAAAGACTCGCTCCTAATGAACATCATTTAATACTCTCTTTAGAGGGTTGATTAACAAATCATTTGATTGTTCCATGTAATCCTAGAAATTTCATAAGTAATTTAAAAAAAAATTGCAAGAAATAAAGAAGGCCTATAAGCCATACCTTATCTTTGTATGGCTCAGGAACTCGGTAATTATGACTGTGGAGTTGTTCTCCTGGCCATGTTGATCTCCCTGTAAAAAAGGATTTTTCTAATGAGAAAGTAAAGTGAACAATAAAGAGAAGACTTCGCCATTGTATACTATACATTAATTACAGAAAAACATGAGAAAGCTATTCCAAAGAAGCATATGTGTCGAGTTTATGTAATTCATTTTTCATAACGTAATCCAATGTGTTAAGCTGAATTCTTAAAGATATAAGTCCACCTGTTTGCCAACTCAATTTTTAATTAGGCAAATCAATTAACTCTTGTAATTCTATGTTCATGCGTGACAAGTTCGAACACATGAATAATCCTCGCTACTCTTATATTTTGACACACGTCGAGAATATACTCCTCGGATGACTCCATAATAAAGCACATGTGGAGTTATAACTCCTTTGAAATTGATAGAGTACAAGTCGCCCAATTTACACTATCTAACTCTCCTTTATTACGAATTACGACATTTAATAAACATTTAGCATGGAAATTTTGACAAGAAAAACTTGCAGTATGAGCTTTTCTCTTTGCAGAACAGCTTGCTTAGGTAGATGATATGTTTATAGGGGAATATCATGGTAGCTAGAACAAAGAGAATATTGTATAACTCTGTTGCCCATCATTAGTTCTCTTAATATCCTCATTTTATTAAGAACTAATAGAGTTAAGTCACACTTGTAGTATAGATGTCTTATATACATGATATATTTTTTCTCCTAACCAAGGTAAATACCGAAAAATAACATTTAAGTTTTCAAAGTTTTTTTCCAAACCCTAATTCTTTATGAATTTGATCTCCAAAAGAATGCATTTTCAATCTTATTTATCTGTTGGGAGCACTTTGTGCCAAGTAAGCATCTATGTGGCTTCTTTTATTTATAGAATTTTCAGTTTTTAATATCTCAATCAATTAGGGGATTATTCAAAAGATTTCCTTTTTCTACAACATAAATTTTTTTAGCAAATATTTATATTTGGTATGATAAAATAAGTTTTCTTAATCAACACAACACTTTATTATGTGGAGAATTGCCATTTAAGTCCTAAACCTTTTGTTACTTTGTCGATTGAGTTCTAAACCTTTTTTTATGCCAAATAAGCCATAAACCTTTTGCAACTTTGCCGATTAAGTCCTTCCGGCGGATTTTGGCCGGAAAAGGCTGACGTGGCAACGACGTGGCGCGCCGGAGCTCGCCGGCGACAACGTGGCAATATTTTTTTTTTCTTTTTTTTTCCTCTTTTCTTTTTCTGTTTTTTTCTTTCTTTCTTTTTCCGTTGTGTGGAGTCAGACAATCTAACCCTAGTTAATGGTGTTGCAGAGAGTAACTCATCCTTGGAAGTTCATGATCTACTTTTTGACTGTCATATGCTGATGAACACCTTCCAAAGTCTTATCTCTTGGTAGATCCCATACCTGAATGGGTTGCTAAGCAGTGTAGTTGGGATCTTCTTTCCCCTTATTGGTACTCGACTACTAAAACCGATGACAACAAGTTCAGAAATAAAAAAAAAAATGAAGAAAACAGATACGGACAAAGAGAAACAATTTGACCATGATAACAAGACATCGGATGATGTACCTGGAAATTCAGCAATCTTTGGTTGGGTGTGCTTGCCGTTACAAACCACCACAGCCCCAAAACCATCCACGCCTGCCGCCTCCTCCCCATTGCCCGTCCGCCACTCCACAGCCCACTCGTCCCGCCCCCCCTCGACCGCACGCTCAACCCGGACCACTTCGTGCTTGAACCGAATCAACTCGATCAGCTTGAAATCCTCTGCGAAGCGGCGCAAGAACCGGAGCACCTCCTGGTGACCCGGGAAGTTCCTCGAGTCCCCACATCCCTTCACAGGAAATGGATAGTCCGAGAAACCCATGAGTTGCCTCGGGAGGTTCACCCGGAGTGACTGGTAAATGCTGGCATGGACCACCTCCCGGCCCGCATCAGACCCCAGCAGGTCAGATTCAACCCGAGGGTCATACAGCCAAGTGCCTCCAACATCATTGCTACGCTCGAACACCACCACTTGGTGCCCCTCACGGCAGAGCTCCCTGGCTGCAACAAGACCTGACATGCCGGCTCCGATCACGGCCACCTTCACGTGCAGTTTTGCCATAATTCTGAACCCGGGTCTGGATGGTGTACTGCGTCTGCACTTCCATTTTCGCTTTCTTTTATAGGCGATTCCTTCTTGTACATGGGCATTGATAGGTAAATCCAGGGGGGAAACTCTACCGAGTTGGGTGATTAATGAGCTACTCAAACTCGATTTTTGAAATTTTCCAACTCAGCTAAATTGTTTCAAAGGAGAAGAAAAAAAACTGAGCTCAAGTGTTCTCGAGCTTGAATTACTTGATTCGTAATCAAGTAGAGCTTGCATTTGAAAGTAATTAGATTTAGGTAGCTCAATATCCGAGCTTACGTTTGGAAATACTTTGCCTATACATACACTGCATTAGTAAATAGATCTAACTTATTGAGTCAACTCTTGGACTAATCAAATTAGGGTAGTTCCTTTTTATACGAGTAATTTCAGGACTTATGAGATAAGTATGAAAATATTTGATTCACTTAAAGATATCTCATTATGTTATGCTGCACAGATGTGAAATAGATCCCTCAACTTAATGTACCGGTTACTTCTACGACAAAATTACTGTTCTTCCTTCATATGCTTTTATTTTTTAATTCTATAGGCTAGAACAATAAAATTTACATAAAATATGGGAGTTCCGTATTGCCCTAGTGCCGTTGGGGGACAAGGTCAATGAAATTTGCCCTCTTTAAGGTCAATGTGTTTACCCTACTTCAATGTTACTTATTTTTTTGGGACAGATATTAGAAAACGTTGTGTCGTCAGGAGTTATCTGCGATTGATTTTTGTTTTTTTTCCGCCGGTTAGCACTATTGTCCAGAGACAATAAGATTACAAGTAAAATCAATCCTCAGAACGACGGTATTCTACAATCCTTCGATCAAAGGCTAGGAATTAGTCAGAGGTGTGGCTGCCTGCCGATCGGAGTTCCGGACAGCAGGAGGGCTCTTTCCACAAAGGCGTCAAATCAGGACAATTCGGCATGCCGTTGAACTGCCAATCGGTTCAGCCATCTTCTGTGCAGTAGTCGCCCATGTCTCACGGTGCCCATAGATATGGCCGTGCTTGAGTTGTATACAGTTGGGGTCGATGCCATGATGTTTCTCGTTCATCTCCGTGGAAAAAGATAAACTGAGACCTAAACATAGAGATCTATAACGCAAGTTGTCGACCTTGGTCCAAGTGCCCGCTCCAAAGTCAACCGAGAGCACTTGAAAACCGGAGATCGTAAGACCTTATTGCCACTCTCGCTCCACCAGATAAAGCTTCATAATGAAGTAGCCCTGACCGATCGATCGATCGATCGATACATCAATGTGGACTCTGCACCACAACCGGGCCTTCTGTAGTAGGGTTCGATCCGTCTTTGTTTCACGTCACCCACCCTCATCATTCCCATCCCATCCACAAATAAGAACCGACCCTTATAGTATATTAGGTCCATGTCTATGCTGTAGGGACTTTACCATGGTCCATGCTTTGTCCCCATAGTTCTACAATCCCATCCAGTGGTCGAGTTCGCGGAGAATTATGACCGTCGTAGTCACATTCTCTATAGTTTAGATGATTTTGTCTTTTATAGAGAATTTAGTTTAATAAGAAAAATATTTGCAACATGAGTTTTTCTCTTTTCAGCAAAGCTTTCTGTAGTTTAGATGATGTGTTTATGTGGAAATGTCATCGTAGCTAGAACAAAAGAGAGTATCTTATGGTTTTGTTACCCCTTGCCAATCTCCTAACATATTCACTATATGAAGAACTCATCGAGTTGTATCATTATATTTGTAGTATATGCCGTTTTATATAAAATATATCTCTTCTTCGAACCAAGATGAAAATAATAAGAACAAGGCACTTTCAATCATATTTATCTATCACTTTTAGCCATAGAAAAATCCATGTGCCTTTTTTTTCTCTTAAGTTTCAAATTGTAATATCTCAATTAGTTAGTAGAAAATCTAACAATTTTTGTTTTTGATAATAGAAGAAAGTTTTCTTAGCAAAGTTTAGTTAGGTATGATCAAATAATTTACTTAAGCCGCAAGACAATGCATTATTAAAGTTAAAACTGTATTATGCTACAACATTTTCAAATGATTTCTATTTCAAAACTGACAATTAAACTGTCTGCTAACTATTAAACTCATTTTTCTGCATTTACTAATGATAGAATGAAGTTTAATGGTTTAAGATATCATTAAACGATAATCAAAATTGATCATTGTTTTCATATTGACCTATTGTTGTATACACAAATCTTTATGTCTGTTCTTCTTCTTCTTTTTCCATATCTGCCCCCCACTCCTCACTTCCACCATGTATGGAAATGTTGCCCGGTTGAGAATGGCAAGTAAATTTTTTTCGATCTTTTTCTTTCTTCTCACAATTTCAAATCATCATTCCAGGAGAGAAAACAAATATTCTTATGCGAAGATCAACTCCCCTTTTGCTCTGCGCACGTCTGAATTAGAGTTCGTCACAGAGTTGCGGGCTAAACAAGTATATGCTGCAGCACAAGTTGTTTTGCTGCGTTGCCTTTAACTGGTCCTCTATACTCTCGTCAGCAAAGTTTCGTCAGCACAAGCTCTCTTTCGATTCTTTTGTTTAGGCCCCAAGTCTTCTCACGAATCATTCCTACATTGTTAATGTAGAAGACGAGATTACATATTATACAAGGGAGACTTCCATGCGTTGCTTAAATTGCAAGGCCATCTCGAAGTTCCAATATGATAAGGACAAGCGACTACTTCTGCGCAATTGGTGGGATGTCTCGGTGTGCTCAACTACTTCTAATCAAATCATTTAGACAGACCAAATCCGACTAGGTATTCATTCATCTACCTTTTTCATTTCTAAGTTGACCTACGCAGTTGATTTATGACTAATTTATGTATATAACAGTTGGTTTTTCCCTGTCCATTTCTAAGGTTTGACTTTTCAACACGACAAGCAAAATTCCCATGAAAAGCACGGGCTGTCATTTTAATATTTGTCCTATAAATATTATCCGAAAGTCTCTCATGAGTCCGAATCCTAACAATGCTCTACTACAATAGCATGCTGCCCAGATAGAAAAGCAAAACGATCTTATTATCATTAACTTCTTATGACTTTCCAATTTGTGATAGCTTTAACATAGTAGATCGTGCATACAAAAACCGAAGACTAAAAAGCTGTGCATAAGTCATTTTGTTGTGATTTTCTTAATCTTGATAAGTTTCACGGGCCAAACGATAACATGCCTCTCATGTATGTGTGATTAAGTAACTTTGTAAAGTACAATCTTCATATCTAGACTTGTGCTTCACTTATTCACCATAAATCAGTCATGTCAATTGTGCTAAAGTAAGAAAAACTCATGAAGAATTATCATTACATCGTCAGTGAAATATATATATATATATAGT
This sequence comes from Melaleuca alternifolia, assembly GCA_019926035.1. Taxonomy (NCBI): domain Eukaryota; kingdom Viridiplantae; phylum Streptophyta; class Magnoliopsida; order Myrtales; family Myrtaceae; genus Melaleuca; species Melaleuca alternifolia. Next base: position 1,465,338 of record JAGKPW010000079.1, read on the forward strand.
GCCAAGTAGATGAAATCGTAATGCATATGTGTAGCATGATATATGGGATCAAAGAGGTGAGCGAATCTAATGCAAAGTGTATAACCAACATCATATGAGTTATATCATGGCTTCTTGAGGCTAGATTAGGTTAACTTAAAAGCTTGACAACATAAGCTTAGCGCAACTATTTTATTGTAAATTGTTCAGAAAATTATCCTTAAAATCTTAAAGATATCGTACAATTATCAGTTTCATTCTAAAGTTTACAACTTGACCAACATATTCCTAAATATTTTGACAATTTACTAATAAAGTCTATCTAACCAAGTATGGCTGCACAAGGTGTGAACACCTAGGCAATGCTTGTCATCTCGACGTGACATGGTTGGTGTTTGCCATGGACTATCTTAAGTGAAACTACATCGCTTTCAGTTTATTTTTTAATGTTTTTCTTTTTAATCTTTTCTTTCTTTTTTCTTCTTTTATCCTATTCTTTCTTGCTCCTTTACTGTTCATCATCTCCCCTCCTCCACTTTTTCATTTGCGCTGCCCTCACATTTGCCAGCTTCCACAACGGAGGAAGAAGAGAGGACAATGCTCGGATCCTATGGTCCTTCTTTTGCAATCACCCACAGTCAAGGACAATTGTCCAAAGAGTCCTAAACTTTTTAGAAATTTATCGATTCAGTCCTAAATCTTTTTCTTTTTTTGTCAATTCAATCATAAACCTTTTGGAATGTTATTATGCCAGTCCTTACGACAACTTTGTACTGAAAATTCCTACGTGGATGTCCTGCCACGTCAGATACCGAACATCCACATAGGCATTTTCCAGCACAAAGTTGCCGGGAGGATTGATATAACAACGTTCCAAAAAGTTTAGACCTGAATTGGCAAAAAAAAAGTTTAGGACTGAATCGGCAAAGTTCAAAAGGTTTAGGACTTTTTTCAATAATTACCCTCACAATCGCATGGCCCCCCACAAAAAATGCTTACATGTTTTTTGAATATGTTCTCTCTCCTACATGGTGTTGACGTTGTTAATGCATCAAGTATGAGGCTACCGCAATGTTAATTTTGTTTTGTCTTAAAAATAAACTTTTAGCCTTTCTGAATCTTGAATCATATTTTCACTTATATTTGGATTAAAAATCAGGATCGACAACAAAATGACATCATTCTATTCTTATGCTTCACGATTTAGTAACACTAAATCCATGTAAGAAAGGTAAAATTAAAAAAAAAATCATATTAGTGTTTTCCCTTAATCAAGTCATACGAAATTAACTAAAGAATTGATTACGTTACTTTAACAAGATTTAGGATTTCCACTACACTTATCCTAAATTAATTCTACCAATAATTTCTTTCACTTAAGATCCCCCACTAAACAATGCCCATCACATCTATCATCGTTGTCATTACATAATTTGCAAAGATCTTCAATTCGGTATCTGTTATGTGATTAGGAAAAATTTTCGATCCGTTATTTGAATGCTAAAGTACATGCAATAAAAATGCCATGTTTCTTTCTATATCTTATCTACTTTGTCATACACTCAAATGCAATTATAATTGAAGTCTTTTACTTTCCATTGGCACGCATGTATGGACACACAGAAGCACTATTCATCTGACAAATGAACTCGAATCCCGCAAACTCCTGGATACTTAAAAAGCATTGGAATCGTGACTTACGCCATGGTGAGACGTTTCTCCTAATCTTGCTCTCCATTGCAAATTTCAGAAGGTAATGTTGCCCCCAATTCCTCGAATCAGGGTTAGGTTTTGAAGAACATACCTAATTTTGCCCTAATTCTGTAATTTTGGGGCAAACATATGGATCAAGCAACGGCATTTACACATTCGTTCGCTGACTTCTTTTTTGGTGGTGAGTTATGTCGGATATTCCAGCCAGACAAATCACTCACGGTACTCAACTGTACAGATAATTAATGAGATATTCGAAGTGATTGAAAACAAAAACAAAATTACAGCAGCGTTGTGCAAATTTATATTAAAATTAATGCCATGTCTGATATTCCAGCTAGAGAGATCACTGAACAGTTCAAGTTTTAACTAATGTGACATTCGAAGTGATTGAAGACGGTCGGTCAACCTCTCTTTGGTTTGATTCAAAGGACCCCTTTCATCTTATGTTTTCTAACGGTGACATATACCGTTCGAGAATTCCCAGACAAGCATCGGTTGCTGATTTTGCTGCTACGGATCAACCGTCTTCGCTTAAGGAATTTCTTCTAGCTAATGGTGAACCTATACCAATACTTCAAGATATGCCAGACAGTTGCACTTGGTTCAGGCACTCATCAGGGACCTTATCCATTGCATTTGCATGGAATATTATCCGATCTAGAGACCAATCGGTAGTTTGGCATCGCTTCATTTGGGATAAAGCGATTCTTCCTCGACATCAATTTCTTCTATGGCTGATAACCCGTAGGAGATTGCCCACTCAGGTATTCTTACTTTCCTCTCATAGAATAGTGGATACCAATTGTATTTTTTGTAACTTGTGCCGGACTCTATAGACATTTGTTTTTTGAGTGTCCTTTATCAGCTCATTTGGCTATGTTTTGGGCGGTCAAGTGTAATGTGGCCTGGTATAATAGCACGTGATCTGATAACCTCAAGTGGGCAATTAAGTTTATTTCTGGAAAGGACTTCCATAATAGCCTAGCTCGGTCGGGCTTTGGTGCATTATGTTACATTATTTGGATGGAGCGGAATAATGCTATATTTCGAAACCATCAGTTCTTCTTATCGACAATAAAGAAACGTCTTGAGAAGTTCGTGAAGGATAAAGTCATGACATTTGCACATGTCCCAAACACCCCGAGGAACAGGCATATGCAACGCGACTGGAATATTGATGTATCTATCTTTGGTTAGGATGCTCGATGCTACTAATTTTGTTAGACTTCCATTTGGATGTTTTTTATTTCCATTGTTACCATGATACCCTTTCACTCATAAAGACATACTTATCTCGTGAGTGCAAGTTTTGTGGTGTCTAGTCAATCCTTTGTAATTTTGGCAAAAGTTAATACAATTCTTACCTTACCAAAAAAAAAGTGATTGAAAAAAAATCAAAATTACAGCCCTTAAGTCGGCGTTGGACCAAAATTATGATATTTGTTCTATCTTTATCCCGAATTTGTTTTTCCTATTTCGAATACTTATGGTAATTTGTGGCATCAAGTGAATCCATGCATTATGTAACATCGAGGGACTTTACATTACAAGATGGTGAATGCAAGTCTAGATGACTCTTGATTTTCTAGGAGATCCATGGTCTTTAAGGATGTATACGTTAACATTTTTATTTTCGAAAATAATTTCTCTTGAATAATTTGTTTTATATTTCTATTCCATTTAGGAGTTTCTAAGCAAAAAAACGTATTTGGTAACTGCATAAAATTTGTATTGCAAGAATAGAAATGTTCAAAAATACATTCAGTACAACCCTAGAAAACTTTTTTGATGAAAATTTTCTTATTTTTTAATATTTTTTAAGATATTTCTTTTTTTATATCAATTCTTCTTTCTCCTCTAGCCAGTAGCCGGGCCTCAGCGATGGTCGGCAAGTAGCCAAAAAGGAGGACCAACAAGGCTCGAACTCACCTGGCCATGGCAAGGCCGACCTTGATGGTCGTCGTCTCTAGCTGGTCGCCAATTATCGTCGAGGCCCAATGACCAGCTAAAGGGGGAAGAAGAAGGAAGAAAAAAAATGATCTAGTTTCTCTTTTTATTCTTGGAAACAAAAAAGTGAACGTTTTCACTTATAGTTTTTGTTCCAAATTCATTCCCTAGACAACAATCTATTCCAAGGAACAGAGAAACCGACATACCCAAAACATATTTCTATCTTCTTCTTTTTTTGTTTCAGAGAATAAATGAACAGAAAAATAAAATTAAAAAATGTTGCCAAATGTGCCCTACATCACCAAAAAGTCGTTGACTTCTCGTTTCATTTCTCGAACGGAACCGTCGCCCCCTTCTTGTCCCTGCTTCGAAGATGTTCATCCCTTTCTCCAACTAATATTGCCCTTTCGTTTCCTTCTATCACTGTCAAGCAAGTTCCAGGGTCGAACTTGTTCCCCTCCCCCTTTTTCTATCTTTGAAAGAAGGGAGACTTCATTCTTTATTACTTCCAGCTCCATGTATCGCTTAAATTCCAAAGCCGGTAGCACTGAATTGTTCTCTTCCGCCGATATTGTAGACCAGATCTTCAAGAAAGACCGCAGCAACTATTTCATTTTTTTTTATCTGTAGGAACAACTTCTATTCAATCGATGTAATGTAGAGGTGTCTTCAACTACTTCTAATTAATCTTGTTAAACATAGTATTATCCATATACTTAATACATTCTTAAATAACCCTAATGAATATATTATTCTACATGGAGTCCGGTCAACGACTGATTAAGTATATAATCATATGCTTTTCTTGTTGTGCATTCCTTGGCTTTGGCTTTTTAATACGACGAGCTCAGTTCCCATGCCAAGCACGGGCTGTGATTTAATATCTTTCGTTATCAAGAAAAAGAAAATATGGAAATCTATTATGAGTACATTTTTCAACACTATAACATAATGAAAACCGAAGACTAAAAAGTTGTGCATAAGTCAACTCGGTGCTTTTCTTAATCTGGCTAAATGTGATGAACCGAACAACTCCAAACCTATCGTGCACGTGCGAAATAGCAACTTGATAATATTTAATCTTTCCTTAACAAAACTCATGCTTGACTTATTCACCATAAATTATTTATGTCGATTGTGCGAAATTTATGAAATCAAACAGGGCGAACGAACATAATGCAAAGTGTGTAATCAATATCATGATTAATTATATCGTGACCGCTAGAAGTTGGATTAAGTAAGATTCTAAAAGTCCAAAAAGATAAGTTAGTGCAAATCTTTATTGTAATTGTGGTGGATTAAATGATATTCATGTTTAAGATCAGAGAGACCTATCGATAAAGGTCTTCTCAAGGTGGATATACCAAAATGTATAAAGACCTCGCTCGAGAACATGGGGGATTACGCTCATGTGGATGACTATTCTCGCGGCTATTAAAAAGTTTTAGTATGCTTCAATTAAGTCTAGCAAATAATTTGTTTCGCTTAAGACCCCCCTCCCATAAAGATTGCCCATCTTATGAATCATCACTGTCATTTTATTACTAAAAGAAAGATTAAATTCAGTGTCAATTATGCGATTCGAAAAATTCAGGGTGCATTATTTGAATGCCAAAGTGTCCTAAGCAAAAATGTGATATTTCTTTTCACATCATTAACTACTTTATTCAGTCAAATGCCATTTCGATAATGTAAAATAATATGAATAAAACGATCGTTGTCTTTTTAGGACTATCCATATTGAGAAAGAGAAAAATTGCTCACAATTCAAAAAGCAACAAATCATCTAAGGTCTAACGATAATCTTCATTGCCAAGGAAAAGCCCGCAATGCGAAGATCACATCTGTCCAGACACTAGTGCTTCCCCTTTCATAGTAATGGAAATAATATAGCTAGGTCATTTTGTCGCAACATATCTTCCAATAATAATATCTTTTTTAACAACTATTGCATGCGAATTAAACAAATTAAAGCATTAGAAATCCTGAAGGGGATACATGATCTCTTTGTTATTCAATGACATTTCGTGTGACACGTATCCATTTTTCTTTTTCAAATTCTGTGTTATTAGGTTAGGTGAAAAGAGGAGATAACTTTGCACTCCCAATTTCAAATGACCACATCCATATCATCCGCCGAGGGGAAACATGATAATATCTGTTATCGATTTTCAAATAACAAAAGCTAAAATCAGTCGATAATGCTAAGAACCAACTCACCCAAACACTAATGTTTCCCTGTTTACAACAAAAAATAATCAAATTATAGTTATTATTGACTTAGTCGATGAGAATAGATTTTAATTATTTATGAACAGTATTATTGATAACTTTTAGATAATCGACAATTTATTATCGAAATTATGAACGATACACAATATGAAGTTATCGACAACAACGTTAAAATTAATTGACGAAGTCCTTGATAACGACAACAAGCAATTGGCAAGAGAATAACCGCTGGTCGGTTATTTTGCTGCCACTTTAGGATTGTTGGAACTTCTCATAATCACTAGGAAATTATTCTACTTCAATAACTGTTTGTGACCTTCATTTGTGACCTTCATTTGTGACCTCCGTTAGTAACCATCGATTGTAGGATTTAAATAATCACACTGTACTCTTTAGAGCTCCCCCTTACAAACAAACAACAAATTTTTTCCTTCAAATCCTACATTGTAGCTTTAGTTTCCAAATTTGCATTGTTGATTAAGTTTCAACATATTTCTTAGCTGCAGTTCTTAGATCGTCCTTTAGATTCTGACATGTATCTTTGCTATAGTTACAGAGTGCTTCATCATCAATTAGATTATGACGTTATATTTTTATGTTCTCAAGTTGTGTCGGTTAAATTTAACAAGATCTGTGTACATTTAGTTCCGTCTCAAGCAAACTTATAGATTCCTTTGTCTACCTTTGATATTTCCTAATTGGGATAAGCACCTAATATGGGGAAACATCTTTTTGGTACGCCCAATGGTACTAGTGTGGTTGATTTGAGAAATTATAATGCGAGAACAAGGAATAATCCAAAGACTAATCATGGTATGTGTAAAACTCTTGTGATACGGATACTCAATTCAAGGCTTCAATCACTCCAATAACAAAGCCAAGCAAAGGGGACAATGTCAAAATCCCACAACACTTTACGGAAGAGCACGCGAGGGAGTTAGCATCAAACCCCATTTTGATGGCTACTATGACGAGGCCTATTCGAGGAATAACATAACAAGATGGGTGAAAACACATCTCTAATGTGATCAGGACGATGGTCATCAATGCAAACAGCGATGTAATCTCCAAGCCTGGGACATCGAATCAATCCATACTAATCCAACCCAATGCGGTTATTTCCAGGTATTTATTTCCAGGTATGTTCCTCCAAATCCTAGGTAATTGAACAATGGAAATAATTTAGGACACGTGATCCCATCAACAATGAGGATTTTATAAACACATGAAAATCTTATTTACCCTAAACCTAGGGGTTGGAAAATCAAGTCTATCAACCCATCTACCTGAACCTAGGGGCAGGAAGGGCGAGTTTATCAGCTTGTGAATCCCAATCAAGTAAAACTCATATTAAATGAATTCGGTGTCAACGGAAGAATGACCGTGCCAATATACAGGAAGTCACATCCTAATTCGATTGGCACTATGTCTTACCTAAGAGAATTCAAAACTCCCGACTTCATTATTTTCATTGATGAAGATAATCAATCGACTGTCTAATATGTTGGTCAATTTATTGCTCAACGTGGAGAGGCGGGAACAATTGGATTCCTGAGACTTAATTGTTCTCTTTATCTTAACCAAAAATTGCCTTTACTTGATGTCCAATTTTATCTCCTAATAAATACCATACTTGGGCAAAGATGGAAAGATCAAGAGGGCTAGGAATAGATGCCATTCTTTACTCTTAAAGAAATAATTCACAAATTTAGCTTTCAGTCATTTGAAATTCAATCTTATAGAAAAAATTGAATTCTTAAATTTTGCATATTTATTCCGACTGATAACGAGAGTTTCTAAGTATAAGCAACTATTTAAAAACAAAGATAGAGGGCTACATGAAAACTTTATGCAAAACATACCTTTTATGGAAAACTCCGAGTCAAATAATGAATTTAACTGAGATAATATTCAGCGACAAAAATTAATATTATTGATGACAAAGGAGCGCAAAATGACTCTGGTTATCTAATTAAAATAATCAAATGATTGATGAATCATTCAACTTTGTAAAAGGGGAAATTTGTTTACACTAAAAACTGACCAACTTTTTATACTTATCGATATGCGATAGATAACAAAGTTTGGTTATTTACGAATATAATTATTGGTAACTCGAAAAGAATCAACAATTCGCAAGTGAAGTCATCGACGACACACAATGTGAAGTTATGAACAAAAACCTTGAAGTTGATTGATGAAGTCCTCATTGATGTCGACAACAAGCAATAAACAAAAGAACAGCCGCTGGTTGGTTAGTTTGCCGCAGTATTTTAACTTCTAGTAATCACTAGGAAGTTGTTTATCTTTCAATAACTATTTGTAACCTCCATGTGTAACCTTATTTATAACATCTGTTAGTAATTATCGATTGTAGACTTTAAATTAGCCACACAAAAGCCCCCTTCCGGCCGCACACAAACAAATAAACATGTTATATTTCAATCATGTACGTAATAAACTTTTCTCGATTGTCTGTCATGTTGGCTCGTCCTGCGTATGCTTGTTTGTTTATTGGTTAGGTTTTGTTTACGAGCACGCTAAACGTAAATTTGACAAACGAGCCTGCCAAACCGTTGGACCCATCAAAGCCTGTGGGACTCGAAGCACATTCTGGGTAGGCCTGAACAAGATTATTCATCTTGGGTTTGGGGCCACTCACTTAGGCTCAATCAAGCCTCGCCATTTTCTGTGTGAGAACGTGGGCTCCATTCATATTTCACGAAGAATGCAATACTTATAGAATGAAAATTCTAGGAAAAGGATAATATTTTTCAGTATTCGCCTAAAACATGCAAATGAATTAGAAAAAAAAAATTATCTGTTTATTATGGAAAAAAATTCTTGGAAAAATTTACCAAAATAATTGAATTTTTAATTATTTCTTATTCTCATTCTTAATTTCTTTTTTTTATTCCTTCTTTCGCTAGTCGGACACGACTATGGGGTTAGCGAGCTCAAGGCTTGCCAACAGAGGCCACAAGCTTGAGCCTCACACCATAAGCCCCAAGCTTACCTGATTTGTGAGGGCTGAGGCTCTTGCCCTCTGGCGATGCTCGAGCATTGCTCAGTTGTCGAGCTTGAGCCTCACTAACCACTGATGTGGTTGGCAACTGACAGAAGAAGAAAAATGGAAAAAATAAATAAATATAACTAAAGAATGATTTTTTACTCAACCATGGGTAACTGTGTTGGTTAAGAACTTATCTCTCATCGTCGATGTTAAAGGTTTGAAACCCGCAGTTGTTAGAGTCTTAAGTGAAAGGACATGGTGTTGGGGTCATGTACCCAGCCCTGTGGTGCCGTCCGGGTACGGAGGGATCGTGATGGAATCTTCGGTTACAAAAAAAAAAGAACAAAAATAAAAGGTAAATGCATTTAGTCTAGCAGTCAATGAAAAATGATGGAAAATATTGTCCGCTTTCTAAAAAGTGAAAATTATTTTCCTCACTTATGAATGAATTTTTATTATGGACGAAAAGTATTTTATTTGATTAGATAATTATCTGTGAAACGAGTGATGAAGAATTCGGAAAATGTTTTTCTAGAAGTTGATTTTCAAGAAACAAACAAAGTCGTAACATTCATTGATATCACAAGGGGCATGGACAAGGACTTTTAGATTTGTTATTGAACCCAATCCGCCCATTAACGTGCAGCTAAAGGGACTTGCTAATTAACAAATTAATTAGAGAAAGTTTCCAATTTTCAATGCACCAACTAACTTTCTTTTGTACCACGCATAATCAATGCTTCGAGAATTTAGTAATTTTCTATTAACTATAGTGAACAAGTTTTAGCGAACACTTGTTAACTTACTAATAACATAATCTTTCCAGCCGTCCCTCACGTCTAAGAAAAGAAAACGTAGAACCGCACGGAATAATTGATAATTGACAATCTACCTTTCTGGGGACTGATAGTTGGCATCCACACGGCATTCTCCTTGAAGCTTATCCGAGAAGAATCATGGATGATGCTCCTTTTTGCTTATAATCAATAGTGTTATGTCTGCTTCTAATGACCTGGTTAACTTATCCTAACCCACTAGCTGAAAATGGGAGTTTTCCTTCCAGAAAACCCTAACTCATCGGACGAGCAGAAGCATTGAGAATGTCAAGATCATCTCCTTCTTTCGGTGGTCTTCGGCCTCCCAAGTTTGAAAGAGAAAGCTTCTGCACTTGATGGTGGATAGATATCCTGCTCCTTGGAGCTCTGACTCAAGCTGGTTGAGGCAAATTAAGTGAAGCTGCTTTCCCATCCATTTTGTGGCATGGGATGGGTGTATCTACTGTCTTTGGAGAGCTCGCAATGAGATGCTTCATGATCGAATTTCTTCCTACGTGGATCAGATGTTCAAGATGGTCGCATTTGCTGTTCAGGGACGAACTATAGTTTTCATCGGATAAGGCTTGTTTCCCTTGGAGTCCAAGGAAGAACAATGGGAATCGCGCCGATCCCTGCATTAGCTTAAGCGAAATTCTTGCACGAACTTTTGATTAATAGACCCAAAAATAATATCTTCCACGTAGATTTGAACAATCAAAGTACTTCCTTCTATGTGATTAACGAAAACAATGGTATTATTCTTTATAGAAAATCGATTTTGCATACACAAGGAGCTAAGTCAAAATCACTAAACTTAGATACTTGTGTCAGCACCAGCACCATTAAAGAAAGAAAAGAAAAATAAAATTATTGATGTTAACAGCAGCCATACCACATAAGATGGCCGATGTTGATTGGACTGCCACGTCAATTATTCCAGTCAAGATTAGCCAAAAAGATTACATTAATAATTTGTGAATATATTTTGAGCTAAATAGGCACAACTAAAAAAGTTTAGGAGTGAATTGACAAATTGTCAAAAAAATTTAAATTATATCATTACGATTGAAAAGTTTGAGATTGAATTAATCACCATACAATAGGTTTAGGATTTTTTGGACAATTTTCTCCATAATCCAAAGAGATATGGAGGCCCAATATTCTACTGTCGCCAACACTTGGAACCAAGCATGCAATTTCCTCGAATCAAGACCTCTTTCTCTTCGGGGCCTCCACACGACATCCCAAGAAGGCTTGACACCTTTAGCATTAGATTGGTTACATTTCTAAAAAAGCTAGCCCATTTTTGCTCCATGGACCTCACCACTTCCTTGGGTAGAATGAAAACTTGACTCGAAAAGTTAGCTCTCCTCTGTATTGCTGAAGAAAGCAATTAGTCTCCCTGTATAACCTGCTCCCACTATCATTTTTTCAGGAGTTGAAGATCATGAGCAGATGTTCTTCCGGAAATCATACCAATATATTGAACTGCTCGAGCAAGCTCCTTAAAGCCAAGGACTCGGAGCGCTTGTTGCAAAACATATTTCAACCTTGGCAGATTCAAACTACCATCTAAACATGCCATAATACTGGGGGGAAAAAAACCTGAAGGAGGCCCCGAGAACTCTATCACATCATCAGCAAAGCATAAATGTGTTAGCTTGAGTACAAAGCTTAGCAAAGGGTAATAAGAGAGCGGTTTCTTCTTAGCCAGCATCGTCCAACAGCTAGCATAGAACATTCATTAACCTAAACGAAAAGATTAAGGTGACAAAGGATCTCCTTCTCATTAACCTTTGTCTTTTTAAAACAGCCTTTGAGTCCACCATTAATCATAACAGAGGATAATGGTGAGGCGATATTCACCTTTACCCACTGAAGGAACAACTCAGAGAAAAGTAATCCTCCAGTACATTTAAAAAAAAATTCAATTTGCCGAATCAAAAATCCTTATGGTTGGAAGAAGCTGTCGCATGATCGATAAATTATGTGGACTAAAATCATCGCAATCATTAATTATGTGGGTATCGTTGTAAGATTCACATGATCAATTATTGAGATGGACTTTATTGACATTATCTATCAATCATACAATATTCTTTTGACTATAGAAGTAGGTGATTTGCAACAAGGGAGAAGATAAAGAGTGTAATTATGTGTTTTTGCAACTGTTCTTTCGGGAGGTCTTCCAAATTACAGTTCATGAGATACGACTTACTCAACTCTTCACACATAAAAAGACAGTCCTTAGGGCAGCGGCTGTCTAATTAATTAATTTATCATATCTTCTTACAGGAGAAAAGTAGTTCCCCTCCCAGCCTAGGGCTCAAGCCAGCTTTCGACCTTTTGTGACTGTTGTCTTTCGCTTGGACTTTATGAGTCATATTCTCTCCAACAGAACTCTCGAACGACATTTTCGGGAAGCAACATGGATCACGCGAAAATCAATTTGGCTGCATCCCCATTTATTTATATTTTGTTTGCATGGATACAAGCGACATCGTTCACAACAAATAGCATCTTTAAGTCCCTTGTTTGTCGGGTTATATTGTAGATTTGCGTGCATCACGAGCTGCTGCGCATGGAAGAGCTAGCCAGGTTTCCGAAACAATCGTCACCGGCTTTAGCAGTATAGAGATGTTCACTGAAGTGAGTATTCGACAAATACCTATTTCTAAGCGCTTTTCTGTTTGTATCAAGAAGTTTGCCTTGCAAGACATTAATCTCGAACCTATGAAATAATATGAAAAATCTTATGAACCATATAAGACGAGGGTCCAACTCCTATGTGATCTGTAAATATACGATTGCATTTGACAGCACGAGGAACTGAGCATTTCCCTTATGCTTAATTCACACACTAGAACCACTAGGTCCACCCTGTATGATTAAAAGAAAGCCAAGTTAGGAAATTTTCAGTTTACGAATTGGAGGTCACGTATTCTAATTCCATAAATCGAGTGCAAGTTTCTTTGAGTAAGTGCGGATTTACACGCCAAAGGCTTGAATTTAATCAGTTCATGAGATTTATAGAGTATCTGATAAATCTCTATGTAGCCGAGCTTCTATATTAGTGCTCCTAGATTATCAACCGAAAAATTATTGAAAGAGAAGAATAAAGGGCCTAACCTAGGTCGAACTGATGATTTGTTGATGAGCATGACAAGTTCATTTTCTAAGGTCATCTCACATGGGTCCTTTCACAAACAATTGTCTTTAAACTGTAGTAATACCAATGCTGCGCATGGGCTGCAATGCCTTATTCATTTTATTTATCTATCTAATTTCTCTCTCGTCTTTTCATTTACATCGCTCAAGAGGAACTTGCTTAATTTGTCCTAAAGGACTTCTAAACCTAATTCACTTATTAACAAGAGTGGCCAAAGGAAAGTATTTAACAATCTCTTAACGCCGGAAAAGAAACAGGGTGTGCATCACGAGATGGAAAGAGAAAAATATGAAGTATTAAAAGCAACTTGTCAGATTCTCTAGCAAGGATTCTAGAAATGATGAAGAAAGAGTTACGAGTGTTGCGCTGAGTGTTGCGCGGATACACGAGTATGATTTCATTAGACAACACTTGGCATCCTTTCTTTCTGATCTTCCACTACATGACGAAAGAAAGCAAGGAATCATTGTTTCTTTGTTTCAGTCAACAACTTAATCATGTGCTTGGTGCTCAATAATTTCCATGTCCACACACTCATTTCTAAATTACCATATGCTACTTTTTGATGGGGCAACTTTTTTCCCTTTTGAGCGTACTTGAACAAGAGAGGACGGAAGAAATCATGCATATACTTCGAACTCTACACTCATCTGGATGATGGGATTAGGAGAGAATGGGGAGGATTAGGATAATGATCTTGGAGTTAAAAGGAACGAGGGAAACAATCGGATCTTATCGATATATTGATACACGCGAAAAAAAAAAACAATGGAATGGAGTGGAATTTAGACTTTTAATGTTTGGTTGAAGAAGAGAAAAGAATGAAAGGGAACTTAATTGCATCTTTACGATCATTTTGTTCTCGTAATTCTTTATAGATAAAATAAATTCGGCTTGCTAAAGGTTCACAATTGGATGAGTAGCAAATGTATTTAAAGTTAGCAACATCGTGTAATTATTTTAGTGGTGAATGTGTAAAATACGTTTTATGATAGCAATGGAGTTAAGGCAAATCAATTTATTATATATAGTTAAAATTAGGGGCATACATGGAACGGAGAGGAAAAATATATGTGGATATCCCACAATCTCAAATTTAAAGTGATTTGAGAATGTTAAATAAAGTAGAAAAAATATATGACATTGCAATCTTTTCAAATATCTTGATCTCAATATCTCCTGTCAAAAAAGGGCTTCTTGTTTTTCAAAATTTTATTTTCCTCCATATTCCCTCTATATCACTCCATCAAGCTGAGATATTAGTTTCATTTCAAATAATCAACCGTTTATTCTGAAAGTAGAGAACATTCGATTTTAGACAAATATAAATGGATGGCATCGTCATGAATGATTTCATAAAGCTTTTTGCCTTTACAATCTGAAGCTGTTTCGTCCACTTTCCCACGACCTCCCTCTTGGTTGCTTTAATGGACAAGGTCGTGCAACCCTAGTCTACCATGCGCAAAAACCAAAGTATAATTTGGTATGGTATTTCGTATTTCATGAGTAACCGAAAGAGTAGGGACATAAAATTATTGTATCTTGTCCCATTTATGTCAAATCATATCTCATTTAATCAAATGATTCGAATGATTAAAGATAGCCGAGGCACATCTTTAACAAGATCTATCGACAAACATCCCATCCAAAGTGCTTCATAGAACACCAAATTCATTATGCATCAAGGTTTACGAAACTAATTCAAGGGAGAATGACAAAAAAAAATAATTATTGAATTTTGACAAATGTGTATTGTCAAATCTGAATTTTTAATTTGCTCAATATGATCAATATGCAATTCATGAACTTTTCTAATATTATTCCTAAATTTTCCGTAAATATTCAAATTAATGTCTGCGTTATAGGAAATATCTATGTCATTCTTCCTCGTCTGTATTAAAACTCGATCATAATTCCTTTTTCTTGTCTGATTAGATTCGGGCAGGGGGAGCACTGTAGATGTGGCCTTTGTCTGAATTCAAAATTGAGATGATTGACCCCTTTATTCAAAAGCGCTCGAGATCTGACGCCGTACAATGATCCCCCTCTCTCCCCGACAACGCTGCAGACCAGATTCAGTAAAGGAAAGAGGAGAAAAGAAACATTCATTACAGGGGGGGAAGGGGAAGGGGAAAGGGAAAAGAAAGTATTATATGTTGCAGCAGTAGGGGCAAAAGCACCTTGCGTGCCTGATCAGTCGTTTCTGCTTTCCCCCTCCACTTTAAAACTATCTTATCACCGAGATTCCCACTCTTTGGCCAGTAATCAGTCCCCAGGACACTGAAATTTTTTCTTTCTTTAATCGATTAGTTAAGGAAATTAGCAACGTTTCTATTACTCGATAATAAGTTTTTTTTTCTTATTTCTATTATTTTGATATTTTTTTTGTAAAAAATACTTTTAATAATTATTATTTTCGAAATTTGAAAAAAATAAAAGTGCCTTTTCTGATATACTTATAAGTTTTTTAATTTTAATTTTTTTTCTTTTTCTAAGTACATCTAGTGAAGTTGACCTTGCCCTCATCGACCTAGTCTTGGTAAGCCGTGGGTTGGCCAATTACTGGTCTTTGTTGAGGCCCAGCAATCAATTAGAGAAAGAAGAAGGAAGATGAAGAAGATGAAAAAAAGGAAAAAAAAATTTGTTTCAGAAAAATTATTCATAGGAACAAGAAGTAATGCTCATGATTATGTTCTAAATTCCATGGGTACTTTTCTATCCCGAGAAATAGTAAAATCAATTGATAAACACAAATGGACATCTTTTTTTTCCTGTTTTTTAGGAACAAAAGAATAGAAAAAAAACATAAAGATTACCAAACGCAGCCTTAACGAGTACTCCCAAAAGACTCGTTAGCAAATATCCATATGATGAAGAGATCATATCTGTACAAAGGGTTCTCAATATTGGTTTTGTCCAATAAAATGTCCGATAAAAAAACTTAAACTTGTTAACCAACAGAGATTATATCTGTACAAAGGTCAATCGAATCTTATATTTGTACAAACATGAATTGCCGCCCTTACCCATGACCCCATAAATCCAAATTATCGTGCAAAAGCTTGATGAATTCGGAAAACCGGTCATCCCGAAAGCTCTTGTTTAGAGTTCACACGTTTGGATCAGGTAAAGTGGAGCTCAATTCATGGACACAGGCAAGTGCTGCCTTCACCTGCAAACCATTGCTCCATCAAATTCCCACCACACCAACATTATTAGCTAATTTGAGCATCGGAGGGCCCTCGGTAGAGCCGACCTTGAGCAGACTTCTTTCGTTTGTATCGTGCAAGACGATTGGCAATGGCAAGTCGGAGAAGCTTAGCCTCAAGTACAAGAGACTTGGAACCTAACCATGGAGCTTTAGGGGCAAACCAGAGAATCTGACTCCGAGCAAGGTTGAGTTACACTCGCACCAGGAGACATTACTTCTATGCACACTCGTAAGGAGTTCTTTCTCATCTTGATACCTTTTCAAGATAGTACATTATATCAACAAGCGTCATAGCTAAGCTTGACCAATGGGCTGGATCAGATGGAGTCGAGACATCTTTTGTTCTTCAGTGTTTGCCCCTCCCATGGTAGGGTCGCTGCATTTCGTCGATGTTGCCAGAAAAATTGCGATGGCTACAGTTGCACGTTCGGATGTCATCTCAGTGAAGATGGGGAAGCACACTGGCGCCAAGAAGATAGATGCAATTGCATTTGGCTGTTGGCAATGGACTTGCTAAGGTGAGTTTGTTTCCTACGTTAGATAATCAAGACAATGTGGGGATGCAATGGAGAATGGGATGTTAAGAGCTTGATGACAAATAAATGATGGGACAGTGATAGCCAAGAAGGGTGGCTGAAGTAGCTCGGATAGTTTGCTGAGTCAACTTAGGGTCCAAAAATATTTGGCTCGATCGACCCGTGAGCTAAAATGGAGTGTCTCATATTTCTTTTCATGTATTCTTCCTTATTCAGTTGTTTTGTTTATAGATAATATTAATTATATATGTAATCTTTATTCCTACTACATCATTACACTATCATCCTTTAAATTAATATTTGGCACAAATAAAAAAGAGTAGCAGCGAGTATTTCTTTAGAGGAAATAGGGCTGCCTAGCATAGTCTGCTAACTTGACGAAATGTGTCGTGCTATTCTATGCTCTGTTTGTATTGGCTCGTCCCCTTGGTTAGGTTTGTCATTTGCAAATTTCATAATGAAAATGTTTTTCATGAAAATTATTTTTTTATAAAGGATAATTTTCATTTGTTTGGTAATTTAGAAAAAAAATGATTTTCTTGTTTTTAGTTTGTTTTGTTTGGAAATAGTTGTACATCGAAAAAAAAGGAATTCCAACATACAATTTTTAATAACTATGAAAAGTAGAATAGTTAGGGAAGATATAGGTGAGACCCACACACTGTATAGTCCAGTCATGGAAGGCTGACAAAGATCTTCTTTTTTCCTAAAGCACAGTCTGACAAAGATCAGCTTGATTATTGCAGAGCATCAGTCAAACATGGTATTATGCAAATCGACAATGCATTCAACTGTTGTCCCATTTCAATTTGAGCAATGATTATGGAAATAATACAAGAGACTCATCCCATAATTACTTTAATCTTATCCCTCCTCCTCACATCGGGGTTGCACCACATGCTCACATTCCCCGCAACTTTTGCTTTTCAAACGCTTTTCCTGCAACTTTCTCTCGACCACTTTCTCGCACTTCCCCTCCAACCAAACACTCCCAAAACCCAAAACCTCTGCTTTTTCCTTAAGCTTCTCTCTCTCTCTCTCTCGCTTCACAGCAACAAACCTCCGCTTCAGACAAAGAAAGCTCACATTTTTCTCTTCTTTGCTCTCTCTGGCCATCCCTGAGAAAGTTCCTCACTTTCTCGGCCATTTTCCTCCGCTTTGCCTTCAACGTGACGACCCCGAGCATCGGAAAGTTCGCATCTTCCCGCATTTTCCCTTCACTTTCCTTCGCGTTCTTCCAATCCCACAAAGCATGCCTTCTCTCCTTGTTCTCCTCTCTCTCCTCCTCGCACTCCTCCTCCGGCACTCTTCGGCCGTACCCACCTCCGAGCTCGCTGCTCTCATGGCCATGAAGTCGTCCCTCGACCCGGAGGGGCGGGTCTTGACCTCGTGGGCTCTCGGCTCGGACCCGTGCGGCGACGGGTCGTTCGAGGGCGTGGCGTGCGACGAGCGAGGCCACGTGGCGAACGTCTCGTTGCAGGGGAAGGGGCTGACCGGGAGGTTACCAGCTGCAGTGGGTGGGCTCCGGAGCTTGACGGGCCTGTACTTGCATTTCAACGGGTTGAGTGGAGAGATACCGAAGGAGATTGGATGGTTGAGCTCGCTTAGCGACCTGTATCTCAACGTCAACAACCTCTCTGGGGAGATTCCTCCTGAGATTGGTAACTTGTCAAGCCTTCAAGGTTCGTTCTTGCTTTCCTTCCTTTCTTCTTTCCGTTTTTCAAAGATTTTGGTATCAGGAGCCCGAAAGTAGTTTATTTCATGTGACCGTTAATTTCCATTTATGATTTGTCTTCCTCCTTTGGGGCGGCCAAAGGATTTTGCCATTGTTTGAAAAATTTATCCTTTTCATTTTTTTAGTTTTGTGGGGTCTCATTGAAGAATATTTTCCCCCCTCGTCGAAGAAGACTTAAGATTGACTGAGCACCCTTTAGATTTTTTTTTAGTCGAAAGTTTGAACCTCTGCGTGCGTGTTCCCCTGTTTGCAAGTTGAAAGCTTTCTATAACTGTATGCCAATGTGCTTATGATCCTTAGAATCTGGCCTAAAATGCTATGTTCTTGGTCATCAGGGGCTGTCTCAGAGAGTTCTCCTCAATTTAGTAGTAGAATCAATCTTAATGGCTGAACCAGTTACTTATTGGAATTTTTCAATAAAAAAAATTTGGAGATGAAGACTCCCTGGTTTGTTTTTCTATATAGCATAGTTAGAGTTTATCTGAAGCCTCGGGTAGATAGCGGAAAGATAGGTTTCCTTTTACCTAGAAAAAGAAAAAGAAGGAATGCTGGTTATTCGCTTGTTTTGTTTCGTGAGAAGTGGCGAGTAGATACAAAAGGATTTATTTCCTGGAGGATGACCTGTCTGAGGATCATCTGTTTTTTCTGTGCAGTTCTGCAGCTGTGCTACAACAAATTGGCGGGGAGTCTGCCGACGCAGCTGGGATCTTTGAAGAAGCTTAGTGTACTCGCATTGCAATATAACCAACTAGCTGGTGCGATTCCTGCGACGTTGGGGGATTTGGAGAATATAACGAGGTTGGACGTGAGCTTCAACAATCTTTTTGGTTCCATCCCTACTAGATTGGCTGATGTTTCCCTGCTCGAGTTCTTGGACATCAGAAACAATAGCCTCTCGGGCAATGTCCCTCCAGGTAACTTTTTAGCACCATCTGGCTGAGTGCAGTTTAGTGCTAGTTATTTGGCCTTTGTTTGTTAAAAAAGTGTAAATGGAATTTCCCTTCGACTTTTTTCCATTGTGAACTGTCAGCTCTGAAGAGACTCAATGGTGACTTCCGATATGAGAACAACCACGGACTGTGTGGAAACGGTTTTTCTGACTTGGAAATCTGTGGTTCACCCGACCTTATAAATCCGAACAGACCTGAAGCGTTGGGACCAAAAAACCTTTCTGCTAAAGACATTCCCGAGTCTGCTAAATTACCATCAAATTGCAGTGAAAGTCGCTGTTCCAATCCTTCCAAAAGCCCTCAAGCCAGTTTAGTTGTTGGGGTGATTGGAACTATCGTTGCATTCACAGTAATTGGACTTTTTGCTTTCTCCATTTACCGCCGCCGGAAGCAGAAAATTGGAAGTACTTTCGACACATCAGATAGCCGTCTTAGTACTGATCAGGTGAAGGAGGCTTACAGAAGAAGTGCCTCTCCTCTCATCAGCTTGGAGTATTCGAGCGGTTGGGACCCACTGGCTAAAGGTGGCACTGGTTTCTCTCAAGAAGTATTTGAGAGCTTCATGTTCAACTTGGAAGATGTGGAACGCGCGACTCACTGCTTCTCTGAGACGAACTTACTGGGGAAGAGTAATTTCTCTGCCATTTATAAGGGGATACTAAGAGATGGGTCGCTTGTTGCTGTGAAGCGCATTGCCAAAACAAGTTGCCGGACTGACGAAGCTGAGTTTCTCAAGGGCCTGAAGCTACTGACATCACTGAAGCACACGAATCTAGTTAGGTTGAGGGGCTTTTGCTGTTCGAAAGGAAGAGGTGAATGTTTTCTGATCTATGAATTTGTTGCAAACGGAAACTTACTTCAAAATCTCGATGTGAGTAAAGGAAGCAACAAAGTGCTTGAATGGTCCACGAGGGTTTCCATCATCAGTGGCATCGCTGAAGGTAGCATCTCTAGCTTTTTTTGCCATCAATTGCCATTCTTGAAAATTATTTGTAAACACGTGCATAAGTATTTGCTGTTCACATCGCTAGGCATGATCTGTTCTCTAAGATATAGCACTGTGAAAGATTTGTTTGATCAAAACATTGCCGCGATGAATATGATTCAGTCATGAGTAGGTAGTTTTCCCGAAAGCGGTCTATATTCATTATCTCCTACATTAGGGCTTTAAATTGTATTCCCCTGAATACCCTTTCCTTCTATATGAATTTACCTGAAATGGTGACCTCTTATTTTTATTTAGCCTAAGCACTCTTGGATAGTTCTAAAACAACTCAGTTCCATGGCTTTGCTTAGCTCAGCAATGCTTTAACGTTATGTTTCCTATTTCAGGCATCAAATACATACATGCAAATAAAGGGAAAAAGCCTGCTCTCGTTCACCAGAACATATCCGCGGAGAAAGTCCTCATTGACCACTGGAACAATCCCTTGCTATCTGATTCGGGCCTTCATAAACTTCTTGCGGATGATATTGTGTTCTCGACGCTCAAAGCCAGTGCCGCCATGGGATATCTTGCTCCTGAGTACACCACTACTGGCCGCTTCACTGATAAGAGTGACGTGTATGCGTTCGGCAAACTCGTCTTCCAAATCGTCACAGGTAAGCGCAACATCACTCCCAGCATGTGGCAAGGAGCGGAAAACTGTAAATTTGAAGACTTCGTGGATCCGAATCTTGAGGGCAATTATTCAGAACATGAGGCAGCCAAGCTAGCGGTTATTGCTTCGCGTTGCATCCAGGAATCTCCATACTGCAGACCATCGATGGAGAACGTTGTTCAGGAATTGAGTAGATTGAGCGGAAGACCATAACTCCTAGATGGAATTACTTCTGGCCTCAAATTTTCCGATGATTAGAGGCAAGCTGAGTTCCATTTCTAACCTCTCCCCCTAAATGGTGAAGTTGTAGGCGACTTGTATGTATGCCATTCTGCACTGTCCTTTAGTTAGTCATCTCTTTTACTGTGGCTTGGGTCCTAGTGTTGTTGTATTGTAGATGAAGCATTAAGATGCAATTATTGGGGAATTAGGCCTTTCTTTAAGTTGTATTTTCCTTAAGTTGACTGCATTCATGTTGGCTTTGAGTCCGTATTTAGAGTTTTAGCTAGTATCTAGTAGGCACTCAGTCCGTATTTATACTAATGCTCACCTGCGTTGCTTTCAGTCTTCTTGGTCCCTCCGCAGTGGCCAAGAACTCTGAATTCTATCTGGGATGTTGGATATTAACATTGCAAAGACCTTTTCTGGCATAGTCGATGAGAATGGTGTTGGTCGGAGTGCTTGTAAAACATGTTGCACGGTTATTTTTTTAGGCACCTGTCAGATTCAGGTCTTTCCTTCTGCACAAATCAGGCACGTTTACCATCCAGTCCAATCCTGTATTACGGTGTCATTGCACAGCGACTATGACGTACTAAGAACCATCTCATGCTTGGGTTATAGAAGCAAGCTTGCTGTTTCCTTGATTATGATCGCATCTTAGGAGCTACTTGACAGCAATTTTGCGTTTTTC
Organism: Melaleuca alternifolia; assembly: GCA_019926035.1. Lineage (NCBI taxonomy): Eukaryota > Viridiplantae > Streptophyta > Magnoliopsida > Myrtales > Myrtaceae > Melaleuca > Melaleuca alternifolia. The sequence continues at coordinate 1,487,158 of JAGKPW010000079.1, forward strand.
GACCTCTACTATTGACCTCTTCCTCTCCTGCAACAACATAAATTTTCAGTGATTTGACTCCAGCTTGCAGACTTCCCCTTGTTCTTTGAGTCCATCATCAAGGACCGATCATGCACCTTACTTCGGCACCATCATAGTATCATCTAATCGTGGAAGGTCCTCCGCTATCCATCTCTGCACTGCTCACCTCTCCATGAATAAAAATAGACTCCACAGTGAACAGCTTTCTACTGAAACCTCCAGATCGTGATGCTTTATTTTATCGTTTTCCTTGACATAACGAGGAGCAGCCATGGCGTCCTGGTCTGAATTCTCCACCCACAGACACGCGCAGCTCACCAATTACTTACAGAATTGATTGTGGCCTTTCGATGCGCACATAATTCTGAAATCGGCAGCCTGTGTGTACATCCCCCTGCTATTTCTCCTTAAAAATTCTTGCAAGAAATTTCTCTTTGCTGTGCTTCAAGAAGACGATCCAAGGTATGTTCACAGAAACACAGTTTTATTCGTGGTAAGAGGGTTTTGTTCTATCCAATACTAAGATAATTTCTTTAATTTCTCTGGGCAAAGGATCCGTGATGACAAAACTGTGATTTCCCTTCGATAAACCAACTAGGCGGGTTTAGCGACCGCTTCTGAGTGTAAGTCAACTAAAATATCACGATTCTCCACAATTTCGATTTGCTTCATAGTTGAAACCGAATGCACGGAGAATCTCATTAGCAACTCCACAATGTGATAATTATGAAGGAGAGCAGATGAAATGACACCGGACATTGCGCTTTTACTAGGTTTGATACCATGCACTGCGCACCCCTTATTTAAAGGTAGCTCTTCAAGCCACTGTTATCTCAAAATTCCAACAGAAGGCTGCTGCTGACTGCGGCTCCCCCTGCCTAACCAGAACAAAGACATGAAGAAACAGATGATAAATGTTGGGCTTTTTTCATGTAGCGAGCACCAGAACGTGCGAGACAAAGTGCGCACTATTTAGACTCGAAAGAGATGCTAATTATAGTGTGCTTTTCATAGCTGTAGTTACGTTAATAACAAGTATGTACAATTGATTTTTAAGGGACTTCCCAAGAACAAGGATACAAAGAAGCTGTTGCAAACTGCCCGGTGGTTTGCCTTTTCCCACAATCAGGAAGATGAATTGATCCCTTATTTTCTCAGGTAGAAGAACGAATTCTCCATAAAATTCTGACTGGACAACTAATTCCTAGTAAGTTACTTCTGAATTGGGAATCGATGGACTGCCCAACACCAAATAAATATCTGCAACTTGGGAATGGGACCTATCATCCACAGAAAACTCATGAACGATTCCATCGAGTTCAATCCAACTGCATCCAGGAAGTTTTGGAATTCTCCTCTCTTTCATTACTTCTCTAACACTTCTAGCCTGCTTCCACAGGCCAAGACCCGCATACATTTGAGAGACAAGAATATAAGAAGTTGAATTGCATGAAGCCTGCCTGAATAGAGAATTAGCGACTGGCAGCCCAATTTTGTAGTTCTCTTGGATCTTACAAGCACTAAGCAGGGTCCTCTGAATTACGTCATTCGGCTCAATAGGCATTTCTTCGATGAATTTCTTTGCCTGGTTTAAATAACCTGCCCGACAGAGGATGTCAACCATGCAACCGTAGTGTTGAATTCTTGGATTGATCTTGTAAACTCTTCTCATAAGCTCAAAACAAATGAGACCTTCCTTCACCAAGCCGGAATGGCCACACGCGTGCAATACTCCAATGAACGTGATATCATCTGGTTTCACGGACAGTCTTTCCATATCCATCAAAATATCAAAAGCACATTCTCCTAGACCATGAATAGCCAACCCACCTATAATTGCATTCCAGTGATCCACCTCTTTTTCAGGCAATACGTCAAATACTGACTTGGCATTCTGTATGGATCCACATTTTGAGTACATATCTATCATAGCAACCCCAAGTTTTCCACCAAACGAGAAACCACTATCTTTTATATAGCGATGCACTGCGATTCCTTCTTTGAGCCGTCCTAATTGAGCAATAGCAGAAAGTACAATCAATAAAGTGGTCATATCAGGCGACAAATTCCTCTTTCTCTTCATAGAATAGAATATATCCAAAGCTTCTCCATGGAGACCATTTTGAACGTATCCAGCCATCATTGCATTGCAAACGACGACATCTCTCTCGGGTATTTCAGAAAAGAAATCTCTCGCAATACCCACGCATCCTATCTTGGCATAGCCATCAATCATATTAGCCCAAGTGACCACATCCTTTTCTGGCATCGCATTAAACAGTCCATGAGCATCTCCCATCTTCCCACACCTGACATACGCATGAATCATAGTGTTCCACGAAATCAAGTCCCTGTCAGGCATTTCCTCAAAATGCTTCCGAGCAGGGATGAGTCCATCTTCTAACTGTGAATATCCGCTCAGCATGGAGTTCCAAGAAATTAGATTCTTCCCCTCAACTGGCATCGAGTCAAACAATACACGCGCCGACTCAATCATGCCACATTTAACATAGCCATCTATCATGCAATTATAGGATACGGAATCTCGAACGGCCATCCTATCAAACAACTGGCGTGCTTCGTCCAGACATCCACACCGCAAGTACCACCCCATCAAGCAATTCTGCAAGTACAAGTCCGACGCCATTTCCAGTTTCCTCAACAACCCATGAACCTGCAGCCCTTCCTTCAACGAACCCAACCGCGAACACGCTTTCAAGACCAAAGAGAACGAGAACCTGTCTCCCAAGATCCCGTTCTCAGCCATCAAACGAAACAGGGGCAATGCTCTCTCGGGCTCAACTCCATGGGAGTAGGACTTGAGGATGGCGTTCCAAAGAAAAGGGTCTTCCCCGTTCCCGGGACCCGAGAAGGCGTGGTGGGCGAAGAAGACGCGGCGAGCGAACTCGGCCAACGGCGGGTCCGGGGAAGAGCACAGCGCGAGGATGAGCTTGGAGGTGAGAGAAGCGTCGCGGATGAGACCGGTCGTGATCATCCTCGCGTGGATTTGGTTCACGTCGTGGGGGGTCTTGCAGCTTCGGAGGTGAGCGAGCGTGGGTTGCATCGAGCTCCATGGCTGGCTCGGGTTTGAGACGAGGAACATCGCCGTCGCTAACCGCGCCGAAGCTCCCTCTGAAACTCTGCTCTTACGGAAGACGAACTGTTATCATGGGGACCGAAGGTTGTCCCACCGAAAATATCTCGAATCTACATAATCCTTGTGCTCAATTTTATTTCCAAACTAATTTTCACATCACCAAAAATTTTAGACCCATAATAAATTTATCAAAAAAAAAATCTCAAAACTTATACACTAAAAATTTAATTATTAAAAAAATTTACCAAGAACATGAAATATCTTATGATGCGAAAACATCGAGTTATCGATCTTCAATTTATAGTTTGAAATAAAATGTGACGTTTATGTATCCGACTGAAATTTTTTATCTTGAATTTGTAGTTTGAAATAAAATGCGATATTTTATGTATTCGTTTAAAAATTTCTTATGATGAAAATTTCTTATGATATAATGCGATCCATCCATCTAATCTCTTCATTTTAATTTCGAGGTGTTACTATGTATGGAAAGAACCCTACGCCAAACGCATTGGATTGAATAAGCAATGTCTTTTCCTTGATAGTGGGGATGCTGGCGACCTTTCGACATAACACCAACGCCCGTTTAAGTGGGTTTTTCCACTTCTCGCGTTTTATTTAGACAAATTCCTTACTTTTAATTCAAAACACTACGAAGCTTTCGTAAAAATGCAAATGCTAGTACGTAAATTGTATATACATCTTTTATAATTTGTGAATCAAATGTTGGTAGCTTAGATTTTCGAGGGAAAAGTGACAAATAAAAAGAGAAGTAAAGAAATTCCCCGCCGCTATAGTCATTTCGTTACTGAAAAGAAATTTCACAATGTATATGATTATGCGCCGCTCAGTTGCGGCGAGAACAAATTGCAGGAAGACGTGAGGTCAGAGATAATTTTGCGCAGTAGTTAAAACAACTCAAGGCATCACTCAACAGCCCTCTAATCCACCAGAGCTGAATCTACGCTTCAGTGAGACCGAACCGAACATCTCGACACCGACCAAATCAGGGCACCAGACTCCTTACCTCACAAATCTTCCGAATCTACACAACCTTATATGTATAAATCAGATGCTCGATCCATGTTGCTCAGCTTGGGATGACTCCTCAATTCACGCGCAACAAGCCACACTTCCTTTCCTGCTTGCTCTCTTCTTCTAAATTTAAGTTATCCGGGAAACACACATCGTTGAGCCATAGCAGCAGCCACCTCTAGTGATGGAAAGGACGCAGTTGTCAAAGGGATCCTGGGATCCATCTCCCCACGATTTACGAGGCAAATTTCAGGATCCTCCCAGGAAATGCACAGTGAGATGAGTCCTAGAATGCTTCTGAAATGAATTCAGGTCTCACTGGGTAGTCAAGACCGTGCAGAGATGGCATTCGCTTCTTATCTTCCTCCAGATAAGCTGGAATGAACCAGTATAGTCTATCTGTTCCAAACACCTGGCGCACAAAAGAGAGATTCATTTTTAATAAAGAGTCTCTAAAAAGGTGAAATGCTACAAAAAGGAGATCGCATATGTATGAAAACAGAATGGGAAAGTTAAGAAAATTAGAATTCAACTGCTGGAATCTTCACTTTTTGTCTTATTGTGCAATCATCCATCTACACCAATTGCAGACAATGAAAAGCATGAGGCGATACAGCATGATGCTGTCCATTCATGACACTCTGGTGAAATGCTGACAGAGGATTGTTTCCCCCATACTAAAGGTGAACTCATTATATACAACTTCAACTTGTTTACAGGTGTACCATAATCTGTTCTTTGTACCCTTTCCTTGTCCTTTTTCTTGACAAGTAATGTAGACTTCTTAAGATAAACAGCAAATAACCAACAGTCTGGCAGGGGAGTCAACCACATGCACTTACAAAAAGTTTTTTGGTTCTGTTGTAGATGTAATGTAATCTTCTAACTTCAATCTTTTTGCTACACATATAATTCTAGGTTGACCACCCTTTGGATCAACTAACAAGTAGCACATATGTAACAATCAAAATGTTGTTCTCCCTCAATTACCATCTTCAATCATGTTACTGTTCTTGGAGCTCGTGATCATTGTGAAAATCCAATAAAATATGAAATACTTTTGGCATAGCAAGACTAGGGCAAGGGAAACAACAGTAACTGTGAGAAGACCATCTTGAACTTGATACTAAAGAATGTTTTCTTGCATTTTGTTAGAAGAAAGAATATTTTGGGACTTTCAAGAAATATTAGTGAATATGATCAATGAAATTACAACAGATGCTACCTGCTCAAAATTTCTTTTCCGTCCAAGGTCATAACGCCATCTGGGAGTGCTCTTCTTCTCATAAGCCTGATCACAAGAGCAGAAACCACTGGAAACAATGAAGGACAAAGAAGAAACTTCTACAACTTGGGCATTAATTCATCTGTGCAGAGATGCAGAGTTCTTTCAGCGAATACATGTCTAGCATAAAAGGGATACTTCTATTCATAATTTCATATCAAGCTATGGAAGCTTGCTCAGAAATACTTTTTTAGGTCATATAGGTGGTGTTTTGGTAAAACCAAATAAGCACTGACAGTCTAAGATTGACCATCAAAAAGTTTGTTGTATTGAAGTATAATCAGCAGATAATTCACATAAAGTATCTCCAAGATTTCTAAAGCAAAATGATAACATGTGAAATTTACCAAATGGGAAGGGAGCAATCCACTCAACATTCAAACAACATGCTGTAAATCAGAAGTGAAGGCCATACCTCGATTGTTGTGGTGTTAGCAGCAACCAGAGATATATGCAAGATCAGGAAGCCCAATACGCTCAATGCGAATGCCAAATTTAGGACTAATGACCAACAGAAAAACATTATTAACTCAAGGATAAGAAGATGCAAGCAAAGGTCACAAAAGGTTATGTTGACCTTACCAAAAGAAAGAAAAGTCGTCGCAAGAGTGCCAGGGGTTCCAGGTATCTCTCCCTCAGTAAAGAATGCTATGAAGTGTGGAAGTAAGGCTAAAGTAACCACACTCGTCTCGAGGAAGGTATAGAACTGCATTCAAATTCAGAAAAGGACCAACTAAAACCTTAAACATTGTCCAGCCAAAAAATTTGACGAAAAAAAAACTATTCTATAAGGGTAAAACAGGGACAACCAAAGACATTTAACGGTCAATAGCCAAGCATATCTGCAAATGTCATAAATGCTGAGATTACAAAGCACAAAGATTGACTGCTGAGAGATGATTGATTGCATCATGTGGAACAAGATAATCTTTCTAGCTTCAACAGAACCAACAAAGAATTAAACACAAAGTGGACCGCCTAAATCTATGCACTTATATCACCTAACCATCCTAGACAACTGAACCAAAAAGATAAGTGTTCATGAATCTAGGACAGGATAGGCAAAAGGTGTGGAGGGAAGTAAGTCAGGCAGAATAATCTTGAAAGAAAACATCATCAGCAAGAATCATGGAACAGAACCGTCCAATCACAGATTCCATTTTTTTCTAATATAATTAGAAAGATACTGCCATTATTATCAACAGTCAATTTCTGTGTTCGTCCTCCTTTTTTTTCTTTACTTTCTAAGCAGGAGGGGGAGGGGTATAATAGTTATACAGGTATGCAAAATCTGGGGAGGCAAAACATGTATACTGCCTAGCAAACTTGCTGTGCCAAACTGAACTGCAACGACCCCTGGACCACAATTGCAAGTGCAGATTAATAAATTTTCTCTCACCCAGTTTGCTGAGTGATATCATTCATTCACAAAATATAAACAAGCTTGCAACATATATGAAAAAGAGAAGCCAGTTTTCCAAAATCTGAAACAATGAAGCTAAACAGATGATGAACAGCTAAATATTTGTACTTCAGGTTTTAAGGAAACTAATATGAAGCACTCTTGGAAACTAATACGTAGCAGATTGGTGGCTCTCAGCAAGACAAACTGGGAAAGGCCCAATCAGAGGTCAAAGATGAACGCTTCAGAGAAGAGAAGAAACAAATTCAACAGGCCTGAACTTGAAAAGGCACAGAAACCAAACTGATATTCTCAGTTCTTGTAGAACACCTTAAATTTTATTTAATACTTTTTCATCATTTCAAACTCAGTGTTGGACCTAGAAAGTCTACAGCAGACATCAACTAAATTTTTCTAGACATAACAAAAGCATGAGTGAGAAGACTAAAAGGATTTTAGTGTTTCAGAATAGATACACATGGCAAGAAAGGCTAAGGCAGATAGTACATAAATAGTCGCATGTCATAATAACTTACAGATCTAAAACCCTAAATACCAAGATGCAACTTGACATCTCAGGCAATGGTGTAAACTTACCAGAAAAAGAAGGAAATATTTGTAATTCAATGCTCCAACACAGTTGACAACCCAAACACAATGATGATCCATTTTGAGTACACACCTCCCACCTAAATCAAGGAAGTTACAAGCCATCTGTCAGCAAGGTAGACATACAAAAATAGAAATGGAAAAAATTCACTAGAACCTACAAACAGAACAATGATGACAACGAGGTGGCTTGAATTGGTTGCACTTTCGACAATAACGAATTCTTTGATCGGATGGATCGGATGGCAAACCACTTGACTCAGGTAAAGTAAGCGGATCAGTCTCCCCTCTCTCCTCATCGATACTAGGCCTCCAATTGGGTGGAACACTACCCGGGTCGGTGAACACAACCGAGAAGTAACTCCACAACAGCATCACCAACTGCATTAAGTCAAATCTCCATTATTTCCGTCTCAGTTCAAACGAAGACTACCAATAGCCTTTACCAAAAAAAAAGAAAAAAAAAAGACTACCAATAGCCAATACAAGAATTGCGTGCACGCATTGAAATGATGCTCTATATATACATCCAAGAATTTCATCCAGCAAACAATAAGCCAATAAAAACTCTCAGAAATCCTAGGGAAGACCTTAAAAAATAAAAAATAAGAAAACATTCAAAGGAACCAAAAATGGAACCTTCCGCGTTTACATTTAAAAGCACACTTCAAGAAGACTTTTTTCCTTTTCTTTTCTACAGGCAGAGTACCAGAGAATTCAACAAAAACAAAAACAAAAACCAAAACAAAAACAAAAAACAAAAAACCAGCCTCAAATCACTATGCAAAAAGAATAAGGGAAGCTCACGAGGCCGTGGAACAAAACCAAGACGGCCAGTGCGGTCAACGCCTCGACGCCCCCGCCGAGCAGAGCGGGGCCGTAGCTGGTCACGACGACGGCGTAGTAGGTGACGCCGACGACGCCGAGCACCAGCAGGATCATGATGGAGCCCAGGCCCCGGAGGGCGGTGCAGAACTTGAACACGTTCCACGCCATCGCGACCCCAGATCTGTGCATATTAAAGCCAACGCGCCGGCTGCCGCGGAGGGGATCGGTTCGGAAGCTCGATTTCGCCGCTCCGGTCTCCGCCGTCCTTTATTCCGGAGGTAATCGCCGATCGAGGCGGAATTCCAGGCCGGAGGACGTGAGATCGGGGGTTTACTCACCAGAGGGAATCGTGGAAATCGAGGGTTTTCGGATTGATTGGATTCCCCGTGGGGTTTGGAATCCACGGAGCTGCAGAGAGAGAGAGAGAGAGAGAGAGAGAGAGATGGCGTCTTCGAGTAAAGCCGGCCGAGGCGAGCTTTTGCTGGACCCGTTCTTTCTTTTGCTTTTCGAGATATAAATGGACTCTCTGCAAAACTTATCACGAACCAACAATTGCGTTTAAAAGAGGATAATCAAGTTCTTGTACTTATTAATTTCATGCGACGGAGTCATTTTATTAACTACGTTTAATTTGAATAATAAAAGATATTGGCGTGACTGTTTTTAATAATCTTCTTCTTCCTACGTGGTGATGACGAGATTAAGACATGACTAAGACGACATTTTTATTCAAATATAATTTTTAGGCTATTTTTATCTAAATTAAATAAAAAATAAACTAAATTTATATTTAAAAAAAAAAGAGAAGGGAAATTGGGGAGAGTTGGATTTGGAAATCAGCGCCGCCATGGCCGCCGCCTCGCCATGGCCCGAGGCCATGCAACCCCCCACCTACCATTCCTCCACCATCGCCGGCGGGGCAGCCACATCCGTCGTCTCCTAGTCTTTGATTCTTCGTTCTTTTACAAGAAAATTTTAGCTTTATTCTTTCTTTGATTTAAATAAAATTTATATTAAAATCAAATTTTAGATGAAAACGACGTTGTTTTAGTTATGTCTTTGCCGCACATCTTTGCCATGCGGAAGAGAAAAGATATTTAAAAAGCTTAATATTTTCAATTAACAAAACTTGGCAGATCAAACTGAAAGATTTAATTGCATCAAATTGATAAATTTTGGTATTTTTTTGTATTTTTTTCAAATTTTATGACTCGATTATATTTTTGTGATAAATTACAAGACTTTCAACGTACTTATGTATTTTCTTGGGGTGTCAAGAAAATAATTGGCTGTTTGATTTTCTTTTGTGAAAAATATTGTACATGGAGCCGAGTTGCAAGAAATCTTGTACAAATACAGTTATACGTGTTATCACAATAACGTCATTGTGATTTTTATGATCTAAATTATTATCAAACATATTTATGCAATTCGACCTTTGTGGTATTTCTTTCTAGTCATTTTACCTTTATTTTCAACCTTAACCCTTAAGTAGCTATTGGTCTGTTGTTGACACATTACGAGGTGCAACATAAGAGCTATCGAGAGTTGGCCTCTATACTCTTGATAGGTTAGTTGAGCCATCAAACATTTATTTTGATACGACAGAGTCTCATAAGTGAACCACGAAGTCTAGTCTCCCTTTTGGAATAAGCTTCAAAATTACACTCGTAATCTTATTAATGATTCAATATAATGACAGAACAGTTTTCTCATTTAGAGGTGGATGATCATATCTGGGGACAATTGCCAAATAACTCTTAAACCTTTTGCTACTTTGCCGATTTAGTCCTAAACCTTTTTTTATGCCAAATAAGTTCTAAACCTTTTGCAACTTTGCCGGTTAAGTCCTTCCGGCGGATTTTGGCCGGAAAATGCCTACGTGGTGATGACGTGGCGCGCCGGACCTCGCCAGAGACGATGTGGCGATGACCGGACCCAAAATTTTTTTTTCTTTTCTTTCATGTTTTTCTAAGAAAAAACCTTATTTGGCCGGCGGTCTCCCCCGCCCTCGTCGGCGGCCGGCAAGGGCCGGCCCGGCCTCTGGAGTGGCCGGCGAGCTCCGGCGGCGGTCTCCCCCGCCCTCGTCGGCGGCCCGACCCTCTGGAGTGGCCGGCGGAGCTCGCCGGCCAAATAAGGTTTTTTCTTAGAAAAACATAGCAATTTTTTTTTTGGGTCCAGTCATCGCCACATCGTCGCCGGCGAGGTCCGGCACGCCACGTCATCGCCACGTAGGCATTTTCCGGCCAAAATCCGCCGGAAGGACTTAACCGGCAAAGTTGCAAAAGGTTTAGGACTTATTTGGCATAAAAAAAGGTTTAGGACTGAATCGACAAAATAGCAAAAGGTTTAGGATTTATTTGGCAATTGTTCCATCATATCTGTGTATCAATAAACAATGATTCCTCCATTCATGTTGTGGTTTAGAGCGTTACAAACAATGGACATCGGACATTGTTGCTGAAAATCTGTTTGGGCATGTGTTTGCACCAAGATGAAGGAGTTGAAGGATCAAAAGGAGACTAGCCTCTCCTTGAAGAAGCTCTTGGACGCCGGGTTCGAGTACAAGTACGGGGTCGAGGAAACGTTCGACGACATGGTCCGATGCTGCAGAACGCTGGCCCATTTCTGAATCGGTCGGCCTAAAAATCGCAGAAGCCGAAACGCATCTGATTGAAATTTGCGTGCTCATTGTATTCCTCTTATACCAAGTCGAGTTTTGTCTGTGGATGGAAAATCTGCGCCATCAACTGTACGTTTGTTGTCAATAAATCCCTTTTCTCTCGTTGTGTCAAAGTTCGAGTTTTGTGGAGCTAACATGGGAAAGAAGATTGAGTCGCATTGCCCTAGACCACAGGAAATATTAAGGCAAACCACTATTGAAAACATATTTGCCCCGTCAAGATGCATATAAAGAAGCAACCAGCTCCATTGGGTATCTCTCTTAATGTGTTCATCATCGTTGGAAACTAGATCTACATGAGGTGTTGACACCATTCGTTGTAGTTAGATGTTGGACCCGATTCACAAACTCCACAATTCCAACATTTTTATGACAATCAACTCCAGTTTTTCTCGATTGAGTTCTATGTGAGTGCTAAAAATTGATATCAATTGGACATCGACCAAAAGAGGTATGTGCGGTCAAAGATATGCAAAAATCATCTTTCGAAGTTTTTCTTTGTGCGAGGCCCGATCGGATGGGCCTTGCACAAGGCCACTTTTGTGATTTGTCAGGCCATTTAGGCTTATTGTAGGGCTGATTAAGGGAAGTGGATCCCCTGATGTGTGTACGGACCACAGCAGGGGTGTTGGGGTCGGCTTCCCAACCGTCCGATCTTGATCGAACGGCTGGGATCATCAAGTCACCTGCCGTGGTCCATACACCACAACAAGTGATCCGGATAATCAGACCTTTTGCAATTGCAAGGACATATAAGCCTTGCTCAAGGTTCCCTTGATAAAGAAACTTCTTTCTAAGGTAGAGCGTTCCTTTCCTCACTTTTAAACCTCTCTCTTCATGTTATGCTCTCAAGTTCTTGCTAACTAACGTGATCTGTCTTCTTTGCAAGGGAATTTCGATGAGATTCAAGTTGGAAGATCCCAACGATCTCAAGCATGTACAAATTGAAAAAAAAAAACCACCAGTGAGCCGTTGGGCAAGGGTTGTAAATCCCTAAGCAAAATTAATGTCGCCGTAATGCTTAAATTAAGCCAGAAAATTGAACATAATGATCGTTACTCTGCAGGCTTTAAAGAGGTATTAAGTTATTTACAGATACCTTTTAAAAGCATAAATGAAAGTTTTTATAAATGTGATTGTTTTTGGTTAAAGAAAGGGAAGTGCAACGCCACCCATTACATTAAAACTTTCGGAGGGTATCGGAAGTTCATACTCCGACACGATGCATAAAGGTGTAAGATTTTTGGGGGATTTATATAATGGATGAAAAGCAGAGTTTATTGACTAATTCACACAATAATTGCCTAAATTACATGTGATGTGTCTCTTCCATCTAAACACAAAGTTTACATCACACGATATTGATGACATGACATAACCAATCAATATGAGCATACAATGGATCTCATCTAGTTTGGCGTGTATTATGCATGTCACTCACTTTTAATCGAATTGTTTTGTCACATGCGGGGTGAGATGGTCCAGTTCCCACTTGAAACCGGGAACTGGATAGATGGGACCGGTCCCTGCAAATCGACTAATCCTAGGATCAAATTGAACTGCTTCTCGGGCGGTCTATGGGGGAGAGAGAGAGAGAGAGAGAGATGAGGGGCGTACTTGCGTAAATTTACTTAGAACGGTAAAGTCTCGACTCTCAACTGACCAATAAGTAAGACTCAATAGAAGAAACGAGAGAGACATCGAGATGGAGAGAACACGAAGAAAGGGAAACTGCACCAATTTTAATTTTGGTTCAAGTGATTCGGTTCGGTGGTCCCATCCTCTTAAGAACCGAGAACTGAACCGCTTGAGAACTAAATTCATTCAGACCGAACCAAGACTTTGAAGAACCAGACCAACCCGGCCAGTCTGGTTCGGTACAGGTGGTTCGCGAGTTGGACGGTTCATTGTGCTCAGCTCTAGTGCTGCTGGCTGGCACGTGGTATAACCGTAACATAACACCACATCCACTGGTTAAGGGTCAATTGCCAAAGAATCGAACGGACAGGGGCTGTATTGCACTTGACCCTATAGTATAGGGGTTAGTGTGCTATTATCCATGAATGCTATAAATTCATAAACCTCTTGAACTTTTTCTTGCATCTTGGTTCGAAGTAAACCTCTTGAGCCCGAAGCTGCTTCACAATCTATCGCTGCCGAGAAAGTTCTCCGATCGGTCATCTGCGCTCGGAAGCTCATGGATTCCGCCGTCGCGATCGTGGCGTTGTCACTCGTGGTCGGAGCTGCGATCGCTCTCATTTTCTTCGGCAATTACTTTCGCAAGCGAAGATCCGAGGTCGTATCCATCGCCAACGCGGACCTCCAGCCGGATCACAAGAACCCGTCGAAGCCTCCTCAGCCCGCCTCCAAGAGGATTCAAGCCAAGTCCCACGCTCACGGTGCTGATAAGGTACTGATTCTTCGTCTGCGCTATTTCGGATGCTTCGGTTCTCGCTGCTGAATAGAAATGGAGGATTACTGAAGGAAAGATGAGTTTTTGGAACTTGCTTGGGCGTTATGTTTCCTTTGTGCGTGAATCGGATGAAGATCGAATTTCTTTGACCAGCGAAGAGGGGAAATTAAGGAACGACGACCTGATTTCGTGATTGAATTTAGATCATTTGTTTGATTTGGGAGCTTTCGGTGACGATAAAGTTTAGTAAGCAGTATGACTGAGTCGTTCTGAATCTTCATTGGCTGGCTCTGTTCTGCTAACGGTAATGCTAGTGATAAAAGTGGTAGGAGTGTCAAAGAAGTGAGCCTGTCTATGATGGATGGACTTTAATGTTCTGATGCAGCAGTTTCTGTGTTTCCAAGCAATGTTCAGACATACTATTCTTTAATATCGTTGGAGATTCGTTTGATTTTACTCTCCTTGTGTAAACTTTTTGTTGTCTTTCTTAAGACAATTTGCTAAGCTCTGGCCGTCAATGCAATACTAGCTTGTATATTTTACTTGCTGGATTATTCTGGAATGTAGGATAAAAACAAGAGGCATCATCCTTTGGACCTGAATACTTTAAAAGGTCATGGTGATTCTGTCACAGGGCTATGCTTCGCTTCTGATGGACGAAGTTTGGCAACAGGTAACATAAGGTTCCTTACACTGGAAGATATGATATCTATAGACATAGAACATTATTCAACAGTATGTGATCTCAAGGCTGAAGCATCATATTCTGGGCTGGTTTTCTTTTGAAAATTTGAGTTTTTTTGCTAGCATGGAAAGTAGCATTCATATTTCTCGTGCTGCATGCATCTTACTAAATGAAAGCTAATTGAGAACTTTGATGTTAGCTTCAGTGATTATTACTGTTTCTATATGCAAGAAAAATGGAACTTTTTGTAAGTGCATGTGAGTGGATCTTAGTGGATGAGAGCTAGTTGAAAGGTGGCCATAAAAAATGAAACCAAGGTTTGAATTTCACTATTTCCCTCTTCCACTTATGTGACTTAAGCAAACAAGTGGTCATACGTAGTAGTAAAAAATTAGAAGCTTTGGAATGCTAGTTAAAACTTTTTTTTTTTTTTTCGGTTTTTCACTGTGGAGGATGGGAGAACTCTGTTTTATTCCATTCACGACACATGTATTTTGATGTTGAGGAAGTGCAACTAGCCAGGTAGATCATGGACCATAAAATATCACTCTAACCTCATTCACCTTACCGTCATTCTTTAAGGAAGGAAAAAAAAAAGGCTTTCTATTGCCTTGTTTCAGTTGATATGTTAGAAGAGCTCTTTGTCAGGGCTTTATTATGAAGAGAAAAGTGAGAGAAACATTATCCTCTATTTGTGCCTTCTTACTGAATGTGGTGGTAGCTCTTTAGTCGATAAGTGAGAAATGGACCTACGGAAGGGTGAAATGTAGTGGGTGTTTAGTGTGGAAATCTTGAAGTATCCTTATACATTTGCTCATACCCCGTCAAAGAAGTTGGGCATAAAATCTATAATTTTGTTCTGTGTGCTTTATCTGAAATTGCTTCTTTCAAGTAGGCTAAATAGTTGCATTTTGATACAAGTCAATTCAGTAGAAGTTCATTACTTTACATGTGTATACGGTGCTCTTTCTTGTTATAAACTTTTTGTGTCAAATGAACAGATAATGAAAGTGCCAGCTCTTGAACTTTGAGATTTATCCTATGTTTTGCTTCGATAAGGTGTTAGAGTATATCTAAATTCGTAAAGGAAAATGCGGAAGAAGGTGGCTTGGATGTTAGTACTCAATTTGCTATGAAATTTTTTTTCTTCTTGTGTTGGAAAGAGAATGTGTCATCCATACTCAATTTATGCGGTGTTCACATTTGGCTCAATTTATGTGGTGTTCGCATTTGGGATCTCCTGGGTGGTTTAAACAGAATATTATTGAGTGGCTTTATTTATGTGAGATCTGATTCATACATCTCTTATATCTAAATGCAGCTTGTGATGATGGTGCTGTAAGGGTGTTCAAGTTGGATGATGCTTCAAACAAAAGTTTTAAGTATGTCTCTTTCACAAGCTTGGCGATTGATTACGTTGTTTAGTTTCTAACTCGACAACTCTTATCTGCAGATTTCTGAGGATTAACTTGCCTGCTGGAGGCCATCCAACTGCTGTCGCATTTGGTGATGATGTATCATCCATAATTGTGGCATCTCAAAATCTGTCTGGTTCTTCTCTGTACATGTATGGAGAAGAGAAGCCTAAAAATTCAGACAGCAATAAACAGCAGCCTAAGCTACCTATGCCTGAAATCAAGTGGGAGCATCACAAAGTTCACGAGCAGAGAGCAATATTAACCCTTTCTGGGGCTGCTGCAAATTATGACAGTGGTGATGGGAGTACAATAATTGCATCTTGTTCAGAAGGTGCTGAGTTTATCACCAAAATGTGTCCTAAACTAGCTTAATCTTATGTTTGTTTTGACACGAATTTCTTTTGAAATAGTCAATGTTCATGCATCTAGTAAACATAGGTGAATTAGAACTTTAACATTTAGTTTCAGAAGGTAGGGTAATCGGTGTTAGTTCATTTAGTTGACGTACTCCAACTGGCTGTGCAAAGTACTCTTCTCGTCTTCCCCGAGTGTTGTTGCCTGTGTAGGAAGGAAATTGATGACAACAAACTTTCCGGGCTTTGGATTGATGCCAAAACAATTTTTGTCCAAGCTAGTGTATTTATTAATATCTCAAAGCAAAGTTTCAAGATGTCGCTCATATTTTTGTAGTTTGAACCAGTGATTTGAAAAATAAGTATATCAGGTTACATGAAGGAATCGAAATTGGAATGTGGAACGTTGTGCCTTTATTGTGGTCTCTATAGCACCCTTTATGTTGTAACATATATGTTCATGGGATGAGTGCAACTTAATGCCTTAAGATAATTATTAGGCGTAAAAGTTTTCACACCTCCACTTGGAGGGATCTAAAACTGTATAGAAAGTAGTCCTAGGGATAAATTGCCGGAACTTATAATTCATTTTTTTATCGCTACTTCTTGACTGGTGTCATGTTACCTCTTTTCTGCTTCGTTTATGTGGTCCTCTCTTCTCCTCTCTTTTTCAACCTTCCATTGCGAAAGAGGCTGTCTGTGTTTCTGACATGTCTGAATTATTTAGTAGGACCTTCAAAATTCGTACAATTATGAACTACTGTTGCAGAGTAATGTATTTTTGTTATGAATGATGGCTATTTTCAGTCCTTAATACTAGCAGAATTGTAGGAATGACCATCAAATTGAGTTCCTTGTCTTTGCAGTTACTGTCTTGATGGAACATCAGAATGGCTAGTTAGCATATAGTGTTGAAGCTGTAAAAACTTTTGTATCTTGCCGTAATCTTTTGTTCCCTGTCCAGGAACTGACATCATAATTTGGCATGCAAAAACTGGGAAGATGTTGGGCAATGTCGATACAAATCAATTGAAAAACACTATGTCTGCCATCTCACCCAATGGGCGTTTTATTGCTGCTGCAGCTTTTACCGCCGATGTTAAGGTGAATCACCTTTGATTAATTGTTCACCTGAAATAGTGCTTCTTTGGATAGTATATCTGGGTTATGTCTGGTAGTGGCGACAGTCTATCAAATCGTCTTTAGTCTGCCGTCCAATAAGCATATTATCCATGCAATGAATGATGTGCATCTAATTCATCTTCTACTGCTGTCTGATAGTAAAAAATCTTATATACATATTACAGACCTACAGTTTTTGACTGTATTTGAATTAAATGTCAGGAAACATTGTTTTTTATGACTAAATGTCAAAACTAGAAATCTCATAAAATATATTCATGTCTTGTGGATCTTATATCATAACTATGAAGAAAATTGAAGAGCCCATAACTTGCAAATGAAAACCAATTTGCAAGCATCTGTGTCATAACATGTTCATATCGAAATTTTTTGAGATTGTTCTTTAAAAGTGACAACGACAAGATATCAAGTCAAAATTTTATTTAGAATGTAACGTATCCTTTGGTTTAGCTATCAAAAGATGGCCCTCACCCAAAAGCCTCATCACTCTCGACAGAAAGAACTTGACTATAGAGATAGTAATTGCAAATAAGAACTTTTGCTCACTCCACCTCTATTTAGGCTATTCTAAAAGTTTAATTTGGCCATAATTAGAAACTAGACAACATAGTGTCCCCATCGTCTCGACAGAATTCCTAGTGTTCTTGCTTTTGTTGAACATGTGACTGTGAAAAACAGATTGAGGCTTAACCCTTCTTACGAGTCTCTGTTTACAAGCACCTCACCCCTCCTTTTGTCCACTTCTTTTGTTGAAAAGACTTGGATGCAGTTTTTAAATCAGGCAGATCATCTGTCGCTCTGTTATTGTACATGTAGCCACCCATGTGACAGTCTTGTGCTTCTTGTTATGTTTACCCAGTGCATATGTTTTGGCAGGTCTGGGAGATTGTTTATTCAAAAGATGGTTCTGTGAAGGGAGTTACAAGAGTCATGCAGCTTAAGGGACACAAGGTCAATAAGTTCATGAATATGCTCCAACTTCAGTTATATCATGCCAAGTGTCTTTTCCATTCAATTATCTGTTTTTTCATGATGCCGTGAATTGAGATGCATTAGTTTTGCTTATAATATTTTTGGAGAAAACCAAATTAAGCATAACTCGAGTTCAGGAATGACAACTTAATTAGTGTCACGTCTTTTAGTAAGGAATAACCATGCTATGCATGTGTAGGTGGTGTAAATATATATGTCATGTATTTTAAACCAGACCTGACTGGCTACCTGTTTCAATGCCACTTCATTTTGTTTGGAACATGATGGTCAGAAACAGGTTTTGACTCAGTTTAAGCAGTGACCTGGCTTGGCTGGCTGGATTTGGCCTTGAAAGAAATTCTGTTGACCAGGCCAAGTTGGGTCAACCCTTTTACCTGTAAACGTTTAACTTCGGATGAATAACCCAAAAGAATATAATTTGCCATGCATATTGCCAAGTAAGGAGAGAAACCACCTTGCCTGATCTATGTTGCTGGCTTTGATGTCTGATCACACTATGCACGACCATTGACCCTAAAGAAGTTCTCCTTTCGAATTTCTCTTTGCCTCTTAGATCGAGTAATCCATCGGATATGACCTGCACAAGATTTACATAACCTACTTGGCTTGATGCTTAACATTTTCTCGAGCCTTCCTCCATTCAAGTCGGAGTATACTTTTATTTTAAACTCCCTCAAAAGGTTTGCTTGCACTTTTTTCTATCTTTTTGATAATTTAGTGTTGGTTTTGTTATTGCCCCACATCAGACATTTGCCACAGAAGTCCTTGAAATTGTAGTTTAGCAACAACTCCCAAAGCAACATTCCCTTCATATAGCAGAACCTAACATTCAGTGAGAATGGAAGAACCTCCCACATTTGAGAAGAATAATTTATGTCAAAAATAAAAAGAGTTCATTTGGATCAAGTTTAAGGTCTCGACTGGCTTGGCAAGGTATGAGAAACCTGTTTTCTTAGGAAGAGGTTTTGAACTTCTCATTGTTTTAACTTTTCTTGTTTCTAAGTTTTTGTCAATTCAGATGATATTATGGTTTTCCAGATAGCTATATCTTCTTGTTAAGAATCATAATTTCTTATGGTAATTGTGCTTTGTCATGATAATGTTTTAATACCTGAAGGTCATACTTTCATTTCTTTAATTCCTGTTTTCATATTTAGAGTGCAGTGACTTGGTTGTGCTTTGCTCCAAGCTCCGAACAAATAGTTACAGCATCAAAGGATGGCTCTATAAGAATTTGGAATATTAATGGTAGGTGCTATCCGAGTCTGTTTAATTGCGCATATCTGAGGCTGGTCAAATACATCTCCTGCCTTTTGGGTGGGTGGGGCTGGGCGAGGCTAAAAAAGCGCAAGGAAACGGAGATATCAAAGTTGCTTACTTGCTGTTTACTGCTTGTTATCAATTGCATATATATGTATTTAGTCATTAGTTTGCTGTAGATGACCAGAAGTGGCTCCTTCATGTCTCTTATGCATCCTGAATGGTATAATGAGTTGATTCAATATTGAAGTGTGGGCTGCATGCTCAGAATTATAAATTGTACTGCATAAAGAATGAAAGTTATGTAGGCTTGCTGTCAAAAGATAAACTAGCTGCAATTTATTAACTATTCTGGAAGGGGTTTTATGCTGCATGGTCGGTGTTAGTCTCTCACTTGATTAAATTCTATAGAAATTAAATGCTTCAGTTTGGATTTAGGGCCTCATGGAATGAAAAGGAGGGAAGAAATGGGCAGATTTTATTCTCTACTATTATTGTTAGTCTGAGCCTTTACAAGTGCTAACTACTAGCTTATCCTTATGTTAAACGAGCTTTTGGGTGAAAACAACTAATATAATATTTGTGGACAGAATTATGATTGGCTGATTGGCTTTTACGTTTCTGTTTTGCCTGGACTCATTGAAGTTGATATTTCTCTTAGTAACTTCTTAGCTACTGAAGACAGCATTTGTTGATTGAGAAATATGATATACACTAGGTATTGAGTTCCTTAGATATCTTTATTTCCTTTCGTCCAAATGGGACGTTAATAATATCCTGCAGGTTTTATCATGTTTCTTTGTTTTAGTATTTTCCAGATTCCTACTTCTTAGTTCTGAAGTTTCTTTCTTTATTCCTTGAAGTTCGATACCACCTTGATGAGGATCCAAAGACTTTAAAGGTGTTTCCAATCCCTTTACAAGATTCAAGTGGTGCTACTTTACAATATGATCGCCTCAGTCTATCCCCTGATGGAAAGATACTGGCAGCAACCCATGGTTCAATGTTGCAGTGGCTGTCCATTGAAACTGGAAAAGTTTTGGACACAGCTGAAAAAGCTCATGATGGTATGCCCCAGTCAGTAACATTTGCATGAAGCATTTCCTCCTTTTTGATCATCAATAAATGATGCATGAAATTTTATGGCCCATTTAATTGATGGATGTTGGTTCTCTAGATGGCAGAACCTCTTTTTTCTGTGGCTTCTTATTGTAAATGTATTTGTGAAGCGATGGTAAACTGTGGGTTGAATGACAAGACTGGTCAATGGGATTGTTGGGGGTCACCTCCATATTTTCACAGTAACCTACCCCATCCCCCCAAACTCCCAACAGAAAATGGAAAATCCTAAAGGCCAGATGTAGTATTTTCTTGCTTACATATGTGATTTAGTATACTAAAAATCCGGTAATGTGAATTGATCATGTAAAGCACTATATTTTCTACTTTTCTTTCCGTGTTCATTGAGATTTGGATTGGAACATCAGAAATATTGCAAGACTGTATGGGCAGTGATTGAATTTTAGATAGTTACCTGGGGCTTTAGCTTTAGCCCCTGTGCATTTTCCTCATCCTTCTTTTCCTTTGTTTATCACAAAAAATTAAAGACATGAAAACAGTTACTTTACCCGTTCCCCTGGAATCATAAAAGGCAATGATAATCCTTTCTTAAAACGACAAGTCTAGTCAATTGATGATTATGTTAGCCGAAGATTTTAATGTGCAGCAACCAACACTTTATTTATTTTCTTCTGCGGCAGCTAATGGACTTTATCAGCATTCCTAGTTGAGTTTTACAGTTCTTCATTTTGGTCGAAGTTGTATAATTTCACTCACAACTATACCTAAATGCAGGCGACATCACATGCATGTCCTGGGCGCCGCAGAGTATTTCAACAGGTAAAATTATATTGACATCACGAAGCACCGTTCTTCTATTGTGAATGAATCTGTGGGTACTTAAGAGCCTGCACTTCGTATGATGCAGCATTTTAAAAGAAATTTCACTTGTTAGAAAAGCATCTTGCTCCACCATACTGGGTCCTGCAGGAGATGAGACAACTTAAGAGAGAGAACTGGAACATTACATCCTTATCTTGACCAGAGCATAGAATTGCTTCAACTTCTCTGCAATTCTCTAACCGTGCACTACCATATGGATGGATAGAGATGCTTATAGTCGCCTGTTTCTATTTTATTCTTGTGAACTTGCTTGACCAGAGCATAGAATTGCTTTAGTTTGCTTTTCTCTATCCGTGCATTGCCATAAATGGATGGGGATGCTTATATCTTCTTCTTCTCTCAGGCGATAGAAGAGTTGATGTTTTAGCAACGGCCAGTGTTGATAAAAAAGTGAAGCTTTGGGCTACCCCACCGCTCCAAATCTCATAGATGGTTAATACAGGAGACTGATACTCAACATGAGAACAAAGTGAAGCTTGTTCTGACAAATATGCTTCCCATTCGAGATGCATTGTGCGGCTCTTAACTTATATCCGAGCTGCTGTCACTCTTCACAAGAAAGCCTCAGGGTGTCCTATGGAACGTTCTGACACTCTGTTCTCACAGCATCCGGACATACAGTTCATACTTCCGCATTGCTAGTCTTTCTATAAAAGTTTTGCTATGAATTCGGCCTAATACATAATCTAACAGGAAGAGTTTGTTGTATCCCTTATGTTTATTTGTTTTTTCTTTGGGGGGAATATTGGCAAGGTTGTGCTTGAGATGTGGCTGAACTGCGAGGCGATGCAAATCTAATCTATCTGAGCCGAGCTGATCTGGGCGGCTCACTTAAGTGCTTTTCCTTTAAAGTTGCTTGCTGTTTGGGACAGGTTATTACAATTTCAAATTTGCATGTGTTCTACTGAGTGACTCAGCCTCAGAGCAGAAGGCCGAACATATGCGGGTGTGCATTGGCAAGTTTCGACGCTATTTCCGCAGAACACTAGGGTCTATATTCTTGGCTGCGTATAGTTTAATATAAGCTGATCACGATATGTCGTGTTGAGCGCACGGTCTTCAAAACGGCTCATCGTTCGTGGTGAGCCTAGTGACTTGATCCCAGGAACAAAGCAAGTATAGGTGCATCGTGTAGTCTAGGAGATTGAGTACAGACTCGCATTTTCTTTTCACGCGATGTAGATTTTGAACGTGATGAACGGGTCGGAGAGAGATGGGACTAGTGAGCACTGAAATCGGGCACTTACTGGAGGATAAATGCGAGGAAAGGCCATGGAGTCGATGGAGGCCACTGAATAGCTCGGAAGTTGTAAGAGTGACGAGTTCGTCTTTTTCACATGTGATGCGGACTGCAAGATTCAAATCCAAGCACATGTCTAAGCGCGCTAGGCAGTGTTCATCCAAGTGCCTTATTCCAGTCTGAATAAGCACCATGGTGATCGCGTTACATATATTTGATTTGGAGCCATCACACGCACTAAAATGCGTTCCCTTCGTCTTGGATTTAACGTTGTTTGGATCCAAATGCAAATCCAAATCTGACTGCAAGATTCAAATCCAAGCACCTGTCTAAGCGCACTAGGCAGTGTTCATCCAAGTGCCTTATTCTAGTCTGAATAAGTGCCATGGTGATCGCGTTACTTATATTTGATTTCAAGCCATCACATGCGCTACAACGCATCTCTTCGTATGGGATCCGACGTTTGGATCCAAATGCAAATCCAAATTTGATTGCAAGATTCAAATCCAAGCACCTGTCTAAGCGCGCTAGGCAGTGTTCATCCAAGTGCCTTATTCCAGTCTGAATAAACGCCATGGTGATCGCGTTATATTAGGGGCGTCAAATGGGTGAGTCGGGTCGGGTTTGGGTCGGGTCAAATATGGTTAAATATGGGTCGGACCATATTTGACCCATTTAATTCGTTTTGACCCATATTCATGTAGTGTAAATATAATGACTCATACCCGACCGATCCCGACCTGACTTGTATTGTTAAATACTTCCATAATTAACCAAGTTTAGGAAAATTTGCTTGATGATTTTTTAAAAAAATGTATTGTTAAAATAATTTTAGCAATATGATTTTTTGATAATTTTTCTAATTTTTTTTTCTAAATTTTAATTTTAATTTTTTTTTAAAAAAATATATTTTTTCATTTTTTTGTTTGCTTTTTCCTCTTTCGGTGACCAGAGTCTGGTAAGCTCATCTCTGTCCTCTTGGCCAGCGATCAACTTAGAAAGAGGGAAAAAGGAGAAAAAGAAAAGGAGAGAAAAAATGAAAAAATAAGGAAAAATAAAAACAATCGAATTTTTATTTTTGAAAAAATAGAATAATTAGAATATCAGAATTTGTTAATAATATTTAAAATGACTTACTAATAATATTTAAAATTAATTAGGTAACCCATTTATGACCGTTTATAACTCATTTAAGACTCATGAGATTGTTAAGTGACCCATTTAAAACCCAACTAACTTTTTAAGCTAATCCATTTATGACCCATATTATCAAATATGAGTTAAAATATGGGTCTTTGACCCATTTTGCCATCTCTACGTTACATATATTTGATTTGGAGCCATCACATGCGCTAGAACATGTCCCCTTGTCTTGGATCCGACGTTGTTTGGATTATTTTTCAAACTCAAAATAATTTGTTTCGACTCAGCTTGCATTTGAGAAGATGTTGGCAATATTAGGATATTTAGATATCTTCTAAAGATATTTAAGATATTTTCTTTAATATATTTCTGTTTTGATAATGCATATACTATTTCATCTCCTTTGATTTCCTCTATCTAAAAAAAGGCTCTTTCGCATTATTCTTATATGGAATTATGACGAGGACGATTACGTCAATAAATAGTTATCATTGTGACCGATTAGAGCAGGGCTTATGCGGACCTCTATTGTTGATGCCGATTGAATCATTGGAGCGAATAGATGCTGATGCACAAGATAAACATAAAGGCCAGATTTGCTGACCAAGAAAATGCCTTGCACCTTTCACGAATCGGTAAAATTCGGGCAAAGGACACACGAAAGGAATTGGCATTCTGAATAGATACCGTATTGCATTCGTATATGAAACATCTTTTTTGGAGATTTATAGGTAATCAATCAACATAAATAGATATCGTCCGAAAATAGGAATCCGAATCCTCTAATCACCAATGCTGTTCTTGCTTTCTCTTCTGGTCAGAATTCAGTCACCACTAACTAGAATCCCCAAATTCAGCAATCTTGCAAATTAGATCCAAGAATAGAAACTTATCTACATCAAAGGTCAAGCCGTGGTTAACATGGAAAAATAAACCTTTTGCAGGGAAAATTGAAAAGCAAGAAGAGGGAGAAAGGGACGCCATGGATCACCTGCTTTCATGGTTCTTTGCCTTTCTTCTTCTTTTTCTGGTTCTCGGCTTGCTCGGCTATCAGGTAATTCTGACTATGACTGTTTTTATTTTTCTCGGTGAAGAGTCAGCAATTTTAAAGAATAAATTTCTTATGATTTTGACCATTTTTATCGCTTAGAAAAATGGACTAATGATAATGTTTGCGTTGGTAAGAGTTTTCATTATCAATAATCAGACATGGTTTGGGCGAATACTACTGTCCTCTCCTGGCATAACGCTGATGGAAGATTAATTAATGTTGATTTTGATCTGAACGTACCATTTGATTATGAGCGTTGGAAAGTGATATGTACAGAGAACAACATAATTTCAGAAGTCTCAGGGTTTTGGTTCATGCTTTTGTTGCAGATCATTTGCTTGACGGACTTGGAAATCGATTACACCAACCAATACGATGCGGTGACTCGGATCAACACGGTCGTCTTGCCCGAGTTCGTGTCCCAAGGAGTCTTATGCTTCTTTTATCTCGTGACAGGCCGCTGGTTTACGCTCTTGCTGTCTCTTCCATACCTAGGTTACAACATCAGACTGTGAGTCTCCCTTGATCTTCGTCTCCATTTCATATGATATGAAAGTTCTGCAAATGATTAGATCTGATCAAAGAATATACCTCCGCTGATATATTTTTTTTTTCCAGATCCTTAGTTAAAGGAAGAAATCTCTGTTAATGTCCATATTGTGCATCATCTTTAGGTTTTCGTCCATCAAGTGCAATCCCTGTAGATTATATTCTCTTCACACGAGAGCTGGCTGATTTGACTAAGCCCGTTTTGCAGGTGGAAGCGGAACCGGCACTTGGTCGACGTGACGGAGATATATAATGACCTAAGACGGGAAAAGAACCGACGGCTTTTCAAGCTCTCCTATCTCATCCTACTGGTGGTGATCGAAATATTCTGGTATCACGAGCAGCGTTTTGTTCACCAAAAAGAATTAGCAACTTATATGGGCTTTGGAGATGTTCTGATCGAAGTCGTTCTCTTTCGTATGTGCATTAGGATAATCTGGAGCAACTCAGATAATATGCATTGATCAGGAGCGGCGAGACATGCCCATGTAAGTCACTGCTGCTCCTGTTTCCTTCAATGCTGAAGAAAGATATGTACTTTTGCTGGGCGGCGGAGGAAACCCAGATGATTCTGGGCACCGTTCTTGATAACATTGTCCTATTAGTCACCTGCTGTTTTGACAGTAGTCTCCTGATCCAGCGCCCATCAAATGATTGCTGGCCTCAAACGAGGAAAAGGGACGCTATTTCTCGAGATACATGCCCGTGGCTTCGAGAATTACTGGTGATGTTCGATGGGTATCGCCGGCGGCCTCTCGAGTTCTTCGAGCGTTCGACTAAGGGAAGCGGATAAGCGGGCAAAAGGAAATGCTTCTCAGCTTCAACGGTCCGTTTTCAAGATGTTACAACATGCAAAATAGCTTCGTGTAGTCTATTCTAAGTGTGAGTTATTTTGCCTTCCAAGATAGTTTGTCAAATTGCTTTGAATACATCAATGTCTCAAAGTCTTTCAGCTAATTAAACGTGTAGTTGAACTTAATCAACGTCACAATTTAGGGGCCACATTACATTCTGGCCACACGACTTTTCGGGTTTTTGCAAAATCGCCCCCCCCATGTTTTGATTTTGTTATCTGCCCTTGGTACTTCAAAATTCTTGTCAATTGATCCATTGATTTGATAGGATATCTGATGCCGAAATGTGATAGAAAATTGATTAAATAAGAATTAGAATTGATAGAAAAATAAATCGTTCTGTCATATATGATATCAAAATTAATGTATTAAAATTTGCTTTTACGAAACCCTCAACACCCTTTTATATGGTGTTAAAATGAGAAATTTAATTATAATACGAAACCTAATTAAAATTGAAAACCAAATTTCAACTCATTTTAAGTACGCCAATTTTGAGTGCATCAATATCCATATTTATACACAACCCTGGCTGATAATGAAAAAATGACTAGATTAATAAAGTTAATAATCCATGCATTCACATATGCTAGTGTCAGGGACTTACATATTCCGCGGCCGCAAAGGCCCGTGTGGCGCCTGGGAGGGTTGAGGCCTCCAGGCTAGCCTTCTTCCTGTAGTTATTCTCAGGAACAATACGGTGTATAACAACCTTATACTAGAATATGTCACACCTAGCCCAGCTCAAGGAACTCTCTTAACAAGACTTGTAGTACCCTTATGGCCCAACAATTGGTTTTGGCTGGCCATGGCCTCATTAGGAGAACGACATTAGCTCCCAACAGTTTCCAACCCCGCCTTTAGAGCTCCTAGAGATAAATTCCTAGTACAAAGCACCTTGACGCCACTCCCACACGAATCGGTTTATCATTCCTTCTGCATCCTTATCCCATCATGACAACACCCTCAACTCCACCCATAAGGGTACATGAGTACATGAGAACTTCCGTTTGTGACATAGGGATGTATGCTACATGAAATGTCGATGTAACGATCTACCTTGGGCATAACTTTTGCTTCATTCTTATCTATAAGTTATGTGAGTACTCTTAATTAACATAGTTGATGTTTCGATGTCATATATATATATATGTAGATATTATATCATAACATGCATGTGATTAATCCTAAAAGTATTCAAAAACAAGTCCTAAACTCTATTTGTGGCATGTAATGAAGTCCTACGCTTCTCAATTTTGAGCAATCTAAGGCTTCAAGCAAAAAATCTCTATGCGGCATCATCAAAGGCTGCCACGTAATTGAGAAGTGGTGACTATAAAATCGTGATTGCTTGTTCGTAAAAAACATCTTAAATTGAAAGGTACATAATTTTATTCATTTCGCGCACATCATGTGCTTATGTGGAGCTTCATCTTAACCAGTCTCTTTTTAAAACTTAGTTACCTTGTACTTTTTGTTCCTTAAGGACCATAACTAATATTATATATAGATAACATATAATTAAGTCGTAAAACTTATCAAATTGATATAATTAAAGTCCCTGGACCCCTCTCTTAACTTTGACTAATTGAGCTTTGCAATTATGCATCAAAGTGGTTGTTGAAGGTTGGCCGAGTCCATGAAAGCCACCCCGCCTCCCCCCCCCCCCCCCAAAAAAAATGGTTTCTTACTTGTGTTTGCTTATTCCTTGAGAAAAAGGTTGTGATTTTGATTGTAACACTCTAAGAGAGTTAGAGAGTATTGTGAAGTTATCATACACAATATTATAAACACAAACGTAAATGTGCACATATATAGATATGGGTGGTCGATTTTAGGTTGATAGGAACGTTCCTTGTTAGGATCGGTTCATAGTCTTTGAATTCGAGAATCAACCTAGTTGATCCTAGAACCGGCTTGTAACCAAATCGATAGGTTCTAGTAATCAACCCAAAACCAGTTTTTTTCTTCTTATTTTTTGTTTCATTTTGTTATATATACATTAAACATGCATGATTTCTTCTTCTTCTTGAGGTTAATATGTAAAACATATTCAATTTCAACATTTATTTTCTATTATAAGAAAAAAAGTAAAAGAACTTACAAAGGTTTTGGATTAAACCAGTTCAAAATCAATTCGATTCCACATTTTATCGGTTTCAAGTTTCAGGTCTTAGATTTTCAGATAGAATCGGTTTGTTTAAGGCATAGAGTTTGGAATTGAACTGGTCAAGACTAGTTCCCGATTTTTGGAATCGAGAGACAAAGTGGGTTAGTTTTCGGGTTGAACCGGCCCATTACCCCTACTTGTAAAGTGAGCTATAGTCCCTCATAGAAATATAAAATTTCATAGGTAAGTACTATAAAAAATTTCAAGCATCACATAAGTGGATTCCATCGTTTTATATTGAGCGGTTAAAACCAGGAGAGTAAAGCAGGTCGAGTGGAAAAGCCGAACCCCTATAAATTGTTTTGCGATCCCTTTTATCCCTTGCACACTTTGCAATTATGTCGATAAAAACGTACTTGCTTCGCATCACATATTTCCGCTATAACAATCACCGTTTCATCATATTCACTCTGTTTTGCACTTAAACACGAACATTTCTAAAATTCTAATGGCATTCCATTCACTTCCCTCTTAATTGTTAAGCTCAATCCATTTCAATTTTCTTTAATTTCATATATCTATGAAGAGCAAAGAGATCTTCTTGTTAAACTCTCTTGGAGTCGCATGTTTCGATGGACGAGTTTCATTTCCAGCTTATCCAGAAAGTCAACGATGCTTCACGTGAATGTCAAGTTTGTCAACAAGTTGATGTAGGACTAACTTCGAAAGTGCAAATCGTGATTACATAAATGGCAGATTTCACATGTTGTTCTTGAAAGAGCATGTGCTTGTTCTACTTCCTTATGTGGCTGATTTTGCTTGTGCCTATTACAATTTGGTCCCCGGCTTAGTAAACGTGCTATGAAGATCTCTAGTAGTATTTAGCATCCCTCTGATAGTATTTTCTAATTTGTAACAAGTATAAGACAAAAAACGTCAAATTTAGAGTATAGAGAATTATTACTAGATGCAAGAGAGAGAGAGAGGGGAGTAAATTAATTAATATTTCACTTAAAATGTCGTTTTGTAAATTGGACCGAAATGACGTCATATAACCCATGGAGTTAATTGACGAGCTAAATTGTCATAAATTGTCAATAGGCATGTAAATGAAATCGAAATCGTATAATCAATTATCAATTATCAATGGGAGAACGTGTTTATCACAGGACAATTTTAATGAAAATGCATCAATATATATTTAAACATCTCCAAGCAATTTTCCACTCGCGAGCTTTATTTGGTATAGAAATATTTAAGTATTTCTAACCGATATCCCGCTCAAATTTTACTTGGCGCGTCTGTCCAAACTGGCGGGTTTCTCGATCTCGACTGGTTAAAAAACTAAACCTCCATTAAAGTGCGTTTCCAAGGGAATAACCTTCTCGAGATAATGTAAGACATATACAAGACTGATTTCGAGCATGTCAAGTTTTTCGATCGATCGAGTTTACTCCGATGGATATTCACTTCTTACCGTCTTTGGTTTTCTTGTAGCTCTAGCCGGTTGCATGGGGCCTATTGTCTCCCATGGGGACGGAAGTGAGCTTTGTGGAGACAGATTTGGAGGCCAAATTGATGGATATGATTAAATCATGGGGGCCAAAGTTTGAAACGGGGGTGGAATCCATAAAGCGCAGAATTGAAGTTTCCTGAGAGAGAGAGAGGAGTACAAACAAAGAAAAGAAAAACAAACAAATCGAACTGAAAAAAGAAGAGAGAGAGAGAGAGAGAAGGTGAGGGTTAGACTTTTGCACTACAGGCAGAGCAGGTCTCTGTAGATAGAGAGAGAGAGAGAGAGAGAGAGGAGCAAACCCTCGAGTCCCCGAAATGTCAGACAGGGAGGAGAAGAAGAAACTGAAGACCCAACAACACTCTGCTTCACCACTCTCGATTCCTCACTCTCTCTCTCCAATTCACTGAGAAAAATTCAATCTTTCTCTCTCCCTCGGTTGGAAATCTTTCTTTCTCTTCTTCCGCTTTCTTGAGATGAATCCCAACAAAGTAGAAGACGACCTTTTCCACCACCACCACCCCCATCACCACCATCACCACCACCACGACCTGGGCCCACCTCCGCTCTTGCCCCACTCTCAGCCGTCCATCCCCCACCCCGATCCCCCCGACGAACCCACCTTCTCCCTCCCCGAGAGCGTCCTCTTCCGCACCTCCGACACCGACTCCCCCTCTCCCTCTTCCGACAACGATGACTCCGTCTCCCAACCCTCCTCCTCGGCCGCCGTTCCCGCCCAGGGCTGCGGGGGGGACAAGAATTCCCACCATGCCCTCGCGTACATTAGCCCCGAGCCCCACATCTCCTCCCAATTCTACACCTTCAACGCCGAGTCCCACTCCCTCATGATCCAGTGCATCCTCGAGCAACGCCTGGCGACCCCCGCCGAAATTCGCGCCGCCACCCCCGGCTCCGTCCTCAAGTCCTGGCGCGCGGTGTGGAAAGACCGCAACGAGGACACCGCCTACCTCACCGCGTGGAAACGCATCCAGGAGAAGCTCGCTGCCCATGTCGACCCTAGCTCTGGTAATAAGTTCTTGTACTTCAAGAATAATTCCCAGCAGTTCGTTTCGCATATCAATCAGTGGCAGGATATTGTTATGAGTTTCCATGGGGATGCTGATTTGAAACATCTGGGGCTGAAGGAGACCATAGAGAGGATTAAGCAGGTGTGGACCGTAGGTGCCAAATTTTATGGGATCCCCGAGAGTTTCATT
The DNA here is from genome assembly GCA_019926035.1 of Melaleuca alternifolia. NCBI lineage: Eukaryota > Viridiplantae > Streptophyta > Magnoliopsida > Myrtales > Myrtaceae > Melaleuca > Melaleuca alternifolia. The sequence goes on from JAGKPW010000079.1 coordinate 1,518,022, forward strand.
AGGGTTTGTGTTGCGGCATGCCTGGTGTGTAATAGTTCATCGCCTGGGTCCGCGATTAGGAGCAAGCGCCGTAGGTTTGAGTATACGGAGTCGTTTGATGTGCCTGCGAAGGAAGTGCCCACTAGGTTGCAGCAGCTGGCAAAGAAGCATAAGGTTGTGCTTTGCATTAGGCAGAAGTACATTAGGTATAAGCCATTCATGGCTGAAGTAAAGGATTATGCTTGTCACAGGGCAGGGGAGCCCGCGACGAAGAGGTCGAGGATGTTGAAGAGGGAGCCTTATGTATCAAAAAGATGTGGGTGTGGTTTTCGTATTAGGGCAATCGTTCCCATTGCCAATTATAATGAGAAGGATAAGACTTTTGTGTATCAGGAGGAAGGTATGGCGGTGTTTAAGTTGTATGCTGTGCATTCAGGCCATGAACCGGGACCATTGGATGGAAACGCAAGGATCATGCACCGTGTTGTTGGGCACAAGAATGGGCTTTTAATGGATCAGGACACTGTTTATGGGGTGAGTGAGGAGATGGAGAATGACGGGTATGGGTTGACTGGGAAGGATGATGGAGATCTGCAGTTTTTGGTTTCGCAGCAGTTACAGGAAATCAAAAAGGAGCTTGGGTCGTTGGAAGGAAGAATTTATAAACTGCCTCAAGAGCTATTGGGTTCGGTGTCTCATGAACTGTTTGATATTGCCAATAGAGTTAGAAGAATAGGTGAAGAAGGACCAAAGTCTGTTGGATTAATTTCAGACAAGCCAAGTTCAGATGATGTGCTGGTGTGTGACAATGACATGGCTCATTGGGGTGATCCTCACTCTGAACAATTATATGGGGGTGGAAAGGACACAGAATTGATAGATGATGATGAAGACAGTTTTGGACGGACTCTTGGGGATGTTGTCTCTTGGGATCAGATAAGGACAGACTGTACTAGTCAAAAGGATCTGATGGCTGAGCCTTGTAAACCTGAGAAGTGGTTGAAGTGCAGTGACTTCGATGATAAGAGCATACTTGATTGCGAAGATACCAAACTAGGTAAGCCCATAAGACATGATGAAGGTCTTGTTGGAGATGAAAGCCTTGTTGGTATACAGGTCGATAGCTTTTACCAAGAAAATGCTAAATGGTATGATTCTCCTTGTGGGTTGGACACTGGTGCAGATTGTGGGGATAGTGGATTTAGGCATGAAGAGATTGTGTAGCATCCTCCAGTGCTGCATGAATCCCGTCTAACTTAGTTTTGGGACTATTGTTTGCCTATTCATCCCTTCTCAAAGTTGGAAGTGGGTTGTAAATTTCTGTATACACTACATTGGGTTGTCTCACATGCTTTTAGGTGACTTGCTGCTTGTGTCTCTAATTAGTCCTGTAAAGTAGAGCCAAATTGGGTTCCTATGCACATACCCTTTGTAACTACTTATTAACTCTGTCGCTTTCTCTCTTCTAGTCGGTTTCTTCCCATACTAAATATGAGTGACTCTATCTTGTTAATTGGCGTTATAACTGTTGTACCTGTTATATGTGTCATGACTGCTCTGAAGCTCTTCTGGTATTCTGTCAATCTCTCTTCTTTTGCCTGTTATAACGTTTGTCTCATCCACTGGTCATCTAGCTATTGTCGGACAGTGACATGTGACTCTGGATCCTAAACCACTACTCGTCTTTGGTTGTGTTGCAACTTTATTGCTAACTTTTTTTGGTGTTGCGGTAAAGAAGGTTATGTGACAAGATTCTTTGCTCTTGGTATGGATTATTAAGTTGATGTCACTTTGCTGGACATGTAATAATCTGTAGCAGGATTGGTTGGCACTGTTTTCTGGATTTGTCTGGCGTTGTTACCATCTTATAAATACATACATATATGAATGGCCCTAAATGACAAAGCTTGTGCTTTCAACCCTTAAGGAACTGTCAGTTTGTATTGACAAGTTCAATCTTATCCCGGAGATTACATCAGCAATTCTTATGGTCACTTCATTACAGTGGCTTAAATTGGAAGCATGGTTTGATAACTTTGGGGCATTGAGATTAATGTACAAGTCAGGAGAAAAGCGATACCTATAGCTGAGTGCAATACATTCTATTCTCATTTTCACTTAATTGTCACTAATATCAGTTCTGCTTGTGCTAGTGCTTCTTGGCTCTCTGTCTTCTGAAGAATATAAAACGCCTGACTTATGTTGTCATAGTTGTCAGAACTAATTTGCCTTAGATTTGCTAATGCGATTAACCACGCTTTTTTTCCAATAGACTGTTGAGCTTCTGAGACCTATAAAATCATTTGTCAGATGCATGTGGATTTTGCTGATGGCATTTTTGGTGTCGATGTTGGGGGCCATGTGTACATTTGCTTCTCCCATGAAGTGTCTAACCAGTCTATGCGCGTTTTGCACCTCTTGGTGATTTTCAATGCTACTTCCGTAGACTCTGATTTTATCATTAAAGAGAGAGAGAATAAGCAGCACGTGGACATTATTATTCTTTTTTTGGTAAGGACATGGACATTATTATTCTATTGCTGAGTAATTACAAATCAAATCTTTTTTGAGCCGTATTTATGTAAAATAGAATCATTTTATCTGGATTTCTTTTGAGAACCATTGCTTGTGAAAAGTACAGGATTTTTGCCGATGGTGATACTGTGAATTTACTTTTCAGAAAAAGGAAAAGGAGGAAGATTATTGCAGATCAATGATTCTGTGTACACCCATTGCAAAGGTCTTTTTTTAAAAAAAAAACCACTTCATGAGCCTGGATATTTAGCACCTTTTACTCATAGAAAATAAGCAAAAGGGAAGAGATCATTTAATCATCTAAGTGTCCATCGTAGGGGATGCAATCTGAAGAAAGCTCGGAGGCTTAATTTAATTCATGCAAACGGAATTTGTTTTTATCTCTTCTATCTACTTTTGTACATGTGCATTACCCCATCGCTTACTCATTTGCTACATTCCTCAGAAGCTTTGGGGGCATTATTACCATGTCTTCCTCATATAAATGAGGTATTTGTGACGGCAGTCAGCAACCCCATTGAAAGAAGTGATGTCATGTCCTTTTGTGGAATATGCAGGAAAGGAAGAACTTGAAGACTAATGAATTAATGTGATTTCTACTGTTTAACTTGGAGACATGTTTGTTCTTAGTCTTACTTCCTAGTTCTTGACCATAGCTTTTTACGGAAGTTTACGTGCCCTTTGAGAGGCTATCGCACTCTGCATGAGTGAGCATCACACTGCACTTTCAGTGACCATAGCTTGTTGCTGATGTCTCCTTTTCCTTCTTAGAGGAGGTTAGTGTTGGTGCTTCCTCTGTGGGTTTGGGTTTTAAATGTTTGGTTCAAATATCACTTTGATGCCCTTTTGTCCATTAGTAGACTCGGACTATTTCTGCAGATCTATATCCCAAAGAGATGTAGTGGATGTACCGCATTAGAATGAGTATTTGCTATTGCCGGTTGAACTTTTGCTCTAACCATCAGTCGTCTTTATCTTGTATTTGAGATTGACAGTCATGTACCCCAAAGTATGGTTTTACCACCACAGTAGATTGACTATACATTTGTTTCAGTATGAGGTTCTTAACCAGGAAAATTCCTGCAAGCTAGTGACAGCTATATATTGGTTCAGGATAACTTCTGACAGGTATATAGCATCCTATCCTTATTGGTTCTCAATCAGGTAAGCACTTGATGTGTATGTCCTCTATAATTCTATCTCTTGGACATATGGAGCAATTGGTTTGCAAAGCCAGATCCTATTATTTTGTTTGATGTTTCTGGTATTGTGTTTATCCTGGAACATTGTTTTGCCATGTATTACTCTGATTATATAGTTTTGGAGTCTGGAATTGTACAGTTTTAACCACATCCTTTGCACATTTTCTTCTATTTCAATTATCATCTTTTCTCATCACTTAGCTCTATTGCAATTAAAGTTTCCTTCATCGTGCTTAATTTGTTGTTGAGTATGTTTGTGTTATACTTTGTTCGTCTCTCATGGTAGTCGTTTCTTTTTTGTTGTGGGATTTTATGTGCTGGGGACAAGTTATGAACTGGTCTTTTGTCATTAAGATTAATGGTGATGTTTGTCTCGGTTTAGTGATGATGCTCTTGATGATATATGTTATGAGAAAAGGTGTACGGGGAATGAAATTGTCGTGATTTCCAGAGTATCAGACTCCCTCTTTAATTAGCCAGTGTGTGAGACTAAAAAACAATATAAGAATATGCAACTTTTGAAGGTCACTGTAATGTCCATATGGTTAGCCTTCTGGGGTAAACATAGTCATGCATCCTTCTGTTGTAATGCATGTTGTAATGCAGACCAGCTTTGTTCCTTTGGCTAAGCATGCATATCGTTGCTTCCTTTCAAAGAGAACAGAATATTTCTGTTGAGCAACCTCATATGGTGCAACAGATGGGCCTCGGCTTGGAGTCGTGCCGGATTTGCCTTTCTTGATTTCAAGATTCGGAGTAACTGGTAAGTCCCAGCTTGTAAACCCCTACTCGACAAGTTATCTAGTCATGTACTGAGTACAATGTTATTTATACGTTAGAATAATGTAAAGTAAGCTACAGAGAATTTGCCCTTGCCCTTGTTATCTTAGTTTTAGTTGCTATTAATATGTGCGGGATTCCTTCTCATTCGTTATGCCAAACCGCACAACGTTTGTGAAGCACCCATGGGCTTGCATGAGCAGAGGGATTTAGAAGACTCAGATTCCTGGCAACTTGGCCATCGTTGCTGCAGTAATTTCCAGCCTTTTGCGTTGATTTCACAGGGTTTACGCTATTTCCAGCACGTCATGTAGACAAGAAAGTGAAAAGAAAGAAAGAAAGAAAGACAAAGTTCGACACTTTGAGAGAAAAGGGGTTGATGATTTGATCTATTTGAATGAATGAACCTGCGAAACAAGAAAAAATATTGGGTCCAGATTCCGAAGGCGATAGATAGGGAAGAGACATATAATGACTTGTGTAGTTATGAATCGCGACTTAACTCGAATAGATTAATACAAATGGATTTCCGATGGAATGTTCTGATAGTAGCTGAGAGATTCTACGATCAATCAGAATCGTTTTTCTCCTCTATCTCTCTCTCTGTGCAGTCGGACTCAATAGTCATCGGTCCTCCGAAGGATATGGTTTGCCTATCTGGTGAAATTGCTTGGAATGCCACCATCACTCTTCCGAAAGCATAATTCTTGCCTTCCCCTCTCCTTCCGCTTTGGAGCTCATCCATTCGCCGGGTGATTCCTTGCTTTCACGTTCTATCGTTTGCTTGTTGTTTTAGGCCAGCGCCACCCGGATGGGACCAGACCCCTCATGCCCCGGCCCTTGACCGGGCAAAGCTGCCCACCTGAAGCACTCCCTATGATCCACAGCTCATCTCGTCTTAAGTTTCTGCAATTCCAGTGCGAAGATCCAAAGCCCATGGCAGCGTCCATCGTGCATGCAAGTGCCGGATGGGCTTATGCATATTCGCCACACACGACGCAGGACTGAGGCAGCTTCCTCCCTAATTTAGAGCCGAATGTCGTCCAAATAGATAAAATATGCCGACCCTATACTTAGAAAAAAGGAAAACGATGGAAATATTTAAAGTGAACTTCGCAAGAACTTTGCAATTATTAATTTTTATTCGAAATCAAAGGTTATAAAAAATATTAAGAAAAATATGTAATTCGAATAGAAAAAAGTTATTTAAAATGTTAAATGGTAAATCCCAAAGTTCTCACATGCCATATTTTCCCCCTTAAACTTGGGAGGTGGGGGTTTAGAACTCCTGCTCGCCGCTCACGTTCCACAAGGTCAACAGTTCGCAATCTCTCTGTGGATCACTGGACCATATTCACTGATTGACAGAGTAGGAAGTGATTAATTAATGAATTAACTGATTAATTAATTGATTAGTGCAACTCCTATGCATCTTCTAAACATCTGTAGCCTGGCGTTGCCTCCTCCCCTTTTTGACCCCCTTTTTCGCTGTGTTTCTATCATTTGATGAGACCTTTCTTTCCTCAAGCTTTTTTGAACTCTGATGGATCGCACCCGAAAGAGCTGTCTCCCCCAACTTTTCAAATTGACATCTCACGATTTCGAGATACCTGTCATTTCAACAACCCCTTTGTTCTTAATCTAGAACAGGTGACATTGAATTAAGGTACGCATGTCTTTGTCTGATGCCTTGGGCGTGTGTTTGACCGCACGAGCGAAAGAAGGGGGACAAAGTGGGCCCTAATTGCAAATTGGTTTCTTGACAAAGTCATGCGAGGAATTGGGTTCCTTTTATCAAAAACTTTGGGCAGTCCCAATCTTTAATTAGGAAAGGAGTACGACTTAATTATACTTCTTAATTGTGATTATGGGCCATGTTTGGGTAGGCATTGCCCTAGATTTCTGGGCGATTGTTTCTTGAAGTCCCAACATGCAAGACTATTAAAATATGCATTTATTCCTCATGGCTTTTGACCACACTTCTTTATAGAAAGATGGGTTACTTTGTTGTGTTTCTCTAGGTTTCCTTGTAGATTAACGCGTCTTTGTGCTGTACTAATTATGCAGTTGTGAAAATTATTAGGGATGAGCCGTCGTCGTGGATATTATATATGAGTGCCGATGCTTTTAAACATAGTTTACTCGCCTTTTCTTTTTCTAATGTGTAATCTTAATGGGACTTCTAATGGAACGCGATTAATAGCTCTTGTTCATGTGTCATAGGACAACAAGCCGTACTTGACTATTGAAAGCTAAAGGTGGATCTAGAAGCAGTTGCTTTATTAGGACAAAATTATCCAAAAAATTATAAACCTATTGTACGGCAGCAGATTATGTCCTAAACTTTTAAATTTGACAAATTTAATCCTAATTTTTTTTTACAATTTTTTGGTGTAGTTATTTTGTCTGATTTTGACTAGAAATCACTTGAGGGGAAATCATCTCATCATTACAGATAATGATGAGCATGGGTCCTAGGTAGAGCTGAGAATTAGATTAGACCGATCCTAAAAATTAGTTTGGTTCTCGATTCTAAAACTCTTCAGTTCGGTTCATGGTTCCCAAGCAACAACCGAACAAGAAATAAAAGAAAACTGAATAACTGGATTAAAAATCAGAGAAACTTGACTAGACCAAGGTAACCCCAAATCTAGTAGTATCTACAGATCTTCTTCAACAAAATTTTCGGAATTTGGAACATCATTTTGTTACCAAATGTTATTCTGTATATTCTTCCATTACTAGAATTAGTTTCAAGCATTCTCTAGTGCAAGTAGAAGATATATATCTATTATAATTCACCTGCAACACATATGTACATTCACTATAGGAGAGATCCCGTGTACTATGCAATTCAGAAAACTCAAGTTAACTAATCACAAATTTTTTACATGTGTTTCTACCTTACTCTTGAATCATCTCCTTTCAATTATCCGACTTGACAATATAATACGACTTCTCTTGTTAAGTTTGACAGATCAATTCACTTATAAGTGGTTCTATTTGGGATTAGTTGACTTGTTGATGAGCTCTATCCATCTTAAGGGGAACTTTTGTTGGTGCTTTGATTTTCATTTAGCTTGACTAAGAATGAAGCAAAAGAAAAAAAGAAAAAGAAAATAAAAAATGAAACAAAGAAAGGGATCGGCTGGTTCTGAAGTAAACCCTGCCGGTTTCAAGATATACAAAATAGGTTTTAGGTTCCAAAAATCGATAACCAGTCCTACTAGGATGGTTTCAAGTGGATCATGAACTTAACTTGATACCACTCACCTCAAATTAGAGAGATCTTGTGAATAGGATTGAAAGATGGTTTGAGAGGTCATTGTACCAATTTTCTTTATATATTATGCACAAGTATCTCTTAAATCAAATTTGAAATTTAATTTAAGCATAGCTGATTCAGTTCTCACTAATCTAAGTGCATCCGTGCTGATAGATCCTCAATAATGATAGGTGACCTATCAAGCAAAAATTGGAAGATGATAATCTAAATCACAATAGATCGTCGCATAACATGAGGTCACAACACGCTTGAAGCGCAAAGACAAAGGGTTAACCTGTCTTACGGATGAAAACATAACGGATGATTACGAAAGAAACCCTAGTTTACGAATCGAATTATCCTTATTTAGATAACTCCAAGAAAAAGTAAATGATATCTACTAAATTATAAAAATACATATATAAGATATTTTTGGGTAATTAATAAAAAGGAAATAAATTACACAAATGTATAAGAGAAATCGATATGAATAATATGTTCGAGTGCCGAGTATGAACTACCAAACAAACTAATAGACGCAAACAAATATTAACACTAAATTTTCATGATTATTACCAATTCAGTCCTAGATTAATTATACACATGTTAATTCCATTCTGAACATTTCGATTTTATTAATATAGTCCTAAATATTTGCTTTGAAATTTAATATAATCCTTCCGATCAATTACTGTCAGAAATCATATCGAGCGTTCGGTCATCGTAGACTAAACTACGTGTCATGTTGAGTTATATAACTTGTGAATCGACCGCATCAATCTTGTGGAAATTGGCTAGAGGACCGCATCAAAATTTCATGTGAAATTGAGAAGTTTAGAGCCGAATTGATAACGGTGCGATAGGCTTATGACTGGACCGATTAGTATAGCCTAAATTATCCCCGCAAAAAGAGAGGATCAATTTATCAACGCGTCCAACAAGTCACCACAAAAAGAATCGCTGAATTAACTCCTTGCTCCCTGAAGTCGCATTAGAACGTCATTTCAACGACGCGCACGTGTAGGTTCGTCTGGGTTGAGTGAAGCTCATGCCTCTGCTCCCTTGACGCGATGCAAAGACCGGACCACCTCCGGACGGCGCGGTGGAAGCTGCCTTACGAACCATTAAAGAATCCCCTGCCCCCTTGCCTTTTGACCATCTTTTCGTTGAAAATTAGGGGAAGATGATTCCTAGAAACTGTTGCGCGGTCCGCCCGTGTTGCTTCTTTTCGACGTTCGTGTTTTTCATGTCTTAGTCTGCTACAGGTTCTGCTTCGAGAAATGCAGAAAAGAAGAGCTCGGCGGAGGGTTTGCATCGCGACACGCACATACATCAAATGACACGACGGCATAATATTTGTGAAGCGGCATATTTTCGCAACACTGTTAGTGAATGTGATCTTCGGGTTTAAAGTTTACCACGAAGCAGCGTTCTGTGTTCCTTTGTTATGATCGGCCGATTGGTGACAGAGGAGATGGGGCTAGATTGCTGATGCCACGCTTTGGACGCGGGACTTGGCGCGGTGACTTTTATGGTCGGCCCGCTCGTCGATGATAGGACGTGGGATGCAATCCACATCCTCCTCTCATCACCGATGCATGGAACCGAGAACATATGAAATGAGTGGCAGACGGACAAAAGATTACTGAGTGCTTTGAGAAGTGAAGATTATGATCTTTAGTTGAGTTAATCTTATAAAAAAAAAGCATGTTGTCCTTTGATATCTGTGCTGCGGTGGTTTTAGCACAATGAAAATCCAATATTTCAAATAAGGAAGATTCCCAAAAGAAAGTTTAAAGCAGAGCAGGCTACCATATCTAGTTAGACCACTTTCATTCAAAAAATTCAGATCAATAAGTTATGTCCCAATTATATTGATTGACTTTGAGCATGTCCGACGTGGGACTTCGTCTACACCCCCTCACACATGTACCACAACGGTTAGTGAGGCGTTGTTATAGATGTATCAATGACATCAAATGTGATATACTTTTCTCTTATTTTGATGCGGCGAGTAATATCATTGTGTTTATTAACATATCAAATTAAAACTTTAGACCGTGGGTCTCATAAGAAGAGCAGAGATTTGAATGCTAGCATGGACTAGGTGCGGGTACACTTGAATTCGTGGTAGATTTGTTTAAGCCAAGGAGCCACCACTTCTTAATTTGAAAAAGGTCCATCTTATTAGAAAAATATCAACCTAACACCTTAATGAACCACCAACTTTAGCTGTAGTTCAAATTCTGTCGTAAACAATTCTTCGTTTCATAGAAAACCCTCCACTTGATCCAGTTTTAATTTTCCTTTGTCTCATAAAAACTATAAACTTTAGGTGCAATCGTAATTCAACCCTAAACTTTTTTTTTTGTCTCATGAAAAGTTACAAACTTTTATTTGAGGTCCCCATCGAAAGTCCCCTTTAGTGATGTGGCATTTGCACATCGTTACTAAAACTTTTTCCCAAATTGATCAAGAATTTGTCCTTTAGAGATAAATTTTCATGTCGCCTCAAATGATGTTTTATTGGATCTGAAATTTGGCTTAGTCAGAGCACCTACAATTGGCTTTCTTAAATCGTTTTTACTCTTAAAAGTTCCTTTCTTCTATCTTGTTTGAGGATTTCGATTTTGCCCTCAATCTTCAATCTCTCGTGCACAAGAGTTTCATCTCTATCTGTCAGAGACCTCACACTCGAGATTCTTTGTTTGAGATGCTTGAATGGCTGGTTTAGGATTTAAATGGAGGGTTGATAGGTAGATATATAATTCAAGTAAAAGTTCGTGATTTTTTATGTGACAAAAAAAATGTAAAACTAAGATTGAGACTAAATTCAAAGTTTGTAATTTTTTTTTTTGGGACAAAAACAGTTTAAGAGTAGAATTGAAATTAAACCAAAAGTTAAAGGTTTTTTAGACATTAGGCCGAACAATATCCCCTTTGCTTAGGATTCCATAAGAGGCTTGACTGTAAAGTTGAAACTTCTACCTATTTTCTGATTTGGCGTGTCCATTGACAATCCGAAGCTCTCCTCATTTGTCGATCCAAAGCACCCCCATTCCCAACATGGACTTACAAATCGTGGGGCCTATTCTCCCCAAAAGAAGCGATTAAAGAATTATGATTATTCTGATTACGGGCTCCATTACTAGGTTGGCACACCTTGAGTGCACTGAAAAATGTTCTATCCATTTCCTTTTAGGCTTTATTTTTTTCCTGCAAAATATGAATAATTATAAAAATATTATCCTAAAAATGATTGTGTAAATGGTTTAGGAAAAATTTTAATGAACGGAAAAAATATGTCTATCGTCCACGAAAAATTTTAGACGTAAATTTTTGTAGATAATGACAACATTTTTCATTGGCTAATTATCTCAAGTGATAGAATTATCTTTTTTTTAATATTTTAAATAATTCATTTTTTGTCAAATAGATGGAGCCTTAAAATCCCATGATTATGCAAAGGTACATTTGATGCTGTCCAAGTGAATATCTAACATTATACTAAACAGACTGGTAGAGAAACAAAGTTAAGTTTCAATAACATAATGTTTGATGAATGGAGAGAGAGAGAGAGAGAGAGAGAGAGAGAGAGAGAGAGAGAGAGAGAGAGAGAGAGAACTGATCTTTGTCTCAGTTTTGTCACGTAAAGTTTAGCTATCTGGGCATCCTTCATATTAATAAATTTAATATTTAGGATCAGTCTTCCAAAGGGGACATGGGTGGGCCACGCACTACCAAATCTTAATATTAAGCACATCAACTTCCTAGAGCAATGGTAGGGAATTCGGGGCAAGATCCGATTTTGCTAAGCCTACAGTGTACAACTTTGAGGAAAAGATGGAACATGGGGAAAGCTAGATCAGTCCATAATTGTTTTCCTGAATCTTAAAAATGAATTTTTGGATTCGGAGACATTATGACATGCATTTTATGTCAAAGAGGAATGAAGAAGAAGAAGAAGAAGTAGGATCCATCCAATTGCTCCGAGTGCACTCCAAGATGGATACCCAATTTATGAATACTTGTTTCATTTCTCAGCAAACTCTTTTTAATTAATGGTATTCGCATGACATAAGCCCTTGATTTCATTTTTCATATGTGACTTTTTATGCACAAAAGAAAACTGTGCAAATGATGTTGCTTAGACGTGAGAGCTTCAAATATGTCGTCTTCATTAATATGGCACCTCTTTTGTAACTCTCAAAATTTCTTTGACCATTTGTGCAAATGATATGACTTAAACATGAGAGCTTCAAATATGTCGTCTTCATTAATATGGCATATCATTTGTAACTTTCAGAATTTCTTCGTATTGACTTCTTTCTATATCTCGATTCTTGAACAAATGGTCGTTACTTATTGAATCTTTTTTTGAAATTTTAGTTGTGAGATACAAGAAGTGGAGAATTCTAGTCGAGATGTATCGATTAAATCTCTTCATGTATTTTTGAGTCGAAAATTTAAGGATATATTATTAATTTTCACTGTTATATGCTCTTGGTTTGGAAGCATTTGGCAACAATCCCGTTGAAAAAACGAGCACGTAACGGTTGAAAAAGAAATTAAGGACACGTGTCTTTCATTGTGGAGAGATTTGCTTGAGTGGAAAATAGGCTGGAAAAGATTTTCATGAAAATAAAAGTAGTTGAAAATGGGCCTGTTATGTAACATCGCCTGTTTGCTTCACGCAAACAGCTAAAGCAAGTTTGCTTTATCGCGTGGCTTTAAAGACTCCTATCATTTTAATTTCATCCCTCCATCGTCATCTTCATAACCCCCCACAGAAACAACAAAGGAACCAACCGAACCAAACCCTAAAAACCCGGCTCTTGCTCTTTCCGTCGAGCTCCCTCACCTCCTCCAAATGACCCCACAAACCCCCATCATCAGATCATAAATCCACTCAGACAGATGAGCTCAAACCCTAGCTGCAGTGCCTCCGGCGGGGACGGGACAGCGAGCACCGTCGCCGGCGGACCGTGCGGAGCATGCAAGTTCTTGAGGAGGAAGTGCATCCAGGGATGCGTTTTCGCGCCGTACTTCGATTCGGAGCAAGGAGCGGCTCATTTCGCGGCGGTTCACAAAGTTTTCGGGGCAAGCAACGCTTCGAAGCTGCTGCTGAACATCCCAGCCCACAGGCGGCCGGATGCCGTCGTGGCGATATGCTATGAGGCGCAAGCTCGCCTTCGAGACCCCGTCTATGGATGCGTCGCCCACATCTTCGCTCTCCAGCAACAGGTAAAAAAATCTATTTACAGGAATCAATCCAATCTTTCACCTGCAGTGAATCAGAGACTCTTGTTCCAAGTGGTTGGCTTTTTCTCTTTTCTGGAAGAAAGAGATGATCAAGTCTAACAACATGTAGACTGACTAGTTTCTGCTATGATCAGAATCTTCAGCTTTCTAGGGTTGCAGAAACTGTAACTCGAGAAAGAAGAGTCATTGGGAAACAGCGAACATTTAGTTCATGCCGTGATATTTGGCACGAGCATTTCATGCTTCACAGAAACCCAGAAAAAATTTATGATTATTAAGTTATGCAGATCATCTGGTCGGCTGTTACAGCAATTGTGTGAGTGTCTGTGTGCTCTCGTTGGTGCGCACTAAATTTCAGTGTTCACGTATCTCGTCTTTTCACGGTTATTAAGGAAATGGTCGGTTCAACGTCTGGATGGGTTTGCCAAAAAACCATTATGCGATCATTAAATGTCTCCTTTTCTTTCCTTTCGGTTGCCTTTGTTTTCCAGATTATCCACTAATTCACAGTCAACGTTTTTGAGGCTCAAGTGCAACATTGTACTTAATGCCTGTCTGCCATCGTTTTTGTTACCCTATATAGTTTATGCACGTAAAAATGATCTGTGAAGATATTTTATTAATCTTATGCTCTCTGTGATGCCCGGTCTCTTTCTAACGTCACACATTTTATTAGCTTTTATAGTTATGTATAATTGAAACAGTTTTAGATCATGGTGGAATCCTTCATTAATGACTTGAAATGACATCTTTCTCACTATTAATTGAATTTTTGATCTAGAGTTTTTCACTAACATATACTGTGGCACGGAGAACGCATTTGCACAGGGTCCAGCAGAATTACTATTTGATTATGATTGGTGATCATTTTCTTCCATTACTAGGAAAAATAAAGACTATAGTTATGCGTTTAAGCCTAAGAGAATGCATAGGAGAAGGACCGGAAGCAGCTAGGGTAAGCTTTATTACGGTTTAAGATGTATCTAAGAACTGGAGTTGTGTATATTATGCTGCTTATAGATTTATACAATGCATATATAATACGCATCTAAAAGAAGAACATAGTTGCCAAGAGAGATATTAATGAGTAATGACTGTGTTTGAGGGTGATGGCATGCATTCATCCAAAAGTTTATAGGACGGAATACAATACATATCATATATGGAACCCACTTTTCTTTTTATGTTTCTTTTTTCAATTTGAGACATATCAACTAAATAAGTAAATAAATTTTCTTATTTTTGTTTACCATATAATTCGGCAAAGATAGGTGGGTTGTTAATTAAGCGTTTTTGGAGCATGTGCCACCTAGATTTAGTCCTCTAGATCAAGCCGAACAATTCAATTTCAAGAATTTGTGAGATTCAAACTAATGCCTAGTGAAAATATAATTTTTTTTATGGGTTTGTCCACCACATGGTCCCTAGACCAAATTCATATAACATTTTCTCATGTTTATTAGAGAGAGAAAATAATTAGTATCTCGTTTGAAACAGAGGCAACAAATTTAAATAAAATGTCTTGTCCAGCAATTTATCCCGATTATGAAATATTGTCATTTAATTCAGAAAATGTATTTGACGAACCTATAAATTTCCTTACCCAAGGCTTGTCTAATTAAAACTAAGCATATGATTCCTATGTACCAGGTGGTAAACCTACAAGCTGAGCTTGCGTATTTACAAGCGCACCTTGGACCAGTAGAGCTACCTCCACAACCGCCACCGCCCCTTCTTCCAATGCAGTTGCCGATGGCACCACATTCTCTCTCCATAGCTGACCTTCCAATTCCGTCAGCCTCCATGGCTGCCCCATACGATGTATCGTCACTTTTTGATTCGACGGCGCATCCATCTTCATGGGCTGCTGGCACAGTAGGGCGCAGGGCAATTGATCCACGTCAATTCAGCGGCAGCAGCTCATTACCTACCACCATGGGCCAAGGAGATGGCGATCTTCGAGCATTGACAAGCGAACTTCTCAGCACACAATGCCCTCCCCGACTGCCTGATGCTTCACCGTCGCTGTACACCTCTAAAAAAGACTAACCTTGATGAAGGGCTGGACGTTTGTTCAAAGCACTGCATAGCTCATACAAGCAACAATGCTTTTCTCCCATCTTGTTCTTGTGTTAGCGATCACTTCAGTAAGTGATTATACTAGTTTTTGTAACTTTTTGGTACTTGGCTTAGTTCTGTGCCTATTCTTTTTTAAGAGTTGATTAGAAACATATGAATTCGACATTGGTCGTGTTACATTAGCCCCTTAAGGCACCAAAGAAGCACAACAAACAAGAAACCGTTTTGGATGATGCCAAGTACACTCATACCAATTTATGCTATTAGTATACTAAACAACTGGTAAACTCTTGTTCAGTGCTGAATATGCTCCACTTATTAAAATTCCCGCATTCAATTTACATCGCATAGTATATTAGTTCTATATTTCGAGTTTAGTATAGATAGATAGTGTGATTCAAAAGTGTCATTGCTATAGATTGGGGGTCACCGAATGGGATCCGGATCCTCTAACAAAGTCAGAGGACCCAGAGGGGGAGGCCGTTCGATTTATGAATCGGACGGCCTCCCCTTTTTTTAAGGGTGGAGGTTTGACCAGCTTTTTTTCTTTTAAGTTGCTGGCCGTCTGATTTGAATTGGATGGTGCGATCCATTTCCGAATGGAATTGCCATCTACTATTTTGACAAACAGTAATTTGAGGCAGATTTATTCTCTTGAATGGTGTCTTCATCAACTATCTGTTTAGCCAGATTGCCAGACGTACTTTTTCTTTTCATTTTGAGTTGTCATCACATCTACTCAGAATGAGCAAAGCACTAACACTAAGCACCTCTCTAAGTCTCTGTCTCTCTCTCTCTATCTCTGCCGCTACTAAACAGTTTGCCATCTCAATTGCCGTTGCCCTTTCAATTTTGTTTATGGCAAGTTTCGCAGCTCTCTCTCTCTCTCTCTCTCTCTCTCCTCATCGACTGCAATCTATCTCGGAGTCGCCGAGCTCCGTCTCATCCCTCTCAACAAGCCAATCATATATGGCACAACCAAATGTAGCGTAGTTGTTTACGATTTCTTGACAAGATCTCAATAATAAAGTCAAAATATCCCGAAAATATATATGGTGATTGAGCGAGAAAGATCGCAAATGCAAGTGGTGTGATCCTATGGTGGTTGTGTGGCATAAATAAGCAATTATAATTTCTTCTGTGGCCACTGTGACTTAGTCGACGATGATGGCGGCAGGGGACATGGTGACCGGAGTCACAATGACTAGGAACCTAGGGAGAGTTCGGGAGGGTTTTTGACGGCCATCTATCATCTGCTATGTTTGTAATTCATATGTGACTCCCCCAAATTAACTCACTCGAGTTATTGTCTGTTTTGGTGCATCCTATGCCAAGACGATTTTGTCCTTTGGCATATAGGTAAACACCTTCTCAGGAGGTCAACCATCTTGGTAGTGCTCCCACTTGAACAAACTCAACTTTAGAGTTTTAAATCTAAGCATCATTGTTACATCAAAAGATACATTCGTGAGTTACTTCCAATTTTTACGTATATATCCCAGGCAGACACTCTATCTATTCAGTGTGCAATTCGGTTCATGGTTTACCCGTTTGGCCATCCTAGAAGCTTACTAAGAGTAGCTCCTTATCTAAGTCTTTTGGCCCCGATGGCCACTCGCCACCCTTGTTGAACCGGGTCATTGAAGGCCTATTAACTTTCATGTGGTTCATCCCTTAACCACACACCTACTAGAGGGTCCAATGCCATATTGTAACATCCTCGAATTAATTTGTTCAAGGTATTATTTGATTTGCCCATCCCATATCAAGCCTCGTGATTTTTTCCTTTGACGTATAGTTGGGCACTTCCCTAGGATGTCACCCATCTCGATATCATTCTTACCTAAGCACATTTAACTTTAAAGTTTCAAAGCTAAGTACTATTGTTACCTTACAATGTGCCATATATATATATATATATATATATATATATATATAATGCTCTCCTCCAATTTGGCATACGATTTGGTTCATTTTTGCTCCCTTCTCTTCCTAGAAACTAGTAGAAGTTACTTCTTGTCCGAGTCTTGTGGCCCCATCGAACACTCTCTGCCCTCATTGGACTAGATCGTTACAATACAAATGAGTGAGACAAGAAACAAGAACATCTAATGGAACAATAAATATGCATCGCTACGACTACACTCAATTTTAGGTAGGGGTGAGCACAATGGACCGCCCAACTCAGGAACCGCCTAGACCGAACCAAACTAGCCAGGTTGGTCCAGTTCTTGAATGTATTGGTTGGGTCCATCGGTTCCAAAAAGTGGAACCGGTTCCCTGGCGGTCCGATTCCCGGTTCCTAGTATGGCGTAACAGGACCGGACCACCTGGATCGGACCACTTGGACCAACCCCGATTTCTATATATATATATATATTATTTATAGCTTGATGTGGTATCTACTTGATAGTTTTGACCGAATCATAATACGACACAATTTCCCGATGTCTATATCAGTGAAAATCTACCAACAAGAGAAAAAAAGAATAAGTGAAGGGCTAATGGTGGCTCAATCAAAAAAAAATGATGGAATTGCTTGAACAAATGCAAAGCAGAGCAACGGTTTTGATTTTTGAACAGAATTATAAGGAACATCGGTGATATTAAGTTATCAACCCCAAAAATATAAAGACTTAGATGGACCATTCGACGAAAAGTATGTTTCATTCAATTTTTAAAATATTACAAAGAAGAAAAAAGCAATTGAAAACAAGTGAGCGACCAAAAAAGTTAAGTTTATGCCTGCTACCTTAAACCTGCTTGCTTGGGTTCTTCACTCGTTTTCAAGCTCCACACTTCTAGAAACCAATATAAAGAGCTCACTGATGTCATTGTTTTGAGGAAGTTCTCTAGGTTTTTCTTCGAATTTTTCCCGGTCCCATTGGACCGCCCAAGAACCGGGTCGGACCGACGAGTCTGGTCCAGGACTTTGGTGGTCCAGGTCCGGTCCAGGACTTTGGTGGTCCGATCCACGGTCCTAGAGAAGGGGAACCGAACCGCTGGAACCGATCACCCTAATTTTAGGTGCATTTTTTGTGTGTAAAAGATGAATGATTTGAAAATAATTTTTTTAAAGAGCTAGAAGATTGTCAAAAGTAATTTGATCTTTAAACGGAAGGAATGAATTCTTGGTGTTGAGGCAGCGAGGTATAATGAGAGACTTATGGCGAAATGATATACACAAACGAAGCGCATTGACTATAACAAGGTATTTTTTTTTTCTGTGATAAGACATATTTTTATTTGTGTATTACTTGCTTTAGTTGTTACACATGATCTCAAGCTAGAGTAGCTAAATATGAAAATAAAATTTCTTTATAGTGAGCTGGAGGAGTAGATTTACATAAGGAAACCAAAAGGATTTACTATTCGGATTAAGAAAGACCATGTGTGCTTGTTAAAGAAATCTTCATATGGACAAAAGTAGTCTTATGGATAGTAATTTTTTTTTTGATACTTTAATGGCTAGACAAAACTATTTGAAGAGCCACTTTGATAACTGTGTTTTCTTTAGGGGATTAAAGGAGGGATCTTTGATGTATTTGCTATTATCTTTTATGATATGCTAACAGTAGTTAAGAACGTGTTTGATATTGATACGCTGAAGTGATAGTTGAGTGTTGAGTTGAAGATGAAAGATTTAGGTGCTGCAAAGAAAATATTAGGTATGAAGATTTTGGTGACATTGCAGGAGTTTTATGTTTGTCTCAACAGAAATATATTGAGAAAATTTTAGCAAGTTTTAATATGCAGTCAGCAAAACCTGTAAATATACCTTTAGCGAAACAATTTAAACTTTCTAATAAAATATCAACGCAGATCTATGAGGAGGAAGAGCATATCTCTTGTTTTCCTATATTTTAGTGTAGTGAATAACATCATGTATGTTACGATATATCTGTGAGTGTAGTGAGCCGTTATATATAATATTATGGTAAATCTCATTGCGAAGCTGTGAAGTAGACCCTTAGTTATTTGAAGGGGACAACAGACATTGGAATAATGTCCTAAAGGGAATACAATGGCAGTGAGATCTTTGGTTATGTTGATTCAAATCACGCTAGTAACTCGGATGATTGTAGGTATCTAGCATGGTACTTGTTTACACTAGTGGGTGGTGTAATTAGTTGGAATGCATTCTGACAAGATCATGTTGCCTTGTATTCGATTAAGGCAGAGTACATTGCACTAACCTTTATAGCAAAGAATGCAATATGATTACAAGGTTTGCTCTTTAACTTTAGATTGGAGCAGAAAAGTGTGGATATACACTATGATAATTAAGGTGAGACACATATGGTATATAATTCTGTTTATCATAAACGAACAAAACATATCAATATTAGATAACTTATTATCTGAGATGTCTTAACAAAAGGTAATGTTGTCGTAAAAAAGATTTCTCTAATGGAGAACCCCACGAACATGATGACTAAGTCTGTCCCTTTGGTGAAACTCAAGTTTTGGTGTTTACGAAGAGTGAGCGCTCGTGGGAAAATTGGGAGAGTAGCTTGGATAATGAGCACTATGATTTGGCTTCAAAAGTCGAGTCAAGGTGGAGAATTATTAAAATTATGTCTCGAGTTTGAGCCAAGAAAGGAAAGTTGTATAAATTAAATAAGTTTCATAATTGAATGGTTTTCTAGTTAAATTTTTTTTCCTAAAAAGATATTTCATATTCTGAATCAGATTCTTGCCTATTAGTGGCATTAAATGGGTGGGTAGGATAACAAATGTTCCGACCCATATTAACTCATTTAACCTATTTTGACCCATTGTCATATAATGTGATTTTAGTGATCTATACCCGACCCAACTCATGTCCAATTCATACCTAACCTAACTCATATTGTTAAAGCACTTTCATATTTAACTAAATCTAGGAAAATTGCTTCATGATTTTGTTTTAAAAGTATTGTTAAAAAAATTTATGCAATACAATTTAGTTGATAATTCTTTTATATTTTTCGAAAAATTAATTGTTTTTGTTTTTTTACTTTTCCTCTTCCAATCGTCGGTGAGACTTCAACTCGCCAAATTTCGACAAGCTTGATATTTTCCTTTGTTTAAATCTCTAATATTTTCGCGTCAACTTAATTTGCAAGATGCTATTGTTTTTTGCGTTGAAATTTCATAATAGGGATTCTTTAAAGCGCTTGACAATAGACATATTTATCTGTTCATCACCAAATTCTTGAACGTATTAAAATATTAGATTGGACCTTCAAACTTTGCCGCTTTTTCAAGTCCTCCTAAAGAGGACTTCACCCAGCTTGAAATCACTCCTCTGTTAATTCGAAATTCCCACGTCGCCAGTTATGTCATCATCTTTCAATGGCAATCTCCTCGGTGGGTTCAAAACTGGATTAACTTGAGATGAATGATTTGCAGTAATTACCTCTGTCTTGGGGAGAAAAGATCCCTCACATGAAAATTCCTCTTCAAGTTATAAATCCTGATCAGGAAATTCACAAGCTATCATTTTCTTTCATGACCATGATCAGGAACCTCTTGTGGCAGCTTTATCACTATTTTTGCTCATTAATCTGGTCATCAATTGTCGATCTCAGTCGCCACTAGAATTTGAATACCTGATGACTTGAAAGCTTCGTCGTAGTACACCCTCAGCCAGCTTCGTCCATTTGAAGGCATAGTCAGGCAAGCACCAAGGTTCTCTCGACATTGTCGATGAGAACGTTAATATTCACAATCTTATCCGCAAAAGTTCTCGACCAAGTTCTCGCGATCGCTTTGCGTTCACTCCAACAATCCTCTTTCAATCTCTCCCACCATAAAAATGCTCTATCCTTCAACTCATGCTTTGCAAGCTTGGCCTTCCCGTGCTTTGGGATATCCGCATAGATGTTCAACTTCGGAAGTCTAACGAATCGGTTTAAAGTAATTCGGCACCTGATCCCAACTCGAACTGCTCGATAACAGGGCTAGAATCCACCCTGCAACCCTTGATGCATTTGACAGCATTTACAGAGTAGTTGCCTCCATACCGAGAGACTGTACTTCACTCTACAAGTAAATGCACTTTACTCTTCGCTTAAAGCACTCTTTTACAATGCTTACCTCAACTGTCTCTCCAATAATACACTCAAATTTCATCAGGTCTTTCTCCAATGAATAAGCACAAAAAGTAAGAACATGATTGCTAGCATTTTTTTATCCCCTCGGCCACCTTCAACTCTTTACAAGTATCGCCCTTTGACGCTCTCTTTGAGGATATTGATTTCACCAGGTTATTATAAGTGAACAAGGACAAGAAATGAGAACAAGTTTCAAGTTTCCTCACTTCAGAGATTTCAAATGGTTCAAAGTAGTTGCCATAAAGATTATTCGTAGCTCAAAACATTCACCCGAATCTAATTAGTGAAACTTGCACGAATAGACTAAACTGCCTCTATGAACTCGCTTGACACCTAGCCAAAAATAGCAAAACCATATACAGACTTCTCCATAGCAGCTATCTTTGAATTCCTAGGCCTGCAGCTGGCCCCAGCGTACCGATTTGAATTTGAATAAAGTTCATTTAGAGCTTAGTCTTCGTTTCCGAGCTTGTGCAAAGTTGTCCACTCCGTTTATAGTGCACTTCCTCTGCAATGCGATGCATCCATATTTGGCAATTTTGCCCAATCTCAATATGTTCACCTCTTAGGCTCTTCCAAGCATATTGGTGTGCTCACGTTATCCAAGTTGTTCTCCTTCTTTATGGTCCATCCAAGCACCTCAATAACAATACGACTCTCGTTTTCACCAAAATTGAAAGGTCCTTCCAACTTGAACACTTTTCGCTAAACATCTTGTCCTCCATTTACAGAGTAAGGAAGCTTTCCACTAGCACGGATGTCCGGCTGTTAACATAACGTGTGTATGAATTTGTGTATTTAGAGAATATTCCGTCTGCCTGCGCAATTATGCATATTATTGTATAAAAAAAGGTTGTCATCTTCAAAAAACATAGGGAGTTTTCCCAACATTTTTTATTCGTAATCACCAACATTATTGCAACATTGAAAGAAAATATATAATAGAATAATTTCTTACGGGAAGTGCATGAATTTCCCGTAATTTCTGGGTCGCAACATTCGTTAGCAGAACTTTTGGCACGACGCAATCCCTAGATGCCACGTGAAATGCTAGAATTCCAATCCATCATTGCTAATATGCAACCATTAGACTCAGTAAAACTCACAGTATTTAATTTCTTTTCTTTTTGTCGTAAACCTTGTGGTATTGAAGGTCAAACATTAGAATCCAAATTTGGAAGCAAAAAAAGTGGAGAACGCAAGAAAAACTTTCTGCGTAGCCAGAATGATCTGCCTCTTGCAAGTTAGAAATCCATGTACCACTCGGTAAAGACACTATTGGTTAGTCTATGATAATTCATGGCCAAGCCGGCCCATCATTTTGCAAGACTTGATTACCATTTCTTTGTCATGATCATGTTAGGCTTGGATTAGGCACTGAAAAGACAACGGCAAAACTCCCTTGGACGGCCCATTTGTTTACAATCAATCCCTTTTCTTTTCCTGAAAATAACTAATATCATTGAATTTTTCATCCCATTTTTAGCCAAATCTAAAGAAGATACCGTTCAATTTGCATGGACAAAATCGCTTTTAGCAAAGGACGTTCATTTTGATCCATGTATGTATAGTAAAGAAGTTTGAAGCTTCCAACGGGTGAAAAATGTAACTTCTTCTCATATAAATCACGCCAAAAATCGCGTCAGAATTGTAAAATTGAGAAGCGGCTATTGAATTTGACATTGACTTGCCCGTTATTGCAACAATTAAGGCGCCTAAAGATTTTTCCAAGTCAGAGGAAATTATCGGATCTTAGTACTGGCTGTGACGAGCCAAAAGTCCGAAAATCACATGCCCTTTTCAAATGACTTCATCCACTGCGCTTCCAGAAAGTTGATTGATTGGGCTTGGAGCGACCGGCTACAGGGGACGAGTCCATACATAAATGGCACGAAAACACAGGTCAGCATGCATCGGCCGTCCGCAAGACCACAAGCTCCAATCGCATGGTCATGAATCGCATGCATTCGACCTATGACTTGGTCAAAACGAATCACCCCTCCGGTCGCCGAAGAGCCCAAACTCTGCCGGCACTTCCGCTGGATGCACCGTCTTAGCCGGCGTCCGCCAAAATTTTCACCATTTCAAGAAGGATTGATTGCCCAGGAAAAGCACTACGAGGACTGAGTCAGTGTCTAGACCAAATCCATCTCTTTTTAACATCAAATTGCTAAGTATGAACCAAGAGAAAGCGAATCCGACATGGTTTGATGAGATATTTTGCAAGCTTCTTTTCTCGTCGAAACAAAAGAAAAAAAAAAGATGTTAAATTCGTAAGGTAAAGATTAGACTCTTCCTTCGATCTTTGAGAATGCTTGGACCTTGTCAACAACCAAGCATTTCATGTCAAGGATCTCCTACCCTTCTATAAACATTGCCTAGTGAGAGATTCAAGTCCAAATATATGAATACTATGTCTGTCCATGTGGAGTGGTTTTTCGTTCTCTTGATTGCAAAATGAGAATTGGGGACGACGCCTCATATTGTTTGGAAGAGGCAAAAAAAATAGCAGGAAAGAAAATTTAGAAAGAAAAAGAAGAAACAGTTAGAAGAGCAGAAATACTAAAAAATACTTGAATAACCATTGTAGAGTTGCTCGAGAGGGTAAAAACTGTCGTTGCAATTTCAAAATCCCCTTTCCGTTACTCTCTGTAGGAGAATCACTTTCTTCATCGTCAATTCTTGATTAAGACAAATTTTACCATGTCTTGTTAATGTACAGTAAATTATGAACACGACCTAACATTATGTATCGGTGGATGGTGAGGTCCCATATTGACACATTCAATCAAAATTAAAAGTGACTGATGTCCGTGCTTTAGAATGAGAGATGCCACTAGATATATTTTTCGAATAACTTGACATTGATATTTTCATTAGCTATTGTTTTAAATTTTTCAGTATGGAATTCCTAAAACGCTAATTCTTTCTTTGTCTGGACCTTACCTTCCTCTTATTTCTCTCTCTCTCCTCCTCGGTTGGACTCGTACATCGATCCTTACAACCTTTTTTAAGCTTCATCTGCCAACCTCTTATCTCTCCATCTCCGCCACACCTCTCTCCAAGAATACAGAAAAGCAAAAAGAAACTTCGTGACCATGACCGATTCCTTAAGAATCTGGTTGAGCTCTCTCCGGCAAAAGTGCAAGTCTTTTCTTCATGACCTGAAGCTCCCAAGCAAGGCATTCACTGCGCGCGAGAGGTCAAGAAATCCCAGGAGACCCCCGTCGCCCTCATTTTCAAAGTTCAACTCACCAACTCCATCTTCATTCGCACCAAGCGAGGTCTCCGCCCAGCTGAGACAAGTGTTTGAGCTCATCGACGCCAACGGCAATGGCAAGATCTCGCCAATGGAGCTTGGCCGAGTCCTCTCGCGCCTCGGGCGCGTCGGGGCGATGGAGGCGGACGAGGAGGCGCGGGGGATGGTTGAGGAAATGGACCGCAACGGCGACGGGCGGGTTGACGTGGATGAGTTCTTGGTCACGGTATCGAATGGTGACGACGACTTGATGGATGCTTTCCTGATCTTTGACGCCGACGAGGACGGCTTGATATCGGCCAAGGAACTGCAGAGGGTTTTGGTAGGCCTAGGATGTGAAGAAGATTGTAGTATCGAGGATTGTAAACGCATGATTAGAGGGGTCGACGGGGACGGCGATGGTTTTGTGAATTTTGAAGAGTTCAGGTCGATGATGAGAGGCAGTGCTTCTTGATGTTCTGGAATGGATTGGAGATTCCCATCTTGCGGGGTAAAGCTTTGGAGATTATCTTTGGTATCAGAGCAAACAGATCGGTGGTTTCTGTGTCCCTTTGATTTCTCCTTCTTCGTCCATGCCAGATTTATTTTTTTGGTAGGTCCACGTAAAATGCAATTTTACCATTGTTCTGTTGGTTAATTACTAATTGCACTTATGTGTAAGTACAGATATGATTAATTACGGGAAAAAGTGGTTTCGGCTCTCAAAATCTACCATTCAGACCCGTTTTATCACCATTCAGACACGTAAATTGCAATTTTACCATTGTTCTGTTGGTTAATTACTAATTGCACTTATGTGTAAGTACAGATATGATTAATTACGGGAAAAAGTGGTTTCGGCTCTCAAAATCTACCATTCAGACCCGTTTTATCACCATTCAGACACGTAAATTGCAATTTTACGATTGTTCTGTTGGTTAATTATTAATGCCCCCGTGTCCTTTTCTCATTGTGATAATCTTAACATGTAAATACATCTTTCAATATTTAGAGGATTCAATTTTCTTTTTTCCACGTAGCCGGTACAAAAATCAAAGAGAGAAATTCAATCTTTTATCACGTGGTGCTTATATTAATAGTACACAGCCGGCGTAACCATCCATGGCTGATTGAACCACTGTGATTTACAGTTCAAACTTCTTCACGATGATATAGAAAAAATTTGCAATATAAAATTTATCAATTTGGAGAGGATAAAACCATTCAAATTACCCCACTTGAATTGATTAATTGAAAGGGTCTTGCTCAAAATCATCGAGTCATTTAACGTATGTAGCAATGTAATGCCACAACAATGTTAGAGAATAATATAAATTAAGGCTTTGTTTGCTTCGCAAGGAATAAGTAATTTAATTTTTTTTCCTTAATTAGACACATCATCCACGAAGACATTTTGTCATGCATAAAAATTTTCATTGACTAACAGTATCAAGTGATACAACCGATCATTTCCTCTTTAAAATGTGTTCTAAATCATTCGTTTTTCACCGCTAAGAGTTGTGGTCAATGGC
This sequence comes from Melaleuca alternifolia, assembly GCA_019926035.1. Lineage (NCBI taxonomy): Eukaryota > Viridiplantae > Streptophyta > Magnoliopsida > Myrtales > Myrtaceae > Melaleuca > Melaleuca alternifolia. The sequence continues at coordinate 1,543,992 of JAGKPW010000079.1, forward strand.
AGGAATCTTTTACTAAGCGGGCACCATATGATTGGGTCCGTTTTCTTATTATCCCCATTCTTTTATCATTCAGTGCACAAAAAAAATTCTGAAATTCGATAGCTTTCAATTCATCATGATTCATTTTATTCTTATCTTATGCCGATTATATATCCTTATCATCTTCCCGTCTTCCTATGCCGTCGTCACGGAAGATGAAATAAACAAATAAATAGAACGAAAATAAAGGAAATGTTGACAATCGGATAAAGAAAGAATTTTTTTGTTATCTATCAAATTTGTTTGAAAGATGCAGCTGCTTTCTTGGAGAATCGGTTTCCTGACGTAATTTAAGAAAGTTAGGATGCAAAGGTTATCAAACTTACATTGAATTAGAGAAATTGCGATGGGAAAAAGAAAATTACTGGACCATTGGATTGCAAGAATTTGATATAGGCTCGAGGAATATTGCGAATCGTGGGACTTACAGAAATTACAATGACCAAAGAAGTCACGTCCTACGGACTTACAGATATGCAACGGGTGAATTACGATTGGTAATGAATTTAAAAGGAAATTATGATCGATTAAATAGTTCATTGGTAATATGAGAAGCAAGGTTCCTAGTAACATAGACTGTCACTTGCCTGGAATATTAAGAACTATTGGATACGGTGAACTTACAATGATGAAAGGGAAATTACATCCTATAAAAAAGAGTTAGAACATAATATATAACATGCTATTCGGGAGGAGAATTCTGGATGAAAAAGGGACATTGATAAAATAAAAACTTACGAGAGCTTTTAAGAAAATTTACTATCGTTTCGAAAATGTTATGAAGTATGAATGAGTCAATCCCGAAATTTGCTAGTAAATAAGGGAAGTTACTGACAGTATTGACGACAATCTTGAATAGCATAAGAAAATTACGATCATCGAAGCACATAGCAAAATTTACTAAAACTTAAAGAAAACTTTCTTAAACTATCCCTTAAAGAACATTACGAATTAATTTGGAGAAAAGTTAGGACCAATCAATTGAAGAGTTTACTATAAATAAAGATATAAATAACATGCTGCGGCCTCCGTCAAATGTAAAGAATATCAACAAATGTATCGATTCGAAGTTGAACTCCGTTATGAACGCCACTTTTTACAATGTTGGTTTATCTTGATTAAAAGAAGAAGAATAAGAATATGCACATATATAAATTTCACTAGACGCTGTGACTATATTATAATCGACTTCTATAGAAGCGAGGACTTGTGATGTTATTACATGGTTGAATTTTCTTCGACTAGCGTGTAGAGCTTGGATTCTCATTTTTTTTTCTCTAACGGCAGTAATATATGATTCAAGTGTTTCTTGACATATTTTAACTTGGGAAAAAACAGTTATCAAATGGTGATAAAAGAAGATAGATGATATATAAATTTCATAATTAAAATCGAGTCATGTTTTCCTCCATTCTCAATCAAAAGAGAACTTTTCTCCATTTTGTTTTTGATGGGTTCATTTGCATAAAATGTTTGATCTAAGTAAGTGTCGCACTTATAAATGATAAAGCACGCGTGAACACTCTCTCTCTCTCTCTCTCCATCGTTCCACCGGACTTAACATGGAATTGATAATCCCGGCAACATGACGAAGACAGAATGTCAACTTCCCGGCGAAGAAGAGTAGAGGCAATTAACAAAACGAGGTTTTTTTTTTGTATATATAGTTTGTCTGTATTTTTTTTAATAATGTTAAACATACTAGAATTCATATATCAAAAGGATTTACTAAATGATGTGGTAGATCTTTGTTGGGTGCTTAAACACGGGGCACAAACTTAATGACCACTTGGCGCATCATCTAATAAACCCAGTATAACCTGGCTAGCCTTAGTCATTTTTTCCACATGTACTAAGCCTACCAAATATAAACTTGCTGGAGAGTTTCCCTTCATTAAAAGTTGGGTATAACATAGCCCATTGAAATTTGCAGTTCATTCTCGAGTTTTCTCTCATCACACCTGCTGGGGATGAGATCAACTTAGTCGCCGACCAGATCTCTGAATTAAGGAAATGCTAGCAATGGGAGAACTCTTATACTCATTATACTCTTTAGACCTGCTATCTCTGCTTTCAAACTAGTTTTATCACAAGCACTAGATGATGGGTTTTCCCCAGGAATATAATTGGTTGGCTTAAAGGCCCCTTACTACTGCAAGGATTTAGGATAGGAGCGATTAGGAGAAGGCATTATATTGGGGTAGGCATAATAAAAGGAACTGGCTAGCTAGACAATATAGGCTGGCTGGCCTATAAGATAGAAGTTTGCTATAAGGTACAGAACTATAAGATACTGGCTAGCATGAAATTGAATATAAAGGAATTGGCTAAAAATAGTTTTTTAGCTTTATCCCTAGCTTGCTTGACTGGCTTGAAAGGACAGGGACTTAAGGTAAAAGCTTTCCCATGGGGAAATACACAGGAAAGAGGGAATTTAAAGCTCTCAAAATGCGCTGATTGAACTAGATCTAAACCCAGTTCTAACTGATCATTCAGGAAGCATTGAAAACGACAAGTATGTAATCATTGGAGAGCTTATAGGAGGACTATCCCTGAAAATAAACGAATTCTGAGCAAAAGGTAGTTAGTAATAGCGTATCAGAGGATGTAGGGATGACTGTATGATTGCACAGCTTGTATTACCCATTGAAGAAGAAGAAGAAGAACGCCACAAACCCTAATACGATGACCGATAATAATAGATCCGCCTTGTCTGAATCTACTCAAAGCCTTGTTCCTCAAAGGCCTATAATGGAGCTGCATCGTTTACTCTTTGTTCTCCTTATCGCGATGGTTGCTGCGTCTTAGCTGGTCAACTTATCGATCTAGGTTTTCGTTCTTGCGACCGGTTTTTCGTGTTCAGGATTATGCAAACATGTTCATCTCCATTCTCCACGCCTGTGTAAGATCTGGGCCAAACCCAATGGGCCTTATCCTTTTGAATCTCCCATAAATTTTATTGACCAACACCACTGAGATAAGAATTTTTTCAATTCTTATGCCCAAAAGGGCCAACGTAGTTATATGCTTGAAAAGCTTTTATATATATACGTCCATCTTACTTCTCACATCCCAAGCTGCCTAAGTATAGATTATTTTGCAATATACAAAACTTTCCTACGTCCTAAAAAAAGTTACAAAAGACATAGTAGGTAAGTAATCATTATGTTTGCTTGCTCTTGCCAAACCCCATTTGTTTATCTAAGTGTAAACGCATTATAAAGTCACGCAAGTCAAAAGACCATAATTGGTAGGAACTAGAAACCATGTGGGAGAAGGACGCATTGTTTAAACCTCGATGACTTTTGGAATGTTTAAGGAGCAAGAATCCAGCGAGTTATGCCTCTAAACGTATTAAATAAGGGACATTACACAAACCTACAAGACGATTCCTCCAGAGAGAGTTAGCAATAGCATCCACTAAATATAATAAGCTGTTAAAACGAAATGTTCACCAATTATGGCCGAATAGTTTTTTATTGTGAGCAGCAATGTCTTGCTCTTGAAGATCTGTGTGTTTGATTGTTGGCACTTCCACAGAGGCTGGAACCACTGCATAGATGCTTAATTAAAGAGATCGTACATAATAATGCTGATAAAGTCTAGCTATAACAATAATTATTGATGGTAAAGGCTAAGTGCAATTTTCTACGCTCGATATGTGAAGGGATCGGATTTCCTCTTTAAAAGAATGTTGCGTTCTCCAGGGCACCACTTATGTAGAACAAGAATTCCACGGCAGGGCAAAACGCTAATAGAAACGAGTAGTTAATAAGTATTTTGCAAGAATAGTGAGATGTCAAGTTCAATTTTCGTACTATATTGGAAAATCAACCCAAACTCAAATTAATAGATGAAAAAATATAATAGGAACATAAAGCTCATGTCAACACCCATTTTCTTGCGTAAGCCAGATTAGGAATGACATGTGAAATTGACAAAGGGGGACATACACGCGAAATAAGCTAGGGTGAAGTCTATTTTGGTACCATGTTGGAAAGCTCAATTCAAAACTTAAACTTTCAGAATAGTTGATGATAGTCCTATAAAATTCTCCCGTGCCCTTGGAGATTGTAAATTCATCTATCAAAGGTTGCTACCGAAGAGAGTTTGTACCGGCTTCTCTATATGTGTGAGGCTCATGGACAAAATCAAGTGTAGCGTAATGATAGAACCACAAAGTTGAAACAGAAAGTTGACTTACATAGGTGTAAAGACGAATAGGAGGAGAGACGAGCTGTGAAGGAATCTCAAATGGTAAAAATGGCTCAAGAGCATGCGGAGTCGGATCACCAACACTATCTGCCCCATGATCAGTACACGACAACTCTGGGGGCAAGAGCAGAGGCAAAGGTACGATTTTCAAGAAATAGATCCAAAGAAGGATATGATAAGAATAAAGTAGCATGTCACTCGAAAATGGCTAAAGAAAACATCTTATGTTTTCAGGCACTAAAAAGAATCACCATATTTGTACATTTTACACTCAATACCATTCCTTCGATATCGATATAAATGTGGACAAAGATCTAATTCCATGCTTTCATGAAGTAGAAGATGACATCTTCCAAAACAAGCACCGCCAAAGACTCGAAAAAGATTATAATTGAGAACACAGCCTGTGTATAGCCTTATGGTCTCTTACTGTGTGACATACAAAAGTTTGCATTTTTCTCTCTACATTAACTTACTAAAATATAGGGGTCATATCGACAAAAAAAAAAATTACGTAACTTTCTCGATCTAATTTGCAACAGACAAAGCAAAGAAAAAGAATTTACTTGGGCTTGGTGGACACATGTCAAAAGACCCACCCACTTTCGGAATATAAGAAACTTTCCTCTTGGATCGTGAATTCTGAAGTCCACGAAAGTTTTCTTTTCACTAAAGGTGGTATTAATTCTCTAATAACTTTACATATGCGATCTACTCATGTGTGCAATGTGGACAATTTGTAGTTCTTTTAGTAACTTAAATACTAATAACGCGTGTACTTTAATCAACAGTGGATAGTTGTGTTAGTTGAGAGCTTCTCTCTCATCACCAAGGTCGAGAGTTCGAAACCCGCAATACACATATATTTTGAGTCATGTACTAGTCTCCTTCGAGATATAGGGGCCCTCTGAGGTATAGGAACTCGACCCTTTAGTACCGTTCAGGCACAGATGGCCCGTGATGGATTTCTCGGTGATAAAAAAAAATAACGTGTGTACTTTCCTTGATTAGTTATCCATAAAGAATTCTTCTCGGAGAATAAATAATTAAAAAATCTCTAAGATCATAATGTCAAAATATTTCCAGCAACCATCTGGTATTCATACTTTTCCACCGACAAATTTCCCTTGGCTCAATAATTGTTGGTACATATTGGTCCATTCGTCGTTTTAATGATCTCTAGATTTATGCCAAATTGCCCATCTAAATTAAACTGATCAGTTTGGATAAGTATGATGAATGTGCAGTTTGCGCGTCTAAAGGTGCTAGCTATGGTCACCTCGGTCATCATCCTAAAACCTTAAACTAAATCATTCTAGTAGTAAATCCACATTGGCTACACATGATGGGTAACCTATTTTCTACACATTCTACTATTATCATCATCGACATGAACGGGCCACATTTTAGCAAGTGATAAACTATCCGTGTTAACATTGATAGATGTGGTATAGATGGCCCGTATAGCTCAGGTATGTAGATAACGTATATATACTTAATACCCTTACGTGACTGAAAAAAGTAATACGGATAACCGAGCTCGAGACCTTGTGACTCCGGCATCAATCTGAAATCCCTCGGCTTGCAACCACATAGGTCAAGGCTCTATTAAAAGGAGTACTAAGATGGTGACTTTCAGTGTATAATTCATCTATGCATCACTCTGTGTCTGCATTTCAAGAGCAAGTTATGATGGCACCAAACATTGGAAATGGATCCCCTAACTTAAGTCGGGAATGACTTAAGTCCCATCCCGGCCATCCATTCTGAATCAGACGGTTTTTTGAAATTTTTTTTTTTATAAAATCCTACGTCACTTGACTTTATGTCAGATGATCTAGGTCCTCATACATCGCCCTAGACCTGACAAGCGAGGGCTCACAGGTATTACATGGAAAATGTGAGAAGTCACGAGCCCACCATGCTAACTATCATATTTTGTGCCCTCACCATATCAACCCCCCCCCCCAATTTAGGCCTCAGGCTGCTTCCACGTTGCGAGACGACGCATATAACATTTTAGAGTCAAGTGCGACCTATTACTATAAGGTACTTAAGCCATCATAGAACTACAAACCATGTAATCACCTTTTTAATATTTTCGACTGCTAACATCAAAGATGACTTCAAACATGTTCACTTCCATGGAATCACACCAAGATAGGATGAAGTCCAATGGGTAGAAACATATTCCCAGAGCATATATATTACCAATAGAAATCCAAGAACCATATAGGTCTTCCCTATTCTGTGAAAGTAAAGCACTAATTCTTTCGAAGTCCTATATATCACTTCGACGAAAATCATCTGAAAAAGCAAATTTTATCTCGAAGTTTTCCTATAGGATGAGATAGAGAAGATTGAAGTTGCGCTGAGCAAAATGCGCTACTAAAGACAGAACCCGACCAATGAAAATAATCTAGCACAAAATTAGGTTCTTGATAAGAAGCATCAACAGATTCCAACCTAAACAAGTCGTTGACATCTGAGAAACGCGAAAGGGCGCGATCGAGGCTGATGAGGATGGCCAAGAATGATTCCAAAACAATCACTATCCATCACATGACAGCCTCAGTTTGGTCGGCTAGATTAATTGAACTAAGCCCCTCTAATATAATAATCCCCCCAAGCCTCGATGCTTTAACCTCTATATTATCCCCAATTAATTAAGTCGAGTTTGAAAGCTTCCGATTGGCCATTCGTTGCGCATGACAATCTCGAAAACCCACTTCAACTCAAAAGCAGCTAGTGAGAAAGCGAGAACATGCAGCATCATTGTGTGCTAGATTCGAAGTCACGAGTGCTCTTCACATGAATTACGTGTGGTCCATGGCCTCTAAGATTTAGCTTTAGTGGTGTTTTGCTTTGTTTAATGGGAAAGAAAAGATTAAAGGGTTTCCATTATCTTATTAAGACGGTAATTGACCGAAACAAGGGTTCCCAAAACTTTCCTCTAGGGTTTTGTTTAGTTGTGCTGCATATCTTCCTTCTTCTCAAGGGAAGAAAGGGAAGTCCATGTCTTTCTTGGGTTCCTGAATTTCTTCATACTCAGAAGATAAGAACTGAAACTTTTACAAGGGAACAGCGTGAAGAGTACGATGTTTAGAGGTCGATTCACCAGCTGGAATTTGGCAAACCCATAATCTTTTCTAGGATCGATGTTTGTATGATTACAATGTCCTCAATGTGCTGATACTTATGCAGAGTAACCAATTTAACGAGGATGACGTACTTAACAGTGATGGGGTTTAAAATGGATATATTGTTGATCGGCATTTGTCCAAATACTATAAATTCTTCACTCTAGCTACGAAACATATCAAGTGCACCATGAAATATCGCATTTTTCACTTACTTGCTATGTGAAGACTAAAGAAGTTCTGAAACTTGAAAACATTTTCAAGATTGTGGTCAGGAACAAATATTGTTGATTTTGTTTTAACATAACTCTGCAAGCTCCAATACTCTAATCAGACATATGCCGTTGAAGTTGGTCTTGTTTTTAAGAGAGGTTTATCTGCAAGTTTGGTGTGGCACCGTCAACGCTACTGCCTTGTGACGCTCCTATGTACTACCCTAACTCATGACAGCCTTCATCATCTCACTGGTCACCAAAAACCCAACCCTAAACCCCACAAAGAGGGCTAAGCGGCTGCAGCGGCGATGCTTGTCCATGGAGCTTGGACGGCAGCAGATGAGGGAGCTTTACGTGCATGCATCTAATGTAGAGGACCGAGCAAAGGGAGAAGAAAGAGAACAGGAGCAAAGTAGTCACCAACGTGTAGTAATTTTGCTTCCTAATTCCACCCATAGAATCCAGTGGCTGTATTGCATTAATGCTGTAAATTGGCATTAGCTAAACCCTTTCTTTCTTTCTTTTTCCTTTTTTGCCAAACAACAGCTAAACCTATCTCTTTTTTTCTCACGTTTGAACATCGAACAAGTTCTACAAGCCAATGCAGAATCTATACCGTTCGATGCCCAAAACTAGAGATTTTTTTTTCCATACAGGCAAATATTAATAAGTGTTAGTCAGTGCAAAAAACTATTAGTAAAAGTTGAACGGTGGCATGTTTTACGTGCAACTTGTTGGTAACCTATTAAAACCTTTATGAGATTATTAACTTGCAAATTCCAAATTTTCGTACTAACTTGCCAATTTTTATCTACACAACATATTAAGACTTTGGAATTTACGTTCTGTGGTGTCAGGTAATTACTGTGTACTATTGGCAAAAGTTAATATAATTCTTAATTTACCAAAAAAAAAGACTTTGGAATTTACTAACTCCTGTATAGAATTATAAAACAAAACAGAGTGATTCTCTGAATTTTGTTTGATTAAATTACTAGTTAAATTTTTGTTGACAACTGTCATTTGTTTGATTTTTTTAGTTAAATAAATTTTCAAATAAGTTAACTATTTTTATTTAACTTGGTTAGCAACACTCTAACATTTACTAATTCTTTTAGTAAAAGATAAAAATTAGTAAAAGAATGATTTAAAAGAAGATAAAAATCTTTCATTTAATAGGTGGTAAATCAAAACATTGTTCAAAAAGATAAAAAAAAATTAGTAAAAGAATGATTTTTTTATATCAGAGATAAGAGAAATTGATAGTTGAAAACCATCACTCAAATAAGATTTAACTTTGCAAATCTTGTTGGTAACTCAAATGATAGAAAAAGTTGGTAACTAATAAAAAGATCATTAGTAACTTGAGAAAGGAGTCAATTCCCACCTACATTAGGGAATGCTAAGAAGTTGCGAAAAAACGTGTGCCAAGATACATCTTTACAGCATTTTGCCACACATTATCATTAAATCGTAAATTCAAGTCTTAAATAACTATGGCTTGAAACATGAAATCCATTACTGGTTACAAAATGCCTAAGTTAGCCGGAGACATCCATTTATAGATTATACATGGATGATAAATCGGGAAATCACGGGAAGTAAAAAGTACATTATAACATTCTTCGTAGGATACATATGATCCTAGAGTCAAGTCGAATAAGGTTTATACATGCCAATGCCCTGAACGATATCTATCTCCGACGACAAAGGGCATGAAAGGGTTCGTGGGATTCAGCGAAGTCTGGGGGGGAAGGTGGATGGAAGATAAGGGGGGGGGGCAAGGACGGGTTGGTGTAAATCATCTTGCCACTCACTCCCACTTATCTTCCCCAGTATATCTTCTTGGTCATTCAATTCTGTATTCATCGATCTCATTGGACCCTTTTTTTGGCTCACTCTATGTCTGCACGTATTCATCTGAAAGACCCTCTCGTGCCCCGCCTTCTGTGGAGCCAGCCTTTTGTCACCCCTCTGTCAGCGCCTCCCACGCCCCCCTCTCTCTCTCTCTCTCTCACACCCAAACAGCCACAGCACAAAGTGCGGAATATTATGATGCAAACAAGGCACAAGGCGCAGGCACTCTTCACGACGCGGTCAAACCATGCAATGTCTTCGTTTGGTGGGAGACGACGCCAGCTTGTGGCTTCAACCAGACACCCCAGCACACAGCAACGCCCATGCACGCACGACGCGCACAGAGAGAAAGAGAGAGAGAAAGAAAGATTAATTGCAGCTGTTACTGCAGCAGAAAGGGTGCGGAAACTTAGGTGCAATTAAATATGGCATTATTGGGGCAAAAACCGATGGACATCTATCGCGGAATATATTTTTATCTTCCATGCACAATCCAAACAGTGGCATATATATGTCAATTTGATTTTTAGTATCTGAAATTCACTTCATGAGGTGATTCTTTTTTAAATTCTCTCTTTTTCTAAAGATTATGTGTATAACAATAACTTTTCAACTTGCGTCAAGAAATCCGAACTTATTAAATGAATCAGTTTTTGACAAATTTAGATACTTCCATAGTGAAGTTGGAAAAACTTTTAGTAGCACCAATTTGAATATGGCTTTTATTGGGTAAAAATTACTTGCGATGTTTTTAGAAAAGCAAAAAGATTCTACTTAAGAAATGTATTTAAAGCCCTAACCTTTTTCATAAGATATTGTAACCAAGTTTTAGACTATTTTCAAAGAGTCCATCTCTTCCACGGTTCTTGCATCTTGCCTTCTCCTGCGTTTTATTGACTACTCGGATAAACATACACATCGATCAACACCTTGTTTGGCTAACCAGGTTGGGAGGGAAAAGGAGAGGAAGTAAAAGGAAAGGACCAAGTCGAATATGTTGATCTCCCTGTTATTTGGATGTGCAAGAAAAAGTGCTGATGTACATTGTATAACGAAATGATTAATCAACGGACCCAAGTACCCTTTGTCCTTTTTGGGCCGTCACCTTTTGCTAAAGGTTGCTTTTTGAATAGTGAATGGAGACATGAGTTGTCTGTATTTCCTTCATTTCATGGAGAGGAATTCCTTATGATCTGTTTGAGTGAATCCTTGGAGATGAGCCATGTTTCCTTTGTCCCTGCGGCGATTCGGTGTGCTTTTGAGTGAATCCTTGGGCTTTGGCCTCCCTCTTGTCTTGGCCTTTTGCAAGTAATAGGCGAATCGAGTAAAATGAATCGATACTGTCAAATTTGATGAAATCCACCAAAGTTATATGCTTTTTAGTAAAATCTTAACTACATGCAGCGCAGGAAAAAAAGAAGAAGGAAAATCCCATCAGTTCATTCCATAAATGACGATTATATCTATTGAATCACCTAAATCTCTATCCCCTAAACCGAATTCTTCCATTTGGAATTTTCACATAGGTAGCTAATCAAAGAAAGAGAAAACAAATAGCAGTCTTGCAAATCACTCCATGAAAGCATTGCAGGTTGAGAAAGTGAGCATCGAGCAACCACAACACTTTGGGCATCCCCAAAAAGAAAAGGTTTGAGCCAATTAATGCTGCTCGTAAAACATATATTTAGAATGCCCATGACTAGTCCAAAGAAATATGAATTTTTTTATGTTATATGTATAGGCTGTGTAATATTTTGATAAAACAGAATCTGTTTTTTTTTTTCACTGTGATTTGTATGGTCACTTAACTTTAAAAAGTGCAGCCACTCTTGTTGACCGTTGAGGATGACTGGTGTAGATAAAAAGTTACCGAAACTTTATAACAAGTAATAAATCCAAAAAGGAAATGGGTGCAAAGACTTTCACCTCCAGAAGTGTTCCTCCTAAGCTAAAAAGAACAAATAAAAGATAAGAAATACATCCGTACAAACAGTATTGACGGCTCTACGTAATCTGTATCATTGGTGACGACCGATATTATGTAACTCTATATCTTGAACATTTGCATTTATACATTGTAGTTACTCAATTAGTTCAAGCAAAAAGAAAGGACCCATATTGAGATGGTTTGGGTTAGGTAGGATGATTACACGGCGGAATCACGTTTATTATTATCCGGCGGCTAGATTCGAATGGGAGATTCGTAGTTAAGTTGGATAATTTTCTTTATTTGCAAGGGAAAAAAATCTCTTATGATGGTTTAAGTTGCCTCCATTCATCAAATTTTTTTGGTTAACTTATATACGCATCCGACAAGGACAAACGAAGTTTCATGTTTTTGTCTGTTGCGATTAGGAGGGTAATATTATAGTCATAGGATTCTCCATGCAAATTTGAATTAGGAAAATCATCAAGTGGTTCTTTAATCGCTTTCAATGAATATCGGTTCTTTGAAGCTTGCGGCAGGAAGTCAACGCAACGTTTTGGGACTGGCTCTATGATTTAGTGCTCAACATAATAAGGAACTTGACTGCTTCAACGAGAACAATATTTTTTTAGAATGAGTTTTCTGATAAATGGTTCTCGGATGAGTTTTTGGAAAGAGAAACGCGTTTGGTAAAATCAGTTTTCTCTTTTTTGTACCATGCATTTTCGTCCGAGAAATAGAAAACCAAAAAAAAATTGTTCTAATTTCCCATCCAAAATCCATCCCCAGACTTTTTATCATCCCGGGAACAGGAATTTTGAGGGCATTTGCCAAACAAGTGTATCGTCCCAAACTTGTCCAGGGACGAGAAACCAATAACCAGAACCGTTACAAACGCACCCTAATTGGCCAGCCATACTTCTTTGTTTAGATAATAGTTTCACTTTTCATATTCATTGGAAATTGAGAAATGAAGTTGGTTTTTCTTAATTTTATTCATTTTTATGTTCTCTGGAAAAAGCTCATTTCATAAGCGAAAATGTCTCTCTATGAGTTAGCTTTTTTGTTATATTTCACACAAATTATAAGACGATGAGATTGTATTCATTTCACTATGTATCTGAATTGACTGACATAACACATTTTCTTTCAATCAGTCCACCTTTCTCTTATTAGTATGACCCACATGAAAGATCGTTTGGTCAAATTCATGAATGCTTTAAGATCGGCACGCGCAATACTGTTGGCTGCACAGTCCATCCACTCTACTTATACCACAAGATTAGTGATCTCTCGAATTTATCGTTCATTTGGCAAAAGACAAGAAAATTCATAACACTTGTGCTCGATTATGAAATTTCACAAACGGCAGATGTAGAACATTGACTTGACGCTCTTGGACCCCTCATAATTGATTAATGCAATGCCTTTTCGTCAGAGTCATGTTGGAAATATTTTGGTGATACAACCAAACACAACTTTCTTCAACCGAAACCGTCCTAATTGACTAATGCTAGACCCTAATACTTTGATAGGGATGGACTTAAATACAAAGAATTTTTGCAGACCCTAAACACTATGATGTCCTCGAGCTACTTTGAGATGAAGCCAAGCTCGACAAGAATAGAACAATTTTTCAAAAGAACAGCTCGACAAGAACTCCTATTGCTCGTGGTCAGCAAGATTGATGCAGAAATCCTGGGATCTCATGTCATTCAAAGTTGTCCGATGCTTAAACCCCACCCGATTATTGAGCAATTTCATACAGATTTGTCAAGATGAGGTTAAGAAAGAAGGGGGTATATAACAACAATAATAATAACAATAATAATAAAGAAAGGTAGAAAGAAACAAGGCCTATCCTAAGCAAATTTAGGGGACCCTCATTCATTTTCATCACCATTATTAACGTCAACACCAAGGCCTGCCCATTATTTTAGAGAGAGAAATAGGGATACGAGATTTTCCCTACAGACTGCCCTAGACGTATTTATTAAACAGCTAACTAAAAAAGAGATTATAATTTTACAGAGAGTTCTCATTTTATACATAATCGCTTTCTTGAAGACAAGTTAGTCCAAATTATATATACTTAATAAATGTATCGAAATAACTCTTTACCGTAACTCTTCCTTGTCACTGTTAGGTGCAATTGGCTCAATTGTCTTCTCTTAAATTTTTAAATATATTCCAAAGTCAAGCCATAAAGAAAATGTACTTTTGCTCGCTATCAATGTTAGGTGTTGGACATATGATTTGCCAAAGATATGATTCGTTATCTTGGAGTAATATAGTAAATCGATTTAGAAGGGAATCAAATCGCGTATATTTAGAAAAGAGTCTTTTGGTTATCTTTTCCTTTACTATGACCATACATTCTATTATAATAGAGCCTCATGCACACAACGTCTTTATTAAAGAGCAATACATTTTCTTACAGATTTCCCCAATCCTCTTTTTCTTCTCTATCTCATGCCATTAGGTGCCCTTGCTACTTCATATGAAAATTTCACGATCCCTAACTATAGATCACAAAATTGAACCGTAACGCAAATGAACTTTTGATCGTTAATGTGCTTCGAATTGGTGACATATGAAAATGGTTACATAAGTGGGTTCAGAAATCTTAAATTTTAGGATTGTCAGGAGGTTGATTTAGCGAGATTTGTAAGTGCAACATTCCGTTAAACACTATGGACTTGGGATTTTGTTTGTGCCGATTTCATCTTTTAGTTAAGAAGTCATGAAATGAAACAGAAAGCGCGGAGCAAAAGAGAGGGGGGAGAAACCTTTTTGGTGTCTAGAGGTTGGAGCCTTTGAAGGTGTTTTTGAGTTTCCTAGAATCAAGAGTCGCCCTTAAGACACGCTCTGACTCTTCTGATCCACATTGTCTCTGAGCTAAGCGAAGGCCCCACGCTCCTCTCTCTCCATTTCCCCATGCCTCTCTCTCTCTCTCTCTCTCTCTCTCTCTCTCTCTCTCTTCCCGCAGCCACAGCTTCTGTTCGAAGATAGCACGCTTCGTTTCGTCTCCAACCTCCTCGAGCTACACAGATCGACGGTGTCCCCATAAAACATAAAGAGGGACTCCATGTCCTAATGTGTATATAGAGTAAACTTATGCATCGGATCAACAAATTTTGCCACCTTTCTCCCCGCACAACCCTCGACTCGGGACTAAACTGCAAAAAAGATGATCTAAAGATGTCACTATAAAGAAATTTCCACTGACTCTGTCGAAATCAAACTTTCGATAAGTTTTTTATTCATGTATTAGTTTCAGTAGGGTTAAATAACAATGGAAATAGTGGATTATAAAATTTCTACGAGTTCAAAGTCTTGATTGCACAAATTAAAGGTTTGAATGGAGATGATGCTGGAAAAAACCGCGAGAAGCTCATTGTAAACCATAGTTTTAGCTGTTTGGGGTTAATTTCAGTTGCAATTGACTTGACATTATGAAGTATAGTACATGTAGTCCAAAGCTTGGGATCATGTAATTCTTCTTTTCCCATGTTAGTGTGGTTATGTATCCTTAATGAGAGGGTAAATGAAGAAAAGAAAAGGTGATTAGTCTTTCTATATTTTGTGAACCTCACCATCTTTATTTTAATTTGACTTTACATTGAATGGAACGAACTTGCAAACCCTCAATTTCTTCAAAGCTTTCACAGACCACGGCCAGTCCACCAGATTTGGACTTTCGAACTCCATTCGCCCAAAATCACCTCCAACTCATATAAAAAAGCTTCAAGTTTAAACAAGATTATCAAATAGAGAGTAAATTATTCAAAGAATGATAAATGGAAAAAAGGGTGTAGTATATGGAATTCTATAGATGTATTGACAAGGTTCTTTGAGGGACTAGGGCGGACACATTTGTTTCAATTTCCAAACAATTGATTCGTGCAATCGGTGCTTCTAAATCAGGTTAATCCCATCAAGTCCATTTGATATGGTTTTGCATATGATGTGCTCTTGATGTGTTGTAGCTCCACTATCAAGTGCAGTATTCTTCAGTGAATGATTAATTGGGTGACGTCGGTTCTTAAAAGAAATCAGTAAGTTTCTACCATTCAAAGGTACTTTCGAGGAAACAAGGAGATTTGGACTGATGTTTTCTCATGATAATCTCATACAGACCAATCGCATATTGATTAACATGTTAGCAATCAAAGATTAACTGAAAATACAAAAAATCAAGAAAGTTTTTTTAATTCTGCATCCGATGATGCGCCTTGTTTGTGACTCATATCGAACCAGCTCATATTCCTTCGAGAATGAAGTATCTAGTCTCACATTGAGATGAAACTCTCTTTGTATAAGTCGTAAGAACCTTTCCATGGAATGGAGATATCTAACGACATATAAACATAATGAGTAACGAATTGAGATCCTACGTACTTAGAATGATACCGACACCACAAAATCATTCAAACACCAAATCAAAATCTCTATCATTTTGCCTTCTACCTTGCCATGCCACCGTATAAGAGAAAATTTATGTATACTCAGAATTCACAATTGAAAGTTTAAACTACCAATAAAGTATGCGTTTCAATTAGAAAAGTCTTGTGGTGGTCGATGACGCTACTCTTTGCGCCCGATAGAATAGCTTCCGGATTGCCTCTTGCTCATCGAAAAATGAGACTTTTGTACCTTGTTATCATGGGAGGATGAACCACACGTTCACATTCTCAAATCGACTCTCATTCGACAAGAGGGTAGATGTAATAGATTCTCAAATTAGAGCATCTTAAGCCCCATTAGTAATCGCCGGATCTTCCGTATTATGCACAGTGGTTAAACCGAATTTTTATCACCTTAACAAAGTCTTGAGTCGAGCAGGAGCAATAATTATGCGGGACCCACTTGCAAATTGGAGAGAGAAGGGAGGGGCGGGTCCCGCTCCACCGCCCATGCGCACTCTGATCTGTCCGAACCCCAACCCGAAAAAGAATTCATCAAACCAAAGAGCTTCAGACAGAGATTGACCTAACCCTAACCCAACCAAAAGCCTTCACTCCTCATTTCTCATCCTCTCTCTCCCTCCCTAACCCCAAACCCTCACCAGCAGGACACCCTCCTCCTCTCTCAGCTTCATGGAAGACACTTGAGAAACCTAAGTAGAACAAACCCCATCACCACCACTCTACAATCTCATTCGAAAGGACACTCCAATTCAGCTCAAGATTTGGTGGGGGTAGCGTGATTCATCCTCAAGAAAAGCTCTCTCTCTCTCTCTCTCTCTCTCTCTCTCTCTCTCTCTCTCTCTAGTGAAGCTTCTTTTCCACCAGCAGCTCTCAAGCAAGAATTGACGACAAGAGCAGATGCTAGGCAGTTCTGATTTCTAAATTTTTGTGTGGAAAAAGGGGTAACAATTCACCAGGTGGTATTTTGAGCACCATACAAAAGAGATACCGCTAGCAAAACCAGAAAAGGAAATGGATCCAGTAACAGCACATGGACGTCCTCTTCCCCTTCCTTTCCTCAGCCGAGACCTCCACAGCTTTACTCCTCATCACCAATTCCAATCCCACCACCACCAGCAGAACTCCGAGGATGACAACCTCAGCAACAACAGCAACTTCGGCCACGGCCAGAAACGGGATCGCGACGACTACTCCTCCACCTCTGCCGGCACCACCTCCCCCGCTGCGGATGGGAAAGAAGTTGTTGTAGGAGGAGGTAAAGAGGCCACAAGGAGGCCAAGGGGCCGCCCAGCGGGTTCCAAGAACAAGCCAAAGCCCCCCATCATCATAACCCGGGACAGCCCCAACGCCCTCCGCTCCCACGTCGTGGAGGTCGCAGGCGGCGCTGACATCGTTGAGAGCATGTCGGCCTTCGCGAGGCGACGGCAGCGCGGGGTCTGCATCCTGAGTGGGAGTGGGACCGTCACCAACGTCGCCCTCCGTCAGCCGGCCTCGCCGGGAGCGGTCGTGACACTGCATGGGCGGTTCGAGATCCTGTCGCTGTCGGGGTCGTTCCTGCCACCCCCAGCCCCTCCGGCACTGTCGGGGTTGACTGTGTACCTAGCCGGCGGACAGGGGCAGGTAGTTGGGGGAAACGTGGCGGGGCCCCTAGTGGCGTCAGGGCCAGTGGTGATAATGGCAGCTTCGTTCGGCAACGCTGCTTATGAGAGGCTTCCACTCGAGGAGGAGGAGGCAGGGGGCACTGGGGGGATGCCGAGCGGCGGTCAGTTGGGATCGCCTGGAATGATCGGACAGCAGCAGCAACAGCAGCAGCTAATGACTGCAGACGCGAATGGAGCGTTGTTGCATGGTTTTGCACCAAATCTGTTGAATTCATGCAATTTGCCCGGTGAGACGTACTGGGGAGGTGCTCGCCCTCCTCCTTATTGAATTAACCCAAAGAGTGAAATAGATTCACCCCATTTTTCTTTTAATGTGTTCTTCGGATCTACCTTCTATTTTCTTTTTCTTTCTTTTAATTTGACCTTCTTTCTAGTGACCTTTCCTTCCTTTTTCTTGTTACTTACTAATATGTGGTGGTCGTGATATTAGTCATATGGTGTTTCACCTCCTATAATTGATTTGAAGAAGGATGTGTAAATTCAAAGACGATTCTTTTCCGTTGGGTTTTGATTTGATCAAAGTAGCTCTCTTTCATCCAGATAGCTTAAAAATAAGGAAATGTTGAAATGTAGCCACAAATCTCTCTCTCTCTCTCTCTCTCTCTCTCTCTCTCTCTCTCTCTCTCTCTCTCAGTCATTTTATTTTTATGGTTGCAGTTCTGGCGATCCCTCATGTCACAACCATGTCCGCCTTCAGTCTTTTCTGTAAAAGAGAAGGAAGATTTCGGACCCCAAAAAGATTAAATAGAAACAGAAGCTCAAAAAAGAGGAGCAACCCAAAGTAGGGGATAGTTATAAGTACCAAACGTGGGTACTCATGAGAGCAAACACATGACCGCCCACTCAAAGTACCATATTTTTCCCCATATCATCATTTGAACCAAACCACAAGCCCCTCGGTGTCATCTCTCCCTCTCTCTCTCTCTCTCTCTGCGCGAACCTGTCATGATGATGGTGTTCTGTACATGTCTTCATCATTGCTCTCCAGTATTTATTTTTGCAGGGCATGCATGTTTCCACTGAAAGCAAGAACTCCTATTTTGGTGTGTGGTCTTGAATCTGGGGTGTGCTATATGAAGAATGAAGTTGGTCTCTCTCCTTTTCCCTCTCTATCGTTTTTTCTTTTCTTTTCTTTTTTTTTTTTTGCAAATCTATGGAGAATTTTGCTGGGGAGAAGGGGGAGGGGGGTTGTTTGGTCTAAAATGATGGCAGAAATGAATGGGTCACACGTGCGCTGGCTCTGAGAGAGAAAAACGAAAGGGTCTCCTTTCCGAGGCTGCATACGTTCAACTGTAGTTCCAATTAAAGAAGAGACGGTGACCAAGACACACACCGATCTGACCTCAAGCTTTTTAACTCACCAGTCACTCTCTCTCTCTCTCTCTCTCTCTAAAAGACAATCAAGTGTGGTGTGGCATCGGTCATAGGAGTGAAGTTCGGGAGTGAATCACTGGGCGTGACAGGTGAGTTTATCTTATTGAATGCAAACTTTTGTCTCGTTGCTCCATATGTGACATGTTGGGGTTGTTTCTTTTCATTCTTGGTTGATATCGCAGGTTTAATCCTTGACTTCTCGTGTTCTAAGGTCAATCTGATTGTCTCTGTTGTTCTTCCCATCTTCTTATCACTTCTTTGTTTCTAGGGTTTATTTTTGCTTTGCGTGCATGAAAGAGTAACTAGAAATTTTTTATTTGGTTTATTGGGAAATGTTGGGTATTAGCATGATTTCCTAATATATCTTTTCTCCCTCTAGAGTCTTTCTCTCAATGTTCTTAAGTTAGTGGCATTGCACTAGACAGGCGCCTGCCCTCTACTGCTAGTTTTCCAATGATAAGACCTCTTTTATTGAAAATTGTTAACTGTTAAGGTTATCTTAATAGATTGACTCGATTATTTGAAAATTGTGATTTGTTGGCGAGAATCTAATCTCAATAGCCCATATTTCTTTCATAATGACTTAATAAACATGATTTTAGGATATAAAGTGAGCTGACTTATGACAAGAAAAAAATAATTGAGAGGATTCATATTCTGCAAAATATGTGATATAATGAGATTCCTTGCATCCTATGAGGTTTCTTAAAAAAATTTAAAGATGAGCTCGTCAGAATTGATGTTAAGCTGGATATGAAATCTCAAAGAGTAATGACTTTATAAACGGGACAATTGAGGTAAATTCATAAGGCTCGGTTGTTTTAAATTGCGGAATTAATCAAGTAATAAAGAAAATTCCACGAGCGCAACGACATAATTGAAGAACAAGTGTGAGCTAAGCTTCGCACACTGAATTCAGGAAAAGAATTCTTTCATTGCATGGCTTGAAAGATATTATTTTTACCATTAAGCAAAAACCCTAAAGATAAAAAGACAAAAAAAAAATTAAAAGAAGGATGTAATAAGAAGTTGTCGAGTCTAAGGATGATTAAGTAATGAAACATAATATGTTCATAGTCCACATATGTCTCCTTTGCTGGTGAGCTCCGAAACTTTTCATGACAAGGGTCGGAGCTTGTAAGAATAGTAATTGGAGGATCTATCGATCTAGACTCTCCGTTTAGGTTTTCAGAATCATGTTGAATTCATGTGAACAAAAATGCGTTTACGCAGCTCATCGATCTTAATGACCCATGCAAAGTTCATTATTAGCAACCATGTCTTCATCATCATATATGTCGCTTAGATTTGAATCTCTAGTCCCTTGTGAATATGATTCTACAATTGCATTAACCTACTGTACCAAGACAACTCGAATTTTATCAATATTATATCGCAAAAGGAGCTTTAGTTTAGAATCAAACCATATGATATCATCGCTTAGATGTGATATCCCGATGATTCGCCATTCTAGTTCTTATTAAATGTCCCCATCTCCACTTACGTGAACTTGAGGGTTAATTTTTGCGGTCTAAATTTCCCATGATTACCATATATAACAACTGAAGTCCCTCTCCCTGACCTCTAATTCACACCATTATACTTTCTCATACCCAGTTTAGTAAGCCAAAAAGGGTTTAATGCAATTAGAAGAGACTTTATCTGGTGCAATGATAACGATATACTGATGCACAAGTCCCCAGAAATTTGCCCAAGAAAATGCAGAGATCATGACGGAGCGGGGCCAAGCCAATTAGCAAGAGCACCTTCTCTTGATAAGTTAGTTCAAAATTGGCAATGCATGAATGAACTTAATCTGATTAGTCCGGGATATATCAGAGGAAGAGATCTGTAATGAAGTCACCGTTTGCTTGAACATTGGCAACAATAGAGGAAGCTGCTCTAGGGGCTTGACTAGGAGATGCTTATTGCCGTCGGTGTCTTTACCCACAGCGTACATCTTATCACAAAGTAATACCCCGCTCGAGCATATCTCTTCCTCGGGTTTCTGATGATCTGCCCATCTCATCCCTGCTGCTGATGTCGCAATCACAAGTGCGACATTGTCTTATCAATTCCACACTATGTCCGTACTGACTTCGTCTGGCATGTGCATTTTTACCCAATTCACAGTTACTCTTTCACACACTCCTTGCTGAATAACTTCAATAGTTAGGTGAAGAAGGAAAAAACATGTATTCAGAAGGTTCATATTCAACCCTAAAACTTGGGCACATCAGCAAGATTCGATCCATGGAAACAATGCAAAGATAAACAATATTGTTATAAGTATCGGGCGTGAGTTCCCCAGAAATTATTACCATATCAACAGACAAAAAACATAAGTACAGAAAAAAGAATATTTGAAAAAGATTCTTACTGCAGCTTTGATAGAACAATCACTATTATAACAAAAACAATGAACCGAAAGAAAATATATATATATATATATATATATATATATATATATTGTGAGATGAATGAATGGAACTGATACGCATGAGATCAATTAAGCTATTCTTTGATGATAAGCCATGATCCTGTTGACCCTGCTTAAAAAGAAACCTTAGATACTAAATGAACGGAGCAGGTCCCAAGTACAAACCCTACAATCCTTGTTTTGGGTTCTTTCTTCAGAAAAAAAGATCGAACACTAAAGAATGCTGATATTCATTGCTCATGACAGATACAACAATTGTTTGTATATACAGAGGATGGCACATCAGTGGCTCCTTACAAAATTACAGTCAAAAGAAATTGACTTCCCTTCAATTCCCGAGCCTGAAAAGAATACATTGACACTGCTAGACAAGATAAAAGAACCAACGCATGATGGTATCAAACTGCTAGCATGTCTAAAGTCACCCATTTAACTCTAATTTGAGCAAGAACCATCTATATATCACCCGCCAAAGTACATATACGCATACATGATCTCCATGACTGATCATCAAAGTACAACGTTGTATACCACATCAGTATTCCACCCGCAGCCGCCTTAACTCTGCCCGGAAGGTCTGGCTTGAGTTCAAAGTCTTGCGGGCAAGATTCCTTATGTCTTCACGTGAACAGTCACGTGAGATACGAACTAGTTCCCATAAGGCACCACCACTGACCATATCCCTCGCATTCACTTCTGCAGTTTGTTCTAATCATCAATTTAAAATTCATACTTGCAACTTGCCAGGAGGTAGAGATTATTTCCTTACCATGTTGTGCCAAGTGGCACAGAGCAAGCTCTATGTGGCGCCTAATTGGAGCTGCTTCATCATTGGCATTGTGGACAATCCATGGAAGTGCACCATCTTCAATCAAAAATGATCTACCAGTTCTTATCCCTGTGGTTGGCAATGAAACGCCATCATCAGCTACTCTATGAAAAGGCTATATCAGATCATATCTATTCTTTACGACAATAAAAAACTTAAAACTATTTCACATTAACCGACATGCCCCAGCCCTCAGAAGCTACTCTCCTTCCTCAGGTGTAATCCAGGAGATACAGTAGGGTGCTAAAAACACGTACTTGATAAACAGCACCAAACTTTCATAAATTGTTATTCATGTAGTCAGCCAAGTAGCACTGAATGTCTATTAAAAGTCCTCAATATGCATAAGTGTACCTACTATCATGCCCCAAGATCTGTGGTTTACCTTGAGTAGCCAAGCGGGACTCGCACTTTGCGAAGTTGGCAATCCCACGAGCAACTTGAGATAATACATCAGGATGTCCACATCTGACAGTCCCCAGCAAAGCCCGTATACCACCTTCCGTCCTCAGCTTCTGCTGCAGTTTGTCTGGTCAAGGAGCATATGTGCAATCAGGAAAGATTGAAGAAACAGAATCACGACACAAACACCTTCTAGTGCATTCTAGATAAACTGAACTGTATCATGTACTGTACTGTATAATACACCAACAGACAACATAAGAAAGCAAGGTTCGCCACCCCTTCCCCTTATTCCTCAATTTAAGGGGGATAAAACAAGAAAAATGATAAGGGCCTCTGGCCCTCTACTCCTGATATTCAGCGCTCAAATTTCCCTAGTTTCTTAACTAGGCCACAAGCCCATTTCAAGAGCCCTGGCAAGAAAACAATGGCATAAATGTACATATGACAGCCATCATGGCCGGCTATTAACATCCCATCATTTCTCTACGAATGACCAGCATTTACATGTGCTTCCAAGATACACCGGGGGTGTAAGTGGCTCGAGCTATTCACAGCTACTTATTGAAGATAACAGGTTGAGTCAAGTACAAATTTAAATTTGAACCAAGCTAAAGCACCTCTGATTCGAAACATTAGCTTAATCGGGGGTGTAGGGCACTGGAAAACATGGATATTTCACGTATGAAAGATATCAAAGTCTTCACATTAAAAGCGTAGAAAACCTTAGTTGATTCTCTGATTTAGACTCAAAGCCAAAAATGACCTGATTTCCTAACTGAGCACCGGTTGCCTTTGGATCATCACATCCGGTCAAGCTTAGACTTAAGCATGAATCACAATCAAGCTTGAGTCAACCATTCAGCAGCAGGTGTTTAGGTTGAGTTCAAGCAGTCAGACCCCATGACTCACTTGATTGCCCTTTAGGCAATATATGAGGGGACTGGGACAAAAACCAGGGATTTGCATGTTGCTGTATACAAATCAGCTTAACCGTGGAGGTTTTACCCGTAAGGTAAAATCTGCATAATATTTTGCTTTTGAAATAACAAATCACCAAGGGTCTACTATTAATTACCATTTGACTGGTAAAAGGAGAATAATAAAAATAGAAAAATGTGGTTCATACGCCTAGCAAAAACATTACATTCATACACAAAGACAGGCTGCTGTTCTTGCATCTTTATGGGTTAACAATATTCAGCCAAACTAATCAGTGGCAACACTTCTCTTCAATATCTGCATACTATATTTATAAATCACTTTCAGAAGCACTATAAGAATTGTAATACTTGCTTCTAAAATACAGGGAGCTGAATATTATATAAAAGTGGATTTTGAGATTAATAGTGGCAAGAGCAGGGTGATTTACAAAGATAAGAACTATTAGCAAGTACTCATGGAACACATGTCAGTTAAGGTAAATAAACTGTGATATTTTTCCTTTGCCCTCAACGATGTCAAATAATATTAACAATTATCAGTTTAACTTTGGAAGGTAGGCAAATCAATAGCATCCAAGAAGCTGAAACTAAACTCCCCATACCAATGGTTGTTGTCATCAAATCTTTGACAGGGTATATCAAAGATGAAGTAGGATGACAGTGTTAGCTTGCTAAAAATCATGCAATCCCACGTGACGTCAAGTTTTAAAAGATTAGTAGGAAGCCAGTACAGAACTTATGACAATTCTCAAAACAAAGGAGCAGGAGCTAATAAATTAATAATGGGTTCCCAAATGATGGCCTTAAAATAAAGGGATTCCACATGAAGCACTGAACTTAACGTACCATAATTCTGGAGCTCCCACATTTGATACAAAGAGTGTGAGGATTCAAAGAAAAGGGTTCAGGCTAGAGAGATAAATGTACCATTGCCACACAAATTTGCAATAGCCCCAGCAACCATGCGCAGCGTTTGTGGATCCTCCGCACTAGCTGCTGTCATCGATAACAAACTGATTCCCCCTTGAACCATTATGAGTTCTTGATTGGCTTCTGCACAAAAGCCAAAGCAACAAAAAGGAAAATAAATGGAAGTCAAGCAGAACCCTGAACCAATACCCACCCCATAGAAAATACTCAAGACAGCAAGGATTTTGAGTAGGAGGAAGAAGAAGAAGAAGAAGATTCAGCTGTTACCATTCATAGCAAGATTGGCTATAGCACCCGCTGCTACCCTGCGGACAGTTTCATCCTCATACCGTCTCAAGAGCATGAGCAATGAAGTAAGACCCCCAGCTTCCACGATCCTTTCTTGATTTACTTCTGTAGAGTGCATACACAAGAATGTGAATTAAGTCCAACAACAGGAAACTTTTAAGAGTCTAAACACTATGAAATAAAAGAAAATAACCATTAAAGTTCCAACAGGACTATACCAATAAAAAATCAGGGATAAAAAGATTGTCACAAGCAACAAGCCATCGCATTGTTGCATACGAAAAAGAGTCAGTTTTCTCTGATATTTCGTCAACATGAAGACAGTCAAACATCAAAGCCACAAAAATTTTAGGCAGTTCTCTCCCTATCACTATTCGCCATTAGCCTCCTATTTAGACTATGGATTTACTGTCTTTATTTGCCATCACATTCCCAAAGTAGCGTATACCTGCTTGCCCCAGATGCCACCTTAAACAACTCAACTTCTTAATAAACAGTTGGTAATTGAATCTATGAGGAGAATTTGACAGGAG
This sequence comes from Melaleuca alternifolia, assembly GCA_019926035.1. Lineage (NCBI taxonomy): Eukaryota > Viridiplantae > Streptophyta > Magnoliopsida > Myrtales > Myrtaceae > Melaleuca > Melaleuca alternifolia. The sequence continues at coordinate 1,569,216 of JAGKPW010000079.1, forward strand.
TGCATATAGGCTAAAGCATCCGAAAGGCCAACTTTTGACATCTGTTCCAACTACTCAAAAAGGTGAAATTGCAGTAACTTTCTTCTCCAACATAAGAGGGACAATCTTTGTACTCAGAGAGGAAACAGAGCAACAGATTGTTGTCCTCGAAAAGACCTTAACAAGATGTTGGTAAGTGAAATTATGTAGAAGCAGCACGTGCTCTTTGATTGGAAACACCAAAGAATAACCACAAAAAATGGAAAAATTCAACTAAGTAAAGATCAGTACCAGACTCTTAGAGCAACCACAGCACTTATAGTCAATGAACCGAAACTTGAACACCGCAAAAGCAACACCAACAACAACAATACAAAGGCCACATAACCATCCCAGCCATATCAATTGAGAACTTTAATTATGAAGATATAGATGTGCTCCCAGAAAAAGGAAAAACATTCAATTCATGTCTGATAAGAACTTTCTAGAGAAAGATGGATGTCCCCACCTTCAGCAGCAAGGTTGGCCACCACCTTCACAGCATGAATCCGTACATTGGCATCATCTGACTCCAGGAGAGACAATATCTTCTGCAACCCCACTGTAGATTTGGTTCAAGTTGATGAATTAGAAATATGAAATTTTATTTTCGTAAATTAATTGTTCAACCTTCTCAAAGTTTTGACTCCTACCTTGCTCAGATAGTGTGGCAGCTGATGCCTTCTGCATATTTCCGTTGCTTCTATAATGGAGATTTTGATCTTGAGGTGTGAGAGAATTTAAACCATTAAAAGAATCTCTATATGCACCTCTGTCAAGATATCTTGGCTGCAGAAGGAAAAACATGTGATCAAAGGTTCCACCGATAAAGTGTTCATTTTTTATAGTGATTTCACGCTAATGAATATATAGTCTTTTTAAAATGACTAAAACAAGGTGTTTCCTCAAATTAGTAAACACTGCGGAATGTCAGTATTTTCTTATTACTTTCTACTTCTGTAGTAGCAGCGATCATTATATCCTTTGAAATTGTAAATTTCGTGAGATAAAAAATAGCAAGATATGCTTAGTTTTCACAGGAGAGTACCTGATTGGTGTCAAGAGTCATTTGCAGTAACTGACTTCTAAGCATTATAACTTCTTCCTCAAGCTTCTTTTTTTCGCAAACCTCATCCTCTAGATCCTTGTGAAGCCTTAAAATTTCACCACCCCCATTTTCCTATATATTATGTCGAAGTACAAAGCAGTTATAAGTTACACAATGTCAAAAACTGACAGGTACTCAAATATCCAATCCCTAATAACAATTAATGTGTAGAAGATACCCTAGGTTGTAAACATTGTGCCAATCGACTCTTGAGATTGTTAACCTCTTCCTCAAGTGCCTTTCTTCGAGAAATTTCATCATTAAGCTGCCTTTTGATTTCGGGAGCTTCCTCAAATGACAAACCCAGGCCCTGCAAAAGAGAGTTTGTCTAAAAATAGCATTTGAACCATGAAGATGATATGCACAAGCATATGCCCAAGTATGAAACACAGTTCAGAGCAAGTTTATTTTCATACAGCAATAACAAAAAAGGGTACATTAGAACTCATCTCTGATGGATAAAAAAAAATTCCTTTTACAAAGTAATTAATGTTAATGGACGAATTTACATTAGAATAATTAACTTGTGCTGGATAGGAGACTAGTATAGATCTCAAAACAGAAGTAACAGATGGTAAATACTAATGGAAATTCAGAGTCCAAATTGTTTCAGACGACAAAACCATTTGGTATCACTGACTGAGTAGAAATTGCATATTCACTGTGTGACGGGGCAGTGAGTGTAATATGTACTTGGAGATGCCGGTGTTTATGCAGAGAAAACGAGCAAGTTCACCGCTGGAAGTGCTTGCTCAGATGACTAGACATGGGTTTCCACTACTAACAACCCGGAGTACCGAGATGTGGGACAGGAGAAGTACCTCTTCAATGTGTTTATCATGAAAGAAGCCATCCCGGTTATGTTTGCACTGATTTAACACCATCTTCTCTTCCAGCTCCTTAATAGACTCCACGTATTCCATCTGGCATTTCAACTTCTCCTTCTACACAGGTTACCCATCAAATCACAGAATAAGCCTAAACCAGTCTAGGAAACCCAAAGCAAACACTCCTATTTGCAAGAACAGACCCATCTGTTGATAATTTTGGTGAAATTTTAAAGCAGATGCAAAAACTTTGCCTTTCCATGGGGATGCTACAGGCAATTGAGCACTTTAGTTGTTTTTCTATAGATCAATAAACAAAATGTGACATACAGTCAAAATGGCAAAAAGATAAGGTATTGGACAAACCTCTAATGCATCTGCAAAGTTCCTCTCAACTTCAGATATTCTGTTCTGTGCCTCTAGATTTATTCTTTCAACCTCATCTTCAAAATCCTTCTGAAGTCGCTCATTTTCAGCAACAAGCTTGTCCACCTGAATCTCAAGCTTTCTTGAAAGACTTTTGTAATCAAACTCTTCCTTTATTTTCAACATGTTTTCCACCTTCATAGCCTATGACAGAATAAGAGCAAAAGATAAACAACAGTGAAAACTGAAATGCTCACAAGTCAACTAGCTGAGGTATAGATATCTAAATTAAGTTACCTTATAAGGAGGACAGTAAAACAGTCAACGAGAAAAGTTCAGATGGAAAAAATCCAGTCTCACAAAGTGAGGTAATAGTGACTTAGTGATTTTGATAATGAAGGAAATGCATTAATAACTGCATTAAAATTAGCTGAAAAGATCAGTTATTAATTAAGCCCAACCAAGCATTACATGAGACCTCACCCTTTGGCCGAACCAAATGGTACTTGTAGTCTCTCCTCTATGGCGTGGAGATGGACCAATAGTCACAACAAGTGATGTCCTTGCTGTACCTGAAACCAACATAAAGCATACCAACATTTAAAACTGACTTAACTCAGACAACAGAATTCGTATGTATATATCAGGACTTCCATCTCTTAGCTTCTAAGTCACAGTAGTTTTTCTTTCTTTAGGCGAGCCAGAGAAGGAGATTTAAACTATCAGCAGAATACATATCAAGATGAGGATTTCCATTAGACCGGGATTTATAGATTTGATCATTTGACTGAATTGTGCTTCCAGTGGATGAGCATGAATACTCCACCAAGTATTCTTTTATATTCTGCCTAGTCTCTTCCTCTCCTTAAAGATCTGGTTAAAGTCCAGCATATGCTTACATTCATCCAGGAAAACAGCTTACCTCCAAAAGAGTCTCTGAGCAACCTCGTTAACTTGGAATCACGAACTGGAACATGGGAACTATTCTCTGCGAGGGCATTAATGCACTTTCCTAAAGCACTCAGTGATAGATTAATGGACTTAGCTTCCTCTAACATGTGACCCTCACTTCCTGCAATTTATTTTTATTCAAACCAAGTAAAAATTTTGAATATCTATATAAATTATTCATAAGATAAGAGCATATGTTACACACTGCAATGATGAATAGGAATGACTACACACAGACAAGACAACCACAAAAGATGAATTAGTAGCTTAGATATTACTTGATCATTGTGATTCACCCATTGTACAGCAATAAAACGCAAGAGTGAGCCTTCAACTGGTGTTGAGACATCAAGAGAAAAATATTTACTGCAGAAACTAATTTTATCAGAACAAATATGCCATCTAATGTAGAAGAGACGGTTTACAACCACTTAGAGACGAAAGAGGCATTGTTATCACCATCTCTTTTGATTTTTTTTTTCTCTCATAAGCTCTTTTTATCTTGATAGGCTTCATGAACTGATATTGCAGAATCTCATTTGAAATTGAAGTTTCAAGATGTCATCTGATTGTCAATCATTACTATCGAATTCATCGAAGAGTGCTGCTACTGTATCAAACTCAAGTGCTGGCACATGCACAGACACAATATATAAGTCGCTTAAATTCTTTTGCTTAATGTGTCATGATCATGGGGAGTGACACAGGTATTTTTTTTACAGTAAAGGTTCTCAGTGGCAGCAGTAATAACATTTATGCAGATATTTGGCAATGAAAAGGCTAGATCAAATGTTTACATACCTGACTTGTGAATACGCTCTGAACCTGCCAAATCCACTATAACCAGCTTACTTTTCCGCACAAGTGGTTTGAAAGGTTTAATAAAGTGAGAAGAGTTTCCATTCTCAATTGAAGGAGCATCTTCTCCTCCTGTGACCGACCTCTTGACATGTACCTAGACCAATCAGAGCAGACATCACTTATCATAACAACTAGCTGAATGAAGTAACCATCGATGCATCATCATGAAGATTGTTAAATAAAGTATCTTAGAAAATCAATACAGCTGATAAATATGGTCATAATTCCATCAGTAGAAGTAAACTAAGCTAAAGAAATTACCATCAGAATAGCATGGCTACGCGAAGATTCAGTATTCAACTTCGTATTAGCAGCGATTCGATGAGCTTCTCCAATTCTTAGTAACTCGAGAAAACTTTGCTGGTGATTGATTTCTACAAGGGTTGCCCCAGGTAGTGACACATCCCCAGTTTTTGGATCTTCCACAATGGGAATATTATCATTTGAAGGATCAAGAAGATCCTGTATGTACTCCATGTAGAGCTAAACATCATTTGATGACTGTTAGATAGGTCATTCAAGACTATAATTTCACAAAAAAGAATGAACAAAGAACATTTTGGAAATCCTAGAAGGAAATTAAACAGCTCACACAATGACAATCAAGATTATAGCAACCTGTAAATATGAGACAGAGATAGAATCAGAATCTGGACAAACATTTGCAAGAATATCCTCCATTGAGCGGACCATAATTCCACGATCAGCGGTATCTTCCTCCCCTAATCGTCCTAAAGTAAAAGTCTTGCCTGTTCCAGTTTGACCATAAGCCATCACGGTCCCATTGTATCCATCTAAAACGCTCTGAAATTGCAAACATTAGAAAATAAAGATCAGGCAAAAAACAATCCATAACCTTTTCTCTTTGATTAGTAAGAAATCAGTAAACATAAACACATGCCTATGGTTACGCAAAGTAAACAGTGCCAATAATCTACCTAAACACAATATCCAGAAAAATAGATAGACAAACAAATTTCCTTACAGAATCTATATCCAGTAAATCTTTTAGCACCTTGTATGTTTTTGAACATCAACACAGCTAGTACCATAGATCAAAAAATACTTTTGTAAGCACTATTAGCCGTATATTTTGATATTAGACTTTGTTAGTTTTGGAATTTACAATCTTTAGTCATGTTTTGAATTTATGTATGCTTTTTGAAGATTCAGAGAGAATATGTCATTCTCACACTTGGAATCATTTTTCTCATTTATTTTGAGTCGAAAGCCAAGCCCATGTCCCTCCCTCCCTCCCTCCCCCCTTGTTTGTGCGTGTGTGAAGAATGGATAATGGACTTATCACCAAAAGAAATTAGAACCCAAGGAAACTTCAAAATTGTGCAGTTCCGCTTACAATGAAAAAAGAAACCAAAATGGGTTGAGTAGAATCTCTTAGTCAAAATAGATGGGGAATCAGAGCAGATCTTTCAACATTGTTGATATTGGAGCTTCAGAAACCACATCTTCCAAAAATAACCAGAAACACAGTAATCATCCAATATCAAAAAGCCAAACTCACTAAATAAATAATTTTGTTTACCCCACCATGTTTAGTCTTTAAATTTCTCATAACCTTTAGTAGAGGGACTTTTAGAAGACACAACTTTATAGTTAATTCACATAATTATTTCAATTTATGAACAAGGTTGTTAAAATCGCTTCTTTCAGTAAGATCACTATGGTATATGAAATCAAATTGCAGGAGACAATCATGACATTGTAATATTTCACAAACATTAAGGAAAATCTGAAAATATGTCATCCCTATGGTTGTAGATGAAAAAAGCATTAGATAACAATATAATAAGCTTTCAAAACAGCGAACAGCTATCATACACAAGTATACAGAGCGGTTTTACAAAGCACAAAATTGCAATATAAACTGACTCCCAACTACTTGACAACTCCACAGTTCAAACTTTCAATAAACAGTGGGGAAGCTCCAAAGAAATATTAATTAGACTAACAATATAGATAACGCCAAAAGCTCATAGTATAATGCAGCAATATTTAAATCGAGAAAAATAGTGATGAATATTTTTCTCAACATCTAGATTATGGTCGCATGTATTCTACCATCTGAACTTTATCACAGAGTCCTAATCATCTATACTATCCTATAAAAGAGAGATCTTTTTAAACTCCAGTTCGATTTGCAAGAAAACAAAATATTTTCACATTAATAAATTTCCGAGAAAATACCAACTACAATTTCAAGCTAAAACAGTACCTACGACCTACAAATTTTTTATGTAAAATGCATGCAATAGGTGTTTGAAGAAAATGTCGACTACTTCTAGTTGTTTACAAAATGTCGACTTCTTCAAGTCAGATTAAATGAGTATTATTCAGGTGCTAGGTCATTGAAGAACATATTTAAGACCTATCTACAAAAAAAATTGAAAACTAAAACTGCTGACGCATTATCTATCTCTATTTTTTGTTTCCAAATTGGACCAACTATTTTAGTTAAATAGGACATGGTAAAATAGATTATTTTACAATTTTGTAAAATCTTGACGAGATTGAGATCACTCAATCTCGTTTGATATTGTAACATCATAATTACATCTAGATTTTAAGAAGATTGTACCAGCTTAAGATTTTCAGAAAATTCCGATCATTCAACAACTTCGGGATAGTAGAACTAAATGATTTACTGCAGATTTTAACAACCATGGTCAGGAATACATGATTGCTTTATATTTCTTCTTCAATATAAATTCTACCATTTTATTCCTTTATTATTTAAGTTGAAAATACAAAATAAACCAACCACTTCTACCTCCTCCTGTCGACACATTTTGTGTAGCTAGTGCTCTTTTCTGAGAGTTGAAAAAACTTGTACCTCCATACCTAAAATCTTCAATGCTACCATGAAAGTATGCTCTAGCAGGGAAAAGTACAGATTCAAATCAAGTGACACCACAAATTTTAGTATTCTATGGGACGATATCATCTTCTATCAATCAATTTCTGGCTTTTGACACCTGCCATCTTTATTGACTTTTGCAGTTTACAAGCTTCCACTTTAGAAGTTGTCACGCAGATGGACTAAACCAAGAGCTAGGGCAAATTCAACAAGGCAATCCTTCCGCATCCTCCACAGGATTTTAATTATGAAGAGAAAGTAGAAGTGCTGAGACCAAAAACCCCCTTCAATGGGCAATTTAGTAGACTTAATATACGGGAATTTTCTCAAATGGAAATTATGGAACAATTTAAGAAAAATATACATCATGCCAAGCACTACATACCTCAACAACAGGCTTCGCAACTACTTCATAGACACGCTTCTGTGAAGCATATTCAGTAAGAACCTCATCAAATTCATAAGTGTCAGCATCCCAGTTGTTTTTCCTCAGCTTCAACCTTTTAAGCTGAATCAAAGCACACACATTTCAGCTGCACTAAAACTGACGCTATAACCCAATCAGAAGAATGGCAAGATGAAAAATGATTTATGGGAATCAAAATGCTAAATGCAAGTTTGAAATTAGGATCACCTCTGGCTGCAACTCCACACAATCAGCAAAGTCCGCATCTGCTGACATTTCTTCAGCATTTCGCGGCCTCAACCTTATAGCTACTCGAACTCTTCCTGGAACTGGCCATGACAATGATACAGAATTTCGATTCACATTCAAGAATTTTCTTGGTCCAGAGAATTATTCATCTGGGCCAAACCCCGCAAATACATATTCAAGTCCTTGTCAAAGAGAATAGCACAATGACAGGTTCGTCTCTACAAGGTACAGCAAAACTGAAGAGACCAGAGTGCTTATTTCCAACCATATCTGAAAACCCAATTCAGGTCACTACACCAATAAAAATGCAAACTTACAACCAATTATTGATAGACTCGTGACTAACACTTCTACGATCTAAGAAGAACTTAATAAAAGTTAGCAAATTGATCGCATTGCCTTTATCTTCGTTAAAGAAATTGAAAGCATACTCAGAGAGTGGAAATACTTTTTGTAGCATACTCAATGAGGGTGAAAAAAACTCTTCTTCACAGTGAGGCTATAAACCAAAATCTCAACAACATCCAATTAAAAAGATTCCAATTCACTTCACCATGTACAAATCAAGATAACAAGAACAGAACATCACCGCATAAAAAACAAATCGAACGCAACTAACCTCCCTCCTGATCCTTAAAAGAGCCTCCCCATCCGCCACCGAGCGACGCGGGGCTACTCCGGCGGACGGCGGATCCGGGAGACGAAGAGGGAGGGAGCCTGGATTTGAACGAGGACTGCCTTACGTTCGATCCCGAGTGCTGGGCTTTCAAAGCACCTCGGGGAACGCCGCCATTCCGGTGCGCGCTCGATGCCATCGCCTCGGGGAGTGACGCGTCAGTTGTTGGGGAGTCCTCCAGAGCACACTCACATTGCAGGAAGGGGCGAGCTCGACGGACTCGTCGGAGCGGGGCCGGGGAGAAGCTCCCGTTCCGCCAGAGGCTACTTCGGCGAAGGCCGACCGCGGCGGAGGAGGTTCACCGGAGGCGAAATGCAGCTGCGGAGGCAATCGAACCCGATTGGAGCTCCGATGCAGCTGCTGCGCGGACTGCAATGAGCTGCGCGAGCATGCGCTGTGCGCGAGGGAACGGAGGGGAGAGAGAGAGGGAGGGGTTTGGGGGTTGTGCGTGAGAGATTTCAAATAAAAGGCGAGAGTGAAAACAGAGTACGGAGGTGGGACCCGACCCGACCCGATCTGACAGTGCTTGAAGCCAGGATGAGTAAAATTTTGGAAGCGACGGGAGCTGGTTTTGCATCGGAGCAGTAGAATGACGGAAGGACGAAATTGCCCCTCGGTCCGTCACCGCCACGGTGAGCCGAACGCGCCGACCGGCCTCGCTTGCGCGTGGGAAAACGAGAGCTTGGCTTGGCGCGATAACAGGGAGGAGGAAAGAAAAAAGATAAAGAGTTTCTTCATTTTTGTCACGGTGAATACACCGTCGGAGGCTCGGACAAATTTCCTAAAATATTCTTTGTGATAATCATGATAAATGCACTTTTTTCCCCTTCAAATTTTTTAAATCGACAAACGCAAATGCTTTCTTTTTCCATTCCGTGAAAATTACGAAACATCTATAAGAGGCCTTATATTTGAAAAGTGAGAAGTAATTAATATTAACTAAAAATCACGCATTGACGTTCCACACAGGACATAACGTCTCAAGTCTATAATTCTTGTTGTTTATTTAATGCCCTTTTATCGATCATTCTTACCAATGAATGATCACGATTCATTTGAAAAGAAATTGGTCGTCTTTTTTATAACGGTTATGATATAAGAACTATTAAATTTTCCAAAAAGAAATGAAGAAACCGACGATTGAATAATGTAACGAAAGTAATAAGGGTAGCGATGGAATTAAATGTTTAAGGTTGCGGTATCAAATGCATTCAATTCTAGAGAAATTATGTCACTCTTCGACATGATATTTCTTGCCATCTAAGTAAGATACCTAAAAATTCTATCCTTAAGTGCATCTCAAGACAAGCTTTTTATTACGATTTAATTCGAAAGGAATGGACCCATAATGGCCAAGCGACTAGATCCACTGCCACAAAGTCAGTGCACTTTTAGAAGTGTGTCCAATTGGATTCCGCTTCTATTTTTTTGGCAACCCTTGAATTGAGAATCTCACGCCGTCCTCCAATAAGTGAACTAGAAACGGGGACCGTACTTTTTTCTACTAGAATTTTTATTTACCCGATTCATTTCGATTTTTACATCGGATCAATTTTCAATTTGGAAGTTTTTCGCTTTGTCTAAATCTCACCAAAACTTATCCCATGGCGTCGGATTTTTTAGTAGTCAATATGAACCAAACTATAGCGGAAAGTATCTTTGGGTCAAAATTGGTCGAAGCCGAACGCCTCCGTAACGTTATGTACGATGTCGGCTCACTGTTTTGCCCGTGGATCAGCGATTGAAGGAGCGGGTTTTGCGCGTCGGATGCTCTCCTTTTGTTTGCTTCTCTTCGCGATGTCTCCGAAAAGATTGCTCCGTGCCTGGCCACGAGTCCAAGCCGATCCGTACTTCCTGCCTTTTGCTGCTCCTCGGACGTCATGCACGGCAGTGGCGCGGGCTGCCCATGTTTCTTTCGACCACATCGGACGGCGGCGACTTGAACATCTGATTTGCCCCACTTTGGGGGTCCTCTGGAGTGAACCGGCAGCGATGATGGAGGACTGTTATGAGTTCAGTTGCATCGATGATGTCTATGAATAGTGTCGGCTCTAAATCTAGTTCGATGGTCACGTCATATGTATATATTAATGTGCGCTTGTTGTGATTTTTCGAGTGGGACTTAATCGGTTGATTCTAAATGACTACGATAGAAATCGATCTGAACTTTAATTCTTGAAGCTGAACAAATCGCATTCGACGAATTGGCACTAAATATCTCGATCGTATTATATTTTATTCGACGGTCCTTAATGCGAAGATAATTATTTCATTTTTTTATGGAAATTTTTTTTGGACTCCCGATAGAAATTGTTATTAAAAAAAAAACTGTAATCAATTGCTAAATTGACTTAAAATCGACTCGAACCGATTTTAGGATCGAGCGAGTCGGTTATTGATTTTACATATTGAAAATGGACCCTGCTCAATCGAATCACCTCCGGACCATGCAATCAGCATTAATAAGTAAACCATCTAAGATGAAAGAAAGCCCATTAGCTTCTAAAAGAGAGACCAGTCAAAACTTGTGAGTTTCCAGCCTTTGTTTCTAGGGTTCGAGCTTTGCAACTTGCACTGCTCCCCAACTCTCTCTCATCTTCTCGTTTGCCTCTCTCTCTCTCTCTATCTCTGCAACGGTAATCGCTCGCTTCCAGGCCGCCATCGAAGACTGCTCCAAGGTCGCAGAGGGTTCTCTACTCCACGCGTTCCTTCTCGCTTTGTGCGGGTCGATTCTGGCGTTCCGCAATCTCGATATCCGCGTTCCATTTGGCGGTTCGCCGGTGCGGTGACGATTGTTTGGGGCCAGCGATCACGGTTGCGGTGATGGATGCTTTGAGGGGCTACGGAGCTTGCTTGAGGGAACCCGCTCTCCAGCCGCCGCGTCTTAGAAGGAGGTATTGCTTATAAATAACTCTTTCCATGACGGATTATTTTGTGTACGATTTTGTGTCGGATGACGCGACGGTAGATTGAAGGGTTGACCCTGTTGCCTTTTTTTTTTTTTTTGGTAATGGTGGTTGACCCCGTTGTCAGGACTTATTCTTTCGAACATTTGTCTCTTTAGGTGGCCCGTTTTTTATCGCAAGACGAGCTCTTTTGACCTGTGCAATGGTGATTGTCTATACCGTCTGAAGAAAGCCCTTGAATTTGGCGTGTTCTATGTCTGCCTAAGATGGTTGAGCATAACCTGAATCTAAATTGCAGTTTGCTCATTATGGAAGGGCATTGACTTTGTCATTTATTCTCCTCTGACGTACAAAATTGACGAGACCGTGTTTATATGCCAAGGAGAGTAAGAGGGAGGATTTTATTTCTCCTGGAACAGACAATTTGAGACGAGGAAGTGGAAACATCGGGATTTACAAAATCGTGCATGGAATATTGATGTTGCAATGCCTCCAGATATATAGAGGCTTAAAAAATGTAATTTTAGGCGAATAGGTTAGAAAGTTGTGTGCTTGAGATTCTTTATTTGTACTTTGGATCAATCACTCTCATTATAGTTTTTTGAACACAATCTCTTCATTTTGTTTGCTGTAATAGGATTAGGAGGGGGCATTACAAGTTACTCACCACCCAAAACGATGACTTTGTTTAGATATGCGGAAGTAACCTTTCTTTGTGTGAGGACAGTTCCAATGGAATAGTTTTACTGCACACTCGGGTGGTGTTACAAAATTTTCAGTATCTGATAACCACTTGGGCAGTTCTATGTAGTTTAAAGGGATGTTGTTGGAGCATGTTACCTTGACTTGTGTATGCATTTAGTTAGTCTGTTTATCTCTAACAATGATCCTCGTCGTGTCAAGCAGGAGGAATATGCAATGGAGATCTCCACAAGCAGCTGTCATACCTAATTTTCATCTCCCTATGCGTAGTTATGAAGTTAAAAATAGGTAGGTCATCTGAGAATGATGATGGTGGGATTATCAGGAGTAATTGCTGCAAATGATGGATACTTTTTTCATTTCTTGTTTGTTTTCGTGTTCATTTGGGACATAGTTCTGGTCATTGCCTGCTTTCTCTATGTGCTTGTGTGTGGCAAGTTTTCCAGCAACCTTCTGGGATTAACTATGGTTGGAATTGCATAATGAAAATATATAGCAAGATATGTTCCCCAATCTTGTTCTGCTAAGAAGTTATAAAACATACTCTGCTGGCAGCCAATATTTTCTTCCTCACTTGATTAAAGTGGCATCTGCTATGGTTTACCATGTGTGCTCCTGCTGCGTAGTTCTTGTGCTTTCCTTTAGCAACTTCTATCTGATTTAGAGGGAAAAAATTGATTTCTTTGACAGAATTGAGAAATTTTGTGATATTAAAGGAACCGTGGTTTTTCCTTCCCCTTCTCCTTCTTTTCTTATTATTTAGTCCGTATAGAAATAATGCAGTTACATCTTTGAGACAGTGCATACTTGAGGAACCAAGGTGTCTGTCATGTTTCCTACGCTGCATTTATTTGACAGCATAGGCCCTGTTCACTTGGGTATATTTTGTCACTATAAGCCTAATAATTTTGAATGATCTGGTTTTTTTTAATGTGTCAAGGAATTTTAGAGTAAGTTAAATTATAATAGGTTGCTGTAATGTGGTTGATTTTGCTCAATTGTATGGTTTGCATACTTCTTATATGGCTTATGGGTGGCAATATATTTGAGCAGAAGTCTGGGAAGACATTAAATATGCTGAGTATCTAGACCAAGGCTTCAAGATTTGCCACACTGCTTCCGCTGTTTCTTTTCCAATGAAAACTTATAGATTTGGATGCATCTTCTGTGCTAGCACAATCTGACTTTTAGAAGTTGGTTCTGGTAGTGTTTTACAGCCAGAAAGAAAGGAGAAAAGAGAAGAGGGGGTGCGCTTGTGTCAGCCATTCATATGCTATTAAGTGCTTCATGAAGAAAATTACACTTGCGCAGCCACTTCTTTTTTTATTTTTGTGTGTGTGTATATTCCTCTTATTTTCATTAAAAGTGAACTGCACTTGTCAACTGACAAGACAATAGTTTTTGGTATTGCTTAGTTTTACACAATCATTTCTTGCTAGTTTTGGAATGGCTAACGTGGTCATAAAACGCAAGTACTTTTTCTTTTATTTTTTCTAAACGATTTTCTATACTCGCAGGACATCGACAGAGGATATAAAGGCTCTTCGATTGATAACGGCCATCAAGACACCATACCTACCCGATGGTAGATTTGATCTTGAAGCATATGACGACTTGATTAACATGCAGATTGTACAAGGTGTAGAAGGTGTAATTGTAGGTGGCACAACTGGTGAGGGTCAACTGATGAGTTGGGATGAGCACATCATGCTAATTGGCCACACAGTTAATTGCTTCGGTGGATCGATCAAGGTGATTGGAAACACTGGAAGCAACTCAACCCGTGAAGCAATTCATGCCACTGAGCAAGGGTTTGCTGTTGGAATGCATGCCGCTCTCCACATTAACCCGTACTATGGGAAAACCTCCTTGGAGGGCTTGATCTCTCACTTTGATTGTGTGCTGTCTATGGGCCCCACCATCATATATAACGTGCCGACAAGAACTGGCCAAGACATTCCACCCCGTGTGATTCACACCTTGGCCAAGAGTCCCAATTTGGCTGGTGTGAAGGAATGCGTCGGGAACGACCGGATTAAACAATATACAGATAATGGCATTGCTGTCTGGAGTGGAAATGATGACCAGTGCCACGATGCCAGGTGGAGCTATGGGGCTATGGGAGTTATATCGGTCACTAGTAACTTGATTCCAGGATTAATGCGGGAACTCATGTTCGGAGGGAAGTATCCATCTCTTAACGCGAAGCTCATGCCTTTGATGGAATGGCTGTTTGTCGAGCCAAACCCAATTGGCTTAAATACTGCCCTAGCCCAGCTTGGAGTTGCGAGACCGGTTTTCCGTCTACCTTATGTACCGCTTCCTCGGGCTAAGAGGGTGGAATTTGCGAATCTTGTTAAGGAGATTGGGCGGGAGTATTTTGTGGGAGATAAAGAAGTGGAAGTCCTCGATGATGATGACTTCACCTTGATTGGACGGTACTAGTGTCTGGTGAAATTTGCATGATGAAGACTGGTTTTTCACTGGTAGAAAACGATGTGAAAATAAACCAAATAGAGAACGATAAAGCGAGTTGGAGGTTCTGCTTGTGATGCTTGTGTTCAACTTGGATCCGTGGCTGTGACTACTTGAGTTAATGAAATATAGTTTGTATCAATAGATTTTCGTTCTGCAGTCGGTAGACAGCAACAAATGTGCTGATTGGTCGGTAAATTTTGGTTTGAGGTTATTTATGTTGGTCGAATGGTTAATTGACCCTTTCTGCTGTAATTTCTTTTGATTGTAGGACGTCAAGGATATTCCTCCATCTTGCATTTAATGTGTGGTTTGCTTTGGGTTTTAAGCCCTGACTAATACAAGAAGCTCATCTATAATCATCCATGTTGCTTGGTCGATGAAAGAGCTTCTATCTTGGCAGAAAAACAGCATCTATCCTTAGTACCAGCGACCATCGTCACCTGCTCCGCTCTAGCCACGACCTCCCCTCATCAACCACGTTCTCCACGGATCTATTGGGAGCCTTTGATCGTTTATGAACCGTGCCTCGTCGCGTGAAAATGAACTGTTTTTATGTTTTGGTGAGGATGGAAATTTTCCTTTGTTTTTTCTTTTTGTTTGGTTTATGTCATTTCGTATAAACTGTACCAACGAAAAGCAAAATCCATGTTGAACTTGAAAGCAGTGTCCCGTAGCAAAGCGTTACACCCGACGTCCATCTCTGGAAGTTAAACTTGGAAATCAACCTTCGTATGGAATGATACAGCTTAGTGCTTGCTAGTTCGACTGCTACATTAGAGAACTGCAGATGACAAAACAGACTACGGGCAAAATTAATATGAATACGCTGCCCCAGAAAAAAGCAGAGCCGTGAATTTCCTTTATTCCATCCCCACGCCCTAACGTTACTTTAGTTTAGAATTCATAGAGGTCGATCGTTTGATCGCTGTTGGTGTCTATTCATTCGAATTTTGTGTTGTATGCAGGTTCTGAGAGTCTGGTTTCAGCTTGTCTGGGGAGGGAACTTGCTTTGGAGCTGAAAGAGCAGGGCCCTGTTCTCTCGATGGAGAAACAGAGCTCTCTGTCTCAGCCTCTCGTTGGCTTTCATGATGCTCTGGTTCTCCATGAACAGCCTCAGGTTCTTCATTTCCATCTCCTCCTTCGCACCCATCGGCCATCTCTTCGTCTCTTTCTCTTCCTTTGATGATCTTCTTGTCCTCCTCTGCCTGCGACAATCTCAGAGTATTTTCCCTTAGAGATAGAAACATGGCATCTATGTTGATATGGTCAGAGTATCTACACGTGTACTTAATAAAGCCATGAGAAAAGACGATGCATTGGAAATTGCCAATGAATGAACGCCCCAAAGTCGGTCTTTTTCACGAAATCCATTCACATAGAGAGGAAGAGACTAGTGGAAAGGACCTGCTTAGCGAGAGAACGCGAAGATTACGATGCTTCAATTGCCGCCGACGGAGACTCCATTTCGAGGAATTCGTACACATGTTCAACCACGACGTCCCAAGAGAGAGAAAAGGAGAGGGGGGAGGGGGATGAGAAGAACAGTAGTGAATTAATGGAGATGGGGTTGTTCGTTTAAGAAAGAGTCGGTCGTTCGCGACTCACTGTGTGATGGAGAAAGAAGGGAAGGAGAGTCGGATATATAGCTGGAGCAAACGTGTTCGTTAGTGATATAATTCACCGTCATTTCACGGAGAGAGAGAGAGAGAGAGTTTTCGTCGCAATGATGACAGAGGGAGACTCATGATTACAGAGGGCAGCTAGAGATGAAGAATACGGAGAAGAAGACGAGGGGAAAGGTGGCCTTACTTTCTCCTATCTTCCTCTTTCATTTCTAAAAAGAAGACTGGGTTACTTTTCTCGACATGATGGCGAGAGAAGAACCAGCAAACTGAGAGCGACCCGCCTCCTTTTTCCTTCCGAGCTCCCACCTCCGAAGTAAACTTTTTCATTCGCCGTGGGATTTTAGGGAAAGCACATCTAGGTCTTATTTGCTATCTCCACATGCTATTCGTCCACGATTGTTGCACCGCCAACCTCCATCGTCGTGGCCGCCGGCGAAGTCGTAATCGCGGCCTCCAGGCCAAGCCTTCCCGGGCTTGTCTTAGATAAGGTCGCCTCATATAGTCATCGCCCTCTCCCCTCCCTCCGTTTATGCCCCCCGAGCTGTCGAGTCTTGTGACTGCGGATGAACCGTTGCCTCCTAATCTCGGAGACTGTTTCTGCATACAGTCTTGAAAAAACGAAAATCCAATTCTTAATACCATGATGAAAAAAATACACGGATGTCTCCATTTGAATCCTATTGTGGAATAAGTTTCTCCATCATTTACTTTATCATCGCGGATGATGGCTTCAATAATGATATGATGGTTTGAGGTCATGTACAAACATGTATCTTTGTCGATTAACCAAATTTCTTTGTGGCGGCCAATCCAATATTTGAAAGCTCCATTTTTTTCCTCTAAAAGATAATGATCACATAAGATTGACATGACTTGTGAGTTGTTCTGCTATGCAATTTTACTGATTAGTTAAGTCATTTCGAGTCATTAAATAAGATATCATCACGAGAACTAGTGAGTTAATTATAAAATCCGGAATCAATTCGACCGAGTACTCTGAAACTTCGCTGGGAGCCATTTTTGAAGAGTGACTTCACTTTATAGGAGTTGAAAACTCGTGCCCTAGTGCATAGGAGGACAACTCAGGAAAATGAAATTGAGACAAAATGTAAACAAGAACTAAAACATTTATTAATACTCCAAATTGAAGCAATTCGTCAAAAAGCCATCTTTTAATAATAGTCGAAACACGTACCAGTCAAGGAGAGAGGGGGATTGGTTTGACAAGGAAGACACGTAACTTTCTGAAACATCTTTGCTTTTCACACAGCTAAGAATGTTCGCTTGTCGGACGAATCAAATCCAAAGCTTCAAATCAGATGCTGGGTTTAAGGTTAATCATTGGGGATTATTAACTTGTGCTAATCGTGGGGACCATATTTTAATTAATGCTGAGATTTCCTTTGGATTACCAAATTAAGTGCAAAGTTATCAACACTTAATACAAGAGGGTGTCGCTACAGAGGAGACTTCGAGTTCGTCTAATCATGATGATTCTGGCATAAGCATGTTTAAATAACGATTTTAGAAAGTTTCAATGAGTATAAAAATAAGCGAAGCCACATATTGAATTATCGGCTTCGTCATATATCCAATACCAAATACCCACATTGGCTAATAAAATAGTCCGAGTAAGATCTTCTAGATCACAGTTTCTTTACCATATATAATACAAACAGTTCTAAACTAAACGTCTCAGACCGAACTTAATCTATTCGTTAGATTTAAGTGGTGTTTCATGAGCCTTCTGATAATTGGACCTCTGCGCTCTAAGTTTTTGACTCATCATAGTCAAAGAAATGCGCATGGAAAAATTGAGAATCCATGGATGACATTCTTTCTCGGAAAGCAAGCGCCATGCATGTTGCATAGAATGCTTGACTTGTCGGTTCATGTTATCTAATTGTTATTTTGCAAGCATGTACATAGAAAGAGAGATGATGATGATGAGTCATGTTTGAAAGTACAAAATGGAGGCCTCGTGAGGAGGAGGAGGTGGTCATCGAGTGCAGGCCATAAGAAGATAAAAGAAGGATGAATGGGAAAAGGAGAGTCGGAGAAGGTGAAAAGCAGGGAGTCAATGGGGTTAGGTTCCCTTCTTTCGTCCCTTTTTCTTCATGCAATCGAGTACATCCCCCCCCAAAGCCATGCTCGTTCAGTTGGAAAACGAAACCCCATCTTTGGCCCCTTCTTCCTCCTCCCCATCATCATCATCACCCAGCTCTCTCTCTCTCTCCTCTCTCTCAACCCACTGTAAAAGTGAACATCATGATGGGGGTGGTGGTGGTGGTGGTGGTTTTTGTCCAACTTGTTCTGGTCCACTTCACATGGCTATCCTAAAAATCAGCTGGTCTTCAATCTGAGTACGGTGCCCGATTGAATCTTTCGGACAATTCGAACTATTCTATTGTCTTCTGAGACAACGAGAGATGCTGGACATGTGTTCAGATTCTATCATTTAATGTTGTGTGTGATCTCGTCTCCGATCCTTTTTGCAAAATTAATTTCTCGGCAAAGGTGACGTGTATAACCAAAAAAAAAGTGTTGAATTGTTAAACAATTGATTGGATGTAGATAAACTCAATACATAATCATCATTTTTTTTGGACTAATAGCTAGATGCCGTCTTGAAAGCTATATATGCCAGAAATATGTCGTGTGAACTCCGTGCGCAACACTTATATACTAAGCAAAGAGAATCTCCTATCTAGTCGATCATCAACAATTAAGTGGACATGGATAAACTCAATATAAAATCTTGAGGGCAAAGAAGTCCATATAATCTCAAATACAATTCATATGGCCGTAAGATGTCGCTTCACCTTCGTGTGTAATAATAGCAACATCTCTATCATCTATACGATTATATTACACTTGAAAGGGTTTTCAGTTTCATTTGTCCTCACCAACTATCCTTTATTATTTGTGAATATTCTAGCAATAAGTGAATATATAAGTTTAATCTTGAAATATTTCCTTTTTCACATATATTTACATATTATTTTTTGTATCGTCCATTTCTCTCAATAATTTCTCTTTATTATTTAACGATTCAAATCTTCCGTGATAAAAATAATTTTCTGCTTAATTTTCCAATGTCAATTTTTTGCGAAGGAAATGGATTTTCCTTAGTTAAGGTACTAAACAATTTAAAACTTTTTTCATGAAAAGAAAAGACATCTCCCCGTTGGCAATGGACCTAATGATTAAAACGAGAGATCAAGTCGTTGTTCCTGAGTCATCTACCTTTATCTGTAGACGTCAACTCACAGCTTGTCACATAGACTTTACATACGGTCAACACTATACCTAATTTACATTGCTCGTGTCCTTAGTTGGTTACTTGCCGGGAAAAGATTTACGAGTTCATCGATCCAAAAAAAAAAGTTATCCATGGATCATGGTCCATGTTGATTCTCTATTTCTGAAGGTTTAGTTTCCATTACGAAGTATTCGGTATTCATATTGACTGCTCTGGGCTTGAGCAGGTTCATGTTCAATCTCAACATCTTTGCTCCAAGATTTTAGTTTGGTTTCTACCGGATATCTGTTTTATCTTAATGAAAAAAGGATTTATCGGGTCATGTCTCCAGACATATTGTTCATGGTGATCCTCTGTCGGCTCTTTCATAAAGATCAGTGTAGACAATACACATAATGGTCCGCCAGGAGCGAAGAATAACTAGGCAACTGGATAAATCTTGATGGGAATACCAATCCTCTTCCTTTATCGTCACCTTCAGTGAAGATTTCACCAAGATGCATTATCCAGTAAACTATATTGTTGAATAAATATCACAGCAATGGATCATCGTGAGACATAAGACATTTTCGTTTGATATCCTAACTTTTCCAAGTCATGTTCTTTGATCTCCGTCAGGCTGTTTTACAAACGCTTGATTTGCTGGGATTACTTGAAAATCAACCTCGTCTTTTCTAACATGGTCAACCCTAGAAGCTCTATCCATCTCCTTCATTGGATAGATTTATACGAAATACTTTAGGCTATGTGCATATTATAATTTGGAAGGTCCAGATGTAAGCAAATCGAAAAAGGTGAGACACTTCACCATCCAATGATCGTCCCTTTGGACGAAGTTCATTTGTCGAGCCATTTATGTAATCATGGACTAGGACCACGAACTGTGTCTGCTCATCCCATTATGTATGAATATCAACCACGGTACGTATCCGGCTATGGAGTTTGGTGTTTCTGTAGTAGTCAACCAGGAAATGAAGCTCATCTCCTCCCCTTTTCAAAAGTTTTCTCAATTGCCCTATGCGTGGATGTTTACTCACCACAATTCTATATGGACGCAGCACAAAGACTTTTTGGAAGAGTTTTCATTCGATAGTACATCCGATTATTTATTAAGAAGTTAAAGCCCTAGAGTTGGTATGGTTGGTTAGAGCGTTGGAGGGTCTCCAACTCGAGAACTGAAGGGCTAGAATCCCGCAAAATTCTGTGTCCATATCTCTCTAGGTTGGCGCGGCCTATATTCCTAGACTTTATTGATTCATGGGGCTCGCAGGATATTTCATGGACCTTCAAACAGCCATCTCTCCACATTCAGATATTCCCAAACTTTAAAAAGATAATTACAGGCGTGTTTTAAATTAGACATGTTTGATCATTGTTATATTCACCTTATCGGAAACTTAGAGATCACAGTCGAAAGAATGATTATACAAATTGTCTATAAACTTTAGCTCGACGTACAATGTTATTCTCAAACTTCTGATTTATTCAATATGTCCCTAAACGTTTTGATTCGTAGATAAGCGAACACGATACTATTCCTTCTACTTCCTTCTTCACAATTTCACAAGCAGCACCATTTGATAAAGACTCTGCATGAACCTCTCTGCATTCATGGTGGTCCATGTAGACCACCACTTCACCATCTGGCCCTCCAAATTCAAGATGGAAAATCTCCATCTTCTCAACGTGAGTCGAGTCCGCAGTGCCATCGATTGCCCTTCGGATTTTGTGGAGGGCCTCTCTTCATCATCATCATCTCCACGTTCTAACTACTACCATCCCGACACTTTTACATGTACGATAATGGCGGATGAGAAGTACGTTCAGCATACAGTGCACTGTCGAATGCGACAAGTTAGATGCGAGGGTCCAAACCCTAGTAACTCATTTTATCTTTATTACGTTCAGAGGAATAATTATTACTACTACTCTTATTTAGTAAGGCCTTATCGTACTATCTATGCACATTAATCAGATGACAGAAACATGGATGGCGACGGCCAAATGGCGTAAATAATGTAAGATGAAGGTGCGGTTTTAAGTGGGGTCACTGTAGATTTGTCTACTAGTTTAAGACCTTAAATGAAGGTGCACTTTAAAAGTTTGATTACCTCCAACCTTACCCGTTTCGTGTGTACAGAGATAAATGATCAAAATTAGTTCCTAAACTAAAAGTGTGGAAACTTATTGATAAAAGATGTCTCATAGCATAATGTACACAGTTCCCTCAAGTGCAGTTTTCTTAATAATTTATTTTCTTAAATAAGCCGACGGCGCTCTTGCTGCATTTATAAGGCAAAATGACACAAATGATACGTGAATTTTGGCCCTATATACCATGTGGCTTCTGAAATTCTTCAATGTGATCTCTAAACTTTTGTTTAATATGTAATATAGTCCACGAATTCCCTAAACTTTTAATAAATGTTCAATTTAGTCCCCAAACCCTATGAAAATATTTAATGGTGTTCTTGATGTTGAATAAATGGAAGGAAAATAGTGAACTATATAAATAGTATAGGGACTAACATTAAACATATATCAATTAAGTAAATTAAAAGTTCAATGATAGTATTGTACATGTGGCAAAAATCTAGGATCACGTTGAATAAATTAAAAATTTACGAATCATATTGAGTCGAAATTTATGAATTAATTATGCCATTATCTCTATTTATAGTAATGGAATATTCTGGTGGCAAAATGCGACCATGTCTCGTAAAGGAAATTGAGAAGTGTAAGCAACGGCAAGATTGGATGGATGCACAAACATTGGAAAAAGGTGGGCTGGTGGGAATCGCACCTGACGATAGGATTTACGGATAATAAGCACGGGTCAAGAAAGCATGAACTCGATCTGACTAGTTCCCGTACGGATTGATCAAAACTTCTTCCGTTTCAAATTGACTCTACTCAATCCATCCGATTCCCTAGTCGATACAAGATACTCATGTGAATTGCGAGCAAGAAGATTCATTATCTCTGAATCTACCATATTTCCTCCAACCATATCTTCTCAACATTAGAATTAAATTATGAGACGGGTGTACAGAAGATTTTAAGATTTGTCATTAAAGTGCAAATAATGTCCAAAAATGTACAAAAAGTGCAATCGTATCCTTCTATTGATTCCATCTAATTTGATTAATGAAAAATGATGACGTAAAACATGAAAGACAAGGATAAACCACATCGTTTTAATTCAAATATAGTTTTTTTTGTCGACATGTTATTTAAACTATATTATAAAACAAACCAATTTAAAAGAGGAGGGGGGGGGGAGGGAGGATCCTCTCTAAATGAAGGCAAGGATCATCGACCACTAGTCGAGGCCCAACAACCCCTATCGTCCATTGACTGGCCATCGCCCGCTATCGCCGGAACTTTCTAGCAATGGTGGGGTGACGGCGGCCCTTGCCAACTTTTCCTCTTTTTTCAAACTTATTTTTCATATAATTTAAATAACATTCCATCGAAGAATCAAATTGGAGTAAAATAACGTTGTATTAGCCATGCCAACGTCAAGTAGGAGAGAGAAGACAATTCAAAAAAAACTATATTGGTATTTTTCATTAGCGAAATTAGACAGAATTGACATTGAACGGAGTCAACAAAATGACTTGATCGCATCAAATTAGAAAATTTTAAGACTCAATCGTACTAATTATAAATTATAGGATTCAATGAAATCTTCATAACAAGTTTTAAGACTTTGTGAGTACACTTATCCCTTACATTATTCATTCTTACGTTGTGGACACCTATCGATGTCAATGAATCATCTGAGTGATTCTAGAGGCACCGGGGAAGTATTGTTGAGTCCGTGATTAGCTCTGCTTCATGCAAAACTCTACGTGAAGCCCACATGGGCTAATTGGCTAAAAGCGTGCTGGCCCATTTAACTTATTCTTTTGGGCCAGGCTTACACGTTCACTTCACCTCTTTTTAATTGTCTCCTCTCCTCCTTTTCTTGTTTTGTTTTGGGTGTTCATCAGAAGAAAGTATTTCAGGGAAGGCTTGAACTAAATGACAGTGATAACGTTGTGCAACCGGCTAATCTCTGTTTCTCATATACTATAAATCACATTCCACCCAGCACTACCGAACTTTTGATAAACTTGTTGCATTACGCTACATATTACTTTTATATGATATGACTGTCGCACGAAATATCTCATATTCACTCAGAAATTTTGAACACATAAGAAGACTACCTCCGATGGTAGTAGCTCTATTTCAAAGCTCCCGATCTAAAGATGTTCACACCTATGTATTTTGAAAGTTTCTTAACTACTTAAACAACCTATGCAGATTCCATATAGTTGCTCAATATCCTCAAAGATATCGGAAATTATCGAATGATTGTGCTATGTGTACTGAAATCGAATGCGGAACTTTAAATCCGTAAGTCCCAGTGGTCTAGTTTTAGTCTACTACGTGTGCTACGCTCATAATACTTGCTCGAAATATATCCCCAGTCCTAGTGAGTGCACTCTATCTACTTCATTGGGCACCCAAGCAAAATTAGTTGATTGACCGAGTCGAGTTGAGCTTGAATAGTTATGCTCCATCGAAGCTTGAGCGAAGCACCAAACCTCTTGAATGTTAAAGTCGGGTGCCAAGCTCGATCGAGTAATGAGCAGTGCCGACTCGATTATGCTCCTAACCGATATGAATTTCGGGCATTATGATCAGTCGAGGCTACTCGCTTGCTAATTTAATATAGGTCACTCATGCCAAATTCTTCCCGGCATCGTCGCTTGGCTATTCTTAGTTGAAAGGGATGGCTATTTCCGCCATGTGATTCCTTACATCGTGGGAAATAATTGTTTTCCTGAACTTGTGAATTCCAAGCAGGCATTGTCCCTTCTCTTCTGGTACGAAGCCGACGGACATTGTAACGAACCAGATCGATCGCCACCTCGACGCTGTCTCAATTTGCATCCTCCTCCTCCTCCGCCTCGGACTCCTCTTCTCGCTCTTTTCGACGAATCGAAGATAGACCGCCAACCATGTATTGAACCCGGAATTCATATGTGAATCAACGTGCGTCCTTCCTCCGGCTCGCGCCGTCCTCTGATGCGGTAGCCTCTCGTATGATCCCAAAATACCTCAATTGTCTAGCCACGAGGATGGAGCAGTAAACTACGTGATGGAGAGCAATGGAGATGGAGACTACGTGAGATTAGAGGACGAGGAGGATATAGATGGTGGCGCAGGCAACGCCGCACCGCTGGATGTCCCTACGAATAGCGAAACATGGTGGCGGTGGGGGGTCAAGGAAATTGGGGTGTGCATCTTGACGGGCATCGCGACGGCGATTCTCATCAAATGGCTCGGCCCACCTTTCATGCACAAGGTAGTATCACATTGATCGGACAACAACATTCCGCCAACCACGACCTGATCTTTCCTTGGGCTGTAAAACGCAGCCGCTAGTACCCGTGTCTGAATTTTTCGATCAATGTAAACGCTGAGTACATACAGGCACATAGCATTTCCGAAACACGAGCGTAACTATTGAAAGAATCATGAATCTGACATGACGCCGACATGGCTCCTATCGAAGATTTTCTTGGAAAAGCATATCATTCATCATGTCGGCTAAAACATGAGTTGTCTTTGCTGGGACCAACGGAGGGTGCGATTCATATTGTCCCCAGCATGTTAGATATGCAGTCGCCAACATAGATTGTTGTATTTGGTGATTACCTTTGCCCCCGACTGTTTGTATGTGGTGACTATCTTTGCCCCCACTTTTGCTGATGGGGGAGGTGCTTGGTGAATTCTTTGGGCATTGTCGATAGACCGTGACACCGAGTCTTAGTCGTAAGTCGATCAAATGCACGTCGGAGTCGCTTGTTTGATGATGAGACTCGTATTCCTATTTATCGTGTATGAGAAGGAAAAAGACAGATGATGGTATTCGGATTATCGGAAATATCAAAAGCATTGTGCATCTTGCTCGTCTGATTGAATGATGGAGAGAGGCTACTCGAACATGAACCGTAACTACTGTCATGAGAGTTCTTGGACTCTGATGAATGGTGCATATAGTATATATCCAATTTCTGTTGATTTCTATTACAAAGTTCTCTCAACTTCTGCAGCTAGAGCAAAACATCATGTTTTATTCGATTATCTCGAGTTTTTCCGGCTTTGATCTGCATCATTTCTCTGATATCACAGCTATTTTATAGGTGGTTATCCCAACTCTCAACTGGGTGACACGAAGCTTCGACCCCCGGACTCTGGCGTTCCTGATCTTCGCCTCGACCGCTCTATTCCCCACCTTGATGGTGCCATCTACGCCTTCCATATGGATCGCTGGGATGTCCTTCAATTATGCAACTGGGTTCGCGCTAGCAATGGCTGGAGTCACGATCGGTGCAACCCTGCCTTATTTCATCGGTTCGCACTTCCGCCCAAAAATTCAGGTACACGTAGCCCGCGCATTTCTTCAAGTCGGTCTCCGAGGAGATGACCGTTTCTCACGGGTCACCTATCTTTCCAGAGATGGCTGGCGAGATACCCGAAGCAGGCATCCGTGCTGAGACTGGCCGGCGAAGGGAATTGGTTTCATCAGTTCCAAGCGGTCTTGTTGATCAGAATCTCTCCATTTCCGTATATTCTGTTCAATTACGCTATCGTCGCTACAGATGTTAAGTTCAGTCCGTATCTGTTGGCCACAGTGGTCGGAATGGTGCCTGACGTCCTTCTTACTCTCTACAGGTAGAGCCCTCCTCCATTTTCTCTCTCTCTCTCTCTCTCTCTCTCTCTCTCAGACATTCTCATCATTCTCGTTGGCTTCGTGTAAAACCCTAAGTAGGGCAGTGCCTGGCTGCATATCGACATGCGAATGCGCTTACCTCGGCATGCACAGAACGTTTCATGATTCTCCAATATGACTTTTCATCTCCACGTTGACTGTTTGACGGATCGAACTTTGTGGTGTTCAGCGGGAAGTTGATTCGCAAATTGGCAGATGCGACGGCGGATCATCACAAGGGCCTCTCGAAGCCGCAGACGGTTGTTACTCTGGTCGGGTTCGGCGCGAGCGTGGTCGCGGCCGTGACAAGCGGCCTATACGCCAAAGGGCGGCTCGAGGAGCAGCGGAGGAAGGAGGAGCTGACGCTGGTTTAACTTGGGAATGCACGAGCAGACATGGACAGGGATCGCTCCCTCGAAGAGCTTGGGCTTGGAATTTGGAAAGCAAAGGAATGCAAGAAGAAGTGAATTTCGAAAGGGAGAACGCTGAACGTGCGCCCCCACTGTTTGTGCCACTAATGGTTTCTGTAATTCATTAGGCTGTGAAATCATCGCGGTTCTCTAATTTGAGCATTTTCGATTCATTAGTTTTCAACTAACTTTCCTGAGTTGATCCGAATGCCGAAATGACAAAGGAAATGAAAGAAGAAACGGGCTCCAAAAAGAGTTCAAAAGAAGTGGAAAAAAATCTTAAACTTATCGCAATTACGTCAATTCAATCATAAATCTTTTCATTATATCAATTTAATTTTAAATATTTTTATTTTACCAATTAAGTCCATCCAATCAATTTTATCTAAAATTACTAACTTAGAGATCGACTATTTTATATGGCATAAACAGTTTGGCCTACACTACTGTGAAAACTTTTAATAATTTTTTCGTACTCTTTCTTTATTGTTTTTTCCCTTGGGCGAGGGCATAGCCCCTTCATCCTCGCCCAATGCCAACAAGGGCATCCCGTTCTTAAATCTAGGGAAAACACAAAAAAGTAAGGAAAAGAAACCCACCAAATCAATTAGAGTGATTACCTAAATTTGCATCACTAACTCCCATTTAAGTTTGTCAAAAATGTTTATATGATTATTTCTTTAAACATACCAAATTCTCTTGTACCTGATAACATAGAAGCCTCCCTTACTCTTTCGCGACTTTGCAATCAAACAGGGGAAAGCTTAGAAAGCGTTTTGGTTCGAAGGACAGAAGGCAAGAGTCGTGGAAAGGAAAGGACCAAAGAAATGACGCAACCATCTCAACAAAGACCTGAAGAATTGTGCAGAGAACCAACAGGAGGCTCCCAAGAATTCTAGTAATTCCAAAGAACTTGGTGAGATGTCCCTTCTCACGTGCAACCTTTGGAGGTATATCTAATCGTTGATCAGTATGGAGTGAAGGTTATTTGTGATAGATTATGCTAGTTGATGTAATGAGAAGGTTCTGAGAGGGAAAATCCAAGAGATCAAGGGTGATTGATTGGACATGGAATGAATTCAGCAGATGGAATGGGCATGGCGTCCTAAAGACAAGCATGGAAGTAGTTCGAAGAGAAGTTGAAATCAGGAACATGAAGTGAAAATGATGGGTAACAAACATAAACGTCACTGAATGTGCTCCAACTGTTAAACCAGTTATACAATAGAAATAGCGGGAAAGCTTCATATGTAAGTTACGCTCTAAGGTAGCATTTATCCATCCTCGAGAATTTCTCTATGCAGATGCATACATGTGGTGCTGCAGTATTTGTAATTATACCTATGAAATGGTATTTTACCATCCAATGAGACATAACAACAAGAGCAGTTAGTATCTCCAATTAGCGTGCTTTTTGGCTGCGAAGTGCTTGGCGCTGACTTTCCATTATTGTTTTGAGCACTAAGGGCTGCAGTTGCGGCCATCCTTCTCTCGGCAGCGGCCGCTCTCTTTTCTCTCTCAGCAGCCGGTGCTGCCTTCAATTGCTCCTGAGTAAAGATTGAGAGGAAAGAAAACACATCGATAAATTGATAATTTCACAAACGATCTCAGTGGACAATTTTCTGGATGAGATCGGTGAACCAAACTTTGCGTGAATGGGCAGTGTTAGAAGTAGCAGAAGGACTGAAAAGGATAGATCAATCGCAGCTGCTACAAGCAAACAAAAATAGAACTTAGTGAAGCCTTGGCTCCTTGAGATAGTTTTCTTACCTCTTTGGATATTTGAGATATTCCACTAGTTTGAGACCGTCCTTTCCTAGAAGATGTATCTCCAGGAGCTTTCACGTCATTTTGAGAGGCTGCAGCTTCAGCCTGGATTCACCCATTTGAGAAAAGGATGAATTAAGAAAGTGACATGAAAGGATGCGACATACCAAATGTCAGTTGCTACTATTTAGTGGACGCTAATACTAAAGATGGCCTAGGGCCCAGGCTTACATCAGAGACATGGCCAATCCTCGGCCAGCAAGGCAGAATGCCACTAGTTTCTAATAGATGCAAAAAGTGAACCAATCCATATATGGGAGAACCTAAAATTTTATCCCTCGTAACCTAGCTCTTAAGTGGTTACCTAGACGAAATTGAGCGAACTCATTTTTCCCTTCATTTTTAGAAAAAAACAAACCATCACTCTCTTGCAAAAAGGCCAAACAAACAAGTGCAAGCAAACAATCAATAGAATGGCTAGTAATCTTTCAGAAAATATTGTCATTCATTCCAAAAGCCTCTATAATTGCACATATTCTGCATCTAGGGGGAATGTGTAGAAGAAAACTGAGAAAACAACTAAAAACGCACCTGAGCTTTCTTTTCTTTGGCCTTACGTAGTTTCTTTAACTCTTTCGCTCTGGCTTTTCTCTTGGCATCTTTCTCTGCCTGAAAACCTCCAGCAAAGTTAGTAGTGAGCTTGACTGCGTAACAGAATGACTTGACTGCCATAACAAACGATGACAGAATGACAAACTAACACAGACAAATAGAAGGTATCACCTACCAAGAATAGGACTGACACTAAAAGACATAAAACAAATGCCCACACAGAAGACTGATACCAAATTTAGCAGTAAGGAATTTTTAAAAGTTCAAAGTACACCTGATACAACTAACGTGACTAACGCCTTGATTACACCAAGGAGATATGCATGTTTATGCAAAATGGTAGAATGAATGACCTGATTCTTGTATCATACAAGATGTATAGGATAATAACTTGAATCAGAACCAACAACACAAAGTTTTACAAGATAGTCAGCCAGATCATCATTAAATCCCAAATGCTTTGAGTATAAACTCATGGAGAACTTAAGCCAAATCAGTTGGTGATAGGGAAAGAGAAGAATTGATGATTACTAGGAGCACAGCCACAAAGTAAATAGCATGAAGCAGGAATTCTACCTGCTTAGCAGCTTGGGATTCCTCCATTTCTTTCGTTAATGCACTGGGTACTTTAGCAGCTTGCCAGTCCCACTTATCAAGGTTCGAGGCCATAAAACGTCTGTAAACATTCCTCACTTCCTTTTCACTTGCCAACATATATGGTGTCCGTTGCCTTTCATCTTTTGCGCAAGGGTCCATCCCCTCCTCCAGGAGTTCCAGAACCTTCTGAGCATTTCCCAGTTTTGTCGCTTCATGCAATGGTGTCAATCTACCAATCACTTCATTATGGTCACTGCCATCGGATAATAACGTATCAGGCTCTATGGGATCTGAACAAGTTTCGATCATCTCGATATGTGCCAATTTTTCACCCAACTCCTCTGTGATAGCAACCAGTTCATCATGGACCACAGCACTGCTGCTCAAAGGTGACATATCTGCTTCCATCAATGTTATTTCTTTCTCACCATTTTCATGCGCAACTTGGGTTAATTGGTTGTATATACGTTTGGCTTCTTTAAGGGTAGGTCTCCGAACATTAAAGGAAATGTTACGTACAACAGATTGAGAATGACCAAAATATGATTTCTCTCCACTGAAAAGAAGCTGGCGGTTATTTGAAGGTGCATAAATGAAAACGCTGGTACACGCATCAAAATAAGGCTTCCAAGAAAAAAGTAACTCTTGAATATCCTGGAACACAGAAATATTCAATCTGTTAAGAATATAGACATCACTATGTTAGATACATTACCACATCTTCTACTTAATAATCATGCATAGAAAGGAAAAAGATAGTCGTTCAGACACTTTATTCTAATAAGCTCGGGAAACATCTATGAAGAAACAAGGAAAAATTGATCACCCAGACTGACGAAGATTTATGGAATTGTATGAAACTATGGAACAATCTGGGAAAGACATGTGAGGCTCCTAGAGGTTACTTCACCACCTTCAAGAGGCATGCTAATGCAATTGCAGGAAATTACAAAGTACTTTATCAAAGAGACTAGCAAGATACCTTTTTTAAGGCGAGTTCATTATACCGCCGAAGTGAGGCTCCTGCAGAATGCGCAGCTCTGCCACTTGCATCCTTAAGTGACTGTTTCTTGCCTGCCTTAGCCCTCACGACATATCTATATGCAAAGAAAATGAATTCAGAGAAAATTTCTTCCACAGGTATATTGTTAGGAGGATAGATGATAACATTGTTATTCAGTGTACAGATCTTTACCGAGAACAAGTGAACATAAAAGTGAACTCACGATTAAGTGAATCTCCATTATTATGAAAGTTATAGATGCATAACTGAATGATCAGAAATTTTGAACGTCAACAGTAAAATGCGGTTCAGTTTATTTTCTGATTATTTAACCTTTCACACGGAAGAGAACCGACCTATGGAATGTCTTGTGAGCCACAACATGATTACCATCAAATACACATCCAGCAAAATGCCCCCCGCTGGCAAGCAAGACAATCCTCAGTCGAGTATTATCCCTTGGTTCACGAATCAGATCATTCAGCTTCTGAATGATTACATCCGCATTTAATGTGGTTAAGGAACTGCTGTCATAAATGGCAACTGCTTTACCATTATCATAGAGTATAACTTCAGACTCACTCTGAAGTAAGGACTTCCAAATGGAAACTATTTCGCCAGTCTGAAGCTGCAGAAATATCTTCTGCTTAATAATTTCATCCAATCCCTTATTAAATTCACCGCGGAGCCTGGATCCCTGGTCAAGTTCATCTTCTGAACCTGATATGCTTGATATCTCATAGTCATTCAACGAATCAGATGTCAGCTTATCAAAATCCTCCTCCTCCATGATATCCTTCCCAGCAACACTCAACTTTACCTACATACACCATATGCGCGAATTTGTCACAGTTTATTGGTGAACTCTTCAAGTTCAACCAAGTATTCACGATAACTTGAAGAAAGGGGAAAATGGGTACTTTTTGCACAACCAGCATCCTAGATAGGGTTATACCCAATTGCCATGTTCGGATATTCCATTTAGAACAATTACAAGGTCATGCTTCACATAATCTCACAATTACCAGTAGATTGCAAAAGTTCTTCCTCGGGTTTCCATCTTGAATCAGATTACTTTTTACCCTGGGGACAAGCCTCATGCGAGAGCGATTTAAAAATCCCAGGATCCACATGGTAGGCTGAAGTCCAGCCATAGTGCACGAATCAAATGGCCCCTAAGCTCACTACGCCTAAGAACCGCCAGCCGAATATATCGATCATCATGATCATCATCAAAACATACGAATAAACACTCATCTTTCTAAGCTACGACCAAACACTGCCGCATCTACCTAATCATTGGAGAATCGACATACGAGAGAACAGGGAGACTGCAAAAGGTCAAAGAAGCTCACATTGAGGCGATGGAAATCGGACTTGAAATGCGAGCGCTGCTCGAGGAGCGACTCGAACTCGACCTTGCAAGTGTTGCAGGTCCATCTGGCCAGGGAGACGCCGTCCCCGCCGCCCTTACCGCCTTCGCGGCTATCCTCTGGGGTTTTGAGGTGGGAGGCCACGGAAGCCTCGGTCTCGGAAGGCAGGACGAGTGCCGCGGCGGCGGCGCCGGTCGTCGATGAGGAGTGTGGAGATTGAAGGAGGACACAGGAGTCGAAGAAGCCGGGCGGCAATTCGAAGACGGACCGGTGGCGCCTTTCCGCCGACGGCGAGGCACTTGTGGCGGCGGCGGTAGTCGTGTTGGGGACGTGGGGATCGTCCGCCATCGCTACGGCTTCTGACTTATCGCCGTGCGATGATGTTTCGTTTTTCACGGTTGGCTGGCTTTGGAGGCAAACAGGAAGCACACGAGGGATCTCGACGTCACAAATCGTGCTGAAACGTTTTAATCTACTGTTCTGACTGTTTTCTACATTTTTAATTTATTTAATATTATTTTTACACTTTAATCAAATTTACGACATGATCTTTAAAATTTTAATTTATTCAATTTAATAATATATAAAAAAATTAATATTAGCCTCTTATTAATTTAAACTCAAAGATCATGTTATATATTGTGCAATTCACAGGTCATTTGTGTCATTTTTCCTAAAAAAATGACAACCAAAAAAATATTAATAAAAATGAATTGTTTTTTTATACAAAAATGTGTGGGATGATGCACACCATTTTTGGGAAAAAGTCATGGGCGTTCAACTATTAATAGGCACTTCACAGTTTGTATTTGTTGATGCTTAAAACTTTGCAGTAATTTACTTGTATTTCGACAAGCTCAATCTTATGTATCACCCGACTTGTTAGTTTTTATGTACTTAGTTCAAAGATGTTATGTTGAGAAAGTATAATGAAAAGATTGTGGTACACTACTACTTTAATAAATTAAATATGAAATTTTATGTCAAAACTCATTTAACATGATGGAATATTCGATGCACACCAAAGATTAGACGCATGATTCAGGAATATGCTCAAATATACATATTGGACAAAAGAAACGTTTGAATTTTCGAACGCTCCAAAGAATATTTAACCTTCGTATCTTCTCCTTCATTAATATTTATAGCAGTACCTGACTGTGGACACCAACAAATCAATCCGAATGTTACGGGGCTGTTTGGTTTGAGGAAACATTTTGAATTTTCATTTTCATCTACAAGATTTTCACTGGAGACCCGTCTGATGAGAGAAGGAAGGGTTTCCCAGATTTGTTTTCAGTGAAAACATGGAGTACGGTCTTACTCATTTTGCCTGCCGTTGGACGTGACTTTGGGGATGCTTCCTCTGTTTTCAGTCCGATTGAAAACAGGGGATGCTCATAAGAACAAAAACATTCCATGGTCCTTTTCGTCAACACCGTTCTCCCTTGGCCTTCCATCTCCACTTTTCTCTCTCTAACTGTGCCCGTTTTCTTTCATGGCTAGTGGTGGACACGAAAATTCGCCGGTCAGTGCAAGTTGTAAGGCCGAAGTGTCGACAATGCTAGTAGTGCCTGATCGAAGTTGAAGGCCATATCATTAGTGACAACACTTCTCAGTAAATGGCTTTCTTTCCAAAGTCACAATATGGGAAGAATTCCTCTGAAGTCACTTTCCGCAATAAGTACGTTGATGCACCCTCGACGACTTTTGCATCTCAGAATGCATCATCTTGGTTCAGAGGAAGTCAATGGCCTGTATATTGAAACCGTTGTAAGCAGAAGAAAGGATGTCAAAAAATACTTCTGCATCTGACAAACTGTCTCAACTCTTTGCTTTTCCTTCCAGTGAAAGAACATCCATTTACAACATACACAGAGGTATTTTGGCATCTAATGAGCCAATACATCTCAACCTGGTACTTTGATCTCATCCTAACCTACGCAGCCAAGGCGAACTTACACTAATTGCAGATACCCTCAGGATTTGCATTCTTGGTGATCCAAGGGTGATCCGTGATCTTCTGAAGAGAGAGCCTCTTTGTAGAGTCCTTAACAAGAAGCTGCAAAGTAAAGACCAACAATTCAGTAAGCTCTTGAACAAACCTGCTGCCCGCCACTCCTGGCAATGTATCAAGAGAAAACCGAATGCTAAAATCTTGTTACCTGGCAAATAAGATTTTTAGCTTCTGAAGATACATGAGGAGCAGGAGGGAAATTCAAATCCACCTTCATTATCCTGCATTCAAGTGTGAGTTACGTGTTCTGGTTTCTCATTAGTGCTGAAGTCGAGGAGCAAATTTAAAGCAATCATCACATCTCTACCTTCTAAATGTATCACTTTGGCTCTCAGCCTCAAATGGTGGGGCGCCATAAAGGAACTCGTAACAAAGGATACCCAGAGTCCAGTTATCTACTGCATAATCATGAGCTTTATTTTCTACCATTTCTGGTGCCAAGTAATCTAAAGTTCCACACATGGTGTGTCTCTTGCTCTTCGACTGTACAGACCATCCGAAGTCTGCAATTTTCAGCCTACCCTGCACAACTAACTTGTGTTACCATACATCCATGATATATTTTTCCCGTCCTTGTCTTTACCGATCAGTTACAAGATTTATCCCAGCTGAACAATAATGAAATTGATCTAACCAATTATAAAATGGCTATAGGTACACAAGTCCACTTTTATTGAAGCTCAATGTTGACAGATTCTAAGAGATAAATGAAAATTCCAAGCTCCTGTTACTGTGAGCTACAACATGAGATTGGGTTTTCTCCAAAAGCAATAATTCAAAATATTAATTCTCCAATCATCATCTCAGCCACATCCTTCTGTGTGCAATTCTAAAAAGAAAATTGCCCCACTAGCAAATTCAATGTAACCCAAACCGAAATTTTTTAAAACAAATCATATTACAGCATTAAACTTTTCGCCTGCCCCTCCACACCAACATGAAGTTAGCACCTTTTAATTTCAGGAAAGTGAACCAACTAAAGTAGATGAACAGATTTCTGTGAGTACCTCGTGATCGAGCAACAAATTTTCTGGCTTGATATCCCTGTGAATCACATGATTCTCGTGGCAGTAGGCCAATGCTTGTGCAAGGCTGGCAATATACTGAAGTTCAACAGTAAAGGCATATAAATAACGAAGCTATTGCCATACACCAACTCCAGAATAGCATTGAACGTAAAGCAAATTGCAAAAGATGGCATCACCGTGGCAGCGTGCTTCTCGTTTAGACGACCATGCTTCCTCAGCTGGTTGTACAGCTCGCCTCCATAAGCATACTCGAGTATCAGAAAAATGCGCTCACTGTCGTGAAACCAGCCGTAGAGGCGCAGGATATTCGGGTGCCTAAGGCTGGTTTGAATCTCCATCTCTCGCCTCAACTGGTGGTGGATCCGGTACTTCTCGATCTGCTCCTTGAATATCACCTTCAGCGCCACTATGTATTTGCTCTAAAAGTCGAAACCGTTTGAAAGAACAGAGAAGAAAATATCAGTTCGAAATTGCAACAGTCCTCAAACGAAAATTTACAGAATGCATCGCCAAAAAATGGGACGGTCGTAGTAACGAAAATCTAGTCATGCAGGAAGAAATGAATGCCGAATCCAAGTCCATTCGCTTTATTAGCCGGACGAATCTGCAAAATAACGTGGAGAGGAGAGGACCGAGCGCGCGATTCGACCAAAATAGAGCGGAGATTCCGAACTTCCGGAGCAAGAACATCATCCGGACCGCGTGGAAACCGTCCTGTTTCTCACGGTTAGGGTCGCTTAGAGGGAGCGATACGAGCGAACTAGGATTCCAAAAGCACGTGAGGATCGACAATCGCGAGGCAAGACGCTGGAAGTCTCCGATTCCCAAAAGACCACGCGCGAACGAATTCAAACCGTCATCGTCATCTTCCAGCGAATCCCGCTGTTGAATCAGACGGAGGAGGAAAGGAAAAGGGAAAAAAAGAAGAAGAATAAAAGGAGAGAGCCGACCTTGCGCGGGCGACGGGGAAATACCTGTACCTCTCGGGCGAGATAGACTCGGCCGAACTTGCCTTTGCCGAGGGGCTTGCCGATCTCGAAGTCCTGCAGCGACCATCCTCTCCTTGAGCTTCCCTCCGGCTTCATCTCCGTTCCGGATTCGCGCTCCTGCAAACAGCTTGCAGTGGCCTTCGATGGGGGAAAGAGAGAGAGAAGAGCCAGAAGCGAGAAGAGGGAAGAGTTGGTATTTGAAATCGCGGAGGCTCGACGCTCCAAACGACGCCGCAGGAAAAATTGCTTCGTTCGACAAATACATCTCGAGCTAAAGTGACGTGGGTGTGACCGACCAATCGTCGTGCTCCGATTAAGCTTTTGTCCTCTCAATGAATAAATAAAATTTCCAAGAAGATGCATCATGCACGGTTCCTATATTTCGGGCATATTCACGCTTATAGAAGTCTTGTTTCAGATTCTTATATAAAAAAATGTGACATAATCAATCCCTGAACCTCATTTTCTGTGCTTTGCCCAACTCCTAACCAGCCTCCAATAGGTTAGCACGACGCCTCCATCACACTGTAAAGTTTGACTGAAAAATCAGTGGAGTCATCGAGCTGTGACCAATCCTCGATAGACTGTGCAAATTGCTGACATGTCCGACATGAAATGAGTCCTAAATTCGCACCGTGTCCAACGCATGGTGCGCTTTTCAGATGCCATGATACGAACTGTCACTTTTCCCCGACTGAATTAGAAGCCCCCATCAGAAATTACTGAAGAAAAACCAGAACAATCAAGTGGTTCGATTGATATGTAATAGCATGCGCATCACATCCATTTTTCGATACCAAAGAATCGGAATAATATACACAATGCGATATGGCTCAACCGAAGAGCACGATACAATGATGAGTACACGATGTGAACTGTGATTCATATACAACTTAATCTATTGCTGCCTGGTTCACTCATCCCTGCGAACAATTCAGTCGAGCTCTGCATCTGCATTTGCTTCTGAACAAGCCTCAGCAGGCATTCGTCGAGGAACTAAGACAAGCCTTCTAACCAGAGCCGAACTCCTTGTTCCACTGCTCAAGCTCCTCCCACTTGCTTTTTTGTAAGCTCGGTCTGATCACGGTCATCGCCTTTTGAAAATCTTCGTATCTAAGAGGCCTTACCTGGTGAAAACAGAGTACCAATCATGTGAAAAAAGGTTAAGGTTACCAGGATGACGAAAAATTCATGGAGTTGCTGGTGAACTCTGAAACACCAAATGCAATGCTAATTTTTAACTATATCTATACACGCCCTTGCAGGTAATGCAGCAGTAAATGGAAAAGCTCCAAACATCGAACTAAAATTCACGATGTTCCTTGAACACCGATACTTCCAGGTTTTGTGTCAAAATAAGGCGAAAACTAGAATATGAATCAGTGATCCTTATGAAACATAATTGTAACCATGCAGCATTTGACTTAAAATAGATGTTGCAGATTTCTCCTCATTGAATTTTAAAACCAGACGACCGCAACAAAGGATATTAAGACATGTCATGTGGCTAATGCTCCATCTATTAGGCAACTTGCACAATAGTAAGGCGAGGTCACCTATAATCAGGCAATTGATTTGCCTGACAGTTAGATGATAAAGACAAAGTCGCCTCAGAACACGCATAAATTCGCTGCGTGACCTCCGATTTGTGTGATTATTACATGTTGCAAAGCTCGTTATCTCTAGTTTCTAGATCACTCATCAGCTAATCCTTTATGGCTTCCGAGTTGTGAGCCCAACTTTGTACAAGGGGGGGGGGGGGGGGCAGTTCACTTTGAGAATATTTAGTGTGTGATTGGGGGGACCTTTTGCCCCCAACATATGGCATTTGGCATAAAAACTGGGAGCTAGAAGCAGGAAGCTAGGTGTCAGCTTCTAACTAACGTCTTTCAAAGGGATGAGCATAGTTTAGTTTGGTTCATTTTAGAATCCACACTGAACCAACCAAACCAATCGAATTCAAGAAAACCTAAAATAAACTCCAACCAAATAAGTATTTGGAATCGAACCAAACCTAGCCTAACCAAATAGAACTTTCATTAGCTATGTAATCTTCGCGTAAGGTAGAATGCCTAATAAATTAATGATTACTTATAAGATGATCAAAAAGTACAAAAGCAATTCAATTCAACTTACAGTTTTGACAAGAGCCCTCAAACCCATCCGAACCAAATAATTTCAGTTTTGTTCTGTTCATTTCAACTGTTTAAAACCATTATTTGCTCATCCCTACGTGTAGTTAACAAATTACTAATTTTAATTATTAAAACAAATTATATGACTAAGTATAGATTTTCATCTTTGAGAAGACTTGAGGTGTTAAGGATTGATAAACTACATAATAAGTCATTCAGTCGTTAGATAGAAGACAAATCACTCATGCAAGTTTCTGCAGCTACAGTAAAAATAAGACAGACGGCAAAAACCCAGTTAGCCATAGATAAGCCCATTTCTAAGCTCCCAAATATTGAGTAAAGTCCAGAGATCTTCTGGCAAGAAAGAATTCATTCGGTTATTTCCAAAATAGATCGAACCACGGGACTACAATTTCAAACTGGATTTTTTTCATTAGTAATTTGTTTTTCCTTTTTCACCCTCACAGAAAACCAAAATTCACAACCTAACAACTCAGACATGGCCAAAACAATGTCGCATTTAAGCCAAATTTTTACCATATCCAATTTCTTTGTTACCACAAGAATTGAATAAGTGTAAAAGTAACTTGATTAGACTACCTGATTTGCCTTGACTTTGAGAATATTTGCTCCAAGCTCCCTTATTGGCATCATAGCAGCTTCTTCACATAGGGCTTGCAGATCACTTCCAGAATACCCTACATCGATAGTTGACAATTATTTTGTAGATGTACAGTAATGAGAATTGCACCGAAGGTTACACCATGCAGCATCAAGGACAAGCATGAGCAAAGAACTAGCTTACCTTCTGTATCTCTTGCAAGTCTTTCTAAATCTCCACCTGTGACACGATATAAAGGTAAATCTTTCTTTCAGCAAAGAAAGTAAGGCAGCACATCGACTAGAAAATGCTCTAATGACATAACGTACATCATTGAATGCAGAAACCAATAGATTTTTGCTGCGACTGAAACTGGGAGAATACATGTAAGTGCATGAGCAGGAATTATTTTTCTCCCAAAAGGCCAGAAGAGATTTGAACGATAAAAAAAATTATATGAAAAAAATCATTCCAAAAGAATGTTTTCTAAATGTGAATAATCATGGAAGTGCGGGTAATTGCCAGAAGCTTAAAATAGAAAGAAATAGAGAAGCTTGAAACAAGCAAGTTGTAAAGTAGCAGTTTGGCTTTGTCAGGTACTAAAACCATCATAGAAATCAGGTGACCTAGTTCACTTTTTAAGCTTTTCTGACATAATTGTTGCTAAATCGGTAAGTGCGGAAATTGAGTATTACTGAGCCTCGGTTAATCCATTTTCCTTCCGCACGTCCTGCCTGCATCCTACCTATTCTTTACAGTTCCACCATTTGCCAGAATAAGCAAGAACTCCTTCCCTCTTTTTCATATCTCCCAATTTTAAGGCAAGTCTGACTAAATTTCCATCACCAAGATAAAACCAATAAATAATTATACATCCACAACTGCTCAGCCAAGTGATTCAGGAATCAAGCCACCAAGAACCTCCTCCCAACAGTCACACTGGCCACAGTATAGAAAATTTCACCCAAAGCTATTAGTGCCATTGAGAAATGGACAACTATTCTGAATCTATTAGCTATTTGGTTTCTGTCTACCAGCTGAACTCCTGTACTTTGGGTAGAATGTAGGATCATCCTCTGTATCTATCAGCCAATTGGTTTCTGACTATCAGTTGACCTCCTGTACTATGAAGAGGATGCTTTTACCACACCAAAAAAAGAAAAAAAAAACTCACGAGGTCAAATTACAAATGGCTCAAAGTGCATAAGATGCCTAGACACTTTCCCCAATAAATCAACAAATGAAAATAATGTAGTTCTTTAAAATGGGACACCTATCTAGCAAGGAACATAGCAAGAACACATCCTTACTAGGTAATGAGAATGATTGGCCCTTGAGTTTGTTTCTCAAAAGTAGTCTCCTGACATTTTCATCTGGTAGCGGTATGTAGATTCTCTTCACCTGTTTATTTTCAAATTTCAGAGTAAAATAAGTCCAGTAACTCAACCAAGAGCAGCAAAAGTTGATTATCATGAAAGTTGATTATCATGTCAAGATTCTTCCTATTTTATATCCCAAAATACTCAGTTTTGGTGAGTCATTGTCAAGCTTCACTATGCATTCGCTATGACAATGACTCACCAAAACTGAGTATTAGGACAACCAGATACCTAGCAAGATATTAAAAATAAGAAATGAGCTGTGAAAAAAAATAAGGCTGCTCCTCAACTATAATCAGTGCATTAACCAGAAAGACAAAAATGCCATTTAATAAATAAGCACAGATGCAGACTTCCATGTCAATCATGACTCCAAAAAGACGAAAATGCCATTTAATAAAAAAGCACAGATGCAGACTTCCACGTCAATAATGACTATAACAAACGAGGACCACTGTGCAACCAGTCACATCCATTCAGACACTGGGGCATATATAAGTTAGCAATTACCCACTGAAGCATAAAATACTATAAGTAATCAACATAATGGTCATCACAGACTAGAGTCAATTTTGCCACTATTTCCTGCCCTTGCCATCAAAAATTACTCACCAGTCTCCTCAGAACAGCATCATCCAATTCTTGTGGCTTGTTCGTAGCACCTGCATTTGACACAAGTCGTGTTAGTAAAGTGAAAAGAACTGACCCACATGATCCAGCTATATACATCATAAATGCAGCAGTTTAGTTGCCATCAACTTCAAGGAGTCAGTTAAGGACCCAGATATCAGACAGCAAATTCCAAATACACATGACACTGTCCTTTCAAATTGGTGCGTTACACATTTATAAATTCTAACGGTAATATAGATCTCTGCACCTGGGAGGTCTCAAGCTTATCTACATATCAGAATACATGCGAGAATCACGTCCTTAATTGTTCGAAGAGATGGAGAAGCCTCCGTTTTGACATTCCAACAATTGTTGGACTATTTACAAAATGTTCATGAATCAATTGACAAAATTAAGCAGGTACACCTCCGCTGGACTATATCAATGAGGTCAAGCATCAGGAAATAATTTCATTTCAGCTTACATTAGCTTTGCCCAAAAAACCGGAATGAGAAAAACTATTTCAACTACAACTCAGAGCTCACCAATGACAATCACCAAGTCATTAGGATTAGAGGTAACCCCATCAAACTGTATTAAGAACTCTGATTTCAATCGCCGGCTAGCATCATTTTCATTTGCCAATCTCGTAGACATTATGCTGTCAATCTGTTGACAATTGAGAATTATCAATTCCTCAGTCCACTTAAATTCAACAATGTCACCATGAAAATATAGAATATGTCCAACAAATCAACATAAGCTAGGTCCACTGAACAAGTTCTCATGAATGAATCAGTTTTAAGAGTTCAAACCAAACACCTCACCACACAAATAGACAAAAAAAAAAAACCCACATTATAACTGCAAACAATTGCAATTGTTGACGCTGAATATGTTAATGGTGCCGAATGCCTGATGACCCATAAAAAGATTGCAAACTGACAAATGAGGCAGTGCTTAATATGAATAGCTTTTCGGAAAACGTTTACCACTCCATTCGTACTGCCACCCCAACCCTACTCCAAAAAGAAATAAAGGGACAAAGAAAAAGAACACGCACAAAAGCCGTGATAGATGCTATTCCCATGAACACATTCAGAATTTGAAAGACTAAGCAAAGCAACATTATTCACTTTGTGGTATTTGGCCTTAAAGGGAAAGTCTGAAATCTCACACAGCTTCTTTCCATCAATTGGTAGTTATCTTCATTTTGATTTTCCATTGTCCAAATTAAATTGTCTGAATGGTAAGAACAAGCAGAAACAGGCAAGGCAGATTATTCAGTTTTGAAGGCTGTAGAGTCTTTAACATACTTCGTCCATAAAAATAACTGATGGCTGTCTGGAGATAGCAACCATAAAGAGAGTCCGCACAAGCTTTTCACCCTCACCCACCTAGTACATCAATCACAAATAAATAGTCAGATATTTATTGCCAGTAGTGGTTTATAAAGAGAATCCAGGTGAAAAGCTAACCCATTTTGATGTTAAGGAAGAAGCAGAAACATTAAAAAA
Source organism: Melaleuca alternifolia (assembly GCA_019926035.1). Classification (NCBI taxonomy): domain Eukaryota; kingdom Viridiplantae; phylum Streptophyta; class Magnoliopsida; order Myrtales; family Myrtaceae; genus Melaleuca; species Melaleuca alternifolia. Next base: position 1,611,335 of record JAGKPW010000079.1, read on the forward strand.
CGTTGCCTCCGACTCTGAAGCAACTGCTTTGGCAAGCATGGTCTTTCCATTACCAGGTGGACCAAATAAGAGTAGACCTGCAGAACAAAGTCCATAGGATTCGCCCATTAGACAAATTCTGGGAGGTCACAAGTAGATTACAGAAAGAGCATCTACACATATCAGATGAAATATAACCTCTAGCTGGTCTTCTCAGACCCGTGAATAAATCTCTTCTCTTTGTTGGCAAAATAACCATTTCCATCAATGCCTGCTTAGCCTTGTCCAGACCAGCTGAAACAAACTTCAATTGGTACATCACTCAAGATAGTACAACCCAATCAGCAACTATTAAAGATAGAGGAATTAAATCACAAGTTCTTACCAACATCTTCCCATTTGACCGATGGACTTCTATCCACTATTGCGGTATTTATCATCTCAACCAGCTTTGCTTCATAACCATTACCAGATTCCTGCGCTGGTTTGGCACTAGCAACTTTCTCTGTCTGACTCCTCACTAGTCTATTGTTTCTACCAGGAGGAGGAGAATTTTGAATCGCATACCTAAGACCATTTGATGCCGTTGACGAAACTGGAGCAGCAGGTGCATTAGTTACGGTACTCTGCATACAAGTAAGAAAAAAAAGATTGAACTACAAGTATCCATTATCTAGCTCAATCGCGCGAGGATGACATACTTTTGGACGAATGATGCACAATACTTATTGAAGTTAAAATAACAAGAGGGAGCAAAGGTCTTTTAATTTTCAAATGGAAGACAGAAACACTGCAGAGAAAATGATCGAGATGAAGTAGCCAGAAAAAACACTAGTATGCAGATTTATTAAGCAATTATTTAATTTAACCTATATCTATCATGTTATGACACTTGACCTCTGTCTGTCATGTTACAAAATGTCATTTTCAGGTATTTGAGTAGAAACTTAAAACTCAATTCACATGTTCTGTAATTCTCTGAATTAATGATTCCATATCTTCACTTGGCATCTATGGTGCAATGCCCATTGAGTTTTCTCAGAGAAGAAATCCAGAAGAACTATATAAGCAACAGCAGACACACCTTGCTTGTCGATGCAACACCTGTTTGAGAAAGACAAAGAACAAGTAAGAGATGAAGAGAAAAAGACACAACAGATGAATGGCGATAGTTCTCCTCATAAAAAGTACTCAACATACCGGCCCTCCGACTTAAAGCTTGCAATCTATCTGAGACTTGATTCTGCCATTTTGATATCTTCTGTCGGTAGGATTTTATCTTCTCTTGCTCCCTATGGGAAAAACATCAACCTGGTAGTTAGACATATGTATGAGTACCATCAATATCCTTGACTGAAGGACCAAAAAAATAAAAAAATAATAAGGAAATCAAATGGAGAAATTACTTCCCCAATTCTGTTCACAAACTTTTAGACATGCCGTGCCTGTTTTGTATATGAATTAGTATTATTCCACTTTTTCAGCGAGATTCAGTCCTGTTGAGTTATAAAACAATATCTTATTTAGTTAATTAGTTTCATTTATTTCAGATGGTAAAGCCATAACAATTTTATCTCCATCCGAGAAGACTTCATTCGTTAGCTTCTTGTGGTTGTGTACTACAGGAGCTCTTCTGCACTTATTGCTGCAAGGAACACTTCCCAACTAACATTACTCTCCTATTCTGCAGATATCATGTAGATTGTCCGTTTAGGGCAGACAGGTCATAATTCATAAGTAGAACATCAATTTCAGAAGACTAAAACAGAACAAACTTTTCATAATATCGATAGCCAATTCAATAATAGATTTGGTCCGATCACCTCACTCAGAGCACATGCAACAGCTTCAGGGAAAAACACAGGCAAGCACGCGCACATTCTTCAATCATCACTTAAACACGATAACTTTAGTAGCTAAAGTTTAGCTAGTTTTTTCCAACAAGATAGTTCTGGTAGCTAAAATTAGCTAAATTATCTCAGAAAAGAACAATGGAGCCAATTCAGCCAGAAGGCAAACCATACTATCCTCACGCAATCAGCAACTCCAAGTACAAGAAACCGCGCCCAAACTCAAAACAATCGGTTTACCGAGAGCTGATATACGAAGGCATCGGGGTCGAGCTGCCTTCGAGCAGTATCCGCTGGGCGTTCCGGTAGTGAACGATCGCGTCGTCGACCAGCCCCCACTCTTCGGCTCGGACCGCCCTGGCGATCTCCTCCTTGGCCAAATCGAAGTACCCCTTGATCTTGTAGGCCGTCCGCTCGTTCGAGACCGAGGTCGCGGCCGCGGCGTCCATGGACGGAGAATCGGGGAAGGCAGAGCTTGGGTGATGCTGCTGCTGCTGCGGCCGCCGGTGGGGCCCGTGCGCGGGGTCGCCGTCGGCGAAGATCGAGCCCAGCGAGTCGATGATCCCTCGGAGGAAGCTCATTGCTGCGAGAAGCGGATCAAACTGGGTCCAATCGAATCGATCAACGAGAGGGAGAGCGGAATCACGTGAAATCGTGGGTCCATTGAAGAACTCATGACGAAGTGCTCCGATTTGATTCGAGGAAGGGATTTCTCTTTGCAGTGCGCTTGAAGAAAACGAGCAAAATTCAATTCGACTAGCTTCTGGAAAAAAAAAATGACCATTCTTAATTTCTCCTTTTCTTTTGATTTCTTTTTTTTTCTTTCTTTCCATTCTTTTTTTAAGTCGTGATTAGATAATGATATTAATTTCGACACATGAGACGAATAGATGCTGATGCATGGAGATAAAGTCAAATTCGATATAAGAATCACAAAACACGTTACAAAGAATATAGTGTATTATAAAATTTTAATAACGATGTGAACTTAACCACTAATCGATAAAGAATAAGATAGTTGATCTTTAATTTTTTTTTAACTTTCACTCCTTCCAAATATAAGTTCATTCTCAATGAATTTATCGTGAACAGTTGAATTCAAATCTCACTAGCAAAGAGTAATTAAATATTCGTCATGATTGAAGCATAATTTTTGGATTAAATTTGACTTTTTCAGCAACAAAGAAGCATGGTTCTTTTCTATTATGATAACTTAATTTTACCTTGGAATCCAATACAAGTAATTCAATAGGGAAATCACTACTCGATATTAAGCGGATCATACACTTCTTATCATTTGAATAGACTCCATTGAATATTGATAATAAATAGATCATCTATCATCGGTATAAAACTAAATTGGTATAATTAAATTGATCAGATTAGGAATTTTGAAATTAAATTGATGTAAGTGTAATAATTCTAAAATTGTTCGGATTTAGCCCCCACGAAAATGGTTGGCGCGTTACTTAAACGACGTCGCATCAATTCGTCGCACTTCACAGTGATTATGGAATCATCGTTCAGCTTTCGACGCGTCTCGATCATTTTGTCTGTCTGTGCTTACAAACGTAAGCAGCGAGACAAGGACAATCCCATGAATTTTTCAGCGGATTTCATTCGGGACAAGGACGAGTTTCTCCCTTCTCTGCACGAGCACGTGGGTCGAAGTCTGAAGATGAACGGTACCACATCAGGCGATGACCTTTTTCTCCGTCTTGACATCACTTTCTTGTATCGGCTCGTGTCTTCTCGTCCTCCCTCTTCCGACGTTCTGCACAGACAGACAAAATGAGAGCCAGCCAAACAGAGAAGCACGAATCCCATTGACCCGGATCGCTTCCCACTCCCGCTGCCCGCTCCAGACATGGCCCCGGCTTTCATCTTCGACCCGATGTTCTTTACGGCTTCGGCTCTGGTCTTGGCTCTGGCTTTCGCCCATCTCGTCGCCCGGACGTTGAAGCATCGCCGGAGCGAGGCGCCGGCCAAGAAGTACTACCCCGTCGCTGGGACGGTCTTGAACCAGCTCCTGCACTTCGCCCGCTTGCACCACTACATGACCGATCTTGCGGGCAAGCACAGGACCTACAGGCTGCTCGGCCCTTTCAGGAGCGAGGTTTACACCTCTGACCCGGCCAACGTCGAGTACATGCTCAAGACCAACTTCGACAATTATGGCAAGGTATGTTGGGGTTCAGGGTTGGTGATGGATTTTGTGAAGTACCCATGGATCGTTTGTGTTTACGAGCGCCTACGGCAGAAGAAAGACGTAAAGGGGGTTCTTTTTTTGTTTGGGGAAGAGAGTTCACTCAGTCGAAATATTGATTACGTCGTGTTCTGCATCTATGAGTCCAAATGAATAGGTGACTGTGGTCAGAGTGCCTGCGTCAATGAACATGTATGGCTTGGATTTTAGGGAAAAAGATGGAAGAAATTTACACGGTCTCGTACTCGTTTCGGAGTTTCGATTTGTCTCGAAATGAATCTGCTATGTTCTGCGCTGAACTGCATCTGCTGATTTCGAGTTGTTGATAAGGACAGAGTCTTAATCCTAGTAACCCTAGTAACCAAACTCCGAATGGGTCCGAGATTTGGCCAGTTGCATGCAAATGGGTCGTTGATCAAAACTCACCGCTACGGGGTGACTGAGGTCGTTTTTTTAACGCTTCGGAGTCTGTTTAGATGGGTTCTTAGGCTTCTTTTTTTTAGTTCTAAAGCCATTATTGTGATTTTAATGGCGTTTTTGTAATATTATGTTTCCTATAATAATAATGGGATATTTTCGTCATTTCGGGTTTCCTATTGTAATTAGGGTTAACGCCATATATAAGTGTGTTTAGGATTTCGAAGGACATTTATTGATATTTTCTTGATTTGATGATCATATTTGAGAGAACGTATTGTTTCTCTCGATTTCTAATTCCTGTTTAGTTGATTTTCTATCGCGTTTCGGCATCAGATTATGCCTCAAACATGCTTGACATACTAAAAACGACATCAATTTTCGCCATTCGGTGTTGATGGGCCAGTGGCAGGTTATCCATTTGCAATTCCGGTGGTGCTAAAAAGTTGGATTCCTGCATTTTGCATGGCAGCATGGGTGGTTTAGTTCTTTCAATGGGGTTGTTGGGCGGGTTCCCTTTAGAGCTGGTGGCCATGGTGAAATGTCGGTGGTGCACAGCTGAAATTTGTGGCATGCTGGGCGGCTAGCTGGTTGTGGTTGATGTTTGTTAGCCAATAGCAGTGAGGTTAGCCGAGCAGAAGCCATACAGTCAATTAGCATCCAATTCATCAGTCTAAACGAACATGAGATTACACTGGTTAACGAGGTTCTAAGATTTTGTGAATCTCATTCACCCAAGAAATCTACTCACTAGTTATGCTTTCAAAGCTGGAATTGTCATAACAAGGTGCAGTATTCCTGGATATCATATGAGCTGCTCGAGAGTCAGATGATAAAAAGCTGGTTATTGATATAGATTTTAGTGCAGAAGCCCATGTTTGAGAATTGCACGATATGACTTAAAAGTTAAAACCATGCGCAGGGATGGCATAACTACAGCCTTCTAAAGGATCTATTAGGAGACGGAATATTCACAGTTGATGGTGATAAGTGGCGCCAACAGAGGAAAGTGTCAAGCCATGAATTCTCCACAAAAGTGTTGAGAGATTTCAGCAGCGTAGTCTTCCGAACAAATGCTGCTAAATTAGCAAATATTTTGTGTGAAGCAGCAACTGCTGAGCAAATTGTAGATATACAGGTAAAAATTTTGCACAATCAAAAATAACTTAGCCAATCTTGCTGTAGTTTCTTCATCATATAAACACATGCTTTATGCAGGATCTATTTATGAAGTCAACTCTGGATTCCATTTTTAAAGTTGCATTTGGAGTTGAGCTGAATAGCATGTGTGGAACAAGTGAAGAGGGCGCTGAATTCAGTACTGCTTTTGATGATGCAAGTGCCATGACCCTGTGGCGATATGTTGATGTCTTCTGGAAGATTAAGAAAATCCTGAATATTGGATCAGAAGCAGCACTGAAGAAAAACATCAGAATAATTGACAATTTCGTGTATAAGCTCATCAGGATGAAGATTGAGCAAATGCACAACTCGACAGGCGATCCTTCCGTAAGTTAACAATCCTCTGGCTCTATTTTTTTAATGGAAATATTATGACGGAATGCTAAATGGATCTTGCAGATGAAGAAAGAAGACATATTGTCTAGGTTTCTACAAGTGACAGAGACCGACCAGACATACTTGCGGGATATAATACTCAACTTCATTATTGCTGGCAAAGACACAACTGCAGCCACGCTTTCCTGGTTCATTTACATGCTTTGCAAGTATCCAATGATACAAGAGAAGGTTGCACAAGAAGTAAAACAAATGAGCAATGTCAAAGAGGTTTCAGATTTTGACAGTTGTGCTGCGAGTATGGGTGAAGAGGCCCTAGAAAAGATGCACTACCTCCACGCAACGATAACAGAAACTCTCCGTTTGTATCCTGCAGTTCCAGTGGTGAGCAATATCTCGATTTTTTCTTCCTTTACAGTTCGTGGAAAGCTTGTGATCCTAAATTCATTCATAAAAGATATATAAGTTTGCATTGTTGAGCTATTTGATTCCCAGTAGTTAGTCACATTAGCTTTGAGCTTTTAAGGGTTGGCCCACTAGTGAAAGGCCATTTTTCTTCTGGAAGTAGACCCACACTCAAGCCTCAACCCTTCCCTCATCTTAGCTAGCACAAAATGCATTCTAACCCCTTCTTTTTTGACATGGAAAATGAAAAGAAACGATCAGTTAGAATTATTTTCTTAAGCTCTTGTGAACTTATTCTTTAATTTTGTTACAGTTGCTATCATTTTGCATTTCAATTTAGACCCATCCACTGGCGTTTCTGATAAATTTTGATATTTTTGTCCAATCAGGACGCGAAAATCTGCTTTTCTGATGATGTTTTCCCAGATGGGTTCAGTGTAAGGAAAGGAGATATGGTATCCTATCAGCCGTATGCAATGGGCAGGATGAAATTCATTTGGGGCGATGATGCAGAAGATTTTCGTCCAGAGAGATGGCTAGATTCAAGTGGAGTATTTCGGGCCGAAAGCCCTTTCAAGTTTACAGCCTTTCAGGTCAGAAAAAAATGCACTTAAATTTTACTGGCATTGACCTGGGCTGGACCTTCATTCGCTGCATGCACCTTTGCTTTGACCTTTATATTGGTGTATTCCCAGAATTAAGTTATCTGGATAGGAACAAAGTCACATGCATCATCTCGTTCCTTTCTTCTCCATATACGGTCTTCATCTCATTATGATCATCTACATTCAAGTTCTCTCAGATCTAGGAAACAGACTATTCAAATAATGATCTATAGCAAGTAGCAACCCAGTCCTTTTTCTTTTTTTCTCCCTTGAATTTTCTTTATCTTAGTGTCTATTGTTGCTTGGCAGGCTGGACCACGGATTTGTCTTGGTAAAGAATTTGCTTATCGGCAGATGAAGATATTCTCGGCCGTGTTACTGAGCTGCTTTACGTTTAAATTGGCTGATGAAGAAAAACCTGTCAACTACAGAACGATGATCAATCTTCACATTGATGGAGGTCTCCATGTTTCCATCAACCGCAGATATGAGAGTTAAGTTCTGTGATCCGTGAACACTGTACATGTAAATAAAGTAGTAGAAGAACCCAAGTAAAAAGAGAGAAACTATCAATGAAGAATGCAGGCCTTCTGTACCGCTACGGTTCTGCAGTCTTCTTTCTCTGTGACAATGCTTGTCCATAGAAGCGTTGTAATCAAGAGTCAAAACGTTCTCCATATTTATCATCTGATCCGCGTTCTTGCGTGACCTTAATTTAGTGCTCTAAGTATCTTCCAGTTAAGTTTGAAGAATTCCAAGGATTCTCATTGATATGTGCTTGCTTGAAGACGATAGAGCATGATGATTTATTTTCCCCGAGTAGATTAGAAGTCCCGAATGCGGTGGCTTAAGAAGTTTTGATGAGCATGCATGTGCTTGTGACCGATTCAGTTTGAACTGTATAGACGTAGATCAAATCGACCTGTTATGTTAAACTGTGTCCAATTTCTGGGTCTTCCACCTCAGTAGTGCATCATCATCCCATAGCATAGGCCGTGTCATATAGGACGATCAATGTTAACTAAATTGTCATGTCAGTAAATTCTAGTCAAAATTAATTGGAATGGCTAAATTAATAAATTATCAAAAGTTTTAGGACTAAGTTGGCATAATTGATAAGTTTAGGTCTGACTTGATGAGCTGTATAGACACGCCACATGAGACTAGTAAATTTAAAGAAAATTGTTGCCAATTATTGCTTGACATAATCATCTCATAGCATAGGCTGTGTCATATATGATGATCAATATTAACTAAACTGTCATATCAGCAAATTCTAGTCAAAATTAACCGAAATGAGTAAATTAATAAATCATCAAAAGTTTTAGGATTAAGTTTTAGTCAAAATTATCTCTTGATAATTTTGTGTAATTATTAAGTATTTTATTTTACTTAGAAATTATTTCGAATAGTAAAAATAAAAATAAAAATGTTTCTGAAAAAAAAAAAATCTTTCTCGAAACAAAAGCGTTTGCCATTCGCACCGTTAAAAGGCTCAACCACTGCTTCACGATCTTCCAAGTTCAATAGACCGAATTCAACAAAATCGTATATCATGTCATAATCCACGAGGGCTGCACATGACATCCGTCAGAATAGACGGCGAGGATCGTTCCGACGTGCTCGACAAAAGTGCCTATGTCTTTGTATAAGTAAAGAGGTCGGAGAGAGACATCAGCGGTAACGACCTCTTTTTAAAGTGCCGTCACATAAGAACCCCAGTAGAGACCAGCACGCCGGTCAACAGCTGCTCCCCCCTAAAGTCAACTCGATTCAAAAAATCAAACCATCGATTCACACCTCAGACAGATCGAGAGAGACCAGAGAGACCCAGGAAGACCTGCCCAAAAAGTCGCCGGATCAGACGCCTCGCAATGGCCGTGGCCGCAGCCCATCCGACGGCCATCGCGCTCTGCCTCCTGATCGCCGCCTCCTCCGCCGCCGCCTACACTAACTACACTGTCGGCGGCAACTCCGGCTGGATCTTCAATGAGACCACCAACGCCACCTCTGCCAACTACTCCTCTTGGGCCGCTTCTCAGACCTTCAACCTCGGCGACTACCTCCGTAAGCACCTCCTCATCTCTCAGCTCTCTCTTGAACATCCGCCGCACTGATTAGTGCAAGAACGTATGCATTTTCGCTCGAGCTCAGCTGATTATGGTGATGATTAGGTCTCAAAGCTCGTGTTCGGTTGTAGCACTGATTTGTGCAAGAATGTATGCATTTTCGCTCGAGCTCAGCTGATTATGGTGATGATTAGGTCTCGCAACTCGTGTTCGGTTGTTGCTAATTTCGACGCAATCTCAGGATTGCGAACTCTCTGATTCGTCACGAGCCACCCGATTGGTGGATTTCCTAGTCTGATTTTTTGTTTCCTGATTCTGTGATCTGTTCGCAGTATTCAACACCAACACGAACCAGACCGTGATCCAGACCTACAACCTCACGACGTACCAGGCCTGCAATATCGACGACGCCTCCGACAAGGACACCTTCCAGTACAACGGAGGCAGCGAGCAGTTCGGGGAGGCGCTGACCGTCGCGGTCCCGTTGACTCTCGAGGGCCCGAACTACTTCTTCTCTGACGCCGACGACGGCGTCCAGTGCCAGAAGGGGATGAGGTTCGAGATCGACGTCAAGCATGGCTCCGGCCTGCCGCCGAGCCTCAACCAGCCGCCGCCGCCCCCTTACGCCGAGCCGCCCGGCCCGGACGCGGCGAATTCGCCGCCCGTCACGGTGGTGAATACCCCTGGGAACGGCGGTTCCGGCGGGGGCGTGAACGTGCGCGGGGCGGCGTGGGGCGCCCTGTTGCTGCTGGCGATTCTGTTTCCCTAATGTTCTTTTTCCGACTTTTCCAAAAGCGCGGGGTAGATGTGGTAATTTTGGTGTTGTTGAAGGGCTTAGATGGAAATTCGCATACGCATTTGTTGGGTCGATCGGGGCCCTGTCCTTTTCAGTTTCGAATACTTTGGGCTTTTTCTTTTCTAGGGCGGGATTTAATTATTGTTGAATTTGTCAAATGTTTCGATTAAATTACATAGACAGTTCTACGGCAACGAGATTCCTTTATTTTTCTTCTTTTTTTGGCCCGTCGGTAGAATATTCAAAATCTTTCTACTCTTCATGTGATGTCGGCACTTACTTTTATATTTGCCTTCTTCGTCATTGGAATGGTTGTAGCGAAAATGACGTGTGAAGATTATGGGAGTATGACACTTCATGTTAAGAACAAGAAGATATAGCATTCATCACGTAACATTTAGGGATGTCAAGCGAAACCGAATCGAAATCGAATCAAAATTTCATGCATTTTCAATTCAGTTCGGATAATTTCAATTAATGGAATTGAACTGAAAATCAATTCTCTTCATAATTAAGATGAAAAAGAGAGTAAAGGAAATAAGGGATGATGAAAAGCAAGAGAGAGGATGATCGGAAGGGCCTCAATTTTTTCTACCAAATCTCGAAGCTTCAATCTATACCCAGTTCTGCAAATCTCGCATTTTTGCTCATGCAGTTCGGTTTTTCTCGTTGCGGATCAATGATTTGTCTCGAAAAGTGTTTTTATTTGGTTTTTTTTTTAAAAATTTGGTGGGTATTTATGTTACAATCGGTAATGGGAGAAGAAGAGGACCGTGGAGACTTCATATTTGTAGTGTGAAGAAGTTCTATCTTTTAATGGGCCATCAATGCTAATAAGCAGGCCTTAGAGCAAATTGCTGCCATGGGCGATGAAGATCAAGATAATCTTGGGCCAAATACTCCATATAGGATAGAAAGGATGGGGCACTTTTCGGAGTCCTCTTCGGCATAGGTTGGCGGAGGCGACGAACGAGTAGGGGTAGAGGCGGCGGTCACGCGCCGCTCATTAGATGGACTTTTATGAAAATAACGTGTCCTCACAGTTGCACCTAATATTTTCTCGTAGTACAATATTGAGCTCTTTTTCTTCTAGGTAACGAGATCTCCAGGCTATATGCTTTTTTTATATTTATATTTCAATTGGTTTTTTTTCCATCAAAATTATGAAGGGAAATGCTAACGTGGCTATTAACTCTCTGTTAAATGCTCACGTTGCGTTTCACGTGGAATTTTAAAAATAACTTATTACTTAGAAATAATGAATATTAAAAAAAAGTACATATGAAAAAAATTGAAAGGAAAAAAAGAAGAAGATCAGGCCAAAGTTGAGCAACCAATGTGAGGCGATGTCGAAAGTCACGTGACCCCAGCGATTGACATTGGTGGGTGCTCAACTTTCCACAACACCCGACATGGTCATACGACGCCAACCCAAATCTAGCTCGAATGATGCGGCTTACGCCAAAAACCGACCCTCACTTGGGTGACACGACCTTGGGCAAAGCGTCCCATATGGTTCCCAAACCCAATCATAGCGACAAAGGGTTCGATGGTCCTCGTCGATACATGGGCGTCACCAGTACTGCCTTCCTCATGTTCTGTTATTCCATCTCTCCATCATTCGACAATCCTTCCTCGTCGGCAACAGTCGACCCTAATTCCTTCTTCCGACATGTTATATATATATATATGATTACAATTTTTGTTTTCTAATTTTCAGCTTTCTGATTTAATTTAATTTAACTTGTTGTTTGTTTTTCAATATTCATCTCAAGCGTACTAAACATTTGATTATGAGGGTTTTATATCTTACTACTTATCCTATTCTATCTTGACCCTTCTCTTATAGACCAAGCATAGATTGCATTTGGTTCAGTTTAGAAATGGATTTTGGAGAAATACTGAAAATTAATAGAATTTCTTTTCAATTTTGAGCATTCCTAAGATCAATTTTCTATCTCAAAACTCTTTGAGAATTAATGTCATATACATTATATTTTTCCCATTCATTGGGAAAGATGAACTAAACACAACCATAGCCTAATAGATGGTCTAAACCCGGGTCAAGGCATCCATTTTGGCTTTGGGAACATGAGATGCGGCAAATTGGCGAATTTATGTTTTTAGAAGTTAGATTGCCAAATATGCTTAGAGTTTACGACCAATACGATGATCTTCATTTTTTGCTGCAATTCATTTATATGTGGATGATGAAATCTCTTTTTATATTTGATTTATCATTTTGCAACTTTTTACTCCGTGGCAAATTAAATAAAATAAGGTTATGCGGTTGCAAATGGAGAAATTGATGTCGACCTCCCTATTGAGACCGGAAGCTCATTGCTTGACGAGATAATTACACGTGGATGCAAATCACGATGCCTTCGTTTTGCTATCATCTCGCCAATGGAGAGAAAGGCTCTAGAGAAATTTCAGACGGGCGGGACCGACAGGATCCTTAATTTATGGAATTTATTTAAGAAGGTTGTTAATGTATGATAGTTCCGAAGAATGAAGTCAACGCCGTTGCCAGTTGCCATATCGGATTGTCGGTCTGCTACTACTACCCCGAAAAAATATATTTAATTAGTACTAAAATTTATTATACGAATTCCAATTCAGTTATGCACGAGATTATGATATAGCAATTTTGATTAATTTATACTGGAAATTGTTGACCTGACTCACGTAGGATGGTCGGCGATGATTGAATTGCCGTATCAATGAATTTCGATGAAAAATTGACTAGAATGATTATATTGAAATTTCATATGAAAGTTTAGTACTGATTTGAAATTTTTAGGATTGATATGGACGATTTTTCTCAGATAAGTTTTATTGAGATGATCATGAAAAAAAAGGCTAGAGTCAAATTGCCCGACGGGGGTGGGGTGGTTTACACGAAGAGATTTTGCATAGGGATTAGGATATTGCCGTGAGCGGAAGCCACGTAGGTCTTGTCAAATCCAAAGATTTTCATTCAATTTAGAGCGTTCTTATTTGAGTCGAGAATTTTTTTTCAAAAATTTAATTTTAAGGAACTTTACACATTTAGTTTGTTGAAAAAATATTTGATCAAAGGAAAGTCATTTATGGACAAAGAAAATATTCACAATTAAAGTTAGGGAAATCAATTTCCTAGCAAGTCCAAAAAGTGTTTTTCTTTATCATGAAAATCTTTTTCGAAACAAACACTTTTAGCGTATATACTGGGTGCATCGTATAATATCGTGAGAATCGTATGAGAAATCTTAAATAATACTACAAATCCCTTGTTTTATTTTTATTTTTTTGGTAGTCGAGGTGTCCGGGCCAGCTTGCGCGCACCTCGATTATTCCTCGGGAGAGATTAGCATAGTAACCCACCTCCATGACCCCCCACTTAAATCACAAGCGCTTCCCTAAGAAATCGAACCCAATACCTCTACAAACCCCTTATTCGTTTTCAAATTTTTTAATTTTAATCAATTTGTTCCTAAACCTTTGGATGATTATCCAATGAAGTCCATCGGTTAATTTTGATAAATAAAAAATCATGAACGAAGTGATGATGCTTTTCAATTTCTTTTAAATTTTTTTGAAACTCTTATTTTTAAATAATTTATTTCCTTTTTTTTCTCTTTGCCCCTCACTAATCCACTGGCGGCCCTCGCCAACAAGGGCGGGGTGAGGGCCATGATCTCTCACCTACGGTCGGCGAAGGTCAACAATCATCGCGAACGTCTGGACCATTAGTGGAGGAAGAAAAAGCTAAAAAGAATTGCAAGAACAGTTGTTTCTTCACCTCGGTAATTTTGGTTAAAAAATTCGTTAGAAGATTCATAAGTTGATCGACTTAAAATATTCAAGACTAAAAATCAGCCATTTCACAATAGATTTCATATCTCTTCCACGGCAACTCTTTTGGATTCGGATCCCTTGACTGCATGTCAGGGTGATCACGAGTCTCGGTTTTGGGAGCCGTCCAATTTTAGATCGAACGACTTTTTTTGAAAAAATTGCAACAATTAGATTCAAATTAAACGATCGTGGTTCCCATAAGATCACCGGTCGGTGATTCATTTACAACTCTCCTAATCATATCTGCCGTGCCGACTCATGCCGCGATAAGTTGAAGCTGTGCACGTCCTCGCATCCGATCACGCCTCGTCTTCTTGATCGTGGATGCGTTCACATCTTCACGCGCGCTCCACGCGCGTCAACTCACCCGAAGATCTGAATGCGATAATCATGTCGTGTTTGCTTATCATCCGCAGCACTGCAGGCCGCATTGATAATCTCCTTTTCTTTGCCATTCAGATTCGCTGGTTTGACGGATGGATGGTGGTGGGAATTTTTCACTTTTCACGTGCATTTTGAGTTATTATTCATTTGAAATGGGAGACGGAAGAAGAGAATTTGACATAATTCATGGAGAAATTTCATTTACTTTGTTTCTTTCATGTCGAAAGAAATATTTCATTCACTTTTCGAAATAATACATGAGAGATAACAAAGCATAATCTGTAGCGAGCACACTCTTATATTTCAAGAACATATCTGACAATATAAGCTTTTGAGGGCTAATCACTATGTGCTCGAGATCTCCACTTCCACTTGTAATTGTTTGCAATGTGCGTTTATGTTCAATGCTATTATCACCATCACCATACTAGAATATCAATGAATACAAATCAGATACATGGAATGAACTCCCAAATATAGATCGGGAGAGCAAAACCCTTAAATTTATATTGAAATCTAAATCGAAAGAGAAAAGTGTCCAAGAGTGTCCAAATCTTGAAGAGATTGTGGGACCACATCATGAACATCCTTTTCGACTGAATTGAACTCCACAGTCATTAGATATCTGCTATCGAAATTTATTCAGACAAATAAATTCTCAAAATAGATCAGGAGAGAAAAGAAAAGACAAATAAAATAAAAAAAATCGATAAATCAATGGAGTAATATATCTTAAGAAACATATGAAATCAATGGAGTAATACTCAGCTAGGAAAGTATGATCTCATTGTTCAATCATAAATTAACCCTACGTATATCTCCACGGCTATGGTTCACACAATTAATTATTTTTTTACTCTCTCTCTCTGTGTGGATGTTTCACCATCATAAGTAAATTAATTTAATCGAGTCTCGCGATCTTGACTTTCCTAAACCGGCGATTCCCCGGCGGCGGTTACGTGCTGCTTCGCTGTCGGGACGCGACTCCTTATCCACAACCACGAACAGCGTGGAAAACAGTAAAAAGAAACCCGACACAATGGATCGGGGCCCCGTTTTGCCCATGGGCCCCACTCACCGCATCATTGAAGCAATGCAGCCAAAAAGTAAAATAACAATAAATAAAATGAATAATAAGTAAAAGGAAAGGAAAAAAACAATATCAATCAAAGAGTTAAATCCGTGGGCTAAAAGTACGAAAATGCCCCTTAGGTGTCAACACCCCTTGTTGGCAAGAAACATCTCATGCACCCTTGATAAAGATCCCCATCAATAAGGTATGATATCAACTGTCAAGATATCGTCAAAGACTTCATAAATTCCATCGATTAGATTGGTCGAATAGATCGTGATGAAAATCTTCTCAAATCAGGGCATGATCGGGATTGCGTCGTGGCGTTTTCCACTCGGAGCAATCTCGGGAGGTGTTGACCAACATTCTCCCCTCCAATACAACTTTGCTCGACGCATGGAAGCGGCACAATTCCCATACATTGGCAAGGGTTGATCTGGCCAGAAAGCTCGGGCAATTGGTAAACTTGGCCCGTCTTTTATCTGAGTGGATTCTCTCTAATTATATTTTCAATCGATGATTGTAAGTGATGCACATCACTCATAAGTAAGATAGATCGGCTATAAAATGCGGGCAGTGGCTGGTATTCATATTGTGTGGAATAAAAGAAAAATCCCTTTGACAATTGATTTATATAGGGAGGGTCTCGATTGACTTAGAGGAGGACGAACGTGCAAAGAAAAATCGTTTTTTTTTTTTTGTGTGTGGAAAAAGTCAAGAAAGCGAGAGGGGAAAAAAATCAAAATTTTGAAAAGTGAGAAGGAAGAAAGAAAAGTAAAAACAGAGATTAGTAAGAGGAAGAGGCAAGAGAGAAGAACCGTTGGGTTCCCCTGGCCGACGTTGTAACTTTATATCTCCATCTCAAAGTTTCATGGGGACGCCATTAATATCTCCGCTCATTTGTAGAGATGCACGCGCATTGCACACAGTGAAACCGACGCTTCTCTTCTTCTTCGTCTTCGTCTTCTTCACTGCCTTAATTCTAGAGAGAGAGAGAGAGAGAGAGAGAGAGTTATTGACGATGAGTTTCCGTTAGCGGTCGATCGCTTCCGTTTCCTTCTCCGTTGGATCTCAATTCACTCCTCTTGCGTTTCTTTCGCTGTGAGTCCTCCTCTCTCTCTCTCTCTCTCTGTGTGTGGAGCCGTTTGTGCGCTTGCGCGTGCTTGTTGTGTGCGTTTGTGTGGGATCCCTGCGCTTGGTTTCGTCTTTTGCTGGACGCGCGCGCGGGAATTCTGCGGTCGGTTTTGATGCTCTTGGTGATGGTTCGGGTTTGTTGAAGGTTTTGGGGAAAGAGAATGGGGCTGATCTCCGGGATTTTCATGGGGACGCTCTTCGGCATCGCGCTCATGGCGGGATGGCGCCACATGATGAGGTATCGTAGCTCCAAGCGCACGGCTAAGGTGAGTCGGACGTTTTGTTCTTCGTTTGGCCGGTTGAATGTTAGGGGATGATGCTAAATTCTGTGGAGCGGAGTGCTTCTGTTGCTTTTCAGTTTCTTTTTCTGGGTGGAAAGTTAGGTAGCGTCTTTTCCGTGATGTGGTTTCTCAGTTCTTCAGTACTGGGAGAGTTATGAGGACTTAACAGCTTGGCTTGGTTAATGACTGAATTATCGTCTGGCTCTGTGAATTATATGGACCGTGAATTTATCTTTTGCGAATATTGGTTCTCTGAATCTGAAGTGGTTGGTAATTTAGAAATGTGATTTCCAGCAATTTCAGGGACACAGAAGGTAGACATGTTGAATTATAGGGGAACCCAAATGTGGACTTGTTTGTCCTGAAACTCATCCCTTCCCCATCTATTTATCCCAAAAGTAGACCCTTAAGCCCATCTTTGTTTCGATACAACTGTTTTTTTTTTTTGTTACAAATTTCTTGAGAGGAGGCTAAGTGTGTTTGGTGACGAAACAAACAAGACATTCCAGGGTCATGATGGTTGAGTACCTTGGACTATGCTTATTCACCAAAGGAGGACTCTAGAAATTTTGGTGGTCAAAATAGCTCTTCCATCGTCTTTTAAGCTTTACAACTGGAGTTGGTGGCATAAGAATTCAGGTGTCTTTGCTAGAAAGCCTACATAAATTGGATAATGAGTTTTTCTACTAATGGGTGAAGTACAGGGACTCAGTTTGTTGATGAGATGCACAGGGTTACTTTGAAAGTTCCCTAAGATACAGAAGTTACATAAAATACAGGTCAATATATTGAATCTTTTCTAGAGAAATCACATAAGTTATTCTTCAGTCGAAGCTAAAGTTGGGTACTATCTTCTTCTGGTAGTAGCAAAGTCTTCTGTTTAACACGATATGTAAAATTGATAGATGACATGGCAAGTCCTTTTCGATGCCCTAATGAATGAGATAAATTTTCAATGAAGAAAGGACACACCAACTTCACTTATCAAATGAAGACACCAGCTTTTAGATTTTGGATCATATGTGGCTTAGATAGGGCAGGTTAGGAAGCTTGTGCAGCTTTCTCGAGGCTCTTTATTGATTTTCATCTTGTCTCGATGATTTTTCTTCTATGTTTGACTACCTCTCTTAGCTGGTCTCTGCTCTCTACAGTGCATCTATACTTTACAGTGTGGATCTTGCCCTGGAAGATGTTTCTAGAGCATCTTCAGTTAGTGCATGAATATTCTTTAGTATCATTTTGTGCATTTTGGTTTCGTGAATGCGTGGTTGTTTCCAACTTTGTATCAATGTTTCCAGGAAAGTGTAGCAATCTTTATTTGTCTTGTAGGCTGTCGACATCAAATTACTGGGGTCCCTGAATAGAGATGACTTGAAGAAGATTTGTGGTGATAACTTTCCAGAATGGATATCTTTTCCAGCTTTTGAGCAGGTTGGCTTCTTTTTTCCAGAGTTTTTCTCTTTAAATGTCAAAGTTTGGATATGATTTTGAATGCGTGTTACATGGTCTATTCTGTCTGTTTCTTTCAGCTATAGAGATGCAATCTTTTTCTTTGCATAACACTTGTGAATCAGTCGGTGTGATAAAGTCGAGATGGTATTTTCTTTAGCGATAGCTATAATCCTTGAATATCCTTATGTGGAGCTCTGAGACAACTTTGCGACTTGCTATTAGAAAGGCTTCTGCAGTGATTTTAAATTTCCTCTAAATATAGTTTGCAATGCTATTACTGTGTCATGACATTGTTTTCCGTGCCTACTGTCTCAAAGGTGAAATGGCTGAACAAGCAACTAAGCAAATTGTGGCCCTTCGTTGCTGAGGTAATATATTTTATCCATGCTTTTATGTGCACATATGAGCTATTGCATAGTAAGCTGCATCTTTAACTTGAAGTACCTTTTCCGACAATCAAACGCGCTGACAGGCACTAAATTCTGAAGCATGCATGCACACAGAAAGACTTAAAAATTTGTATCCATCACAGGCATACTTTGGAGAATTGCAGTTGGTCTTGATATTCCCAACGTGTATTGGATATGGATTGCTTGTTACTTGTTACAGTGATTTTTTTTTCTTCGCTCAGAAAGGTTTGCTTTACATATGACAGTTTGTATCTTTGACTGAATGAAATGAACCAAGAGAGGAGTGGCTTGTCAATAGATGAAACGTACTACTGGTCTTTCATACTGCAAGTTTACTTTATCTCAGCTCAAGCGAAAGGTTTGCTTTCTCTTCCTCAGGCGGCTACGGTGGTGATTAAGGAGTCTGTGGAGCCACTGTTGGA
This sequence comes from Melaleuca alternifolia, assembly GCA_019926035.1. NCBI lineage: Eukaryota > Viridiplantae > Streptophyta > Magnoliopsida > Myrtales > Myrtaceae > Melaleuca > Melaleuca alternifolia. Next base: position 1,630,175 of record JAGKPW010000079.1, read on the forward strand.
AGACTACAGACCTCCAGGAATTACTTCATTAAAATTTAGCAAGCTTTCCCTCGGAACTGTGGCACCGAAAATTGAAGGTACTGAGTAAATGTGCCATCTTTGCTGTATCTCTATCTTTCTGAATTTATGTGTCTCCCTTACTTTACTTGTAGTTAGTTTTAGTGTCGATCATTAAGCTGAATCCAAGAAGCTGGATTTTATTTTCCTTTTTTCCGATTTTGACAAGAGTCGGACCATAGTTCCTGAATGATACTCCGTTTTAACCGCAAATCTGTTGTATTTTGCGCAAAAAGGTTTTGAAATAATTATTACTTGCCTGGATCATACTTTTCTTCATCTCTGTTTTAATTGTCTCCTCTGAGTTGCTTGTTATGGTTCTGCGCCATTAGCTTTCCTGAGTGTTTCGAAACATCAATTTCTTTCACTTCAGTATTCTTTTGTTCTGAGACAAAGCTAATTTGGATGTTTATTGCTCATTTTGCTGGTGTGAAGTCATTATGTAGTTGGTCTCTTTCATTAAGCCTTTTTCAATAATGGCTTATTTTCCTTTTAATTTGTTATTCCTTTATATGGTTATGTTTTAAGCCTTGTTTATCACCAATAATGTTTGCCCATCCTTTGATTTGTATTGTGAAGATCTTTTTTGAAGTATATCTGCTGTGTAATTACTTAGGTATTCGCGTTCAGAGTCTTGAGAAAGGTCAGATCATAATGGACATTGATTTCCGGTGGGGAGGTGATCCAAGCATCATTCTAGGAGTCGAAGCTGCACTTGTTGCTTCCATACCCATCCAGGTTGGGATGTTGTAGAGCATATTATTAGAAGTTTATTGTACTGTTAGTTCGAGCTGATTTTGTAGGTCTGAGACATGCAATTTTAATATTCCTTTCTCACCGTTTCTGCTTTTTGACAGTTGAAAGATCTTCAAGTTTTTACTGTAGTTCGTGTCATCTTCCAACTTGCTGAAGAGATTCCTTGCATTTCAGCGGTTGTTGTTGCATTGCTTTCTGAGGTTAGTATAGGATCACTGTTGTTATTTCAGATTGCACCTTTTGTGCATGATTGTAGTACCCTTCTTTTATTTTTTATTGTATGATCCTTGACTTAGTATTGAAAGCTGAACTTCATATTTGTGACAGTTAAGTTTGAGAATCAAAATAAACTGTATTTTTTAGTTTCCATGATAGTGAAAATGAAAATCTAAAACAATTTTCAATTTGTAGTTTTTATGTTTTCTTCAAAAGGCATTTGGTGAATGAAAGTGAGGATAGTCCATAGAAAATAAGATTGGAAAACATGTTGCTGTTTGTACGTTTTATCTTTTTCATGCTGATGTTACAAAGTCAGATTTATATAGTCAATTGTCATCTAAACTAGAAATAGCTCTTATTAATCTATACAATTGCATTACTGACATCTATTGCTCCTCTCTCTCTCTTCCCGAATGACTCTTCAAGGAAGCTTCATGAACCCTCATAGAAGCTTAAAAAAAAATATTCCTCCAGTTTCACAACACAGAGCAGAATATGTTTTTCTAAAACATGTTTGAGAATTCTCTGAAAACAAATAGGGCCTAAACTTTCCCTTTTTTTAGCATATGAAATTTTGTAAGTAAAAACTATTGTGAGCTTGTTTTTGTCCCATTTATGATATTGGCTTTAATGTGATCGAGTTGGAGCCTTCTATAGCTGATTGGAGGTTGCCTATTACTGCGGCAATCATTGTTTCCTGTAGTTGGTCTGGGAATGGCTAATTTTTCTATTAATTAAGCCAATCCTTCATTATGAATTCCCATGTTTGATATGTTCCTTGGAGAGATGAGATCTCATTAAGCTTTATATATTTAGTTGGACTTACAAGAGGTAGTTTCCATGACTTCACTTTGTGCCAATAGCCCAAGCCTAGGATTGATTACACTCTTAAGGCAGTTGGTGGAAGCTTAACAGCCATTCCAGGACTTTCCGACATGATTGATGTAAGTTTTATTGAACTCATCGCCCAAACTTGTCTTTCTTGTCACTGATTATTACATTGAGTGTGAGTCACTCTTTTGTTTACCTCTAAATTTGGCAGGATACTGTAAATTCCATCGTCACAGATATGCTTCAATGGCCTCACAGAATTGTTGTTCCAATTGGGGGTATTCCTGTAGACACGAGGTAAATAGACAATTCTTGGTCTTTTCCCTTTTATTCACTCGAAAGTTTTCCACAATGTCAATCTTCATCAGAATTGACGTTTTCTGTCATGTATTCGGGAGAAACCTAATCCTCAGCAATGTGCAGAACTTCAAGTATTTGGACTTATGCGTTTGACTGGAAATTTGATCAACGTGTGCAAGGAAAATTTTTTAACTTCATAATAGCAAGAATATGCTAGTTTGGTTTTTTTCTGGTGTTAATTCCACATGTTAGCATTACTACTATTCTTCATTGGTGAAGGACAGTATTTCCCTCTTCTTATGATAATGTGTTGTTTCTTTTATACCAATGCACTCATTAATTCGCTCAAGTTTGTAAGTTGGTGCAAAGCAAGTTTTACCTATATCTTTGTGGCCTCATGCCGATTATATAAATGATGGTAGTTACTGATTGTGGTGAATGTTCTTTTCATAATCCGTTATGATTGCATTGCATCTTCAAGTATGTATGTCATGCCGGTGGTACCCTTTATTACTTAATATTCATCTCATGACAGCTCTAATTCTCACTTGTGGGGTTCTTTCTTGGTTCTAGGTCTTAGCTTGTACATGACACTCTTTCTGTTTGTGCAGTGAATTAGAACTTAAACCACAAGGAAAGATGAATGTTACGGTGGTTAAAGCAAATGATCTGAAGAACATGGAAATGATTGGAAAGTCCGATCCATACGTTGTTGTGTATATACGACCAATGTTTAAAGTTAAATCAAAGGTTGTAGATAACAACCTTAATCCTGTTTGGAACCAGACGTTTGAGCTTATTGCAGAAGACAAGGAAACCCAGTTTCTTACTGTTGAGGTTCTGCATCAAGTCCTCTTCCTCCTCCTTTTTTTTTTTTTCTCACTATGAATCATTGTCTTTCTTGCCTTGGTCCTGTGTCTTCTAGAGTAGAAGCACTGCCTTCTTATTTCTGCTTAAATTTTATTTATACAGTTGTCCTTGTTTTCTTTGCTTACTTCTGTGTGAGTTGTGTGGTTTCATTTGCTGTCGAGGATGCCGGTGTTTGAATACTATTTAATATTAACTAATAAGAAGCTCACAAGGCGTTCTTTGTTTTGTCAGCACGATTTCTTCCTTTCTGTAGTTATCTATATATCCCGATTGTTTGTTTTTAGATGGAAAGAACATCAATGAGATCGAGTTTTTAGCTAAAGTAGAGTTTTGGCTAAGAATTTGGGGAACCTTGTGAGCTAGATCTGTCCCCAGTTCCATGAAATTTAAAGCTTCTATAGGAGTTTGGAGTACTTCCCTGTATTTTATGGAATTTTCATATTGATTATGGCTCTGAAAATCAAGTTGAAGACTTTTTGGAAGGTTGAGCTGCATGGCTGCCAGAGTCTAATACATCACTTTTCCAAAAGGTGAAAGTTTTTCCAGGTTAATGCGAGCTAAGTAGAATTTCTTTTTTTCCAAAACAAGAACTTGTACATCTGCTGCCCCGACTTTCATAATTACTCGTTCAAGATTAAACTCTTATGATGTAAGAAAGAAAGAAAAAAGGGGAAAGGGGGGGGGGGTTCAGAGGGTCAGGTTGTTTCAATTCTAAGATTTAGAGTTGTTTTGCTGCCGAGCAATGAGTCTCAGTAAGTAACATGATGCTCTTTCTCAAAGTAACTCCATCTTGCATGATTTAGATGGTCTTGATGTTTGACAAGATCGTTGGTTATTGTATCAATCCCTTTAAAATTTTCACCTGTTGTTTCATGGATTCAATATTTGTATAAAGCCAAGTATTGTTGGTCAATTTTCCTTTCCAAAATTTAAGTTGTCAGCCTTCAGGAAATGGGTGAAACCACATTAAAGTGAACTATAGAAGGCAGGGACAGACATTAAAACAAGGAATAATATGGGAAATAGGCGGGTAACAACAAAAGAGATTGACTATATGGGTCTAGATGGGAATTATTGACATGTACTTTCTGGTACCATGTGTGATGATCACTTCTTGAGGAAATTTGAGCTGACCAAAAATGGTGAGTCCACTATATATTGTGTCATGCTATTCAACAACAATTTTATGATGCTATTCACTAATCTCAGATGGTTGCTGCAAATGAGTGTTTTGGTAATAGCATGGGGTAAGTTACAGTTTCTACATTATTTATTATATGTGTGGCTTGTAAGTGTGCTGTCCAGGCCATATTTCCTGCAGGTGCTTCTCTATATTTTGTGGTTTTCATCTTCTTTGGTAAAGAATGGCAGATGGCCGTGCCCTGAAATGTGGTGTGATTGTCATGAATGTTTCAGCTTTATTTACTAAGAGTTTATTGTATTCTGCTTGTTTGCCAACCTTGATCATGTCATTTTGGTTTAGGTTCTGCAATTTGTCCCTGCCTCCGGCCTCTTCCCTTCTCTGTGTGTGTGGGCATGCTTCCTTTTTCATCCACACATTTCTACTCTTATGCATCGATTATTGGTTCATCATTATGCTGTCTGCTTAGAGGGCTTCCTTGACAGGTTTATGACAAAGACATTGGTCAAGACAAGCGGCTGGGAATTGCCAAATTACCCTTGATTGATCTGGAATCTGATGTAGAGAAAGAAATTGAGCTGAGGTTGCTTCCATCACTTGATATGCTGAAGATAAAGGACAAGAAGGACCGAGGAACAGTAACTGTCAAGGTAGACTGATTTTCTGTGGTCATTTGGAATGCGAGTGACTTTAACTCATGGACCCTGATTTTTAGTGCACTTTCTTGATAGCCTCAAATCAATGTGATTCCCCCCATTATGCCAGAACCTACCTTGTTGCTATTTTTTTTTTTTGGAAACTTCTATGGAGGCTGATTTATTTTATCACACTTCGACTTTCAGATTTTATACCACCAATTTAACAAGGAGGAGCAGTCAGCCGCTCTAGAAGAAGAGAAGAGGATCTTGGAGGAGAGAAAGAAATTGAAAGCAGCAGGAGTAATAGGAAGTACTATGGATGCACTTGATGGAGCCGCTGGATTGGTGGGTACTGGTATAGGTGCTGGCGTTGGGCTCGTCGGAACTGGCATTGGTGCTGGGGTTGGGGCCGTTGGAACTGGGCTCGGTGCTGGAGCTGGGTTAGTTGGGAGCGGCCTTGGAGCTGTGGGAAGTGGCTTTAGTAAAGCTGGGAAGTTCATGGGACGGACCATCACGGGACAATCCGGCAACTCCAAGAGGAGTGGCAGCTCTACCCCAGTCAACAGTTCCCAAGACAATGGTGGTGCAAAACCACGGTAGTGTCTATATATACACTGACGTCCTTTCCCCTTCTGATGATTAGGATCTTTCTCCTCTTTTCTGCTGTTCCATCTACTTCTTTTGGAATTTGGTTGCAAGGTAATTGCTGTTGCTTATTCTAGTTAGGCTGTATTATCCCGTGTCTTGTAGCTTCTGTCATAAGTAACTTCAAGCTCAAAGAAAAGTACTTGTCAGATATAATATTTCATTCTTCGTGTTTGTTCCACACGTTCTGCATCGGTCGCGCTTTGATAATTCAAGATGAGGCGGTTCCTTGAAAAAGAAGAAAAAATAAAATTCGAATTTTTCTGGGATCAATAAGGAAGGTTCTCTTTGTTGCATCTCGCTGTCCTTCATTTCTTGCTTCCTATTTCTGATCCCAAAACCTAGAATCTTTTACATTCATTCTTCGGCATACTATATATGCTTTGGTGACTAGCGGAGTAAAACATTCACACCGTAGGTCTATTAAATTAGCTAGTCACGTTGCTCGTGTAATATTTACTCCGACTAACTTGATGTTTGAAATTTAAGACTCGTACCCTTTATATGGATGACCAAAACTTCGATTTGTTTTCCTTCTCCTTTCACACTGGCTAGTGGTGTCACTTATGGAGTTAAATTGAACGGCACAAATTCTTTGACCAATCGCGATTTTTAGAGGTTCTATCTTCTCCACTCACTGTTGTGATGTAGTCACAACATTCAAGTGGACGCCCATCCCCGAGCTAATCATACCACAATAAGACGATTCCGAGTTCTATGAAAGAGAAGTTTATGACACAATGAATCGCTTTCTTCTGTACTGTGTGTTTCGTATTCTTCTTCTTCTTCTTTTTTTTTTTTTGGCCCGCAGTTTTTCTAACCACAATAAATGGGTTTGGTGAGACATTATCATCATCAATATCATCGACACTTTCTCCAACGAGACAGAACCGTGGTCTGTGGATTGCCTTATTCCACATAACGTGCGCAATGCCCGTGATGGAAGTTATGAGCATGTTTTCCTCCAAGTCGCTAGTGGTCAATAAATACAAGACCCGTAACAAAAAATCGTTAAGACTTTTAATTTCATTTTCATCAACGACGTCATTATCACTAGGTTACATGTAATATGACAACTACCCTAATGGCCATTGGAATAGCATAGCCCATTATCTTATCAACTAATTTAAATTTCAGATCTGCATAACCACCAAAAGGAATCAGTTTCGAGTCATTAAAACCGCGCGAAAAAAGTGGTTCCTCCCTCCACCTAACCTCTCCACTCCATTCATCTTCTTCTTCTTCTTCATCCACGAGGCCTTCGCCTTCGCCTTCGATCCATCGCCGTTCTTTGGTCTTCGAGAGCGTTGGCTGATCATCTGACATGGATCCTTACGAGTTCCTCAAGCTCTCCCCCAACCCCGACGGCTCCGTCACCCGCCTCTCCTGGCCCCCGGCGGCCCCCGCCTCCGCCGACCCCGACTCACCCGACCCGGCCCTTTCCAAGGACCTACCCCTCGACCCCGATCGCTCCACGTTCGTCCGCATCTTCCTCCCTCGTGCCGCCGACGCCGGCCGCCTCCCTGTCATCCTCTACTTCCACGGCGGCGGGTTCGTCCTCTTCAGCGCCACCTCCCGCATGTTCCACGACTCCTGCTGCCGCACCGCGTCCGCCGTCGGGGCCGTCGTCGTCGCCGTCGAGTACCGCCTCGCCCCTGAACACCGCCTCCCCGCCGCCTACGACGATGCTATGGCGGCCCTCGCGTGGCTCCGGTCGCAGGCGCTCGATGCCGCCGCCGGCGACCCGTGGCTGCGGGAGCACGTGGACTTCGGGCGCTGCTTCCTGATGGGCAGCAGCGCGGGGGCGAACATCGTCTACCACGCGGCGCTGCGATCGCTGGACGTTGATCTGGCGCCGGTCAAGATCCGAGGGCTGATATTCAACCAGCCCTACTTCGGTGGGGTCGAGAGGACCGAGTCGGAGCTCCGGTCAGTCAATGACAGGATACTGCCCCTGCCAGCGAACGACCTCATGTGGTCCCTGGCGCTGCCCGAGGGCGCCGACCGCTCCCACGAGTACTGCGATCCGACAGGGGACGGCGCGGCGGGGCACGAGAAAGCCGGGCGGCTTCCGAGGTGCCTGGTAAGGGGGCAAGCGGGGGACCCGCTCGTGGACCGGCAGAAGGCGTTCGCGAAGATGCTGGAGGCGCGTGGGGCGCACGTAACGGCAAAGTTCGACGAGGGCGGGTGCCACGGGGTGGAGCTGTTCGACCCGGCCAAGGCCCAGGCTCTGGTGGACATCATAAAGGATTTCGTGAACGTCGACTCGGTCAAGTCCACGATGTGAATCGCGAGCCGACCGGCGGAGCACGTCTGACCACCAATGCTCCCGGCGAGCCCGAAATCTTTCAAATTCTCCTTAGTGTCTTAACATTTTTATCCACATTCAAGAGTTCGAGAATAAGTTGAAACATAGGACCGCTCATCCTAGCATTATGTCGTGTTTCCCAGGAATTGTTGAGGTGTTTCAAGCTTAATATTGCAGACTCTTTGAATAATTTGAAACAGCTTGTTAAGCCCTGATTCAGCGTGGTTGAGGCCATTGGAATGTCGGGGATAGACACTTCACCTTTTTATAAGCCAAAAGTTTGACCAACTTCTTTGAAGAATCTATCGCTCGAACTAGAGGACAAACCTGTTTAATCTTGAAGATATTGAAAGTTCAAAGTTTTGAGAAGGCTAAGAGGATTTAAAGTGAGGGTTCGTCGATCACGAACCTTCCGAGAGGTCGACCTCGGAGTGTGGTGGTTGCCATCAAATCGGACTACAGACAACCATCGCGACTCTTATTCGGATTCGACACTGCCATTGTTGGCGTGCGAGGAGGAGGATCTCCTGAGCAGGAGCCTCATTCAAGCGGCCAAGCTAACTAGCGATGGAAAGGTCAAGATGTATCGAGTTCACGACGATCCCTTGTGGGAAATTATAGCAGTACGAAGTCTGGAGATCAAAAACTTTGCAGCTGTAGTTGATGAACAACATGCAGTGCGGACATATCCTTTCAGTTCACAAGACACTTCAAACTGCACGGCAAAATGAGCTGCTATGGCAACGTCGCTCTCTGTTAAAGTTTGGGGTGAGCAAATCATCCGTAAATAGAGTTCTCTCTTCTGGTCTCAAACTACTCAGCTCTAGACTTGCCAGATGCCCCTTTGAAAAGGTTTCCAACAAAGGTGATCAATTTGCAGCTTCTCCGTTATGTAAATCTTAGGTGCACCATACTCAAAGCGCTTCCAAGTTCAATAGGAATGCTTCAAAACTTGGAGATCCTGGATCTTAAACACACGCTTATTACTGTAAATATGGCATTAAGACCCTCGCAGAAATTGGGGCCCTGCAATGTCTACAAAAGCTATGCTACATTAGAAGCGGATGACCAAAAAAGCAGCATCTTCGTCAGAGAGATCGGGAGGTTGATTCAACTGAGAAGGTCATGCATTCTGAAGCTAAAGAAGGAGGATGGAAGGAAGCTATGCCTATGAATTGCCAAGTTGGCCACTCTCCGTGCACTGTCAGTTTCTTCTTTTGAAGATGCTGAAATTGATCTGCAAAACCTTTTTTCGCCTCCGCAGCTTCTTCAAAGAGTTTACTTAACGGGAAGATTGCAGACATTGCCACATTGGATTGCCAAGCTCTGCAATCTTCCCAAACTTAAACTGAAATGGAGCCATCTTGAGGGAAGATCTAATGTTAGTCCTCCAAAGTTCGCCCAATCTCATGCACCTCGAGTTACTTAAAGCCAATGATTGGCAAGAACCATGCTTCAAGGGTAAAGGGTTCAAGAAACTCAAAGATATTAGGTCTTGATTGTTTTGAGTAGATTATGTTTATCCAAGTAGAGGAAGGAGCAATGCCTCGCCTTGAAAAGTGGAGCATCCAGCGATGCAAATGTATGAAAAATATTCCACCAGGAATTGAGTATCTCAGCAAGCTTGAAGTGCTGGAGCTTTTTGACATGCCTGATAAACTAATCCAGAAACTTAAGCCAGAAGAACAAGAAGAAGAATACGGGAAAGTTGCACATATTCTAGAGCTTAATTATGCTTACTGGAGAAATGGTGCTTGGGACGTTAAATCAGTTGAGACGGCAGCCAAGAAGAGAAGCAATCATTTTCCTTGTTGGAAGTGCCTAGCAGTGTGTCGAATGAAAGTGCTGTTTATATTGATTTATGCTCATGTCTATTGTTACTGAATCTACTTGTAACATATTTAATGGAATCATCCTTGTTGAGCATAAGCTGGCTGTCCATGTAGCATTACCCAGTAAAAAGAGCATCCTGTGCAATTAACAACTGACATAAGTACTACTGCTATTTTGGTTATGTTTTGTTTACTTTTTCTGAGAGAAGGCTAGAGCAAGCAATAACTGTTGGGCTCTGAACTCTGAAGCATCGACAGCAAGACTACACATCCCATCAGGGAATAAATTTCAAGCTGCATTCGTCCACCAACATCGGAAAAGAAAATTCCAAACACATTGGCACTAAGATTCAGCAAAACAACCATGATCTAGACATGTGAAACCATTCAACTACCTCAGTTGGGCTTGTAGTGCCAAAATGAGCGGCAACTTCTAAAGAACCAACAGCTACTACAATTCCAGTGGAGAATTGTGCAGCTACCTTCACTGTTCGAGGCATTTTCAAAACTGCCGCCATGAGAATTTATTTTAATCTCCGAAAAAATTATCCAAAGTCAGAATCAACGATCATGAAAAGACGAATACGATAAATGAAGGCTTGAGGATCCGAACTTGAAAAGAGTATATGAGAGACAAGGAAGATATTCATGCTCCTTTTGTTTCTATCACCATAACATGTTGGAATCTTCTCAAGCTTGAATAAAACATAGAATACAAAGAATACTTCCCTAGGTGGCAGAACCTCCAGTTACACTGCACTCCAGTTCAGGCCAGGATGCCAGCTTCTTTCTTTTTCCATGACAAACTACAGACAGGCCATGCCGCTTTCTGTCTCACTCCTTCCTAGGTTGAATGTGTTTTCAAGTTCATGGTCCACAACGATATCTTTCAAGGAATTAGAGGGATGAAAAGCTTGTTAAAGGCATTGATTCTAAGTAGGTAAATGATTTATTTCTTGGGAAACAACCCTGAGGATGATTAACGTAAAGTTGGGCACACCATCAATGAGTTTCGAGGGTGACAACAAGAAAATGTAGTAGAGCAGGCTTATATGTATTTCAGGAGAATAGAACTAAGCATCCTGGAGGTCGATTTCTATACATAGCTCAGTATTCCAATTTCTAGGAAATCTATCTCGACGAATTCAGATGACACTTCATATTCACTGAAACGAATATATATATTAAGGGCGAAACTAGTGCACTTGAATGAAAGAAATGTCGCAGCCCTGTTGGTGTTTTCCTAGGATGAACAAGAAGATCAGGTAATCCCAGCACTAACTCATCCACACAACAAAGATGAGGCTCACAATGCATGACTGCTCTTCAGCAGGGTTTCTACTTGACCAAAATCATATGGAATATCTCCAACCCCGATTCCAAAGGTTGCTGACGCAACAACTAAGCGAACCAATGGTGGTGGCCTGCTGCTAGGAATGAAGAAATGGTGGTGTGGTTCGTCTTCGCTTAACATAAAACATGGATGAAAAGTAAAACACAAGATTTAGAGGCAAAGCAGCCTCCTCCCATGGGAACACCAAGCAGAATGAGAGAGAAACACGTATGCTAAGCAAAACTCAAGGTTTAACCCCCTCTCTTTGTTGTTTTTTTTTTTTTTCCAATTCAATGTCCAATCGACTCTGATTTTCGTATCCACCGCAAACATACGATCCATTCTTCAAATGAAAAAGACTCTGTTCAGAGTGATTGTCGAAGCGTTGGAGAGCTTATAACCTCATGATTAGACCTTCGTGTCTCATAACTCGATTTTTGATGATCATAATTATTCCGACAACAGTGAGATCAGACCGACAGCTACGGCTAAAAGTTGCGATTTCTGGTACTCCGACCGTCCTATTCAGTTAGATTAGGTACCATAGAAAGGCTCACACAGAGAATGGTTCAATTTTACACTTCGATGGAGATCTTGATGAAGTCGAGCCGACGGTTTGGTAAAAACCTCAGTTGAAAATTCAGGTGTCTCCAACGTCATTTACTTGGCTTTTGGTCGGCTATGGTGGCTTTTAAATTTTCTGTTCTTGTAATCCTATGGACGATCTAAGGAGAAACGAAAAGTTCAATTTCACCATGTTCTAAGGAGGGACTTCGCGAGTTCTCATTAAAGAACACGGCGTGATAATCTGCTGGAAGGAGGAAAGAGATTGAACCATGGTTTGGCGAAGAAGAAGCTAAGTTATCCCCAAATCCCTCGGACCCTGAATTCATAACTCAATTACTGTTGGGTCTCCAAATTCAGTGGTTCCTCCTATTTTAGGGATCGGGTATCCAAATTAAGGTCGCGAGACACGAATGTCTAGTTGTAACGATCGGAATTTCTTCTTTTCGAAGACCGCATCGCAGTTTTCCGTCTCGATTATCTGTTCGATCAATTCGTGAAGATTTCTAATGTTCTGGTTAAAAGATCTTTATAGCCATTGAAAAGACTAAATCAGACTTGATAAATATAAAGGCTCACAATTGCATTGTGTGAAGTTACCCTTTGTTTCTTTCAAGAAGTCATCATATGCGATTATTGACTATAGAGAAATAAAATGAGCATATTATTTGTTAAGAGAAATTATGAAAGATTGTGGTTTTACTGTTATATCACTCAAGAAGTGGGTATATGCACTAAAGCATATGAACCAAACTCCTCTCGCCCAAAGAAGAAAAGTAAATAAATCACAACCACAGCAGCAAGTCACAATTTTTGCAAATCAAGTAACATTGTAATAAAGTTATTGTGCTCGTCCCGTTTTTTCGGACTCAATTATCATGAGATTGATTATCGAAGTAATTGATTTGGTAACACATTGCCTCCTTTTCGGATGATCAGATTTTCAAGAATCCAATAAGAGTTTTGAATAGATGTTGCTTTCGTGAATTACAAGATCCTATTGACTAAGAGTAGTCAAACGGATGGCGCCGGGAATATCTTCTTCTTTAAGCAATCTCTCTCGAAACAAAAGGTTTTTCTTTTTCTTTTTCTCCATTCAACAACAAGAAAAAAAAAAAGAGAGAGAGAGAGAGAGAGCAAAAAGACAAAAGGGAAAAATCGCCACTTTCCGTCTTTATTTCTTCTCTTCTTCACTACCCCGCTGGTATCGCATCCCCCACTTCAGCGTGGACCGAGTAGAAAAAACACAGTGAAAACCTCGGGCCAAACTACCACCACCATGGGCGGCGGCGGACGCGACGAGCCGCCTCCGGGAAGCTCCGCCGACGGGGGCGAGTTCCTCCTGTCCCTCCTCCGACGGCCTCACCCTCCTCCTTACCCTCGGCCCCCGCCACAGCAGCCGTATCCGCAACCTCTGACCCTCGACCCGGCCGTCGCTGCCGTGGGCCCCACGATCGCCTTTCCCGGGCCGCCCAACGGTCACGATCTCTCCCCGCCGTGGCCCCATCACGCCGTCGCCCCTCCTCCTCTCTACCCGCACGGCTTGTTCGGGCTCGCTCCCGGAGGGAACCAATTGCCTGCGAATCATCATAATCAGGGACTGCCCGTCGATGATTTTAGGAGACTGGGGCTCGGGGGGTTCGATGAGAGAGGGATTGCGCCTCACAATCTCGCTCAACAGTTGAAGCAACTGCAGCAGCAGCAGCTGCAGCGCCAGCAGCAAGAGCAAAGTCTGCGGTTTGGCTCTTTTCCTCCTAAGATTATACCTTCTGAGGTTGTTTCGGTTGAAAATTCTGTTTTTGATTCTGCAAGAGAGCCTAACATAGGTTCCGGTAGTAGAAGCAGTGAGAGGTTTGAGAAAAATCGGCAATTTAATCCACGGGGGAATTTGACCGCTAATGTCACTGCTTCTCGGCGTGGGAATAATGAGCTTGGTGAGCGGGAGAGGCGAGCAGTTGGGCGGGGAAAGCAGAACCACGAGGGGAATGATCGGCACATGCCGCCAGGGTTTCCTGCGAAACCGAGTGGAAGAGGGAATTTGGGTTTTGGTAATAGGAGAATAGATTTCGAGCTTAATGTGGACGGGGAAAAGAATAATCGGAGCGAGTGGAATCATAGGGATGTGAGTTCAAATGACAGGGATGTGACGGTTAGGAGATTTGAGTATGATGATCATGCAATGCCTAGCAGAAATTCAGGGGGGACGCAGCTGAGTGAGCAGCTTGATCGCCCTGGTCCACCAGCTGGGAGTAACCTCCAGTCAGTTTCTGCCTCGAGCATAGAGGAGTCCGTTGCTCTGCAACGTGAAGTTGTTGAGAACGACAGTAAAGGAGAAGGGGAGGGAGAGGGGGTCGTGATGAGGAGAGCTGGTAAAGTAGGTGCTAGTGAACTTAATGATTTGCTTGAGGACGAAGTTGATGAGAAAAACGAGAAAAAGCAGCACCGAAGTCATCGAGAAAAGGTGAGACTCTCTTTGCTTCTCATATAATATGTTTTGGGTGTGTTTTCGGTGGTGTAAGTTTTACTGCATGGGGAGGGTTTCTGAGTTGAATTTGGTGCAGATCAATTTTCCATTTAAACTGAAATCAAAGCATTTACTTCCGTAAAAAAAGTTAACTTGTGTGAAGAGCTTTTGTGATTTTTTCCTAAATTGTGTGTACTGAACTTGTATTTAGTCAACGGCTGTAACTTTAGTAAAGGAAGCTCTTATAGATGGATAATCTGAGGCATATTTCTTTTTCCACTTACTAGACATATGCTTTACTGGCATAGCTAGAATTAATTTTTTCTAAACGGGGCATGATTCAATTCTGTTGCGGCCTTGCTGTTATGGGTGAGCAGTAGACTGCGTCATTACACCTTTCTGGTGCCACTTCATTTATATTATGTCCATGGGAAAGATAATTGAATAAGTGAGTTGTTCTTCTGATGAATCTGAATGATATTATGTACTTAAAAAGTAAAGAAAAAAGTAGTATGTGATTGCTGCTCAGGCAAAATGATGGCTTTTTAGGTAGGGGGCTTTACTTTTAAGAAGAAGAAAAAATATCGGAGGGGTTTGATGATAATATGGAAAGGGAAGAGCGCGTCGCCAGATGTGGTTATGTTGTCTGGAAATTTACCATGAAAAACTGGCATGATCGTGATAAAATCTAAAAATGACATCATCATGAGTTCTATGGTGCAATGGCCTTTTAATTGCGTTAGGGGCTTTACTATTTAAGGAAATCAGATGGGGAGTTTCGATAGTAATATGAGCAGGAAGAGTATGGTGCCAGAAGTGGATGAGTATTGGTCATCTTTTGTTTTGGAAAGTACGTGTGAACAATTAGCACGATTGTGATAGGATCTACAATTGATGTCATCATGAGTTTACCTTAAATATGTTTCGACTCAGAAACTTGCAAATTGAATTACGACACTTAAACTAAATAATTTAATAAAAAATGAATATCTAGTAATGCTATTTCTCGGCTCTTACTGTCTAGTGAGAGATCAATACCATTCTATATATCAGTTGGTTTTTACGAATTTAGTTATGGTATTGTTAAATCTTTCATATGTAAGTAATAATTGACACTATATATGATTCCATGTCTGGAAAATCAATTAAGACAAGACAAAAATTGAATTCATGTCAATTGTCTATAGTAGGGCAATTGGCTTATAGAGCTATAAGTTGTTTGTGATAGAAGAACCTGTGTTTTCCGTAAGTTTGGAAATGCATGACAACTGGTAGCTTTATTGAAAAATCATATGCGTAAGTATATTTATTGGAAAAGCCCATGTATTTTATTTACAATGGTTAGGGGAGGTTCTCTTTTTTCCAAGTTTTCTCATTCTTTATTGTACCGTCGAACCCTCCTGTTTTGAAGAAGGATCTTTTTAAGTACCTTGCGTTTTGTGTAATTTGATCTTTCTTTCTGATTATGTGAAATACAGACTGAATTTCATTGGAATCCCGGTTCACTCCCCCCTCCCCCAAATTTTTTTTATGTCTTTAAATTCATATCTAAAACAATAACGCATCCATTTTGAATCATCGCAGTATATATTGGAATTTTTATTCATAGAACTCAAAAGTGCAATAAGCAATTTTTTTGGATGGCAAACTGTAGGCTTTGTGAATTGATGGGGTATCTTTTAGTTATCCAAAGTACAGGCGACATGCTTCTCTTAAAATTTATCAGGAAGAATTTTGGGTTCACTTGAATTTGCGCATGCTGTTATTAGGATTTCAGGTCAGATTCCAGAGGACAAAGGCTACTTACACAGCGAATGAGGAACTTTAAAAGTTCGATGGAGTGTCGCTGGGACATAGACAGGCTGAATGCTCCCTTTCTTGCAATTTATGAGTCCTTGATACCTCCTGAAGAAGAAAAGGCTAAGCAGAAGCATTTGTTGACATTGTTGGAGAAATTGGTCAGCAAAGAGTGGCCAGAAGCTCGGTTATACCTGTATGGATCATGTGCTAACTCTTTTGGGGTTTGCAAGAGTGATATTGATGTGTGTCTTGCTATTCAAGATGCTGACATTGATAAATCGGAGGTTATACTGAAACTGGCCGAAATATTGGAATCAGATAATTTGCAAGATGTGCAGGTGAATCAAATTGCTTCCTTTTGATAAAGCGTCCCCATTTTTGTGATGCTAGGGGTTTAATGGAATATCTGCCTTTCTGATATTTCAGTCGCGGGAGAAAAATCTGATTCTTTCACAATAGAGTATTTTTAAGTGAAAATGACCTTAAAGTTGTCATTTTAAGTAATTTGTTTGAAAAGATGCTTGAGTTTTGGTTCAGAGAAGAATATGGAGCCCCTTAACCATTTTCATTTCATATCCCTACATTGTTTTGCAGTTTCTTTGTGGGCTTGGTATCTCTTATATCCCCTTTTTGCTCATCCTATGTTTTGTTGTGTCTGGACCTGGAGTAATCTTCTTTATGCATCAACATGAACATACTTTCTCTTGCCACTTTATTCTTCTTAAATGTGACTAGGTGATACAGTTTTCTTTTGGTAGCCAGTGGATGGGTGAGAGTTTTCTGTTGTATTCAAGCAGTAGTACTGCTGCATAGAAGTCTGCATGGAAAGTAAAGCTCTTGCATCTGACACTACTTTGTATTGTTAGGCTGGAGTGGAGCTTTACACCCACGCTAGGTTTAATTAGCTGAAAGATGAAACCTGAACATTAAGGCATCCTGAATTAATATTGGCTCTTGTTTATATTTTACCTTATACTTTGTTCTGTGATTCAATGCTAACTGCCCGGAGGTCCATAGTTCTATCACCAGCATGCTTCAGTCTAACATAGCGCCAAGATAACTTTCTTTCATTTTAGACATGTTACAGTGATATGTTCGACTTGCTTTCAGATCTACTCGCTGACAAATTGTAATTCCTCAACTTGAACTTTCTTACAGGCACTAACACGTGCTAGGGTCCCCATAGTGAAGCTTATGGATCCAGCTACAGGAATATCTTGTGATATATGCATTAACAATGTCTTGGCGGTTGTTAATACGAAGCTTCTGCGAGATTATGCACAAATAGATGTGAGGCTGCGGCAGTTGGCATTTATTGTGAAGCATTGGGCAAAATCCAGAGGAGTAAATGAAACTTATCAAGGCACCTTATCCAGCTATGCGTGAGTCAGCAGTTTGTGGATGCTTTTGTTTCAATATACTGATATGAGAATTATGAAAACATCCAGGCTGTGGTTGTTATTAGACTCAGTCGGCCTTGCCTTGTGTTTTGGGGAGCATGGATTTTACTCTAGGAAACTCTATGGTTTAGCAGCTAGTGAGACGAGCTTTGTATTTCCCCAGTTTATCCTTTTTGTTAGCCAATTGATGTGTTACTCATGCAGGTATGTGCTAATGTGCATTCACTTCTTACAACAGCGTAGACCTGCTATTCTTCCATGCTTACAGGTATGGATTGTATTTGCTTCCATGGTGTGATAAATCTGATTCTCTATCATTGTGTTATGGTGGATGTTGTTTCTTATAACTTTTTGGCTTAACTTGCATCCTTGGCCTCTCTTCATAAGTTCTCCTTTCTAGAATTGTTCTACTGATGCTGTCCCGTGTTTCCAAAATTTCAAAATATCTGACTTATTCATTATTCGTGGCATATTGAAGTGATGTAAATGGACAAACTTCTTTCTTGTCCGCTGTCATCAATTTTACTGTCAATTAAGGTTGTAACCTGTTGAATGTTATACAGCTGTTTTTTCTTTTATGTGAATGGCACATTGACAGTGGATAAGATGTTGTGGTGAAATTGCTGAAATCATATCCTGATTTTTATTCAATTCTGAAGTAGGGTTGATGAAATGTTGCCAGGCAGCAGTTCTCTGCATGACAGGAGTGCAGTATTTCCCGACTGGTCATTTTACTTATGTTCTCTTCAATAAATTCTGTTTTGTTCAATCATTCTTTCTCGAGTCCTTCTATCTTCTTTGCATTGTTTTGCTCTCCAAAATTTCAAGGCTTGGCTTTTACATTGAGAGTTGATTGTATTTATTTAGGAGATAGTAGTGGATTACATAGTTTATTAGCTTTTTCTACCTGTGTATGAAGTTTAAATTCCATTGTGGATCATCCTAGTTGGGCACTTCGATTTATTCATATCGTGTGTTTTTGCTATTGCAGGAGATGGAGGCAACATATGCTGTGACTGTTGATAATATAGAATGCGCTTTCTTTGATCAAGTGGAGAAGCTCAGTGACTTTGGATCACGTAACAGGGAAACCATTGCGCAGTTGGTGTGGGCATTTTTTCACTACTGGGCATATTGTCATGATTACACAAATACTGTCATATCCGTTCGCACTGGAAACTTGCTGAGGTAAGATTTAGATACATGGGATTTGATGAATCTGGTTGCAGCTAGCAGAACTGTCATTTTTCTTGCCTAATTTGTGCAGCAAGCGGACTAAGGACTGGACAAGGAGAATCGGGAATGATCGGCATCTGATCTGCATAGAAGATCCATTCGACGTCTCCCATGACCTGGGAAGAGTGGTGGACAAGTTCAGCATTAAAGTACTGAGGGAGGAGTTTGAACGTGCCGCTGAGATCCTGCAGTACGATCCGAACGCCTGCTCGACACTATTCGAACCGTACGTTGCCTCATAAGTGCGATGCTTAACTTAAGCCAGGTGGATATGTAAAAATCTCATGCGTCTTTTCTACCCTGTAAAGCCCTCTCTTTAGATTCTTATTGGGACCTTGCCTTTGTTGATAGTCTGTATTCAAAGTGTGATTGCCTTATAAGTTTTGCTTGTGGACTTTCTACATGAAGAAGGTTTTGTGGGTCGTGTCAATTGTAATATTCAAAAGGCTATCTGCATAAAAGCCCTTGAGAATGATCTTCATCTTCATCTTACTACATATTTTCTGTGGTTAATAAAAATTATTTTTCTCTCAGTTTTCTCCATGTCACGAGATTATGCCAACATCAATAGTCATATAATATCATCGGAAATACCCACCAGCAAAGATAGTCCCTTTCCACCTTTTAAAGAAGTATCTATGGGCATTTTCTAACTATTCACTAATAACCTCTGGTGAAAGCAAATATCAATTGCTAATCGTTTTCCTAAATTTTTTTCTTATAGACATTGAAAAATTACGGGCTTCTGCCAATGTTACTGTTGATTAACGAAAATTAAAATGTACGACAAGTAATCGCTAATCGGGTCTTCAAGGAAATTATGGGAATCTACCATTTTTCATGGGAAGATACGTATGGTATATCTTTCAAGATTTTAAGGTAACTTACTACACTTGAAGGATATTAACTATCTTGTATTTTGCAAGGATTTACATGAAATTTATAACAATTGAGAAAAAAAAATACTCCATATATGTAGCATAACTAATGACAATTTTGATTATTTAGTATAGTAGTGATTAATTCTAAGCGTTAGTATTTTCATATTACAAAGTCTGCAGGAAAATGACAATCCCTTAAGATAACAAGTGCAAACGAGTTATCACTGTTTTTGCTAGATTAGTACATAAAAAATCAATACACTACATATAATCGCATCCGATCTTATTATAGTTTCGAGTACATTACATCAAAGTGAAAAAAAAAATCATGTTAAAAAAGGGGACCGATCTTTATATACGACATAATTGGTGAAATCTAAGAAACTAAGTATTCTCGAGGAACACCAAATTTTTTTTTTTTTTTTTGGGTCAAGGACCACCAATTGAATAAGCCCGGTTTTATCCTAACGGGCATCCGGTGTTACGGGTGAGAAGGAAATCGGAAGTAGTTGCGGCAGAGGTGAAACGTCGTGCCGTTTCGAAATCGTCGTCACTCCCTCTTAACTTCATCACCGAGCTCACACCGACTATGCCAATCGGGCGGTGGAGATGCGCCGTCACGACCTCCCTCAGCTCCTGATCATCAGCCCACCGGGGCTCCTTCACTACGGCAACCCTTTCGCCGCCAAGTTCGCCGTACTCAGGGCTTGGGAGTCGCCGCTCCCCCTCCCACGCCCAGTCCGCCTCCGCCATGCTCTGCTCCGCCGCCACCCGGGTCACCCCCGGCCTCCTCGACCTCCTCCCCTCCCTCCGCATCATCGTCACCACCAGCGCCGGCCTCAACCACATCGACCTCCCGGATTGCCGCCGCCGCGGCATAGCCGTCGCCAACGCCGGCGAGGTATTCTCCGACGACGTCGCCGACGCGGCCGTCGGGCTGGCGCTCGACGTGCTCCGGAAGGTCTCGGCCGCCGATCGGTTCGTGCGGCGAGGGCTTTGGGCTAAGGATGGGGACTTTGCTCTCGGGTCGAAGGTCGAATTTATCTGTTCCCCGTTGCTTTCATATGTTCTTCCGCTCTTGTTTCGGTAGGAAATGGGGCGATCAAGAGGACGTAACAGAAGTTTTGCAGAACTATTCATTCTCGAAAATTACTAAGAAGAGTGTAGGAGTAGATACCAGGAACAAATCAATCGTCGAGGCAATAGACGGAACCAATCTCGTTCAAAGATGCCATTTTTGCAGGAGGCAGTGCTTTGGTTGTGTGGTTTTCTGAAATGTAGTTTGCATCGTTTAGAATCTAAGTGGGGTTAATTGGCGAATTGGTTAATGCTCGATAGCTTACAACACCTTATTCAAAGTGAAGTTTACATTTCATCATGTTTGTTGTTCACTCAATCAAAGAATCGTATCTCTCAAGATTCTCATTTAACTTCGATTGATAGTGGCAGCAGTTGGTAGGCAAGCGAGTTGGTATTGTTGGACTTGGCAGTATCGGATTACGAGTTGCAAAGAGGCTCGAGGCTTTTGGCTGTCCTATATCATACAACTCCAGGACAAAGAAGCCATCTGTTTCGTATCCCTTCTACGCAGATGTTCATGAACTCGCGGCTAACAGCGATGTTTTCATAATCTGCTGTGCCCTGACCGAGCAGACTCGCCATATGATTGGTAAGTCAGTCCTTTTGGCTCTTGGGAAAGATGGAATAATCATCAATGTTGGCCGTGGTGCCATTATTGATGAGAAAGAATTGGTTCAGAGTTTAGTGCGGGGAGAAATCGGAGGTGCTGGTTTAGACGTGTTTGAGGATGAGCCCAATGTTCCTGAAGAATTGCTCTCGCTGGACAATGTCGTCCTATCGCCGCATGTAGCCGTCTTCACCGAGGAATCTTTCCAGGATCTGGGTGAACTTATGATTGCAAATTTGGAAGCTTTCTTCTCGAATGAACCTTTAATTACACCGGTCATGAGCGAATGATGAAAAATCTAGTTCAAATGTGTTCTGTTTCCCTTCAACTACGTTCCTAAAGGAGTTGAGTTTTACAGCTCATTCTAGAGCACCCATTCCAGGTGTTAACTGTATATCCAATCGCCTTCTCTGTAAATGTACGATTCTGATGTATAGCATGTAGAATTTTCCATTAGCTTCATTGTCACATCCTCCCTCTGAGTGACTGCTTGTCAGAGCTCCGTTCCTCTTCTGCTGGCACAATGTATATTGCTTTCGGTGATGGTAGTGTCTGTTCCCACACCTGAGTTCGAACTCTATTTCTATTAATGACAATCTATTGCAGTATATATCTTCGACTTGTACTTTTGAAGCTGGCGATTTATTACTCGATAAGCGAAAATCCTGCTGGGGTAATGTAAATTGCAAGCTTCATGGTGGAATGAACAAACCATGCCCAAAATCTCTAAGCTTCCTATAAGATACAAATAATTTGCATTTGATTACATAAATAGTGCATATTATGAAGATAAAACATATTACAAAAATAGGGAGAAAGTAACATATTCACTTACATTTGTGATCTTACATTTCGTTTCTGCAGTCTTTCTTAGCATAAAAATGCATACAAATTTGCGATATCTAAATACTTTACACATAAAATTCTGTTGGTCATCCTTTCATCAGTCGAAGAAAGAGAATCCATACATGGCCATATCGATAACGCTCTGAATTTATTGCTTGTACTAGGATAGTGCTTCAGTGGCGGTTGAAATTTTCTGAGAAATAGGGGAGAGAGGAGAGAGCCTGACCACATCGCAACATTTTGAAACTTTGAGAGGCTACGGCTACATTGTTAATTCTGAAACGGCGGGCGCCTTGCTCTGGTCTCTGGTGGCCCAATGAACAGACCGGTCTCCACCTCTGAACTCGGGCTGCTCTCTCTGAGCAGCGGACTCTCCCTGCAATCATCTGCTCTTTGCGGGGGCTTAACTCCACACTGTCAAGACAGAGCATTCAGTGAGTTATTTGTTGAGGAAAACAATATGGGGAGATTGCTTCCTTTAACTAATTGTTAACATAATGGAAACGAAAAAGTTATCAGCATAAAGGAGATTCTCCAATGAAGGCACGACAGTATTCTTTTCTTCCCTTTTTCCTGTTCAAATAAGAAAAGAACCACAACTTCACGAGGATGGCTGGTACTCAAGCGAGTACAAGGCGCCTCACTTGATTCTCTCTATCAAACGATGGATATTTGCGGATGGGAGCTTATGGTCACATATCGAGTTATGCTACTATAATGTTCATCAGTAGCCCGTTTATGCATGACATATCAACAATGCATGTGAAACTTGATGAGGATCATTGATAGTTTGAATATAGAATTAGATGTCACCTTCATCAGACTTTTGGAAGCTTATAGAGCTGTTAAATTCCATCGTTTTCTATAGCCAATATGATTGAACAAAAGATAAAAAGAAGAAAAAGAGAAGACTTGGCATGGCCTCTGAAATGAGAAAGGAGTTTTACCTTCTCCGTTAAGATTGCATTCTCAGCTGTTAAGATCTTCTCCTGAGTCACATTTAAGCACAACAAATAACAGAAGATCAGAAAACCGACCGATTAGCAAATTTTATGCTGCCGCTCGCTAAGTTCTTCCCCTGGATATCATATCACTGGTTGAATTGTCTATTCCTGGCCCAAAAAAGGCAAATCGACTAACTGAATGTCAAATAAAACGACGATATAATACCTTCTCTTTAAGCTTGTCAATCTGCTCCTTGAAGACCTGAGTCTGAAGCACAACAAACATGATTGAATTGTAGTTGAGGTTTAAACCCTAAAACAGAATTTCATTTTAGTTTTTGGCAAACCTTTCTAGCACGAATGCTGATAACGCTCCGTTCTAGTTGCTGTTCTAGCTGTTGCAGTTCCTCTATCGAACATGATCCTAGACCTTCCCCAAGGAGCTTCCTGAGGAGGCAATGTAGACACTCATGAGAACAATAGAAAATGTAGAACCTGGTGCAAAATTATTGTGAACTAATTCTGATATCGCTTGACCTTCGTGAGTCTTCCAGGAGCTCTATCTTCTTCATCATGTTTGCAGCTTCATCCTTCAAATGCTGTGTTTCAAGTTATGCACAGTTGCATGTAAGAAACGACAGTGGATTGTTTTCGTGAGGGCTACGGAGAAATCCACATACAATCAACTGGTCAATATAGCTCTACGGAGAAAACCACATACAATCAACTGGTCAATATAGCTCAACCTAAGAACTAAGTTAAGCTAGGGTTATCACATTATTATTTTCTCATTGCATTATAAGTTCGGTGCAATTTCTTGCCTTTAGAAGGCTCAGGCACTGATACACATGCAGATATTTTCAAGACAAATCTGCAAAATTATCAACTTTGTCCAAGACTTGAATCTTAATCATCCTTGCACTAGGGATTGTAGTTCTCATTGCAGTTGAACATCAATGCGTCGACATTCCTGTCTTTTGGTTTGAAAGTTCCTAATTAGGGCTTCTATGCATAAGCTGGATAGTTTCATACCTTCTTAAAGATTGTGCAAGCAAGTTCTTCACAAGTTAATGTTATTGAAGCAAGATAGTTTATCAGATAATTAAGAGCTTGGGAATGCAGATTGATAGTATTAAAAATGTCCAGCATATGTAATTTCCGTGAGATCCAGGTAGTATAATGGGAATACAAAAGCAAGGTGTTATATCCAAGAATTAGTTTCTTTTGATCTGAGTTGAATTAAAGTGCTCAGTCAATTGCTTCAAATGTTTAAGCAGACAAAATGGTACTCTATAATATAAAACACGTCTTTTTAATACAAGGTTCTTCTAATGATGCAACATTTCACCACAGCAAATGCACTTACAGAAAATGCTAGCCTTAAAGGACTGAATAAGGAAAATTGATATACTAGATGATATAACAGACTCTTGCTTGATTTTCTATATGATTTACTTAAACTCTCTCACTTCACTTAGTGTACTTATGGTTCGATCTTTAATATATCAAGATATTGATCATGTACTTAGCATATGATCTTGTCATCAGAGATTCTCTTACATCCGTTCGGTGGTAAGTCTTTTCGCTTTCATTATTAGCCGATTATGCCTTCAAGTAAGGACGTGACAGTCATTTATCAGGTCCTTTGATCACCAACATACAGCATTATCTTAAGAAGAGCTAACACAAGAAATCTAGCTTTTAAGTCAAAACTTCTGAGGTCAATGCCAAGTTTTCATGACATAGATCTCTGTGGAGATCAACTTAATTTCACAGAGAGAGAGAGAGAGAGAGAGAGAGAGAGATTTGCTGGTGATGTTTTTGGTTGGAGGAAGAGCCATTGACAGAGGCTAGGGTAGATCAGCGTGGAGAGAGAACCAAGACGAGAGGGATGGCTGAAAAGTTGAGTTTTTCATTTTGTGGAAAATGTACCTCACAATTACCTAAGGAGTTTGTGCAGCCACATATAAAAAATCAGGTTGGAGATCAGTATAGTCGATTTCAATTTAAGTTGACCACATTGTGGCCCGGACATACAGCTGAGAGACTGTCTAGTACCGCTTTACTGAAATATTTCCATCTGTGAAAATGGGTACTGCAGTTTTTGAAGGTATTTGGCAAATATCTCAACAGCTGCAGCACCTCCAAAGCCACAACAGCCTATAGCACCTTTTAAGAAATTGGCTCACCCAATTTTGAAGTGATGCAGCTTTAGAACATTCATTACCAAACATAATATTAATAAGACATTGCAGCATAGTTGCAGCACGGCACAGCTACAATTATTTCCACCGATATACCAAACAGATTCTAAGTTATGGAAAATGATTCAATTACCATGAAAGACTCAATTTCAAAAGGAGTTTGTCCAACTAATTTATGGTTATAGCTGGAAAAACATTGGTACCATCAGCAACTACATTGTGAACGCCAACCTTGACATCAAACATGTAAAAAGTAGGGTCGCTTTCAGATCATAATTACAAATACAAAAGAAAAACAAACAACAAAATTACCAACTCCTCAAGATAGCCAGAGGGTTTTAAAGTGCCTCTTAGCATAAGCTAACTAATCCATTTTTCCCTCGTCTAAAGTTGGTCATTTGTTCTTGGACTCTTTCCTCATCCTGCAACTACAACTGCTAGATATACAACTAAATTAGCCAAAAGTAAGTCATCCACCTTCGACCTTAATTTGTTGAAAAACCTGGTGACACAATATGAAAAACTAAACCACCTTAACCGGCACAATAATTGCAAAGTTGAGATGAAACAAAATGTGGATGGATAAATCTACAGGTTTAGTAATATGATCAACTGCATAGAAAAAAGGAAAGAACCTGCATATTTTCTTCCACTGATTTGTTGCCTGTTCTTGTGTCCTTTGTGTGCCTGAGGTACCTCTCTATGGTTTCGTTCATGCTGCATGATTTACATATACCATCATCATTAAAACCCAATTAGTTTCTTCTCCTAAAAAAGCACGGTTATCCATGTTTTATAGTTAATGACACAAACAGAGAAATGAAAACTATGAATGAGGTCAGCTCAGTTAGCCTATGACTACCCAAGAAAGCAGGCTATTAGGTGTCAATGGTTGATGAAACTAAGAAGCAACTGTTATGTATTATAGATGTGAACTTAAATCAGATCTCTTGAAGAGGACTTGTGTTCTTAATATTCACTTGCATTGACTGACATTATTGACATTCACGTTTTACGTATTTATGTTGGTAACTCTTCTCGGTACCCGTATAATGCTTTGAAAGTCACCTTCACATTGATGACATTAGCAAAGGATTTACCAGGAAAAAAAAAAAACTTAGTATCAGGGAAGTTATCAACAACGATAACCAAGACATCCTTGTGGATCTTGTTAAACTTGAGTTCAGTGTAGTGATACTTAGTTCAAGACAAACTCCTATCATGATCATTTACACTAGAAAACTATTGTAGTCTCATATTGAAAATATTAATGGATTTGGAAAGAGCGCAACATGTTTGGAAGCTTATTTTAGAGCTCAAACACTCATGGTCCATCTTACTATTTTAACTATTGCTTCCGCCATTTACTCTTTGATTGTTGGTCTTCTTTGATTACATGCACTTCTCATGTCTGTGCATGATAGAGAGTCGCAGAGTGCGGTTGACATACACTATTTCCTTCTTAAACTTTTACTAGCTGACCCTTTAGGACAAACAACTCTCCAACAGCTTCGATGCCACCAACAAGTGTAGCAATGTCAAGCTTTCATGTTTAGATTGCCTGATTCACAGCATTAATTACTTATCCTGGGGAAGTTGCAACATCAAACCTTTTGCTTCGGAGTGAAGTTTTGGGTTACTAACATTGGTGAGTGTGTTTGAGAAAGATCTAGCCATTTTTGCACACTGGAAGCATTTCAGGCCTAACTTTTATTTTTCTGCAGGCAAATCATCATTATACGATTTTCGCAATGACAATTAAAGCTATTACCAATACATATACATCATGTAACATACGATCATTGTAGCTTTGAAGAAATCTAACAGACCAATATCATTAAGGTGCAAGACAAACAACGTCTCAGAGATTAAAGCAGTGGTAGTCATTCTGATGAACATTAGTAAGAGAAAGTAGAAAAAGCTTTTGTCCATTAAGGTCCTAGAAAGAAGCAAATTCGCTTTAAAAAATCGTCAATGAACAACATCTCAGAGATTAAAGCAGTGGTAGTCATTCTGATGAAAATTGGTAAGAGAAAGTAGAAAAAGCTTTTGTCCATTAAGGTCCTAGAAAGAAGCAAATTCGCTATAAAAAATCGTCAATGACTCTTCATGAAAATGAGATTAAATAATTATAGCTTGGTCTTATGGTGTATTGAGAACTTCCAAGCCGCAAAAGTTTCTTAAATTCAAATCATGAGATTCTTCTTAGCTTATTATGGGGAAAGAGAGGGAAACTTCAACAGACCTGGACTCTTCAGTCCAAATCCTACATTGCTTATGTAGTCTAAACATACCATGTCGGTGCAAGAAAGTGACAATACACGACCTCTATAAAGTACTTTTTGTTGGTTTGTGCCTCATTAGGTTATGGTTAAAATCCCCCTAAGTGGTAAACATACTTAGCTGCTCAAGTACTGGGAGCATTTAAGTTCGTTTCAAGCCGATCATGTATCAGCTGGTGAAGGAGATAAGTGCACTTTGAGGACAAGGGACCTTGAATATGAGTGCACTCGATCAACAGCACTTTAAGACGTGGATAAGCAATGTGTGAGACCAATGTTTCCAAGGTTCCGGTGAGAGTGGCTGTGTGCTGGACAGAATTCAATGAATTGAGGGAAAAACCTAACGGGTCGTAGGAGATCACACGCAACTTATTAACGTATTGTATCTCCTTACAATAGCCATTCCATTCACCCACCAAGCTCTGAGTGCACTAGATTAGTGTGTGCTGGAGGTGCCAACCGAAGCAACATGAGAAACAAATTGACAGAGAAATGAGTACTTAATAACAAAAGAAAGTTAAGCAAGTTGGCAAGAAATAGAAGCACTTTGGCAGCGGATTTCTTGAGCATTAGAGTTGGTTGATGAGGTCTATAAAGACGGACCATTTCTATGCTTTTTAGCCTAAGCCTAGAGAGAAATTATGGCATTTGAGAAAATGTGTATTGGTGACAGAGAGCACCAATGTTACAATGAGTGCATTTGATAGAAATGGAGAAAGAGTGCCCCGCGAAATGTAGCCTAGTATATTGGAGACAAGTACACAAATAAGATTTTATTTGTTTGGAAAAGAAATATACTGTTTGTTTCCACTGTGCACTCAATGTAGACAAAAACAAGAAACAACTGGGTCGTTGATTTAATGGTACTGACACTATTAATTTTTTGGTAGGCCATTCACAAAAACGTAACAGAAGACAACAAGTATCTTGAGATGCAATAGTTCATATATCTTGAGTATAGAACTCAATAATGGGCGCACATACAGCTCAGCATTGGTAATGGTAAGTGGGAGGATACGATGATGTACATTATATACCCAGTCGCGATTCTAGGGATTTTCTTCCTACTCTTTAATGCAGTAACATGATTTCAAGAGCTGTGAGGGTGAGGATGTCTGAAGGAAAAAGATTTTAGCCAACGTTTTGTAATAACTAAATGGGAATTATGTCCCGCAGTGGACATAATTCACATCATTTGGAAAAATGTGGATCCTATTAGATACTTGTTTGTTCCTAGCAGTCACAGACACCTGATGAACTGTATGAAGCTGTAGGTACATCACCAAGGAGGCAATCTACACGCACCAGCAACTTCATCTTAACCAATTCCTAGTGGAAGAATTGACAATTCAATGAAGTTAGAACAATCTCTCAAATACCAACCTAGACAATGATTTTCCCATCGGAACGACTCTCAAATACCAACCTAGACATTGATTTTTGCCATCGCCACTTCCAATTTTCAGATTTCCTAGCGCATTTTTGAGAAAAAAAGGATTTAAAGCTTGTTCAGTACTTTTGATGTCTTTCTGGAAGAGGAAGTTTGATGGGTAATTATTTTTCTAATGACAGATTTTGAATATGTAAAGTGGGTGGCATATTGGGAGAGGTCTTAAGATCATTAGGGTTTTCCTGAGAGCAGTTTCTAAATCCTTCAACTTGGGACCAAAACTGAATGACTATGTAAATGTATCTCTCCTTGTATGCAACCTATTACCTTATGTAAAAATTGGGGATTCATTTTTCAAGAATTTTCTAGACTATCTAAACCTCTAAAAGCACATGGATCTTTCTCTACTTTAGCAACAAGTAAAGCTTGGATAAGGTCGAAGTCTATGGTTGAACTTGCATACACATAGCTTATGTTTGTACTACTGTTACATGAGTATGTCTGGTTGAAATGAGCAGCTTGGGCTGTTCAGTCCTGAGGACTACACAACAACTAGAAAAGCTCAAGCACTTTTACTAGTTGTCTTAGACAAACTATTCAATAAAATCATTTACCTTGGTCCATTGCTGCTCTTTTGCTGAAAAGCCAGTCTATACGAAATATTAACGTCAAAATCCAAAATTTCGGTCCTTGATCAAGGAATGTTGTACTTAGAAAAAATCCTAATCGGCTTAGGAAGGGAATGGCATAGCAAGAAAGAGATGGGAATGAAAAACAAGACCAAGGAGAAGAGGAAAGATGCCAATAATTGACAAACCCTAATTAGACTTCTTGTATCAAGCAACTCTAGAATAACTATATAACCTACCTATACACATAATTAAAATCTTAGATGACTCTGCTGATGAGTCTAATATAAAGTAATCAGGCACATCTCTAAAAGATCAGTAACCACGTGCGTATAGATAAGGGAAACTCCCAAATCGTGAAATATGGGTGTGCTTTGGCTACCATGATCAGCTCATCTACTGACCATTTTTTTTATCCTCATGGAAAAGTTTCATTTTTACAGCTCGAATGGGATAATAGTTCATTACAGTTCAGATTAGAAGTACTACATCAGGAGACGTTGGTACTGCAGACATTGGTAGCTTCATCCATGTATTTCTAGCCTCAGG
The DNA here is from genome assembly GCA_019926035.1 of Melaleuca alternifolia. NCBI lineage: Eukaryota > Viridiplantae > Streptophyta > Magnoliopsida > Myrtales > Myrtaceae > Melaleuca > Melaleuca alternifolia. Next base: position 1,659,981 of record JAGKPW010000079.1, read on the forward strand.
TACATTTGCCATCCGAGACAAAACTCAAGTACATTGCATCAGGAATCTCTAATCTTGTCATTTTGACTTGATATGTCACCAGGTCCTTACCTTTGTTGCCTCTGCGATGAAGTTAGATTAAAGGCATTCTTTTGCGCAGTGAATGAACGGATTACCACGGATGTAAAGATTTTAAATCAAACATATGAGATTGACTTGATGGTTGAGAAATGGGCACTCTGTATTCTACACTTTGAAATACCAGCAATCTCATGTTTGGATCACCCACTCGAACTTCTGCTCAATCTGATCAACAAAAAAGCAAGTGTTGTATTTCATAGTCTAGACTTTAACTATCTAAAGTGGATTTCCTAAGACTCTTAAGAGCTTTAACTATTTCATATGTGGATTATGCTTGTGGCAGAAATGTTATTTCTTGCACCATCAAATACAACCAGTCTAATTTTTTTGTCATTCAAAAGGTCTTTTGCTCATACCACATCCATGATATTGGCACAATATTTCATGAGCCATACTTTTAACTTTCTAATGTGGTTTTCCTACACCACCAAGAGTTTAACCGTTTCATATGTGCATTGTATATTGTACAAGTTCATGTTCCACACCATCAAGTACAAGCAATCTCATGGCTTTGGTCAGTCACCTGGATTGCAATGCTTCTGCTACTCCGAAACTGAAGTTTCATTTTAATTGTGCCAAGCTGCAACTCACTCATTTTCCAATAACTAAGTGATTTTCTTCAAACGTGATCTTGCCTTCTTATATTAGTTTTTTAGGGTGTTTGAATTGTTTCTTAGGGTACCGCTTCTTTAAATGGATCCATCTAAAGCTGAAATTTTTTATTGTTTGAGTGAGAAACAAATACGGAAGCGTTGTTCAGTTCAAGTGGGGCTTTACTCGTGAAGTATCTTGAAGCTCGTCTGATTTCTGGTTGGCTTGTTGATCTAGATTGCAAGCTTTAGCGTAAGATGTAAGATCGCAACTCATTATTCTTCATTCTATTTCTTCTTTTGAAAAAACAAAAGATATCCAAAACTTTTTGCTCAAACTAAGTCCCAAGGATGCCCGTAAACCACGCTATCCGCATGCATCGCGTGAGACTGAGACCCCATCGATTAAGTAAAGGCATGACCAATCAAGATTACTCTAAGTGGGAGTCACTATGTTTTAAAACCTAAGACCTATTGCATCTTAACAAGTTAAAGGAGTGGAACATATCTTGAATTGTCAGATTTTGTGGAATTTTATGATGAGGATGTATATCTTTGGATTGATTGGGTGGACAAAAATTTGCCAAACTTATGATCCATTGAAATTCCTCTTGATTGCATTTATCCGTGGAGGAAAATGTTCAATGAGAAAGCATATTGGACCGTGAAACATACACGAGACTTGAAATTGTACAAATACTTTCTCGTGTTTTTGATGAGTGCACCCTTTTGGACCTCCTTTACTTCAATATCCTTCTGAAAGGATACAGTACTCTCGTATTGGTTTTCCATGAATCGTTTTGGAGCTCTGCAAGATCTAAAAATCTAGTGGAGTCATTTACCCGGATGAACTCTTCTTTTTAGACAAGATCGTGGTTGGCACCTTGGCTCAACTATCCCTGTGATTACTTTGAATGAGAGATGCCACGCTATGACCTTAACACTAGATAAGTCAAATCCCAACCAACACTTAAACACTTGACCAACCTCTTAAAGAGTTGAGACAACTTCTTTAGATAGTTTTATACAAACATCTAACTTGAGAGTTGAAATCTACTGTCTGTTCAGCTTCGCAAGAGATATCAACGAATAAGCCTAAGGTTGATTGGCATAGACCCATTGAGTGTTTGGAAAACATCTCATAGTTACGGTACCTCCAAAATTGCAATAGCTTACAATGTTTCTTAAGGTGGTTCGCCTAGCTTTTAGGTGCTGCAAAACATCCCATAGTTACAGTACCTCCACAATTGCAACAGCTAACAATATTTCTTAAGGTGGCTCACCCAATTATTAGGTGCTGCAGTTTCAAAACATATATCCATACATGCGAGTAACGAATTTCATAGCAACTGCAGAGTAGCATTTCTACCAGTCATGGCTGTATTAAAGCTCTAATAAACTCCCATTCAAATATTACTTGCCATGGCTTTATCACATAGCTGATCATTCTTACTAAGCTTCCTACTTGAGAAAGGTAATCACTGAGTGCTCGATGTGGATTTTTCTCTTTTCGTTTTTGTAATGGGGATATTCAAACTTCTAGCTCAAGTATTCTCCACAGTACATCCAAACCGGCCCTTCTATGAACATCAAGTAAGGCTCTACTCCTAGCCCAACGGAGGTGACCCGCATGGTTACTTTAAGTGAGAAAATTTATTAATTGAACACGGGATCTTTCTTTAACGAAACTGCTGGAATATTTAAAGATCAAACCAAGTTTTCATCTGATAATTTAAACTTTTAGAATAATCGGTAATAATCCTACGCGATCATACATGGTTCAAATATTTACTAATCTCTTATTTGCCTCCCCGCTATATATCTTTCTACACTTACTACTAGGCCAAAGTCTAGTCTAAGCGTGAGAGGAGTATTAGGATATTGAAATATTAAATCGGACTTCTATCTAACAGCTTAAGATTTTTGAACAATCGGTAACAATTTAAAAAATTTTACAGACACCATAAGCAATCTTTCCTGTTAATATATAGTATCTAAAAAAATGGAGTAGAGCTCTTTAGCTCTATCATGCTTCTCGTCGTGTCAAAGGTTAGGAAGATGAATTTTTGCGAGCGAGGAGATGCTTGAAGGGCAGAGTTACTAGGAAAATTTCATTGAAGCTAGCTTGGTTCAAATGGCGGCTTTCGAATTTTGGGTTGCATCAATAATCTTATTATGTTGATTCCCGTAAATTCCTTGATGGCATTTTGTTTCATGATAAACAATAGACACGGTATTCTTAGTCTTCAAAATTTTGAACTTACAACTCTCTAATTGAGCTTTGAGAATTACATTTATGTTATTTAGCTGTCCTTTCCATGGAACTATGGTGAAGAAAATGTCGAAGCATGTGTAAAACATTAAAGAAAATTATAAACAAGGAAAAAGTTAGTGAAATTATTTATTCGACAATAGAAAACTACGAAAAAATAGCTGAAAATTTGTTTTAAAGAATGTCGAAGCAAAAAAAAACTGTATTATATTAGTCTCAATGACTTTGAAATCAAATCAACAATCAAAGACTTCGACTCAATTTGGTCCAATTCGATTCAATTGTATCAATTATGAAATTTTCTCGAACCCACTTTTATTGCATTTGTTAGTATTTCTGAAATAGGAATAAAAAGCATATTAAAGTGAACATGAAATCTACCACATGATGCAAGTGATTCTTTGATAATTTGAATCTCTTAAATAAAGTTACAGACTTGGTAGCTGCTTATGCACTCAGTAGAATATGGTATCAGAGTCGTTGAATCATACTTGGATTTCCAAGTTTCCTTCTTGCCATTTCTGAGTAGTCCTCCACCTATTGGCTTTCACTAAGATTCTCAAAGAAGAGACTTCAATAGTATTTTTAGTTAAAAAAGGTGTTAAGCGTGATGGTTGTATGTATAATCCCTTAGAGGAAATTTGATGTATGGTGTAACAATCAATATATATCCTAGTTGGTTTATAAAATTTTGTGTCAAGGTTTGAACTCTCTCTTGGCGTTCTCTTCATGTGCGAATATCAGGCTTTTGCTCTGCATGTTCCACTGATATCTGAGTCAACACAAGTGATTGATGGCGCACTTCAAAATTGTGCAGTGATTAGTGGAAATGAACAAGGGAACACCATGATCAGCGTGACTTCCATGCAGCCTTAGCCCTTCATGGTTCGATTTGGCAGAAGAGGCCAGGGTCAAATTTGGTTGTTGTCATCGTCACCTCAAAAAAGACAATGCTGGAAAAATCCCACATTAGAGATTTGGCGTCCTAAACTAACCAGTAAAAATGTAATGAAGTCCAGCTTTGAGATGTTTATCCTTCCAACTTTTCTGGAGTTATATCAAAAGCATGACCATATATCACATCAACCTATACAATAGCTTAAGCTTTCGGAGATTGTCACAGCGTACTCAAGGTTGTCATTGTATTACACAGAAGCTATTTCAAAGTTGGATTCTGAAGAGAAAATAATTTTCCCTAAAAGATAAAAAGCTTAAATTGTTGGGAAACAAATCAATCGTGTATTTATAGTAAATTACCTAGCAACCCCCTTTATATGGAAGTAGATCTTACACGTGGAAGTCGGATTGTGGATATAGCCACATTACCAAAATTTCGATAAGAACAGCAAGACAGGGAAAAACGAATCCTCAACCTACGCTCTAATACAATGTTATTACAAGCATTTTTCCTATTAAATTTAAGTAGTTAAGAAATGGGTTAACGATATTTTTATAGTAGATTACTTAAATTATTACATTTCTCTTTTATTTCATTTTGAATTTATTATTGGGATGCATTTAAGGGGGCTGTTAGGGTGGCCCTTCGCATGCTTACCGTGAGGTGCTTGGTATAGTTTTCATTAACTATAGTAACTATTTCTATGTTTAGTCCTAATGCTACATTGCTCATGCAGTCAAAACACACCATATCAATGCACGAGACAGACAGTACATGACCTCTAAAAAACTTATTTTTGTTGGATTGTGCCGCATTAGGTTGTGTTAATCTAATTGGTAAGTATCTTAGCTGCTCCAGTATTAAGCTTGTGCAAATTCACTTTCAAACTAATCATATATCAATTGGTGAAGGAGATAAGTGTACTTTGAGGACAAGGAGCCTCAAATCTGGGTTCACTCAGTCAACAGCATTTTAATGACAGATATGGATGAGCAAGGTGTGAGACCGACGTTTCTAAGGACCCGCTGAGAAAGCTGTATGCTGGACAGAATTCAAGGAATGGCAGGAGAAACCTAACAGCTGATAGGAGATCCTACGGAGCCTATTAATATTTTTCCTGCATCACGCCCCATCAAAGTTTCAAGTGTAACACTTAAAACCCTCCAACTTATATTTGAGGGAAAATTGAGGTATATCTCCATCTTTTAGTCTTTAAAACTCAGAATTTTAGCTGAACTTCTTATAGCATTTTCAAAATTCTGCAAAGAAAATACCAACATGCTCCAAATTTGTGCCAGAAAACCACTGTTAGGCCACTTAGTGTTGAGCAAGAACGGCACAACAAACAGAAAGCGAGAAACTAGACAGAAGGTAAGCAAATCATCCAAACAAAATTAGAAGAAATCTCTCTTAAAATAGACCCGCAAGAACAGTTACTTTTTCTCAATATTACCCGGTAGAAAACAAGAAGATGCACACAAAACCCTACTGGGAACTTTTGAAATCACAAATGACTTATGCCCTTCACACCCAATTGCAAGCATTCCATTTCCACCATGAGCATCCAGAAAAAGGAATTTTACTTAAATTATTCCACCTTCGGTCATCTCAAAGTGTCTGTTAAACAGGGTGAACAAATGAGGTAGACCTCGAAATTCCAAGTCATGATCAACATAAACTTGGACAGAAAATCGATAATACAAAGAAAGCAGGGTTAAAGAGGATTTCTCTTATTAGTTTTGGGTAGTCTTTCACCTAAATGAAGGTCAGTAGCTTAAAAAGTCAAATACAAATACATGTAGTTCTTAGTTTTGGAGATGACAGTCTTAGCGGACCAAGTGTTAAACAAGTGAAACTTCAAGGCATCTGAATACATCTTAAAACCCTTTTTATTTCCTATGTGGAACTCCTTACGGTTCATATTAGCTAACAAGAGAGGGTGCAAAATATCTAACAAGCTTGGCTATGCACAGACGAGAACAAGGAACAACTAGGTTGCTGATTTAATAGAAGTGACGTGAGGATTGGGTTGGTAGGCATTTCACAAGCAAGAGAAATCAACAAGTATTTTCCAGATATTTGTTGAGTATAAAACCCAATAATGAGCACATATGCAGCTCAGTGTTAGTGATGGTAAGTGGAAGGCTATGATGATGTACATTCTACATCCTATTAAGATCCTAGGGTTTGTCTTCCTACTCGTTTATTCTATGATCTGATTATAAGAGCTGAATAAAGTGAGTGTAAGCATGTCTAGAGAATGATTTCTTTCTGACGAATAGTAATAAGTAGATGTACATTATCTCCCTGGAGGGACATAATTCACATCACTTGGAAACGGGTGGATTCTGTTAGGTACTTGTTTGTTCCTAGCACTCACAAAGACACTGATGAATTATGAAGTTGTAGGTTCATTACTGAGGACTGGCAATCTGTACATCCACCAGCACTTTCATCTTAACCAATCTTTAGGGGAAAATTGACAAGCAAATGGAGTTGGAACGATTGCTCAATCAGCAAATATAAACCTATATGACGATTTTTTAGCACCACTACCTCCGATTTCCAGATTAACACATCTTCAAGAAAAATGATTTTATAGCTTTTTTCAATATTATTGATTCCTTTCTATAAGAAAAAGGTTGACGGATAAAACAAATTTTCTTTTTTAGTGACAGATTTGAACGTTTGGATGAGCTGGCACATTGGGAGGGGTCTTAAATCTTTAGGATTTTGCAAGAGCAGTAAATAGATTCTTCAAACTGGAGGGCGATACTGAACTTCAGTCACTATACAGTTTTGGTTGTGAAAAGGGCATCTCCGCTTGTATGCAAGAAAGGAGAGAAGAACAAGAGTCAGGACCAAGGCAGAGGGAAGAAGCCAATTATTGACAAACCCTAATTAGACTCCTAGAGTCAAACAACTCTATAACACTAAACGAACTTATATATAAATAGGATAAAAATCTCAAGTAATTGTACCGATGCTAATAGATGAGTAACCAGGCACACAGGCATGAGATCAGTAGGTACATACGTCATAACCATGTGGAAGCAGATAAGGAAAAATCTCAAATTGTTGAATATGGATGCTTGGCCACCAATATTATCAGGTTGCGGACTTACAGCTTCAATGGGATTATGGCGTGTTACAATTCAGATCGAGCATGACCTGTGCTACATCAGGAGATACTGGCACTGCAGACATATCTAAGGGCCTGGTTTTAGATGATTATGGAAATCGTATAATTAGCTTCATCAAGGTATTACTAGTCATAAGGTACATCTTTTTTTCAAAAGGAAACTTAATTAAATTGGACGAGGGAATCTCTAATTAAATATTATAACTTTGACTAAGGATATCTCCCTATTGTAACTTCCTATAAACCAGTTGCATATCTTTTTTTTTCTTTCTTATTTGATCACTTTGTCAGTCATTTTTGCTTCGAAAAGTTTCAAAGCTGCAATAGTCTTGATAGATTGGCAGGTCCTTGAGTTTGGTGCCTCCCCAGTGAAGTTAGATTTGAAGCTTTCTTTTACATGACTTTGTTATAAGTGGGTGGGTTAGCCACATTGCGAATCATGGATAAGCGGTAATAAAGAGTGTTGAAAATCAGAATCAGATTTTCTAGTTAGCAGCAGAAGTTGGTTACGTTGTTCCAGTTTTGCTTATTTTGTTTGTTAGCTGTTTAGGAGTTTGTTTCCTACTTTTTAGGGTGCTGTTATTTTTTTGTTACAACCATCATATACTAACCAACGCAAATAATCAGCTGAATAGCAGCTATAAAAGGCTAGATGCCTCATGTAATATGTATTCTCTGGTGAATAAAAAACTCAGAGTAATCTCTCCTAAATTTCTTCATGGTATCAGAGCACGATCTGGACCATTCTTTTCTACCACATTTCTGAATGTTTCCACCATGACAAAATACCCTAGCGCTAACATGGCTAGTGAGGTTGAGAGTGAAACCTCGAACCCTAGAGCTCAGAACTCTTCTCACATTACCCAACCTATCAATGTATCCAAAGGTGGAACTCTTCTCATCACCGGTCATAAACTTACCGGTCACAACTTCAATCAATGGTCCCATTCTGTAATGATTTTCGTTTGCGGAAAAGGTAAAGAAGATTACCTAACTGGAGCTACCGTACAACCAGAGGAGACAAGCCCAAATTACCGAACATGGAAGGTGGAAAATAACATGGTGATGTGCTGGCTGCTGAACTCAATGACGAATGAAACAGGGGAGAATTTCATGTACTACAAGACAGCAAAGGAGATTTGGGATGCTGTTCATGAAACTTATTCAAACAAAGATAACACCTCTGCCATCTTCGAGATCAAGGGCATTCTCCATGATCTAAGGCAAGGGGAATCTTCTGTCACTGATTATTTTAACCAACTCATACGCCATTGGCAGCAACTTGACATGCTGGAAGAGATTATGTGGAGTTGTCCTGAAGATAGCAAGCGGTACAAGCAGATTCAAGATCGAGAACGCATCTACAAATTTTTGTTAGGTTTGAATCAAGAGCTTGATGAGGTACGTGGACGAATTCTGAGCATAAAGCCCCTACCTAATGTACGAGAAGTTTTTGCTGAGGTTAGAAGAGAAAAGACTCGACGAAAGGTGATGCTTGGTTCTTCAAACAACCATACCAATCCAGCAAATTCTGCTCTAATAGCTCGAGGATTTCAACCATCCTACAGTCGAGGCACTCAATCAAACAACAACAACCAACGAAGGGGTGGTCGTCCATGGTGTGATCATTGCAAACGACCGGGTCACACAAAAGACATGCTGGAAAATTCATGGTCGGCCAGATGATTGGAAGCCATCAGCCTCACATCCTACTCAAAATCGAGAGAGCAGAAGCAACTTAGTCCAAACCGAAACAATCGCTTCGGTAGATTCGAGCCCCTTCAACAAAGAGCAGCTGGAAATGCTTAAAAAGTTGCTCCAAGAATTAGTTCAAAAGGCAACCTATTCAGAAGGGGTGAGTACAGCAACGATAGCTCAACAAGGTAATTCTCTAAATGCCTTTAGTGCTAAACAGGAGAAAATCACCTCTTGGGTTGTAGACTCGGGAGCATCCGACCACATGACCGGAGATATCACCGTGTTTAACGAGTACAATTCATGTCAAAATGGCACTAGTGTCCGAACCGCTGATGGTTCTTGCTCAAAGGTGGCTGGTGTTGGATCAGTGGTTATTTCAAAAGATATAACACTGAATTCAGTATTATTTATTCCCAAACTCAGCTATAATCTTCTCTCCATCAGCAAGTTAACCAAAGATTTGGGATGCATTACTAAATTTTTTCCACACTCATGTGAATTTCAGGTTTGAACTCGGGGATGACGATTGGCAGTGCTGAGATGGATGCGGGCCTCTACCTTCTGCGAGTTAATGCCTCAGAATGGAAAAACAAGAAGATGTCACGTGTAGCATCTCGTGCTAAAGAAGAGAGTGACATACAATTGTGGCACTATAGGTTAGGTCATCCAAATTTCTCGTACCTAAAAAGGTTGCTACCTTCTTTGTTCAATAAAGATTCAATAAAACTTCAATGTGAAGTGTGTCAATTATCCAAACATACTCGCAGTTCATATCCTGTGCAATCTTATAAACCATCTCATCCATTTCACATGATTCATAGCGATATTTGGGGACCTTCTCGTGTCAAAAACATTTCTGGTTCTAGGTGGTTTGTTACTTTCATTGATGATCATACAAGACTCACTTGGCTTTTCCTGATGAAAGAAAAATCAGATATTAGCCAAATTTTCCAAACCTTCAACCTAATGATCCAAACCCAATTCAGCACAAAAATCCAAGTTTTCAAAACAGATAATGGGAGAGAATATTTCCACTCACAGCTTGGGTCATATCTAAATAGCCATGGTATCATACATATTAGCTCTTGTGTAGACACTCCACAACAAAATGGAGTAGCGGAGAGGAAAATAGGCATATTTTGGAAGTCACTCGTTCTCTTATGTTAGCCACCCACGTTCCTAAACATTTTCGGGGAGAAGCGGTGTTGACAGCCACATATCTCATCAATCGTATGCCTTCTCGTGTCCTAAATTTCTAAACACCATTTCAGAGTCTACTTCATACATACCCACATATTCGTTTTGCCTCACATATCCCACTCAAAGTATTCGGTTGCACAGCATTTGTTCATATAAATCAGCAACATCGTAGCAAGCTAGATCCTAAGTCTCTCAAATGTGTGTTTCTAGGATACGCTCCACATCAAAGTGGATACAAGTGTTATTGCCCACAAACAAAGCGTTTTTACACCACCATGGATGTTACCTTTTTTGAGCACCAGCCCTTTCACTCCAAAAATACTATTCAGGGGGAGAGTTGTGAGGAATATTATTTTTGGGACAATTTTCATTCACTTGGGTCACAACAAACAAATACCAATTCTGCTTGTCTTCCGTGTCTACCCATTCAAGATGCTACACAAGACAAAAATAAAGAGGTAATTGTCTATTCTAGGCGGAAAACTCAAAAGGAGTTGGAGGACCGTACTACATCAAAGCCGGCTCAAGAGACAGACCCAAGTTCAAGACCCACAATAGATGAGGTAATGCTCCTATAAGCTCAGAAAATTTTGATGTACTTGATGATCTTGATAAGCCCATTGCTCTTAGGAAAGGGCAGAGACAGTGCACTCAACATCCCATTAACAACTTTGTGTCTTATGAAAACTTGTCTCCTAAATACAAGGCATTTGTTTCAACGTTGAGCAACATTCAAATTCCTAAGAATGTTCAGGAGGCACTTGCACAATCCGAGTGGAAAAAGGCGGTTCTTGAGGAAATTCATGCACTTGAGAAGAATAATACTTGGGAATATACAGAATTGCCAGCTGAGAAGAAATTGGTGGGATGTAAGTGGGTCTTTACAGTTAAGCACAATGCTGATGGTAGTGTTGATCGCTTCAAGGCAAGGCTGGTTGCTAAGGGATTTACACAATCATATGGGATAGACTATGAAGAAACCTTCGCTCCGGTGGCCAAACTAAACTCCATCCGAGTGTTGCTCTCTCTTGCAGCTAACTTGGACTGGCCCCTACATCAATTAGATATAAAGAATGCCTTCTTGAATGGGGAATTGGAGGAAGAAGTCTTTATGGAGGTTCCACCAGGAATTGACACTAAAGAGAGCTTCAACAAGGTGTGCAAACTCAAGAAATCCCTATACGGCCTAAAGCAATCACCTCGTGCTTGGTTTGAGAGGTTAACAAGGGTCGTCAAGAAGCTGAATTTCACTCAAGGTCAAACTGATCATACAATGTTTGTCAAGAAGTCCGCTGAAGGTAGAAGAGCAATAATGATTGTATACGTCGATGATATAATCCTAACTGGGGACAATCTGGAGGAGATTGGAAAACTGAAGAATATCTTGGCTGAAGAATTCGAGGTTAAAGACCTAGGTCAACTCAAATACTTCCTAGGTATGGAGGTAGCTCGATCACGAAAAGGAATTGCAATTTCCCAACGCAAATATACTCTTGATCTTTTAAAGGAAACTGGTATGCTTGGGTGCAAACCAGCTGACACACCCATGGATCCTACAAATAAAACTGAGATGGAAGAAGGACCATTAACGGACAAAGGGAGGTATCAAAGATTAGTTGGCAAACTAATCTATCTCTCGCATACTCGGCCAGACATTGGTTTCGCAGTAAGCATGGTTAGTAGATACATGAACCGACCAACAGAGAAGCACATGCATGCAGTTTTTCGAATCTTACAGTATTTGAAGAGAAGTCCTGGAAGAGGGCTCTACTTTAAGAGAACGGATGAAAGAAACGTGGAGATATTCACGGATGCAGATTGGGCTGGATCTCTCAGGGACCAAAGGTCGACAACAGGGTATTGTACCTTTGTGTGGGGCAACATGGTTACTTGGAGAAGCAAGAAGCAACCTGTTGTTGCTAGGAGCAGTGCTGAAGCGGAGTTCAGAGCAATGTGTCAAGGAATATGTGAAGGCATATGGCTGAGAAGAATCCTAAATGAACTGGGATTCACTAATACAAATCCTATGTTGTTATTATGTGACAACAAAGCTGCTATTGAGATTGCCAAGAACCCGGTTCATCATGATAGAACAAAGCATGTGGAGATCGATCGACATTTCATCAAAGAAAAACTTGAGGAAGGAACCTTGAAGCTCTTGTATGTTCCAACCAATCATCAAACAGCGGACATACTGACCAAGGTTTTACCCAGAAATAGTTTCGAGACTCTAAGATGCAAGCTGGGTATGATAGACATTCATAACCCAGCTTGAGGGGGAGTGTTGAAAATCAGAATCAGATTTTCTAGTTAGCAGCAGAAGTTGGTTACGTTGTTCCAGTTTTGCTTATTTTGTTTATTAGCTGTTTAGGAGTTTGTTTCCTACTTTTTAGGGTGCTGTTATTTTTTTGTTACAACCATCAGATACTAACCAACGCAAATAATCAGCTGAACAGCAGCTATAAAAGGCTAGATGCCTCATGTAATATGTATTCTCTGGTGAATAAAAAACTCAGAGTAATCTCTCCTAAATTTCTTCAAAGAGTTTAAATCAACCAAAGAGATTGACAATGGTTGAGAAATGGACATATGTGTAGATTATGTGCAAGCCAAATGTTTGTTTTTCATATTTTCAAATGGGCAAACTGCAAAATTTGATTGAACCAATGTAATCATAAATATTAGAGTAACAATGCAATCAAATCCTCCTGATCAGGCGTCCCCTGAACTTTTTGACATGTTAATCCTCAATTGGAACAGCTCGTCGGTGACTGCAAACAACACTACCACACCCTCAACTCTTTACTGTCCAAAGAGATCATCGCCTCAAACTCATTTCTATTTTCAAGTCCGTGCTGAAGGAGGTCAGCACTGGCAGGACTATATTTGCCAATGTAAAGGCCTGCGATCTTGAATCCGAGATAACCGACCTTCCTCATCATCAGAGTTGAGATTCTTCGAGATTTGGATGAAAAAAGATAAATAAGAGTTTTGCCTTGCTCTATACCAAAGACGATGACCAGTTACAAAAATGATGAACACCAAAGAACGGAAGAAAAGAAGATAAACAGTAACCAGAAAAGAAGGAAACAAAGAAAAAAGAAAAAACAAGGAAAATCTTCTAGAAAATTAAATAAAACAACGTCATTTTGTCTAAACTGGTTCAAGTTAAATCAACAGCCGTGACACTTAAGATGGCTGCGATGATTAGACGGTCATGTCAGAAATTTCAGTCAAGACTTGGCCGAGATGACTTGATTGCATTTTCACATAAGGCTTGGTTTAGGAGTACCCTAGTTCATTGAAAGGTTCAAGACTAAATATGCAATTTTCCCCTTTCAAATACAAACAATCTCATGTTTGAGTCACCCACACCGTCAAGAGGTTCCTCAATTCTGTGTTGCATCAACCATTTTCTGTTAATTTAGATGAACTTTTATTGCGTTGTGTTTGATGATAAGCAATAGACATAGTATTCTTATGCTTCAGAACTTGCATTCACAAATCTCTTCTTGTTCTCAGATTGTCAAATTCAGTTGAATTAAGTAAAGATAAGAAAGTTCAAGTTTTAAAAAGGATTTTCAAGTTTTGATAGAATGTAAAGAGCTTTTATGATTGTGCTTGGGACAATAAAACAAAACCGGACAGATAATTTTAAACCAAAATTATTCGTTTGGAACAATTGAAACAAAACCTAAAAAGAGTCAACAAGATCATAATAAAATTAAACCAACAACTCCCCCTTGTTTCAGTTTGATTTGAATATATTGTTAGTCCAAGTCCGTGACAAATTAGAAGCTCGTTATTCATTCTAAACGTTTAAAAGATGACTACAAGCACCCAAATTGAACTAATCGTCAGTAAAATGGTCAGAAAAAAGGATTTAGTGGCCAAAAATATGCAGTACAGTTTAATAAATCCGTTCTTTTTTATATCAGTTAAAAACAATTATTTTAAATCTAGACAAGAAAAAATGATTAGGTAACCTAATTCTAAGCGAAACTTTATTTGTAGTTTAGGAACAAAGGAAAATGTCAGTGACTCACTTCTATGAGCCCAAAAAAGAAAAGCTATAGAAACATTGTCTTTGTAATTCGGTTTAAAAAATTATGAAGTAAAATTAAACTGAGTTTCAGTGGCTGTCTTTCAAATCAAATTAAATTGAAGAATTCGATTGAGTTTGGTCCAATTCGATTCAATTGTTTTAATTGTAAAATTTCATTATGCCCATGGTATTTATTCAGCCAAGGGTTGGGAGATACTGTTATACTGTATTTACCTTACATTGCCAAGAACCCTCAAAAAGAAAATAAAGCTAATGCTGTGAAAAGTAAATTCCCTATGACTTCGATACATCAATTGGTCCAGCATGCTATAAATATATCAAATAAAAGATTTGAAAGAAAAATGAAACTAAGTCTTACTGCTATCCAAGCTAAAACTATCTGGTTGCAAAAAACAAATTGGGAGAGACATAATTTTTACATTTTATATAGACATGATCAAACATAAGTCGATGCAATTTTGATTGATAACATCAAAAACCAACTTTTATTGTGTTTATATATATTTATGATAAGAGGCTCCAAAGCGTAATATAGAAAATCATGCAATACATGATATAATATTCTCTTAATCAATGATTACATGCAAACTTGAGTATGATACTAGAATCAAAGGATATCCTATTTTCGATTTCTAACAATTCCTTCCTGAAATTTTCGAATTTCCCTCCACCGGTTGGTTTCCATAAAAATTCTCATGGAAAACAGACTTTGTTGGTTGACTTTGGTCCCACCAAGAAAGGTAGGACAAGCTTGCAGGTTCGACGTCCCACATTCCAAAGTTAGCTAGAGGGATACAAAGGGAAGGGCATCCTAAACTAACAAGCCGGGAAAAGGCAATGGAAACTTTATAAAAGTCACATTCTGTTTGGAATCATTTTCACTTTTTATGAAATATTTATTGTTGCCAAACACTATACACCCCGGGGAATTATATAGTGATAAAATTATATATAATTAAGAATGAATGCAATTAAGAGTGTAGTAATCGATAGATTTAATGATTGAAATGATGAATAGATAGCCATCTATCATATTCATATAATTTAAATCTGGAAACGAATTAAATCATATGATACAATACAAAATCAAGGAGTAATTGATATCATGCCATATAGGAGTAAATAAACTTTTCCGCATCTGAAGACTGCCACCACAACAATATCCTACCTTTCAAAGAAAGATATACCATTGCAACTCTATCTAAGCAAAAATGACTCACACCTTGGAAAGAACTATCATGTCATAACTACCGGAAATCATCACAACTTGTCCACTTAATGTCCATGCAAGACCTACACAATGGTAGGCAAAGGATTGAAGAGAAGAGGAGGATTTTGAAAGGACAATTACTATGATTATGAGTATTATTGGCTGAATTGGCGCATAGAGAAAGTAGAACGAGAAAGTTTTGGAATGGGAGAGAACAAGAGCCAAGAGCTATTTCTCTCAAATTCACTGACAAATGAATTTCAGTGTTCCTTCATAGGAAGATTTGAAAGAAAAGCAACCAAGTTTCAGAAATAAGTTGAAGAACGGGGTTAAGTTTTAACGTTTTCTTTGTCTGTATCTGAACATTGATAGGCTCTTCTTTCTTGGTGTGAGAATAATTCAAACACTGTCAAATATCTAAAGAAGATGCTGCATTGTTGTTGGTGCAAGAGCTTAATATTTCTAAAGAAACAAGGAAAGAATGCGAGTTGAAGAAAAAGAAGACACAAAAAAGAGTAAAAGACTATTAAGAAATACAAACAGAATGACAAGAAAGATGATTAGTTACAAATCCTACTTGAGATGGTTGATTGAAAAGAACAATGTCTGTGTCATTGAATGGAGGCTCCAGTGGATTCCATGTTGAAAGACTCCCAACTAAAAGCCTAAACTGCCAAGTGAAGATAAGAACGTGCTTACTACAACATCCATGAAATGCGTCAATAATGTATAGCCTAAATCAATTTCTAGGTTTGGAGAGGAATGAAAGATCTGGGAGTTGAAAATAGGACTACTTGGCGTACCCAATACAAAAACGACCAACTGTTGTGGGCCTTACCCAAAGAATGGTTACCTAGAGGAAAAAATTTAAGGTCTTAAAAAAGGTTGAAGCTCATCAAGCAAAGAATCGAACACCTGAACAACTACACTCAATGGGTGAAATTCCACTCGACAGGTTTACAGTGACATGTACAATTTAGTGACTTTCCAATGTGGTTGGTGCTATTTGTTCTACTTCATCACTTGACGCCACCTTAGATTCATCTATTAGTCTATACTTATGGACTAAAGTATGATTAAGCTGTCAAACGAGAGTTAATGAGCCACAGGCAACATTTGTCAAGCCTAGGTTAATTGTCTGACTGAGAGGTGCACAGTGAGAAGAGTTAAGGCGGCTAAGCCAATATGACAGTTACCCTAAGAGAAAGTGAGGCTACTTAGTGTCATGTCAATGATGTAAATTATGGACGTACGTCCTTGACTTGATTACCTCAGGAGCGATTACTGTGTCTAACCAAATTTAATAAATATAAAGACTTGAACATTGTTATGAGCATCACCACAAATTCTGGAAAGGCAGTCTGAAATCTCGCAACAAGACATGATCGCATGTTTGTATCACACAAACAAACATGAGGAGCAATTTTGTCCCGAGTCACATTTGGACTCGTCACTCTCATTTCCATAACGTCAATCATTTCCCCCAATGCCAGTTATTAATTGCATGGTAATTGCATGAGCTTTTATGGCCATTACCAGAAAAGTATTGCTTGGGAAGTAGCTGGATATAGTCTGAAGAATGTTGGTGCAACTAGAAAGTTCAAGAATAAGTGGAAAGAGAGAAAAGATTCGGAGTTCATAAAAAGCAGAGAGAAGAACATGGCTGAGATCCATATATGCTAGAGAACTTTTAGCAAAATCAGCTTAACATTATCTCACTAATCAAACTCAGCTATTTGAATAGGTCGGCCATGAACGATCAAAGGACATGAGTGATCATGCAATTTGATCTCCGGAGTAACTGTTACAACCAAGAGATAGTATACTATGGACGAAGAAGCAAGAAACGAAGGAGTGACAAGCGAAAAGAGAGAGTTATCGTTGCCAAGTTCTTTTGGTATTTTGGGCAAACAATATAGGAGTATGACACTATAAGGAAGAGAAAAGGATTAATAAGCATCTACTAAGAAAATAGAGAAGTCATTAAAGGCAACAATTTAGTAATGAAAAAAGTAACTTTTTGGCAAGTATGGTTACTAATCTTAATCTCCTCAAAAAAAATTATCAGGAAAATATCTAACTTTATAGTACTGACAAAGACCATTGATTTACGTTACAACCATTCAAGGCTTTTCAACAGTTACCCCCTAAAAGAAGGGAGTTGAAAAGACGTGATATAAACAGTCCAATTTCACTTTAGTCTGTCAGGAATCAATGAGTGGGTTGCATGTATTGCGATGGTCATGCTAACCCTAGTAGTCTCCGAAAGTTGGGTCATAATGAGTGGTGATTGTTTTTATCAATAAGTTATGCATGTACTGCACTCGTTATGCTAACCCTAGTAGTCTGCTAAAGTTGGGTCAGTTTGAGTGGATTTGGATGTTGCTCCTCCGTTTTTACTTGGCTATACTTGTAAACCCTTACATGTATCTTCTATAATAATTTGACAAATCATTTGACTGCAAAGATAGTAAAAACACAAGTAGGGACTACATCTCATCCCCTCTAGACATAACGCACTTGGCCACGAGTACACTATGTACCCACACCCTAATGCCCATTATAGTACATGACTCGGTACCATTTCTCTGCTCCACTATGTATAGCAAATTCACAATACACTGTTGTTTTGATTTTACCAACAAATAAGACACAAAAGCACGTACTATTGTCAATGTGCTGATGAGAGGAATAACTCTATGTTACTGGGAACGCTATTTTCATCTGTGAAACATCTTCATATGGCTAATTAGCGGGTCATTTAACATTTCCAGTCGAATAACGTTTGATACTGACGACCAAAACTCAAGGCGGTGAAATTCATACCAAGAAGATGGGCTAAACAAACACATGAAACTGCGTTCTGAGGCTTGTTTTGTGGATTGATCCCTAACAGACTGGATGAAGACATCTTTATGTCAATCCTTTCCCAAAAGGACATCGTAGACTTAATGTGTGTGTGTGTGTGTGTGTGTCTGTGTGTGAGAGAGAGAGAGAGAGAGAGAGAGAGAGAGAGAGAGAGAGTATCGTAACCCTAAGCAAGCAGAAAGAGAATCATCACGCACATTCTGCAATTGGAGGAGCACACACTACTAAATGCCGAAGAAAACCGACCATATTTAAATGAGGTGAAGATGATGGGAGGGGAAAGCAAAGCAACATGAGCAAATACATGAATACGCAATAATTACTTAGACGATTATTAAGAGGAATTAGAAGGGTGAAAGGTTTTCCATGCCTGGAACTGGCGAACTCATACAGCTTGCCTCGCGGGGAGAAGATGATCAGCGCAACCTCAGCGTCGCAAAGCACGGATAGCTCAAAGGCCTTCTTGAGCAGCCCATTCCTCCTCTTCGAGAAGGTCACTTGCCGGCTCGTCGCGTTCTCTATGCGCCTCATCAGGGTCTTCCCTCTCACCATCTCTACACAACAATCAAACTCATTAATTCACAAAAGAAAGGACGCACAAACACATCAATTAGGCAAGGCACAAAATGATGAGTGCACCAATAAGGACCTGAACCGAAAAACAGCTTCCTGTTTTCCTTTTCCCCTTATGGATGTGATTTCTCAGTGACGAGACGAAAGGCAAGAACGTGTGTAAGGATAAAAAAGGTATCTGTGAAACTGGGCGAAAATTGACCGGCTGAAAAATCTACACATGTGGATGTATGAAACTGACTGATCCAGGAGTGAAGAAAGAGGGGAGAGAGACCAAAAAGACCAACACCCAAAACGCCATTCGAACTGAAATGCTCATATCTGAGTGCTGGCTCGCAGAAGAACAGGGTGAAATCCAAAGTCTTTAAAAGAAAAATCGTTTAATCAGCTTAAAGATTAAAAAGAGTGATCTTTTGCTAGCAGCAAATCATCCAAGACAATTGCAGGATAAGTCTTTACCTGATATTCGATGGAGCGAATAAAGGATTTCCCAGCAGAGATCGAGGAAAAAAGAAGGATTCAAGAAGTTAGCAACAGACCCAGGTGGTTTTGATTTGATTTTGATTCAAGAAAAGGCTTTTCTTCAGCTGAAATGGTCCTCGAAAGAAACAAAAGACAAAAGGGTAACGAGAAGCGAGTAAAAGTAGCGAAGAATCGGCCTCAAAATCGATTTCGCCAAAGAGGCAAGAATCAAGAATGCTTTCAAACGAATATGGAGGACATAGAAAGAGGCCAGAAATGGGAAAGCGAAAGAGGAGAGAGAGAGAGAGAGAGAAGCAAAGTCAGGGAAAATCTTGAGGATTGTGTGATCGCTATTACCCAAAGAAACGATGAATAGCACAAGATAATTAAGGAAAAAAGGGAGCTAATTTTTGGGAAAAAAAGCTTCCTTTGGGGGGGTTGTTGGGGGGATGATTGATTGATTCTCTCAGTTCATTGACAGTCACCAAATGGGGAAGCACACACAGTCTAACGCACCCACCTTTCCTTTTTCATATGCCTACCTCTCTCTCTCTCTCTCTCTCAAATAAGAAATCAAATTATGTTTCTGTGCATTGCAAAAGGGAATGAAAATGAGGACTCCCGCACCTTTTCTTTTTGCTTGTTTTGGTAAAACTCACAACAAAACCCCAAAGAGCATCTATCATACAAAAAGGAAAACGCCTCTCCTGATAATGAAGAGAGAGAGAGAGATAGAGGGGGGGAGGAAGTCTACAGAGAGAGAGAGAGAAGTGGAGATAGGGAGAGGTCCTGTCTTGCTTTTCCAATTTCTGATGCAGGAGAGAAAAGAAACGGGAAAAGGTGGCCAATGGGCGGAGATAGAAATGGCAACAAACAGTACACTGTTAGAAATATGTCCACATCGTCCGTACAAGTCCGTACGTAGGTGGGCAAATGGGGAGTCGAAAACGCATGGGGGCCCTCCCCTTGCCCTGGCCCCGTCGCATTTCTTTCTCCCTCCCTCCTTCAGTCTCTCACTGTACCTCCGGATTCATACCGGAAAAAACCCTAAAACAGCCCCCTTGCGAAGCCGACGCTCTAAATATCGCCAAGTGGGAAAAAAAAATTCAACTCTATATTAATTATAACACAAATATTCTAACTTTTTAATATAAAGAAAAACTATATACTTATCGACTATAACACAAATATCACAAATTTTTATTTGTGTGACGAGAAAACTCAAACTTATATATAAATATCTACGCTCTCTTCTTAATTTTGCAGCATACTATGTAATTTTCACCTTCTTTAATTTCAGGAAACTTATTCCATAAAGAAAAAAAAATGGGTTGATGGAATTAACCAACCAACTCATACTCGAGTTATATCATCATCCAATGAAGTTGTTTGGTAAGGGTCAAGATGACTTTTTGATGTGACAATACTTTTGAAAAGAATAATGATCATGCTTATAATGATAAAGAAATATATATATATATATATGAATATATCAAATTTATAAACAAGAGATCAAGTTGGTGTTTCCATTAATGATGACCGCTAAACTTCGCCTATTAGTATCTCAGCGAAGACTTTTTAGAAGGACTATTGATCAAATATAACCACCAACTAGTCAAAAAATTTGTCTAGGCAATTAAGAATGGTGTCGGAGTCATATCTTTTTCAAGCACGCAACTCGTAAAAGTGTACTTGAGTTGGTTTAGTTTAAAATTTGTACAAGAGAAGCCTACACAAAATAAAAATCACAAACGGCTTGTGAAACATTTGAAGGGTTACCTAAGATTACTTAGAGGCGGACCATATCTGAGAGAGGCCTGCATAGTTATCTTGGGAGAATCTCATTGCTCTGGTCAACCATTCTTGCTTTGAACAGCCAGGTCAAGATGGATATATGGTTATAATAAGAATTCTATTGCATACATACATTTGGAATTAGAACTTTGGATTTTGTGGATTTCTTTTGTGAAATTTTGTGGACGCGGTTAAGCGTTCCAACAATTTAAGTTGTTTGATGAAAGCATGATTTAATATGTAAATATTCCATCATTCTCCATCACGTTTAGTATGTTCCTTTTGTTTGATACAAATCGCAGACATATTTGATTGGGAATGTCAATTGGGTCTGAAAAGATTTGAAATCATGACTTCCTGCTCTTATATCATAAAAATTAGAGGTGTTTTGATTCTTGATCTCAACATACAATGGTTAAGATGATTTGTATTTGTAGATTCTTTTGCCTTAATTAGTAAATTAGTGCGTTTACTCCCCCTCAAACTGGAAATGGAAAAATCTAAACTTCCCAATTTGCAACATAAGTTTGCAAATGCATTTCTAGATATTGGTTTCATGAAGAGATCGACAATTTGATGCATAGATGAAACACATTTAGTCATAAGTGTTCCGAGAGCCACTTTTTTTTTTTGCATATAATGATAATACGATTCAATATGTTTAGCTTATGTATGAAACCCGAGATTAATTGACATAAAGCGCACTAATGTTGTCACAAAATAATATGATTTGACTTGAGAGATAGATAACGAAATCTCCAAAAGGAATGATATTCAGATAATCTCTACGGTTGTCAATACTATTGCAAGATACCCTACCTCGGCATCGGATCGAGCAACCATTGATTGCTTCTTAATGATGCATGGTATACGGTTGCTACCTAAAAAAATACAAAATCCATAGTCAATCATCAAGTCAAGGGACAGTCCGCCCAATTTGCACCCCAAAAGGCCTCTAACTCCAAAGTTGACTTGGGCAATATGCATGCCTCAACCTTTTTGTATCACTAAGTAACATAAAATACTCTTCAAAATTTGAAAATAACTCACAATAGACCGATACATAAGTTGATAGATAAAATTGATATCGATATAACATAGGATCCTAAAATAATTTTCTATCTCTATTAGAATGAGAGCTAGTGGCCAGACGTGTGGAAACTAGCTTGCAACCCTCTATGTAAGCGCACTTAACTTGATAAAGCATACTGCTGTCGACACAACTAAAGACCACAAGAGAATACCCTAACCTCCACACCTAGAAAATAGTGTAGATGCCCCCATGTCCTTCATTGTTGATTCGCTGTTCAATCTAGAAATAAACCCATCAAGCAATTTTGGACCATCACAAGTGACAATCATGTCATCTACATATAAAGATACAACTAGAATGTCATAATATGATTTTGTAATAAATGAGGAAAAATTTGCAATACTACCAAAAGAAACTGCATGCCAAAAGAAATGACTTAAAGCGGTCAAACCATGCCATCTATGCTTGCTTGAGGCCAAACAAAACTCTCTCTAATTCACAACATAAGACAGATGATTTTCAACCTCAAAATCGAGCAATTGCTCCATATAACAAGCTACAATAAGAACCAATGGGAGAAGGCATTTTTAACATATAAATATTTGATGAAGCAACATTTACTAGTAACAATGGCGATGACTGTATCTATACATCCTGGTTGAACAATTGACAAGAAAGTCCTAAGGAAATCTACTCTTGCTACTAGAGTATATTCCATAACAACTAATCTTGCTTTTAATCTTTCTAATAAACATCGGCCTTCAATTTAGGCTTAACAAACTATATACATCCCACGATATTAGTATCTAGAGGATGTGGAATAAGAGTCCAAGTTTTACTTTGATGCAGTGTCTTGAGTTCCTCTTTCATTGCCGTTGACCACCTTGGATGGTTTTTAGCAAGGCATACATTGTTCCGTTCCTTCTGTATAAAATTTGACATATCTAAGTTGACATATTTTGAATTATCATTCACAATACCGGTACGTGCTCAAGTAATCATTAGATAATTTTGATTGGGTGAACGTGCTTCTAAATCATGAAGGGCATCCATAGAGGAATCTTCATCTATGAAACTGCAATGAAAAATTAAGCGGAGAACTAGATGAGTTGCCAATTTGAATATGATTTTGGTAAACAAGTGATTCGCCTCCATTAACGTTGTCTGCATGAGAATTATGCAGAGAATTATCATGAATAGTAGAATTCAATAAGTCAGCACACAATTTATCTGAGTTAACAAACATCACACCTTGTTGCAAATACAAAGACGAAAATTTTAATCTTAATGCTGTCGTATCCCGATTTGATTAGCTTATAAATCTAGATATCTATGTTTTTTTTGGGGGGGTAAAGAAAAGAGTTGTGTTAAAGGCCAATAAAAATAAGTAAGAAAATAATGTGTTGGGCATGAGAGAGTGAAATACATCCCATCAAAGATGAGGTGTTGTGAAATATAAATTCGATTAGTCGAAGGATAGAGATATGGATATCCTTTATGTCGATCACTATGGCCAAGAAACATACATTGCAATGATTGAGTATCAAACTTATTCTTGGTGCAGTCCCTATTATAAGGAAAGCACATGCAACGAAAAACTCACAAAGAATTATAATTTGGTTTTCTGTCAAATAAGAAATCTTAAGGTGAATCATGCCTAACGCCCCCGAAGGAAGTCTATTCAAGAGAAAAAACTGCTATTAGAAAGCTTTCAACCTAGTGCTTTTTAGGAAATCCACTTCAATAAAGTATAGTCAAGCTAATTTTACACGTGCCTATATTTTCGCTTGGTAACTCCATTTTGATCCAGATTATTTGAACAAGATGCTTTATTAACAATGTCCTTTTTTTTCCATTGAATAAAGAAATCAACTCGGTTGAACTCTTCCCTTCCATCAGATTGAAAGATTTTAATATGCCCTCCAAATTGTGTTCCCAAATATTTTGCAAAATTGAGACAACACACATAAAGTCGTATCTTTATTGTAATGAACATAACAAAGTATATCGCATATAATTATGTAGAAAGCAAACATAATATGAAAATATTTGAATGAGGTTATTAGATCCTTTCCCTATAAATCACAATATATCTTTTCAAAAGACTTAAAAAAATTGTCATTGATTGTGATGTCCCAATCTTTGATGTGAAGTACTTTCATCAACTCCTGGACTAGTTTGAAAATAGTGCTTCTTTTTTGTGTCTTCAAAGTTTATAGTTCACCTTAACGGATTCCAATCGTTAGTGGTCATTTATTGCCAAGCTAGTGGTAGATAACTCAAAATTTAGAGGACAACTAGTTACAATTTGACTCGCTAATAGCAAATTCTTTTTCATTGGAGGGCACGTAGAACATTTTTTAAATCAATGCTCTCTTAGCCTAAATTTGATTTGAGCATCACGAACATAAGAAGTTTTAAATGAATCACCCTTTCTAATCATAACACTATCTTAACCAATATATGGTCGTAAGATAAAGATGTTACCTTCATCTCCAGTCATATGGATCCCCAATATTAGTGAGCCATTTTGAATTTTCACTATCTTGGTAGTAAGTGCAACAAATGCTTTTGGCAAATATGATTGGATGAAAGCTTGATTAAATTGTTTAAAACAATGTAAAAGCAATATGTCCCTTATTAAAAATATATAGTCAACGTCAATCATATCATGTATGACGGTTGATTCAAGTTAGCGCTTTCCAACTTAAATTGACCGGATGAAATTAATTTGTATAAATATGAAAATATTTAGCCTTAATTAGCCTATTTTTAAAGGTTTGTGACTAAATTTGTACAAGTACAATATGTTTATCATTTTTATACTTTTTTTCGAAGGAAAAGTATATAAAGTAGGGGTACTTCTTACCTTGTAAACTATGTGATGCTTTTACCATTGGGCCGCATGCTCGATGGGTTTTCAGAAGTCGTGTCAAGTTAATATAATAAAGTTATTTATTAAAAATTCTTATCAATGAAAGCAAAAGTATGAATACTTATTTTTTTGATAAAGTAAGTAATTATATTGATCTTAACCAAGCAAAATGTACAGGGCATAAGGGCCCGGTACCACAAAACTTGCACTCAACTCTGCAGAGAACAGATGTGAGTGTAAGAGTACCAAGGTTCCAAGCTGAACCAAGCAAAGAAGCCTAAACAACAGACAATTAAAGGAAAAATGCCTAAACAATGGCCAATAAAAGAAACGAAATATATCATGAGATCGTGAGAAAATAGAAGAATCTATTCTCCATTGACGTTGAATTCGTCTATTCCGGGAGGAATCCACCATGTGTTGGAAAGTCCTTGCCTTATCTTTGACCATCTTAGTCAGATTTGTCATCATGGCAGAGACAGAAACATCACAATTGCGAAATAAAACATTATTCCGCTTTTTCCAAATAATATGACATAAGACATCCAAAGCAAATCTAGATATGCCTTAGTGGAAGCAATTTCCAGCAATAAATTTGGTTGCCCATTCAAGTGTCTCAAGCCATGAACTATTCCTCCAAGGTAGATTACATCTCCCAGCCCAAAACAATGCAAGTTAAGATGTAACTTGACATCCAAAATATAAATGATTTATGGAGTCAGGTGTAATATTGCAGAAGACACAATTAGCATTCTCTATTCTTGCAAAAGTACGACTATCACTAGAAAAGTCAATAAAAACAATAAAATCGTTATATTAAATTGCTCGAACGGTGTTTAGAGGCTCTCTCTAGAAAAACATCAATCGCTATATCATTTCACTAATCATGTGAGAAGAGTATAAAAATTAGTATAAAATAGCTAATCATGCGAGAAGAGCAGAGAAAGAAACCAAAAAAAAAAAATCAATGCTTAGTTTAGAAGGTCCTTAAATTAAATTTCCATGGAGTAGGTACTTTCACGAAAATCATGAGAGTGGATTTTGGTATAAAAAAATGTATCCCTGCAACTTTTTAACCATTTTTCTAAGAATATTCTTCATTTTAAATTAATCAACCAGAATAATTGTTCGAAAATTGGCATATTCCCAAACTAAGGATGCAATCAATCCTAGAAAAAACTAATGACTTACACAAATAGATATAAAATTTGATCGTTCATATAATTCATGAAATTTAATTAAAGAAAAGGTTTATTATTGACAAAAATCAACGTCTAAGCTTTTTGCCGATGATTGAGAATACTTTTGTCCTATTTTAATTTTTATTTTTTGTAAATTGACTCGCTGATAGCAAATTCTGTTTCCTTTGAGGGTACGTAGAATATTTTAAAAAAAAAATCAATGCTCTCTTAGCCTAAATTTATTTGAGCATCACGAACATGAGAAATTTTAAATGAATCACCCTTTCCAATCATAATACTATCTTATCCAATATATGGTTGTAAGATGAAGATGTTACCTTTATCTCTAGTCATATTATTTGGAGCCCCAATATGAGTGAGCCATTTCGAATTTTGATTATCTCGGTAGTAAGTGCAACAAATGCCTTTGGCACATCTAATTGGATAAAAAGCTTGATTAAATTGATTAAAACAATGTAAAGCAATATGTCCCTTATTAAAAATATCTAGGTCAGTGCAAATCGTACTATGGAGGACAATCGACATTTATGTTAGCGATTTCCAACCTAAATTGACTGAATGGAATTAATTGGTATAAATATGAAAAGATTTAGCCTAAATTAGCCTAATTTAAAGATTTGTGACTAAACTTGTACAAATACAATATGTTTATCATTTTTATGATACTTTTTTTTGATGAAAAAGTATAGAAAGTAGAGGTACTTCTTACCTTGTCAACCTATGTGACGCTTTTACCACTGGGCTGCGTGCTCGATGTATTATCGGAAGTTGTGTCAAGTTAATATAGTAAGGGTATTTATAAAAAAAATTCTTACCGATGAAAACGAAAGTACGAATACTTATATCACTATAAAATTCATTAAAATTCATTAAATTATTATATTAAATTGCTCGAACAGTCTTTTCTTTAGAGGCTCTTTCTAGAAAAACCGAAATCATTATATCATTTTCATTTGCTCGAGAGGAAAAGTATAAAAATAGCTAATCATTCGAGAAGAGCAGAGAAAGGAACCCCCAAAACAATTCAATGCTTAGTTTTTTGTTTTTGTTATTGCAATTGATGCTTAGTTTAAAAGGTCCTTAAATTAAATTTCCATCGAGTAGGTACTTTCATGAAAGTCATTAGAGTGGATTTCGGTAATAATAAAAAATGTCTTCCCCGCAACTTTTTAATCAACCATCTAAGAATATTCTTCATTTTAAATAAATCAACAGTAGTAATTACCTTTCGAAAATTGACATATTCCCAAACTAATGGTGCAATTAATCCTAGAAAAACTAATGACTTACACAAATAGATATAAAAAATTGATCGTGTTCATATAATTCATGAAATTTAATTAAAGTAAATATCAATTATTAACAAAAATCAATGTCTAAGCATTCTTGCCGATGATTGAGACTACTTTTGTCCTACTTTTTTGTAAACATTCAAACAATTACTTTTTACAGAAGACATTTTTCCAATTGTCGATAAACACTCTTCGAACGAGACGTAAAAACTTTTCCCGATAAAGATAAGGTCGTGTTTTTTTGTATTATTTTCTATTCCTTAAGCTTCAACTTTGACAAGGTCTTTGTCCCCGACACCTGTCAGCAAATTGTGAAGTTTATGCCGTTTATGTACATCCGCTTAGGTTTTGGTCCCCCGTGGCCGTACGAGAGAGAAGAAGCCGAGGGGGCGGGGGCCATGTTCCGGTACGAATTGGGACCACAGCGCGTGCTCCTGCTCCCTCTCGACATCCGTTCATCGGGTTCAGATCCTACGACCCACGTTAAATCTCGGGTTGTGCGGACTTTTGCTTTTAGAATTTCTTCTTTATTAATATTTGTTGGTCCACAACGTTCCCCATAAATCTGTTCTGCTGCTATCCGCATTTCCATTTTTCTCCCTCGGTGTATTTCCCCTTTTTTCTCCCTTTTTTTTCCTTTCTTTCTTTGGTCCTTATTATTTCTTAAGAATTATTTTTAACTTAAGAGTGGTAAATCAAATTAAAAAGAATGAGATGTCATCAAAGGGCAAGATTCGTAAACTAAATATCTTTTTTTAATTGGCTACTTGATTATGACGATCGAGATGCGGAACGTGACAATATATTCGTTGGGAATCGATGTATGATCCATCGATTTATATAAACTATTGAAAAGAGGGTTAAGGGAAGTGGGTTCAGGGGAAGGCGGTTTGACTGGTTAATTTGTTTTTGGTATTTGTTTAAAGTGGTTTCGATTGAATCAAGAAGGGGAAGACAAATGAGGAGCACCAAAAGTATGGACCACTTGATGAATGAAATCGAAGTGGCAAAGTGGTCCAAAGAAGAGATGACGAGGGATGGATTGATGGACGGATGGATCATGCGACGAGAGGATCTTCCCTTAATGGGGTCGGTCCATCAAAGGACATTTGGTTGAGCCAAAAGAGAAAAAGAATTCTCTTTGGATTTGGTGAACTTAAATTCCACCTAATTTCCAACATTTCCCCCTTTTTTTCCTCAGGTAAATCCTTTTTCTGTACTTTTTTTAATATTCAGGGGTACGATTGTAATGAATCGGTTACCTACAGGAGTAATAGTGCAACAACCACTTCCATAATTTGTCGCTTAAACCTAAGTTCCCGAAGCCCATGATCGTTGATTAATGAACCGAGAGCATGTGCAAAAGCCCTTACTATCGGAACAATTTCAGAGTGGATATTCGTCGAGCATATGATGATCCAAATCTCTTAATAAGATAATTTTGCTTGTTATCTCAAAAAATGAGAATGTGAACGCTTGCTACGATATTGGGATTCGAATCATTATATAGTCGCATGTATTTCATTCCTTTTTTATAATGTTTAATCATTTTGTAAGTTATTCCTGTCGATGCAGTTAGTGAGGAAAAAGTGTGTAAAATCATTTCCGAGCGTCCTAAAGTGAAAAAATTACACAAAGTTCTTAATATTCGAGTAGCAACACCTCAAATTGTTAAATGTAAATATTGAAATAGAAAATTAAAGATCGCCAATAGGAGAGGGGAATAAGGTTCTGCTTTTTCCATGAATCGTTTTCATGAACTTACATGCATCTATGTATCTGCTTTATTTCTCTCTTTTGGATGAGAATCTTGGGCACGTACCCATTGTAGGCGTAAACGTGCCGTTTCCAAGCAGCAAGAACCCTCTGTTTTCTTTTGCCGACAGGTTATCACTGGTCTCCTCAATTCCCCAATCAAGCAAAGCAGTCATGTTTTTGAAAGTGATTGTTAGATAAGAGAAAATTTACAGAAACTTTGAATTTGCATTATATATGTTTCGCAATTGGAAGGCAATATACATACGTACGTACATATAGATTGGGTGTTCGCATGGTGCTAAAGGATCTGAGGATAAATTCGAAACATATAAGAAATATTGGGGAATTTTTTCGACAGAATTAAAAGGCGGGATGAAATTAAAAACCCTTTAACATGTTAGAATCTATTTAGTCATTTGGCCTTTTACATTTCTATTACAGATTAGATTATTACATAATAGAACTCCCTTTATGGGTGTAAGAATATAACAGCACATCTTTATAAAGATTCATGTACTAGTTCTAAAGGAAGTTTTCAAGTGTAATCCTTGCCAATTCCAATTTAATGAATTATTTATGTTCTAAAAAAGACGCGGAGTGAATTCAATATGAATTTCGCTAATAAAATGTCAATGGCTCTTCTATATCAAAATTATATACATAAGGACATTTAAGATCAGTGAAGTTATCTGATTTTTTTTTCATACTTTAAAGCTAAGATGATCTTTTCATCTTCGGCACTAACGTGAATCGGTAAGTTTTCGTACTTAAAAATTAAAATCAAATAGGCTTTAAACTTTATCTTGAGAGTTCGTGCTCTCTTCAATTCGTCTTCTCAGATGGTTTCTGTTTCACTTTTTTTTTTTTGATACCTACCCTTTCAAAAAACATAGTGATTTGCCTCAAACTCTTGCTATTATTTCTTTTTCTCTCTATTATCCAATTATTTAGCATGTGACGTGAAAAGAGAAGATGGAGGTTGACATGATTTTTTTTTTCAAAAGCTTTGGCCTAAATATTCAAGTAATCATGCATGTCATTCACCGGTAGTAAGCTAACATTGACTGCGAAACAGTAGGGTGTAAATTGATACAAGTGATCAATTTTAGGACTCAAATGGTAAATCCCATGGTCAACAACGAATTGTGCAAATTGTAGTTTCCCTAGACCTTGTCGAGGTGCAATTTACTCAAGAATGTCGACTCTTTGGATAGGGAAAAATTAAGGAAACTTTTTTTAACATATTAAACTTTTGGTGATTAAGTCGTAAATAATTTACTTATACTAATTGAGTCTTAA
This sequence comes from Melaleuca alternifolia, assembly GCA_019926035.1. Lineage (NCBI taxonomy): Eukaryota > Viridiplantae > Streptophyta > Magnoliopsida > Myrtales > Myrtaceae > Melaleuca > Melaleuca alternifolia. The sequence goes on from JAGKPW010000079.1 coordinate 1,690,333, forward strand.
ACCTTTTTCACATATTACTAATTGAGTTCATCCAATTAATTTTGGTTGAAAATCGCGAATATGGATGTTGACCTTCTTAAGTGGCATGACTAGCACTGATATAGATATTATTTAATAATGTTATTTAATTATCTATGTATTTATCTTATCTTTTTCCTTTTCCTCACTAGGGGTAGTTGAGGTTCACCCTTGCCAATGGCCCATAGGGATGAGTTTCGCTATAGGCTAGCAAGGTCCACATTGCCAGCCTTCGCCTATTGCCAGTCATTGAAGCTCGGCAACTGACTAGAGGAATAAGGAAAGGAAAAAAAAGAATGAAAATGATAAATACAAAATAAAAAATTGAAAAAATACTTATTAAAAATTATCTACGTCAGCGTCGATTGTATCACATAAGACGGGTGGAGTCCACATTAGCGATTTCTAATAAAAAATTTGCCATTGAAAAAATAAAAAAAAAATTATGACTCAATTACTACAATTAAAAATTTTAGGATCAAATTAAAAAAAGTGTAATATGTTTAGTACTTTTGGAATGATTTTACCTTTGAATAAGATTGAAAACTGGATTAGTTGAACCCATCATCGTCCATGGGCCTAATTCAGCCCACCATATGTCATGCCGGGTTGTACTGCACTGCCTGGTTTTCTTGGGCAAAAATGCTTCCATGCAAGATCATGGCTAATAAAGAAATGCTATCCTTATAAATCTAAGTCATATTGCCTCACATTCACATCAATCACCCAGTTGCATAACAAACTCGTTCACTTTTCAACGAATACTCACACTTTAATATTTAGACAAAGCGATTATGTATTTGAATTCCCCAAAAGAAAAATCAATTGCCTTTGTGATAATTCCTAATACTTCATGAGAACCCGATGCGAATTGAAGAGGTTGCACCCATTTTTAAGGGAAAAAAAATACTTAACACTCCTGAAAACACAAATAATCGACATGAACATAATATGACGGCATAGAGGGTCGGCCTCCTTGAGACGATGACATCAGACCATGTCGTCATGAGTTGATCACATGCACCTCTCTTGTAAGGAAACGTTTGTTGAGATAATAAGAAGCAAAGTAAAGGCAAAGTGATTTGCATCTAATTAAATCCTGGTTAGCAGCTCTTAAGCAACAATGGACAGTCTATTCTGCTTTAAAAAATTCGTTTGCTTGAATTGAAATACAAGGGAAAGGGAAGCAACTGATCAAAGGGGCTCTTCGTTTCTTCCCTTCAAACACGGAGTCTTTGTTTCAAAGCAACTTCCTCAATTAATTCTGAAGTGAGTAAGATAATAGGAAAGAACTCGAGGCTCTTTGGATTCCGAATGTCGCCTTTCATGTGGTTTTTATAGAGCAATGGAAGAAACATAAAGTGAAGTGACCGAATCTCTCTACCTTCCTCTGAGCTCTTTAATGGATGATGATGTCTAGCACTTCGCACCACATTTCATGAAAAACAATTTGGACAAACGTCGACGGCGTTTCTGTCGTAAACGATGCGGATCGGGAGAAGCGATAAGGAAAATACGTCTTGGTCTATGTCTGAGTGATATATCTCCGATGCACGATGTACCGACGAAGCATATTTGACTCCGACCGGCTAAGTCATTCATGGACGTCTTTGTCTGAAGTTTTATCCCTCGCAAGCAAAGCAACGACGTCGGAACAGGAGGAGAGAAGCAAGCAAAGAAGCTCGTTCAAAATCACAAGTCTCTCCGAGAGAAGCAATCCCCAGTCAGTGAGTCTTTTGGAACAACTTAGGGAGAGAGAGAGAGACCAGAAGCCGGTTTCGTTTTCATATGACCTTTCCTTTAAGGCTTAACAAGTGCAAGAACATTAACACCCACATCGAAACGGATCCCTGCCGTAAGGGAGGGGTACCGTGGAAAAGGGCAGCCGTCCGATCTGCCCTTAAAAAAGGAAAAAGAAAAGCCCAAAACCCTGCCCCCTGTAAATGGCCTACGTCACACGTCTGGATCCGTATTCCACGCCGATCATCCTGTGACGTCATTCCTCCGACCTGGGTCGTCGCTTATTAATGCAGCGAAGGAGTCCCTGCATGAGATTCACACGAAGTTCTTCAAATGTAGAGAGAGAGAGAGAGAGAGAGAGAGAGAGAGATGTCGAGAGGAAAGGCTGGTCTCTGGTTTCTTGTCTACCACTTCGTTTCTCTTCTGATTTTGAGAGGCCCTGTGGCTGCGGCTTATGGAAACAAAGATAAGGTGTGCTTGCCCTTCTTCTTTATGGTCTTTCTTTCTCGTTTTCTGGTCAGATTTTTGCTTGCGACACGAAGATGGGTAATCAATCCATGAGATAAATACATGTGCAGGAGTTTTATATCGTTTACTTGGGAGATAGTCACGAAAATGAAGAACATGCAGCTCGGTCACACCTGCAACTCCTTTCATCTCTCAAGGAAAGGTCTCTCTCTCTCTCTCTCTCTCTCTCTCTCTCTCTCTCTCTCTCTGGATTAATCAACCACTAATGTTCCAAGAGAACTAACTATTATGCTAATTTGATGAATGAAGCTAATGGTTCTATGAATAACCAAGGAAAAATGAGTGGTTATCGACTTAAGTCATCAAATTAATCGGATAAAGGACTTCGTACTTTATGAAATTGAGGAGAGGGTGAAACAAATTGCCTTCTTTGGACCCTGTAATGCTGGCTCCATATCCCTTATTGGACAGTGACGATGAGGCGAGAGAGTCGTTGGTCCACAGCTACACCAAAAGCTTCAACGCATTTGCTGCCAAGCTATCCGAAGATGAGGCTGAAGAGTTATCAAGTAAGCCTCCTACTCATAGAACAGTCCACACAAGCGCGTAATAAATTTTAGCGGTGATGTCTCCGCAAGAGTCTGAATTTTAGTTCAATTCGCAATCGAGTAATTGAATTTCCATTCGTTATTCAATTGATGTCGCGTTATTATCCAAGTTAAAGAAAGAGGGAGAAAATTAGGGCGGACATCATGTCATTTATGTCACGCTCTCTCAACACCATGCTGCCTCCGAAAAATTAAACCTATCACTAGCACAGATTTTGACAAGAGTTTCACTAATACTCAAATCTCTTCTAGTTATTTATCATTTTCATAAGGTTTTTACTAATGTAAAGTACCATTATGGCACGTATTAAATACCCAAATAAGAGAAATCTATAATTCTCCGATCAATGAATGTATATTGTGCATGCACGCTCGACTTATAATGAGATCCCGTGATTGATAATATGCTTGAGATGCTATTCAGACCTAGAAGAGGTGGTCACTGTCTTCCCCAATCGATACCACGAGCTCCACACGACCAAATCGTGGGACTTCATTGGGTTTCCTCAGACGGCGAGAAGAAAGCTCAAGATGGAGAACGACATCGTCGTGGGCTTGTTCGACACAGGTTTGTTGTTTGTCAATTGATTTCAATTCCGGTATCACTTAATCATTCGATTTATCTAATAGTGTCATGTCATTTTAGGGATCACACCACAATCCGAGAGCTTTGCTGATGAAGGTTTTGGTCCACCACCGCCCAAGTGGAAAGGAAGTTGTGGTCACTACGCTAATTTTTCAGGGTGCAACAAGTAAATAATTTTCTCTACCCCCCCCCCAAAAAAAAAAACAACTTGTGAAATTTTCTTTTTGAATTTCATACATACCAATGCAAATATACAGATGCTTGTTTGCGTAGCTGCGTTTGCTACGTCATGTTCAATGGAGGAGTTGATTACTATGAGACTCCTAATTAATTTGGTTCTCTTTTCAATCAGCAAACTTATAGGAGCCAGGTACTTCAAGCTCGACGGCACGCCCGACCCAAACGACATCTTGTCTCCCGTCGACGTGCAAGGCCACGGGACCCACACTTCGTCCACCCTGGCCGGCAACGTCGTGCCACATGCCGACCTCTTTGGCCTCGCCGCAGGGGCTGCGAGGGGTGCGGTGCCGTGGGCTCGGGTGGCCATGTACAAAGTGTGCTGGACCAGCTCGGGCTGCTCGGACATGGACTTGCTCGCGGCGTTCGACGCTGCCATAGACGAGGGCGTTGATGTCATCTCCATCTCCATCGGCGGCACGGTGCCTAACTACACCAAGGACTGCATAGCGATCGGCGCATTCCACGCCATGAGGAGAGGGATTGTGACCGTGACTTCCGCCGGGAACGACGGGCCGAACTTGGCCAGCGTCGCGAACCATGCACCGTGGCTTGTTACGGTGGCAGCTAGTGGCATCGACAGGCAGTTTGGGAGCAAAGTCCAGCTGGGGGATGGGAGAACCCTTTGGGTAAGTATCAAGATTTATTGAAGACTTAATTTTTACTTCTTAAATGGTCCCTAATCTTATCTGTGATTGTTTTTGGAGTCATGGGATGTCTCCTAACATGGACATGCTCAGGCTTCACTAAAATTCGTTAAGAGGACATCTATGCCAATTTGTGCCGTTGCTAAAGTGTACTAGCTTTAAATATGGGGTAATGATACGAATGTTTTTTTAAAATTTTGCATAAATATGTAGCGCGGTACCTAAATTTGTTTAATGTGGTCCTTAAACTTTTAGTACATTCAAACTAGTCCCTTAATTATTGAAAATGTTAGATATTGACTTTCATTAATTTAAATTTATGGATAATATTGAATATTTTCAAATAGTTAAGGGACTACTCTATGCATTTACAAAAACTTTAAGAACTACATTAAACAAATTGAAAATTCAAGATTCACATTAAACATTGGGTCAGAAGTCAAAGATTATATTATATATTGGTCCAAAGTATATAAAATCATTTATATAACTATATATATATCTCATTTTACTATATTGCTATTGATGTAGTCAATCAATTCACTTTTCGATCACATTACATTCAACCCTTCTAGTGATCCATTTTTAATATAAAAAATAATGTTTTTTTTATGTGGTTACAAATATTTGAAAATGGTTTATAAATGTAAAAAATAAAAGTTGATAGCAAAACATTATAATTATATGACTTCCCTATGATATATTGATGGATTAATGATGCTTTTAGGAAATTACTATTATCTTTAATTAACTTTTAATTTGACTTTTTTTTCCAATGCATTTACAATTGTTTGAATTTACTTGATCTGATTTGAGTGACTTACCAATTTTGTTCTAGTTCAATTACCAACTAATTTTGAGTGACCAACTCTCATTTCAGTTACTTAGCAACATTGTTTGCTTTTTTAATTTATCAATTTTTATATACTAGCTTTTATTTGGTATTATTATCAAATGCCATAAATTTCCCCAACTTTATTTATGAAATTTATCATCTTTTCTCCCGCAAGATTGCTACCTAGTTTCAATTTACTAACTCTCATTTTAACAATTTACCAACTTTCATTTGAATGTTTTAAAATTTACAAATTCTCCTAAATGAGTTATCACCTTTTTTTTTGTACTTACCAATGCAAAACACTCACCGACTTTTTCTTTTCTCTTATAATCTTTGGTCACCAAAAAAAAAAACACTCACCGACTTTTTTTTTAGAAATTATCAACCTCAATTAGAGTATACCATTCGGTTAAGTTACCAAATAGTTTTGGGGAAAATTACAGAAAAGAAGAAGATAAACCTATAATAATGATGCAAATCCAATCCTAAACTTTTTAATTTGATCAATCTAGTCCTAAACTTTTTGAGATTTGCTCATGTATTTCTTTAGGCTAATCTTTGGCTAAAATCGTTAACATAGACCCTAGCTATCATGCTCTACATGACCAATACTGATGTGGATAATTTTATGCACTTTTTAATTTTAAGTCTTGTTTTCTATTTTCTTCTCATTCGGTGTTTTTGTTTTTCCCTTTCTTCCTCTGCTGGTCGGTCAACCTCGTGGGCCCTTGCCTTTTGCCTCATCGTTGGCCCTTGCCTTTGGCCTCATTGCTAGCCTTCGCCTTTGATAGATTGTCAACCATCTCTAAGGCCACACAACAAGTGGAGGAGGAGAGAAAAAAAGAGGAAAAAAAATAGAAAAAAATAGAAAAATTTAAAAAAATGCAAAGTATCAATTGTGCTATGTAGAGTGGTTAACTTTCTCATCAATAATTTTTAGTCAAAATTGATTGAAATGACTACATCTGACAAATAGTATAAAAAAATAGGACTAAATTGGCTTAAGCAAAAAGATTTATGATTAAATTGACTTTTGTATGATATGTTTGTGACTTTTTGATAATTATTTCGCCAGTATTAGGTTACCAACTCTACTTTGATTTGATTACCAATGTCTTTTTGTTGATTTTTAACATTTACCAACGCAAATATTAAATCACTACTGGAAATTTCTTACCTCAATTATGGAAACTCATCAACTACTATCTAAATAAGTAACCAACTTTTATTTGAATTAGTTGCCAATACTTATTTTAAATTTGACAGAAATTTTCTCCTTTTATTTACCAATTTGCATTTAGGCTTCCTACTGATAGATGAAATTTACCAATTATTATATGAAATTGGTAAACTTTATTTGTTTGACTTACTAAAATTCATTGATTAAGTTGCCAACTAGGTTTGGCATACTAAACGAGTCGCTTGTGCAACATCTATTTGTTTTTCTTAAAATTTATTTTCTAATGAGTTATCTGCATTATTTACCAACCCTTCATAAAGATTGCCACCCCAGTTTAGGAATGGACTGAATTTAATAACCAAGAGTAGGTCAATTGGTTGCCGTAGGATTTCTAAAATGAATTTCACGCATAACGACATGCAGAGGATGAAATAGTATTTTTAGACAAAGTATGTTATATAAAGCAAATATCTTTTATAATTAGAAATGTAAAGAGAGTAAGAGAGAGGAGAGTTTGCAAAAGCAATTTATAGAGTGGTTCAACCTTTCCAATTGTCATACTCCATCCTCCCAATTCTAACAAATAGAATCGTCTAATCTAACCATTGAAAAGATTAGAATATTTACATATTAAATAGCCTTTACATCGACGGACTGTCGCTCACTCCACGTTTACATTCACTTTATGATAAACCCGAAGCCCTGTTTTACAATGAGTGCACCAATGCTCTCTGGAAATTTTAGAATATTTTTCTCAATTAATAAGCACTAGTTTCAAAGCATTTCAATCTCCTTGGCCACCTTCAACTCCGACTTTGATACATTAGCCCTCCAAACTTTCTGAGCACACTGGAGAATTCGAATAGGGTTCAAAGAAGCTCTTTCTTAGGTTTTCAAGAATTCAGAACGTCTTTCTGGAGCTAATAAATGGACTTTACCTGAAATAGATAAAACTGCTCATGCTTTATGGCTAAGGCTTCCTCTACTTAGCTAATAATGACAAAATAACTCTATTTTGGCTCCTCCAGAACATTTCTCTTTAGACTCCAAGGCCTTAAAGTTGGTTCCAAAGCACGACTTTAAGTTTAAGGGGAACCGATTAGAGCCAAGACTTTGTTTCCAAATACATGGAGTATTGTTCTATCTATCTGTAACATGAATTGTCTCCACCACGTAGTTCATCCAAAGTAGACGATTTCTTCCAATCCCAATCTATTTACTTTATATACTTAGATCCTTCTAAACGTATTGATAGACTCATCATCACATTGTTATCCTTCTATTTGGTCTGTCCAAACACCTTGACGACTATGCGTCCCTTGCTTGTTCATCAAACTCCAAATGTCCTTCCACATCTAATGCTTTCCGCTTAGTATCTTTTTATTCATTTATAAAGTGAGGGAGCTCTCCACCGGTACAAAGTCCTGTTGTTACATTAGCTACATATGAACCTATGTATGTAGAGGATATCTTGTCAACACACTCAAATACACTTATTAGTTCATACATAATGTTTTACTATATTCAAAATTTATAAGGAGCTTTCCCAGTAAATTGGATGCTATTAGACCTTTTTTCCAGTTATGTTATCAGCTATTTTACGTTTCCCACACTTATTTGAGTTAAATACATATGCTTATTTGATTTTCCTTTAAATTACCAACTTCGCTTATCTCTGGCAAAAAAAATTAAACTAATAATTTATTTATTATTTTACTAACTTTTATTTTTCTTTCTTACCAACCCTAATTTTACTAATTATTATAGAAAATTAACAAACTTTTATTTATGATTTACCAACTTTGTCTAATTAAATTTCAACTAGTTTTAGGGTACCTAATCCTTTTGGAGTTCCTTAAAAATTCTGTTTTAGGAACTTACCGACTATATTGTTGAAGTGCCACTCTTAATTATCTTACTTACCAATCCTTTTCTATGATGGTTACCAACTAATAATAATTCTTATTTGAGTTAGTTACAAAAGTTTATTTGGCTTTTTTCTTCCAAATTGCTAACTTCCTTTCTCTGAATAAAAGGACTTCTTTTATCGTTTACCAACTTTTATCTAATTTTCTTACTAATTAGTACCAACTATTATATGAAAATACTAATTTTTACTTAAGTGACTTACCAACTTTTCTTCTGATTAGATACTTCAATAGAAAATCTAGTTGGTAACTAACTTAAATAGAGTATGTAACACAACGTCACTTAACTTAATCGACGAAAGGTAGATAAATCACTTAAATTGAAGTTCGTAAATTCATGAAAGAGTTGGTAAATTTAAAGCCTGCTTAATAAAGGTATATAAAAGTTGGTAAATAATAAAAAATTTGGTGACTAAGGAAAAAATCAATTCGTTAAGTATCTCAAATGAGAGTTGTAACCCAAACCTACTTTATAATTTAATTAATAAAAAGTTCAAATTAAGGTTGGTAATGTATAGAAAGGTTTATAAGTTTAATGTCTTGTAAAAAAATGCATATACAAGCTTGGAATCAATTGAAAAAATTGCAAATTTTTTTTAAAAAAGAAAGGAAGCAAAAGACTCAATAAGAAGCTCAATGAAAGTTGCTAACTGAATATTCATTGATAATTTAATGGGAGAAAGGAGTTGCCAAGGAAGACAAATAAAATAAGGTGACTAAATAGAGTGGAAAATTTGACAGGTGAATATAAGAATTGCAAATGCATGCATTCAAAAAGAATTTGTGATTTCGTTAAAGTTCGGTATGTTACCAATAAGTTACTTGATAAAGAAAAAAAAAGTCATTGATCATTTATTTACCATAAGTTATTTTATTCTTATCAATAATTATGGAAAATTGTCGGCATGGAAAAGAAGTCATATTCTTGGGTATGGAACGAGAGAAAAATTCTATGTATCAATGTTTATACGATTTCGCAGGATAGATAGCATTCTGATATGCCTTTGATTAGAGCTTCATTATAAGAAAAGAGTTGGTGCGTCGAGACTTATGATTTCCATTCGCCGAGCGCCTACTGCAGGGAGTGGGAGTGAACACGTTCAATCCGAAGGAGAATCTCTACCCGCTGGTGAGCGGAGCGGACGCTGGCGGGAACTCGAGCGAGGGAAACGCGAGGTTCTGCATGGACAACTCATTGGACCGGGCCAAAGTGAAGGGGAAGCTCGTGTACTGCATGTTTGGGATGCGGGGTGCCGACTCCGTCGTCAAAGGAAGCGGAGGGATCGGCGCCATCATCGAGAGCCCACTATTCCTCGACACCGCTCAGATATTCATGGCCCCGTCAACCATGGTGAACAATACTATCGGTGAAGCGATCGATGAGTACATTCACTCTACCAGGCAAGTCTTGAACAGATTTACCAAGTGCTCTAGCTGAAGTTTTGAGCAAATTCCATGATTGTACCCTAGCTGTAGAGCGAATCATCTGATTAATAATCTGCAAACTAACATTGGCATTATATAAGCCTTGGTTATGCGATCTCATCGGATTCGCGCTTTGGATAAAACATAGGTGAATCCACCCAGGATTAGCTTATCACTTTCATGTGGCTTTTGTTCTGGTGCTTAGATCTCCATCAGCAGTAATAGACAGAACACAGGAACTGAAAATACCGGCTCCATTCATCGCGTCGTTTTCTTCTCGGGGTCCAAATCCGGGGTCTCAGCGTATTCTCAAGGTCTGATTTGTTTAACCTGTAAACTATTTTTTTTTTCCTTTTCATTTCCCTGGAAAGGAATAAAGAATAATGCTGAATTCGGATCCTACGAAGTTTAAGGAGATTTAACCTCTGAGGGAAATTGACATGAACTATGGAAACGCAGCCTGATATTGCGGCACCGGGGATCGACATATTGGCATCATACACGCCGATGAGGTCGCTGACTGGGCTAAAAGGCGACACCCGGTACTCAAAATTCAATCTCATGTCTGGAACATCCATGGCGTGCCCTCATGTCGCCGGTGTAGCTGCTTATGTCAAGTCTTTCCACCCGATCTGGACTCCTGCAGCGATCAAATCTGCTATCATGACCACAGGTATATACGATGGATTAGTATCTTACTTAACTTTTTATTCCATACACAGATGGATGAAACTATTTATTGCGGTGAGCACCCGCTAAGATGATGACCTACGCATATTGAATTTAAAGAAATCATCATCGGTATGAATTAATCAAATGGAGGATTATGCCGATTACGACGCAGAAAGCAAGTACAATGAGCTTGATGTTAAGATTAAAGGTTTGTCTGTCGAGATGCTACTTTATTCTATCATGGCTCACACTTGCAACTGTTTCAATTTCCCTCCTCGATAAGCAAAACCCATAAGCCGGAGGAAGAACCCCGACGGCGAGTTTGCATACGGCGCCGGTCAGCTCAATCCGATCCGAGCTCTCAATCCGGGCTTAGTGTACGACATGGGCGAGATGTCCTACATTCAGTTCCTCTGCCGCGAGGGCTATCCCGGGTCCTCATTGCAGGTCCTGCTCGGCCCAGGCCGAGCCATAAACTGCTCCTCCATGGTCCCCGGGACCGGATACGATTCACTCAACTACCCCACCATGCAACTCACACTGAGAGGCACCCAAGAACCAACGGTAGGAGTCTTTGTAAGGACTGTCACAAATGTCGGTCCTGCTCGATCCATGTACAATGCCACGGTTAGAGCTCCAAAGGGCGTAAAGATCGTGATCAAGCCTATGAGCTTGTCCTTCACTCGTGCTATGCAAAAGAGAAGCTTCAAGGTCGTGGTGAAGGCGGAGCCGTCATTAGAGAACCGGGTCGTGTCCGGTTCGCTCGTGTGGAAGAGCTCAAGGCACGCCGTGAGGAGTCCGATAGTAATCAATGGTTTCCGGTTCGATCGCGAAGCGGATTGACGTGGAATGGACTAGAAAACTAAAAACTGAAGGCACGTGAAGAAGGGGAATACAGAAAGGAAGAAAATCACGGATATGTGGAGTGCATGTTCCCTGTATTTGTTCATCCGTTGATTATGAATGATTCATTTGATCGTTTAAGCGTAGAAAGCGTTTATCATATGGGTTGGCTACGATTCTTGTCCGCTAATGGGAACGTAAACGGGTTTTCCAATTTTCAATACGGTGAGTTTGGATTCAACCATGCAAAAACCTTCGAATTCTCGAACATTATAGCTCGAAATTAATTACAAATCAATAGTCTAGCATCTTTGATATCAACCACCTGTGAAGCTCGAATCTCATTTTGTGTTTGCTGAAATTAGTTATTTCTATGGTAATTAAACTTAGATGTTAAGAGATTTAGTGTGTGAATCCGTTTTTTTTTTTTGTGTGTGTAAAATCGAGGTGAATTATCATCTATATATTTCGAGATTCTTAGTTCGGGTTGAGAGGCCTAAACTATTTTGGCAAGGTGGGTTTGGGATTTCACTTCAAAAAATATAATTGAGATCGAGAAGAATCTTAAGAACAGTGGAAAGTTGATAATATGTGATTCGAAAAATAATATGATGTTATATATAACGGGTTGGGGGAGAACCGGGCTGGTGCGGACCCGTTTTGCTCCCACCTCTACGTCAATTAGGCACGCATTGTCATAAAACTTTCTCTCTCTTTTTTTTGAATTTGTGTGATAATAATAATAATGTAATTTGGTAATCCGGGTCGGACCACCAAACCCCAGGAGCGGACCCCCCGGGACATGCGGCGGGGCCAGGAGGGGGACCACGCTGGGATGAGGCAGAGCCGCCTTGTGAACAGCGAAGGGCGGTCCGTCTTTTGGGCCCCACCCTGCAACGTCCTCTTGGGGCCCGCGCCCGCCATCACATGACATGAGCGCCAGATTCAGGTGGGCCCCCCGCAATGGCCCACCACTTTTGAGAAAAGCTTATAATAATAATAATAAAAAGAGAAGGTGAGGGATTTGCGTAATTGGCATGCTAGGGCTTCCGATAGGAAATAACACGCCGCACCAAATTTCTCTTTTCCAAATTCTATCTAACCCCCAAAAGATATTATTGGACACCATCCGAACACGTTAATTCTATCTTTTTAAGAGCGTTTTACAGAGTTTGTCGATTTTATTTGCATACTTATTCTCAAAGATAACGTTTAATTCGTTCACGAAGAACACTCAAATAGAATCTGATTTTGTGTTTTTATGCTTAAAACATTCAAAACGATTTTAACTCGAAAAATTACTTAGAGGACCTATATGTTGTCTTAATTGATGCTCACGATAAAGGTAATACCATGTGAATTATATTGTTTTATGATCTAAGAATCTATATATAATAGGTCAATCTACCTCATCATTTCGAAAGTGATATTATCGGTTTACAGTCCATTAGTGGTCACTAAAGTTTAGTGAGGCTTACAAGTTGGCATCAAACTTTATTTGATCACCAAAATCGACAATATTTCCAATTGACAATCCGACTGTTCTTTTTTTTCTTTTGTTGTTGGGCAAATGCTAACATTGAATCCAGTGGCAATGATGCGGCATTTGGAAAATTGATCGTCGGTTCCGCCACGTCGGCAAAGAAAATTGATCGGGAAAGTACATCGATTGCAAGAAAGATTGAAAATTTAAACTTTCATTTGACCATTTTCGTGCGAGTATTGCGGTCCGCCCATGGAGGTAAGTATTGAACGAGGCTGTAGGCCCCACCCGGAGCTCACACGTGCGAACCTTTTATGACGCCCTTCACGTGACCACGAGCTCCTTTCTCGAGGCTCCATGAGAAAAAGAGAGAGCGCCACTTCCGACGTCGAGCTGGTCAATGCCGCCTTGCTCCCGGTGCTCCGGCGAGGTCGTCAACGGCGGCAGCAACCCCAGATCGCCCCCCACCCCTCCTTTTCTCAATTACATCCCTCTCGCATCGTGGCTACTGCGGTTCGCCTGCTTATTAAGCTCTTGCCCGTCGCGGATCTCCAGAGAAAAGTCCTGGAGCAACTGAGGAGTGCTCGCCGTCGCCACCGAGCTCGGAGCCATGGCCGACGCCTCGCTAGCCGGTTTCGGCCCCGAGGCTTCCGACATCATGTTGGCGCCTCCTATCTCCGGAGGTACGGAATCGCTTCCTTGAGCTTCGGCACGTTTCATGGCTACGGTTGCGTCGTACTGTTGAATGGAGGCCACGAAGGACGATATCGGCCTCACCGCAGGTGCTGGGACGGAGGCCACGTGTGGGATCACGAAATAAGCTCCGGAAGCGACGGTGCTGGAAGGTATGGCCCACATGGGGACTAAGCCTTGGGGAAATAAGTGGTGGTGGTGGGGGTGTTGCTGGGGATTTTGTGTTGACGGTGCGAGGATCGTGGAATTCGGCGAGCTCAAGTGCTCACGGACGTCGACGTTGTCCCTGTTCGCCGGTCGCTTTGGCTTCTTCTTTCCGGGCGGCTCGCCGGGTTCCGGCTCTCTGGCGGCTTCAGTGGAGGTGGGAATCTTGAAAGTACCATCGACGGACATGGCGATGGCGGGGACGGTGCCGGTACCGGTGGCGGCGATGATGGCGGGCTCGGCGCGCTCGAGCAGCCACCGGATGGTCTCGCCGTCGGACCTGTGGCCCAGCTCCCGGGTCAGCTGAAAGATCCGGGCGGCGCAAGCGGCAGGCATCCGGACCCTCCGTCCCCGGCCCTCCACCTTCGTGTGGCGGTCCTTGGTCGAACGCCTCGAGGGCAACGCCGCCGCCGGCATCGCACGCAGTTGCTGAGGGCTTTCTTCTTTCCCGGGTTCTTCTTTGAGCGCAAGAGCGGATGGCTGACGGGGTGGCGGCGTCGAGGAGATGGCGGCGGCGGTTGAATCGTGTTCCTGGGGTCGATCTTCGACAGCGGAATGCTTTCCGCCGTCGGTTCTCAACTCGAGGGTTGTCGCGCCGCCCTGGACGTCGTCTTCGTAGTCCTCGTCGATCTGGTGCTTCCGAGCCGTGTCCATGTCTGAAAGGAAACAGCTTTCTGAGCTGAGCAAGAGGTGAAGAAAAGAAATACGGGAAAGTGGAAGATGACTGTGGAGGAGGAGGGGAGCTTTGCTTATAAGAATGAGGGAGACCTGTTGACCTCAAATTCCTTCCGCAAGTAGATGTATATTCTATAAAATTTGCTTACCTTAATTAATTCAACAATTAGAAGCTTAGATAAGCTCAATTGATTAATTGATTTATTTTGTATTATTTAACTTATATGTTGATTTAAATTAGGAGCTGCTCATAATGCTCTTTAAATTTTGAGATATGATGAAAGAATTATAGATGTGTCGATCTTTATCTATTATGACGGGTAAAATTTGCTGCTGCTTATTCTTCTTCTTTCCATTTATTTTGTTTAGATCTTACATAATTGATACAAGTTGTAAATTAATATTAACCTAGGAAGACAAGCTTGTCGCATTAAAAATTAGCAAGGTTCTCGGAGAAGATGATTGTTTAATTTTTTCTAGGGATGAAAAGACGAGATTGGTGGCTGCGCATATCCTCTATAGGTAGACATTATAAATGTAATTTTTATTTTATCTTGACGAGTGTAGATTTCTTATTGTTATTATTCTTATTATTTCACAATTCTCTTGACCTTGTTTCTTGATTTGAATATGAAAATAGCTTTCAGGAAAATAATTTTCGAATTTTCCGGCGTTCGTTTAATGAAAAACAAACTAATCAAGGAAAATATTTTCTACTAATGGAAAAACACCTTAAAAAGTGGGGAAAATGTTTTCCGTTTTTTTAAAGTTAAAAATATTTTCCGTCTTCTTTGTTTATCTTTCTATATTGCGGCCTTTAACAGCGTGTCTCGACCTTGCCTAAAGCCGACCAGCCGACGGCTTTTGACAAAAAACTTGTAGCCTCTAAAAGCGACCTCGAAAGCTTGCCTTGGATTGGCAAGTTGGTGGCAAACTGGGAGCTCGTGAGAGTTTGGTGAGGCTCTTGAGAGCCTAACGAGACTTGTGGTCAGCGACATGTCAATGTATAATAAAAAAAGAACAAAAATTAAAAATCTATTTTTTTTTATAATTTTCCTTAAGTTTCAAACGAACCCCCGAAGTTCTATTATCATTTTCAGGAAAATGCTTTCTTGAAAAATATTACTATATTTTCCGTGAAACGAACGGAGCCTAAAAGGAAAATATTACAAGAGCTCGACAATTAGATCATAAGTTACCAAGCAATGTATTTTACGGTCAATAAGGCCCCGTGCTTCACTTTTACATGACAAATTGAAAATACGAGCTAATCTTTGATTTCCCATCTGTTTTTCCATTGTTCAGACCTTACATAAATGGCAGGAATGACAGAATACGAAGAACCTCATAAGATAAAGACTTATCGTATCATAGAACTAACATGTTACTCGGAAAGATACTTTATTTTCTTTCCTTTTATTGATGAAATGATGGGAATGGGGGACCAATGCAAGTATCATCTATGAGGATTATCAGAAGTCTTCAGCATCAGAATTATTCGATCCGAGTCGAACCATATGTTAAGATTGCGAAGGTTTGAGATTAACGAGCTCGTGATTACAATCCGGACTAGGGAAATATAAATTACCTGATATGGACTTTAAAAAAATATGGACTCATTACCTGATATGATGGTCGTGATGAAGCAGGTTAACATGCATTGGATACATTACATCTTTACTTTCGGATAATATCCTACTTGAGGTCTGCACTATTCAATGATTTGGATGGAGTGGATTCACATATACATTGTGTATATGAAACTTGTATTTTCTATGTCATCTACCAATTATGTGTCAAATTTCGCCCACTAGATGGACAATCGTGCTATAAACAAGGGTTTTTTTTGGCAACACATGGCAAGTGGCCTAATGTTTCTACTTCACTATCGTTTGAGTTGAGCAATCGGGCGGTTCAACTTTAGAACTGAAATATACTAAACCAGCGTGACCCAATTGATTCGTAGCTGGTTCACATGGAGGCGGCTTCAATTGAAAATCAAGAAAAATTGTTTCTGCCGAGAACAAGCCTAGTAAGGCTGATTCTTGTGTAAAATCGATTTTAAATCGGTTTTCAAGACTTGTTTTGAACCAAACCGATTTTGAACATAAGTCGAGGTTAAGTCTCTTAAAAACTTTGTGTCATTTTCTTATTTGGTCCTATGTTTGCTTTGTTTTATGGGGAACTTCTAGATTACAAGTACTAAATAAATATGCTGGATCCACACACATAATGAAGCTTTAGAAAAGACAGCCAATTGACATGTTCAATTCCAAGGAGTAGGGGTGAACAGTTCCAAATTCCTTACAGATTTTATCTGGAACATGAAATTTACTTGTCAGAACATGCTCTCAATTTTATAAACTTGAAACCTATCCTACATACCATGGAACCTAAACCCTATAATGTCATGGCTTTCATGGTCTAATAAGTTTCGTCTATATCCTAAATTGAAGGATTGTAGTAAAATTTACCTCTAATAATTACAATTTCTACTACAATCCACTAACCATGACTCATATTTAGACATATGGATATTGATGTTAAGGGAGACTCAAACTAATGATCCAAATTAACACTCATCATTAGACTCTGTGGAATACTGCAGAACCGTGCGAAAGCATAGACTAAGAAAAATAATAAGACTTTGTTTCCAAATTCAACAATTTGGTACCTACCTATTGGAATATGTTCATCTAATTATATAATCGGAAATCTAACTTGTATATCTTAGAACTTGGAACTTGATTGTTCCCATTTGTTCACTTCCCAGGTTCTTGCTTTTACCCTGTAACCATGCATGCTCATCCCTACCAAAGAGGACCGATTTAATTCCTAATCTCAAAACACGAAAACTGACTTCATCAAGATAGTTTCCCCACCCATCTTAGGAACAAGTCAACCCTAACTGTTGCTTCCACGTTACTTGATGCCCACGAATGATTTAGCAAACTAAGGAAAATATAGCATATAAAAAAAGTTAGCAAATTTTTTTTAAAAAAACTTGGCAAATCTTTCAATGAATTTGAAAGTTCTGAAAAATTGAAAAGCCATATATATTACCATCCGTTCAATTAGAGGTCATGGGGATGATTGGCAATGTCATGGAGGTAACTGGAAATGCTAAAACACTTGTGGCAGTTGCTAATCCTTGTCAATCATGGCTATGCTTGGCCTAATGGCCTGGCGACGATCGACAATGTCATGAAGGTAGACGAAATCGGCGAAAAACTTCTTGTGGTCGAAATCCTCATCGACCTTTACCTAGCTGGCCTAACAGCCTCTCTCTCTCTATATGTGTTGTCGTTGTCGAAGATTGTAAGCACCGGAGGTAGTCATTTAAGGCACTCTCAAAATGTTGTTAAGACAATGATGTAGCGATTAGTGTCATCGGCGATCACCACGAGGTGGAAGCTCCCCATAGTGTGGGGGGTTGCCGTCCTCGTCGACCACCGGAAAGTGTGGCTTGAGGCCTCTTTCCCTTTTCTCTCTTGCTCTTCGATTCCTCCTCCGAGGCAAAAGGACCACCACCGAGCAATTCCCAACCACCGCAAGATGATCACCGCCGTCACCAGCCACTGCTGTTGTTGTACAACTCTTCAATTAGGGAATTGTGGAGATCTTATAATAGATTTCTTTAATTAATTCTGTGTCTTTTGTGAGGTTAGGCAAAAAATAAACGAGCTCCCTTTCTATAAATGATTCGTATCTTAACTTTGCTTTTGTAAATATATTTCAACCCATTTCATAAAGTGACCTAATCTACATGTCACACGACCCATTAAATTTTAAATTTCAAAAAATGGTTCCATGATTTATTTCCGACCTCTATTTTCCAGGTAATATCTTCTTATGTGGTAAACATGGCCAATAATGAATTTGGGAGGTTTAGACTTCCCTTCCTCATGTTTCAAGCAATGCATCATATTCATCTAAGCCCACGTTATGAGGTAGAGAGGGTAAGATTTGTACATTCACATTAGAATATCTAAATATTAAATCAAGCATTCATCGATTGATTTAAGTTTTTCTAGAACGATTATTTTTACCTGATATCAT
Organism: Melaleuca alternifolia; assembly: GCA_019926035.1. Lineage (NCBI taxonomy): Eukaryota > Viridiplantae > Streptophyta > Magnoliopsida > Myrtales > Myrtaceae > Melaleuca > Melaleuca alternifolia. The sequence goes on from JAGKPW010000079.1 coordinate 1,708,637, forward strand.
AGCAGTAGATCCCAAGTTCAAATGTTTCCAGACCCTAATTGTCTTCCTAATTTCACATGTCCATGCTTCTGACTTAGACAAAAGAACGCCTGAGAAGGAGCATTAGAATATTTACATATTAAACAATGCCTTCTTTTATTATCTTGAACTTTTTGAGCAGTTGATAGTGATATCACAAAATCTTACAATCTAGTCCATCCTTGCAATGCATTAACTTGAATTCCAATATGAATGCAAAAGGCCAAAAGAAAATGAATCCTAGTAGCCAAGGATGATGGTGTGGTGTCGGCACTTAGTTTGGACGCGGCACGAATGGTCTAGAGATTGTGAATGTGATTGATCTTGAATCTTGATAAAGTTTTTTGGGTCAAGCCCTTGAGGAAGTAAATACACCAAAGGAGAATCAACTTTAGATACTAAGTTGTTTTGAACCGGGGAGCTTCCTACTGACTGACCCAATGCATTCCAAATTCCAACACGGGTGCATTCTAAACCCAGAATCGGTCACAACCTTGGAAAGCGATGCTGCATGTGGGACATTTTGCTTCGAGATGGAGTCTCCCATTGTATGGTCTGGAAAAACAACAAAAGAAAAAATGGATAGATCATACGAATTTCTCCTTCTTATAAGGTTGATGCGATGGGAAGTTGCCTTTTTGTCCGCACAATGTTGTACAGCACTCGCAAATCGCAACAAGTTGGTCGCCATGCTGTCGTTTCTAGGTTCGTCAACACGAAAGGGACGTTTTCTGTAATTATTGACCTCAAAGGAGTAGTTAGTAAAGTTGGTTTGCAAAATCGCATGACGGCATTATTATTATTACGTTCGCTTAAGCCCGTTCATCAGAGACCGATGCCCAATACGAGACGTCGACCCATAAATCAAATTTTGCAAGGCCAATATGTATCTCCAACTATAGTTTCCAATTGGGAAGTTATAATCCGATGGCATTATCCACATGTAGACTTAATCGAAAATGAAATGTCGAGTGATGCGCAAACTTGTAGCCCGCTAACCAAATGTGTGATGAGAGGACAATTCCCCCAATAGAATTGCAAGAAAGCACGAGCCATTTTGTAATCATGAAATTACTCTTTGTGGAGAAGTCCGTTTTGCTCCTCTGGGCGAATGCCTTGCCTTCCTATGATTTTGACTTTTCACATGGTGGACCCAATTTTGGAGGAGCCTTGGCACAACTCTACCGAATCAATTGAGTATATTCTCCCTTCTCTCGCCTGATTTTCATTGGGGCTGGATGGGTTCCACGTCGCCTTCGAGAGGGAATACACGCTTTCTAATTTGGCAAAACATTAGGCTAGGCGGGTTCAGAATAAACGACGTGTTGGGAATGCTTAGTTGCCTACATTGATCAGTCCTTAACCATAAAAATGTTTCTTTGCCGGTACCGTAGAACTCGATTTGCAGATGACGAAATCCTCCAAAATCCTACGAGCAAATGTCAATTTAAGTTGGCACCATGCACTAAATCATCAATAGAGTTCTTGCCCTAACCCGAAATCCGGTGTCAAGCCTCTTATGTTCCTTCATTCTCTTTGGGATATACCATATATCCATGCCACACTTGCCATTTAGCGAGCAAATCCGATGGATCGCATGGCTTTAAGGCACGGTGATCCGAGAGGAGATAAATATCAGCTCATGTCTCTCGCCACTTATTGCACAAGAAGTTATTGCGTGATGTGTACATATTGCATGGATCGATGTCATTTGAACCATCGATTTTGTGTGCCCCAAGGACATAATTATCAACGGCGCGAATGTGTTTTGTCTCCCCAACACAATTTATAATTGTCTCTCGTCTCTTTTGCCGTCTCTTGCACGAAAGTTACCGCATGATCTAGAGGTCATGTAGATTGATATCATCTGGGCCATTGATTATGTGGGCCCTACCACGAAGAACGGTCGAGATGAATTTGATGTCCATGGTCTGTAGGCCGGCATTTCTTTTCCCTCTTGCCCAATCTGATGGCCACGACAGAGTTCAATATGGACATCTTCTGGGCCCCACTGACTGGGCCACACTCTTGGTCAGATTCCATCTAAAAGGTGGGCCCGCCAGAATGCTGAGGCCGCGTGTGGGTGGACCAACCCACGAAGAGGAAGGTGCACCCCACTCAGCACCGGGCCCACGGTTGTGCCGTCGGCCCACAGACCCACTTTCCTTGTCAGTGGGCCTCACGCTGGATCGTGGTACAACCTGTGGAGCCCACTTGTGTGTGGTACGACAGCATCATAAGTTCTTCCGCCCTTACCTAATGACCAGTGCTGACCAGTGCCCGAGTGCCACGTTATTCATTTTCTACCCGTTTTTCGACTTAAAGAGTGCCGAACGAATCCAATGTCTAGGCCCAAATCCTTAATCGCATGTGCGGTATGAGGCTTACATGAATCTTGGCATTATCGGTGGTTCCAAATTAATTAAACACATGTACTTGGTATGTGTAAAAGGAGTTCAAAGTAAATTGTCGCTCTTAGGCATAATGATAAAAAAAAGTCTTAGCCATTCGATGAAAATCTTAACATTGTCTATAAGGTATGCTATTTTTAATGGAAGATACAGCAGAGTACACCAAGATGTGATATTTTTAGGATGGAGGATCCATAACTTAAGAGACCATATAACCTTATTAGCCAAGGGTTGCGATGAGTTTGCTCTGGCAAGGCAGTTAGTTAAAGAGAAATGGGACGGAGAGGAGGAGATCAAATTAATATCCAACAAGACCAAGATAATAACAACTAAGTATACAACTGTGGACCTGCAGCAGAATTTCGCCCGGTATCGTGTTAGTTTCCATGAATCATCATCATCAAAATGTCGATTCTCGTCATCAAAACATCATCTTCTCAGCTTCTAGTAACTCACGAGAATAGTGGATACGGTCCTTGCGTCCTTCGGCTTCATGCCTCATGTGTGGAGCACAAGTTCTTGTCAGGAGTGACATGGCAACTTCCGGCGAGGTCAATCCACCAACGTTCAATGTGGCTCACCACGAGAACCATCGTCACCACGACGTCATCCTCCACCATATTGATTTCACTCTTCTTTTGTCCTTTGTGAAAAAGGGCAAAAGGGAGCCACATGATGACCCATGAGGGACCTCTTCTTTCCTTCTCCCAAAATTCCTATGCATCTCGTTCTATTCTTTTCATTGAAAGGGGCTTTCTTTCCTCTAGAAAACTTTTGGATGGGCTGTAAAAATTGCAAGGTGCCGGCTCCTCAACAATAAGAACTCGTTCAATCTTTGCTTGATTTTCAATACGTCAAGATTTCTAACCTCACTTCTAAATTGAATGCGTCGAAGCAATTGACCCAAACTCAAGTCTCTTCTAGTATTTTAGAAGATTTTGGTGATTTTTTCATGGAGATGTAAGTTTTCCCATGATAAATAGAAACTTGAAAATTCTCGGAGTTTTTTTTTATCGAAAAAAAGATTTCATTCATTTTTCAGACTAATACATGGGAGGTACACAAAAATCTTTAAAGTCTAGCAAACCAACACAAAACAAACTACAATCTGTAGCGAGTACACTCTTATTCCTCAAGAAAAAATCTGCTAGTATAAACTTTTGGCGGCCAATCACTATATGCAGTGATGAGCACACGCCAAGATCTCCACTTTCACTTGCAATGGTTTGCGGCGTGCGTTTAGGTTCAACGCTCTCAACACCATCACCATGCTGGAATAGCAACATCAAAAGATGATAGAAACATAGATCAGATACCTAAAAGGAACTCCCAAATATAGATCGGGAGAGCAAAACTCCTAAATTTAGATTGAAATCTAAATCAGGAGAGAAGAGCGGCCGAATCTTGAAGAGATTGTGGAACAACATCACGAACATCTTTTTCGATAATGATTGAAATGGACTCCACAGTCACCCGAGATCCGCTGCAGAAATTTATTCAAACAAACTCCCAAAACAGATCGGGAGAGAAAAGAAAAGACAAGCAAAAAGAAGAAATCAAAAGATGAGTAGGCTATCGACTTCAATCTGAAGCCGAGAGCCTACGAGAGAACTACAGAAATGAAGAGTTTTTGGAAGATGAACGGATTGCTCGAAGAGAGAGAGAAATGAAGAGTTAAAGTTCGATTCTTCAAGTTTAGTCAAGTCTCGGAGTTTGGTTGACTCGCATCTGCGCGGTTGCGTATCATTTCACTCATCGACTCAATCGATGATAAGCACACCTATTGCACCCCCCTTGTTCATTAAGCCTTCTTTAAATAATCCCCCATTTGCCTGATTAATATGCATATATCCAAATTCCAAAGGAATAAATGGCTTGGGAATGATTAATAATTCTCTCGATGAAGGCAATCATTTCCAATCGAGGGAAGGCATCTACTGAATTCATGATGATTGCCCTTAGGATAAGAGTTTTTCTAATGTGTATTAAATTATTTCATATTCTAATTAAACGTTTTACGATATTGGTCTAATAAAACTAGATGTAAGGATTTTTAATCAGTTTAATATAAGTTTGGCCGGTGTGGGTTGAGTTGAGTCTATCTCGTAATGAGTGAACCTGATTGAACAATTTATAAATTGTGCTCATGTCTCTCCTTCAATCCAGATTTCATAAATCACCTCATATAAGGAGTGCCTAAGGAAATGAGCGTCAAAAGGGGTAGTCTAATTGAGCTAGTGATTCAGTGAGTAATAGCGGATAAGCTTTTAAATTGTGAATTATCGTTATTTCGCATAAAGAACAATGGATTTCAAATCAAGTAAGTAAATCAATTCTTCTCTATTATAGTATTGTGGATTCCAGCTAGGGGTGTGCAACCGGACCGGATTTGGACCACCCTGAAAACAGGGTCGGGAACATGGTCTAATGCAAACAGGGTTGGGTACATGGTTCAAAAACAAACGAACTGGTTATAATAGGATCGGGTACATGGTCCGGGTTTGGAATCTACCTTGAACCCAATCATTAATTTATTTTCCGATTTTGTAAGTAAATATACTTTATTAAATATTAATTTTTGCATATGTCATTAGAGTATGATTTCTTGTTGATTTTTCTTTAGATATGAATTTTAGGTTTTTGTTAGAGATTTTGTACCACGTGGATTGACTCGCCTAATTTCACTTTTGGAGGATGAGTTATTTTGATTTCACTTTTGGAGAAATACTTGTACCAAAGATTTGTTAACCATTTTAGACAAATGAAAAGTTTCATGTAGAATTGTGGGAATGAAACTAATATAAGATCCATGTTTGTTGCTAATGTATATATAATGTTATGATATTTGCTTTGCCATATGATTTTGTTTATGATAATTTTCCTTTTGGATAATTTTTGTTTAATCAAAAAGTTTATTTACTTATCAATTACAAGTGCGTAATATTTTAATATAAATTAGAAGAATCATGTTGTTTTTTCATGTATTAATACAAAATTCGAAGTCATATAGGATGGGTGGTTACAAAACAGGTTCCAAAATAAACAGGGTTAACCCTGGAACTGGACCGGAAAAACAGGGTGAGTCGGGTATAAGGTCAAATGCAAAGAGGGTAGAGTACATGGTCCAAAAAAGGGGAATTAGTTATAATATAGTCGGGATCAGGGCCTAGGTTTGGAACCTACCCACCCCGTTGCTCACCCCTAATTCCAGCTATGACGATCTTAGGGAAATTCGTTGTTGCAGCCAACCGATGGTATCGCAGCTGGCATAGTTCAAATCTATAACTTTCAATTTTTTTTTCCATTCTTTTAGAACTTTTGTAAGATGAAAGTTGATTTTCCATTCGTAAATGTGATGTGCTCATTTTATAACTTTCAATTTTTTTTTCTGCCATTCTTTTAGAACTTTTGTAAGATGAAAGTCGATTTTCCATTAGTAAACGGGATGTGCTCACTTTCATTTGAAGCTACAATAGTCTCCTGATATTGATAATATTAATGAGAGATTTTTGAATGTGTGGATAGATTCGATGCTATAGTGAAAGTTTGTGATTTGTTTAAGATTATGACAAAATCGAAATTTGGACCTAAAATTTGAGATTTATTCTAGGAATTAAGCCCAAATTCAATGTGAATGATATTTAAATATGTAATTCACTAATTAGAGACATAGCATGAAATGAATGAAGCATGGTACGTTGTGTGGTTAATCTACAACGTAAGTATTTTGGTTCATGGAGAGGCAACCTTTAAACAGTTGAACCCGTGCCTCTGCTTTGTTCGCACCTAACTTACTTTGCCTTTTGTTTTCTCCATTCTGCATTAATTTCTAAACCATGTCATCCTTTGGGTTGCTTGCTTCCTTTCAAAAAATTGCCGGTCGGCTCACATAAAAATTAAAGGCAAGTGGAAGATGATTTTCCACAATGAAATTGCTCGTCATCAAAATAAGTTGTCTAATTTAAAAAAGTTTCTAAACCAATAGTACTGAGAACATTTGGGCCAAGAGAGAGAGAGAGAGAGAGAGAGAGAGAGAGAGTAAGTACATGAGTTGTCCCATACTAATCCTCGAGATGGGGTCTCCCAAATCACCCTGCTGATTCGAATAAGATTTTAATTTGATGAAGACTTCCTGGAAGAATCATGCCTACGTATTAAAATGTCATCACGCCGATTCTTCAATTTGGCCCCCAATATATAAACTATTATTAGGGTTGTAACGTCCTCTTCATTTCCATCACTAACAATATTGTCCGATTTGGCCTTATTGCACTAGTGCGGACGCACCGCCATCCCAGCTACGGCCTCGACCTCATGACTTTGTTTTTCCTCGGGTCCACCACCCTCGCGGCCCTCAGCGGCAACTCACGAGCATGCAATCCGAGAAAAGCGTTGTTGATGATTAAGGGTAGACCTCCCACAATTGTCAGACTTCTTCATCCGCCCGTCTTGCCTCCTGGTTTCTTTTCTTCCTTTTCATCATCGACACTATGAATCTGGCGCAAAGATAGTTTGACTAGTCGTATCAAGCTCAGAATCATCCCAAATCGTCGAGCAATCTTCCTGGTTGACAAGGAAACCACTCTGATCTCCCCCGCCTTGATGATTACAAAAAGTCTTACCTCCGCATAAATGTCATCTAAACAAAGCGAATACCGTGTGTATTATATATAATGGAAAAGCACATGGCCCAGCCTGGAAGAACGGGAACTCACTTTGCAAAGGAGACGCCTTAGTCAGCGCAAAACGGGGAGGCCACATGAAATCCAAGTTGCCCACTTCACGCTGACGACTAAATCCATTCATTCTCTATTAACTTGTCCATCTTCTTCCCTCCCGATCCATATGCATCTTGAAGTTTTAAGTACCAAAACCTCAGCTCTCCACTGTCATCTTATTTGGCAACCCGAGTAGAGGCATTTTGTTCTGTCATATTCGCAAAAAGATCGGTTCAGGAGCTGTCGGAGAAGTAAAAATGGCGCGAGATCTACTAGTGGTTGGGCTTTCTTTTGCACTGTTGGTCGCGTCGATCCTTGTCTCTGTGCTGGCATACAATTTCGTCAAGAGCAACAAGAAGAGCACACGTCGAAAATCAGATGACAGCAGTTCGTTCGCCGCTTCGGCTGGAAGTGATGACTACGATGTGTTCTTGAGCTTCAGCGGCATTGATACTCGCAAAACCTTTGTGGATCACCTCTACAACAACCTCGTCGATGCTGGAATCCGTGTGTTCAAAGACGATAATGAGCTTCGTGAAGGTGAGGAGATCGGCACCAACCTTCTCCAGGCCATTAATAACAGTAAAATCTCGATCCCGATTTTCTCTCTTAACTATGCTTCGAGCAGATGGTGCCTTCTAGAGCTCGTCCAAATGACAGAGTGCATGAAGAGCACCAGGCATGTTGTCTTGCCCATTTTTTACCGGGTTGAACCGTCCCATGTGCGCTACCAAAAAGGGAGCTTTGGAGATAACTTCTCTCTTGTAAGTGGGAAGTATGTTGAGGAAGATGTTGCGAAATGGAAACGAGCACTCCGAGAAGCGGCTTCCCTAAAGGGATGGGAATCAGAGAGAACTGCTGACGGGTATTTCATTTTCTATGTTGAGCAGGATCTTGCTTGTAGAGGAGGCCATACATTCGCGTGCTTCTCGTCTTGTGCTTGCGTTTTCATTTTTTATGCTGTAGCATTGTGATAATGAGATATAACGGGATATGATCATTCTTCTAATGCATTTTAGCTCAAATGCTTTATAAACAGCTACGAAGGAGAATTTGTGAGAATGGTCGTCAGAAAAGTTTTGAGCGAGTTAAAGAAGGCCTTTCAGCTGAAGGTTACCGAACAACTTGTCGGAGTTGATAATGCTGTGGAAGATGTTTTGAGATTGCTGGATGATAACCGTAGTGCTACCCAAATTGTCGGTATCCATGGAATGGGGGGGATCGGTAAGACGACTTTAGCTAAGACCGTCTACAATAAGCTCTTCAATGAATTTCAGCATCGAAGTTTCATCGCAGATATTCGAGAATCCTCGCGGCAGAAGGGTGTTTCATGTTTGCAAAATCAGTTAATACTTGACATACTAAAAATGAATGATCATGTGTCCAATATGGACGAAGGAATCAAGATCATGGAATCCAGATTTAAATGTAAGAAAGTCTTACTTCTTCTAGATGATGTGGATGATAATTATCAGCTCGAAGCTTTGATTGGGAAAAATGACTGGTTCGAGACGGGAAGTAGGATAATCATTACTACAAGAATAAGGTCTGTTCTTGATAGAGATGGGGTGAACCACAAGTACGAACTCAAGGAAATCAGTGAGGATAAATCTTTGATTTTGTTTAGTAGACACGCCTTTCTAAGGGATTCTCCTCCTTGTGAGTTTGAGTCTCTCTCTCGCACCATCGTATCCACTGTCACGCCTCGATCCCGAGTTCACGACAGTCCCCGAAGATAGTCCTTACAGGTTAATAAATTTGCGACGTTCTCAGGAATAATCGTCAATCAATTTAAAACTTATTAATTTAAATAATTAAATCATTAAAAACGCAACGGAAATAAATAAACAATCCCAGACAAATCCTGAGGTGTCTGAAAATTCCTTAATTTAAATAAACTAATTCAGTAATTACAGACGAACCGTATGTCGGTTAAACCCATTAATAATACAATAAAAAATCATGGGTAATGGGGTTAATTAAGTATCTCTCAAAAATACCCCTACTGATTACAACAAAATAAACTAACTTCTCGGCATCCCTAGGCTCCTCCAGTCTCACCTGGCCCTCCAGGAGGGACTCCACGGTCTGGACCTGTAAAAAGGGGTTAACAACAACAATGAGATAAATCTCAATGAGTATACCACCTAATCCTCGATTAGGAGAGCCCTCACTCTAGGGTCCCTATCCAATTAGGTAACCTAACTCTCGTGTCATGCTTACTTGGTCTAAATATTTAATTAGCTCACTAGTCCTCACCCCTCACCAGTCCCAACCAATAAATTAATCAATTAAAATTGACTTAAATAGATAACAATCACAATCAGTTGACAATCACAACCAATTATCAACCACAATCCAATGTCAACCACAGTCAACTGTTAATCACAATCAATTGTCAATCACATCCAATTGCACAATCAATTACATTAAATAACCAATACAACAAAATAATTAAATTTCCAGAATAAATCTCAATCCAAATAATCCATCCCTAATTGGGCAAAATTGCAATGAATAAATTCTAATTGCGTGAATTATCAATCTACTCTCACCCAGCTAATTATCAAGATTAATCAAAGCCATTGAATTATCAAATTATCACTAATTTCAATAATTAAGCAAAATACCCATAAAATCCTAATTAGGCTGTAAATAGTCGAAATTAGGGAAAACTAACGGTAATTCCAGAAATTAATAAATCAACACCAATAACTAATAATCCACATAACTAGTGCTAACAATTTACCAATTGTCCTCTAGCTATCCAATTTAAAGAAATCACCCCTATTTGGCTAAAATTACCAATTTACCCCTAAATCCTCCAAAATTACTAAATTGAATTCCTAATCAATCGAATTACCACATCGGAAAAATACGATTATCAAAGTTGGGGTGTAACCGTTCCTCCCTCTCGATGATGGCGAGTTCTCCTCTATCCCATCGGTGATAGTTTGTCTGAATCTTTCGTTTTTCTTTCCAGATTGTCCATCTACTACTGAATCACTTTTCTCTTTCACAATATCTCTCTCGACAATTGTTTGCTTTCCCCTACACTGTTTACAAACCCTAAATTTCCCTCGTTTCCTATTACATAACTGCATTCCCTCCATGGCTTCCTGTGATGATAACCACCATAGAATGTCGGCTCTGTGTCGGAAAATGGGCGATCTTTGGTCTGTTGATGATGTTACAGTGTTGAACGCCAATACTTCTGCGGCCAAGGCACATGTTGATGAGTTCCTCCTGTATGGTAGGTTCTGTTCAAAGGTTAATGTCAATTTCCAAGCTTTTTGGGCAACTATGAAGAAAGCATGGAAAGTGGATGAGGTTCAATGTGAGATTGTCGATTAGGGCTTCTTTGCTTTCATTTTCAAATCAGCGGATGATCAGAAGAAGGTACTACGAGCAGGGCCTTGGTCTTTTGCAAGTAACTTACTTGTTTTACAGGAGGGAGACGACACCATTCCGGAACATTGCTACGACTTCAATTACTGCCTCTTCTGGGTACATCTTATCGGCCTTCCCCGTGCTGCTTTGTTTGAGGAGTGTATTCGCCTGATCATTGCCAAATTGGGTGAGATCAAAGAAGTCAAAATCGATGGCAGAAATAGTATGTCACGCAAAACTGGGAAAGCAAGAGTTAAGCTAAATTTGCTTACTCCACTACGTACGGGTACAATGGTTCAAGTAGGTAATAGGTGTTGGTGGATTGATTTTAAATATGAAAGGTTACCCCATTTCTGCTTCTATTGCGGTATCATTGGACATTTCGCGAACTCTTGCCCAAAAAGGCCATCTGAGGAGGAGGGAAATACTCAGGATATACCTGGTCGCTATGGTGCTTGGCTCAGATAAGAGGTTAGAAGTCTCAGTCCTTGCTGGTCCACGTTTTATGGAGACATGACCTCCTTTCTAGAAGTTGAAGACATGGAAGCAGAAAATCCATTGGTTAGTTCAAACAATAATCAAACCTTTATTAAAGTTGCTGATGGTAGTAAGAGTGTTGCTTCCTCCACTCATAATGCAGAACCTGTTATTGAGGAACCTTTTATCTCAGACAGTGGGGTACTTAAGAAGGGCAAGAGGACTTTTCAAGCTGAGCAGCCGACTTCCAGTTTAAGGAAATTTTGTACTAAGAAGCCTAAAAGATTCGCTCCTTATGCAAAGAAAACTATGCTATCTACCCTGGTTGATTTGGATACTCTGTCGGATGCACCTATCCATTTGTTGGAAGGCAATGATTTAGGGGCTTTGGTGGCTAGCCCGAATAAGCCACCGCAGGAGCCATGAAAATCCTCAGTTGGAACTGTTAAGGTCTTGGTTCTCCCTTGACAGTCCAACATTTGCGGGCTTTAGTTGCCCGGGAGAGACCAAATCTGGTTTTTCTTATGGAGACCAAAAATCAGACTCAGATTGTGGAAAGCGTTAAGAGGAAAATAAAATTTGCTAGCATGTTTGTTGTTGACCCTTGTGGTGTGGCAGGAGGTTTGGCTCTGTTTTGGGATAGTTCGTTGCATGTATTTATTGACTATAGTGATCAGCATATTATAGATGTATATTGCAAGGACATCGGGAGTAGGTGTCAAATGAAAATATATTTCTTACATGCCCCCACGAATTTTCAACATAGGCTGTCTTTTTGGAACAATATTAGAGCTAGAAATGAAGGGATTAATGACCTTTGGCTGTGTATGGGTGATTTCAACGATGTTCTTTATTACTGGGAAAAGGTTGGTCGAAGAGAAGTAGAACGATTCAGAATAGCTGCATTTCGTGAGTTTATTGATAAGTCTTCTCTTATTGATATTGAAAGTAAAGGTTGTGCATATACGTGGTCAAACAACCGGGTAGGCGAGGAGTTAGTGAGGAAACGTCTTGACCGTGCCTTTTGTAATTTGGAGTGGAGGTTAGCCTATCCTAATGCTGAAGCTTATGTATTTCTTGCTATTGGCTCTGATCATGGGCCTTTATTGCTGTGTTTGGATAGAAATGAACCAAAGAAACACAAAGTTTTTAAGTTTGAAGCCTACTGGCTTGATCATCCCGAATGTGAGTCTGTTGTGCAGAAGGCTTGGACGAAAGAATATCCTCATACAAAGGATATTACTGACAAGACAGTGCAGGTTGCTAAGGACTTGAGTCGGTGGAGTAGGGAGAATTTTCACAATGCCTCTAAGAAGATCAGAAATCTGAGTAATCAGTTGACTAGCATGATAAACAGTACAGGTCCAGATGTTTTGGGAAGAAATTATAAAGCTACTGTGGAGGAAATTGGAAAACTATGGAAACAGGAGGAGTTATATTGGTGTCAACGTTCAAGGATTAAGTGGCTGAAAGGGGGTGATCGTAACACAAAGTTTTTTCATGCATCTACTATACAGAGACGTCATAAAAACTGAATTACAATGCTCAAGATTGATGATAATGGGTGGTGCCGTGCGCCTCATACAATAAAACAACATATTACACACTTTTATAAGGACTTATATAGCTCTGTTGGCTCTCGGTATTACCAGCCTATCCTTAACCAATGTCCTATAGTTGTCACCGAGGAGATGAATGACTTTCTTATGTGTCCAATCACTAAAGAGGAAGTTCATAAGGCTGTTTTCCAAATGGGGGCAAGTAAAGCCCCGGGGCCAGATGGTTTAAATGGCCTTTTCTATCAAAGACATTGGCATGTCATTGGAGAGGATGTTTTTCAGATGGTTGTTTCTTCTTTTGAGGAAGGGAGTTTCCCCCAAGCTCTGAATGAGACTAACATAGTGCTGATTCCTAAAGTTGCTAGTCCGGAAACTATAGTTGAATTTCGACCGATCAGTCTATGCAACTTCAATTACAAAGTAATTACTAAGGTGATGGCAAATAGGTTGAAATGTTGGCTCCCTCAAATAATTTCTGCTGAACAAAGTGCTTTTATTGAAGGGAGACAAATACAGGACAATATTCTGATTGTTCAGGAGGTCCTGCATCAGTTACGGGTCAGAAAATGTAAGAAGAAGCATCAAGCAGTGCTGAAAGTGGATATGCAGAAAGTTTATGATAGAGTGGAGTGGGACTTTCTTTGCGATTGTATGACGATGATGGGATTCTGCGATAAACGGGTTGCTCTGGTCAGGTCATGCATCTCATCAGTACAATTTAAAGTTTTGGTTAATGGTGAAGCTTGTGAATCCTTTAAGCCTACTAGGGGTATCCGGCAGGGTGATCCTTTGTCGCCCTATTTATTTATTATCCTGGCCAATGTCCTATCAAATATGGTCAATACTGCTGTCCAAGATGGAAGTATTAAAGGAATCAGACTTACTCCAAATTGCCCAACTTTGTCTCATTTATTTTTTGCTGATGACTCCATTTTCTTTCTAAATGGCTCGGTTAAGGAAGCACAGAATCTTGCAAATCTGCTGCATTGTTACTGCTTTGCATCTGGACAGTCGATTAATCTCAACAAATCATGTGTATTTTTTTGGAAAATGTTGTCCATAAGATTTAAGAAAAAACATAGCCACAGAGTTGCGAGTACCTATATTGGAGAAGACTGGGAAGTATCTTGGGATTCCTTCTGATTGGGGAAACACAAAGAAGCAGATGTTTTCATGGATATTAGCTAGGGTGGATAAAAAGCTGGCAGGATGGAAAGAAAATATTATTTCTAAGGCGAGAAAGGAAGTTCTTATCAAGTCTGTGGTTCAGGTTTTGCCCCAATATGCTATGAGCATTTTCAGAATTCCTAAATCTATATGTCAAGCGATTGAGAAGAAAATTTCAAACTTCTGGTGGAAGCAACACGCTAAACAGAGAGGAATTCATTGGAGGAATCTGGATTTTCTAAAGCAGAGAAAGGTGTATGGGGGTTTGGGTTTTAGAGACTTAGTTGATTTTAACAAGGCTTTGTTGGGGAAACAGTCTTGGAGGCTGTGTATGGATTCTAAGTCACTGTGGAGTAGAATCTTCAAGGAGCTATACTTTCCTCGGAATACCTTCTGGCATGCTACTAATGGTGTGCGTCCATCATGGGGCTGGCAGAGTCTCTTAGCAGGTCGTGAGGCCATAGAGGCTGACACGAGATGGGAAGTTGGTGATGGTTTTTCTATCAATATTAGAGAGGATCGTTGGTTGAAGGTTGGTAAGATTGGTAAGATTGGGAGTCCTGCGAATAGGAATGACCCTGTCATGGTCTCTGATATTATTAATTCCCACATTCGAGTTTGGGACACTCAACTCATTAGAAGTCTGTTTGATAGTAGAGTCACTGAGGAAATTCTTAAGACCCCCCTAAGTATTTTTACTAGACCTGACAAACTAATTTGGACAGGACACTCAAATGAGGTGTACAAAGTCAGGAGTGGTTATCACAGGCTAAAAGAAGCAAAGTTGTCATCAACACTGAGCACAGACTCTAATTACTTAGCTCCGAAAAGCTTGTGGAATGCAATTTGGAACCTTAAAACTTACCCTAAGGTTCGTTTGTTTATGTGGAACTTGTGTAGTGCTAGTTTACCTACCTTAGTTAATCTCGAAAGAAGAGGAGTCTTACCCGAGTCTGATACGCTTTGCCCCCTTTGCAACCGGAACCCCGAGACATCGGAACATCTGTTTGTGCAGTGCAGCTGGACAGAACAAATTTGGTCAGGCCCTAATGTCGATAGACAGATTTTAGCACGACCCATGACACGAATTGAGCAGTGGATAGATGATTACCTCTGGTCAGGGATCTCAGAAAGGCAAAAAAGTCTCTTCGCTCTCATACTTTGGTCTATCTGGAAATTTGGAAATGTTTTGATTTTCCAAGGGAAACAACCTCGACAACAACAGCTAATTGGTGAGGCTAAATTTCAACAGGACATGTTCGAGAAGTGGTATTCAATAGAGAAGCCAAAAGATAGGAGTTTTACCGTGGCTTAAACGTCTTGGATTCCTCCCTCTCCGGGTGCTTTGAAGGTAAACGTCGACTGCGCATGGAAGGATGAGTACTCTGTAAACTCGGTGGCTGGTATTTACGAGGACTGGACGGGCTGTTGATTGATGGCTTCGCGAAGCATATTGAGGCTCCATCGCCTTTAATCGCGGAAACCCTAGCTGTTCTTGAGGGTTTGCTTTGGCTGAAAGGTTGTTATCCGGAGCTGAAAAGGAAGGCGGCGAGTCGTGATCTGAAAGTCTACGTAACAAGTGATTGCCTTCTGGCGGTAGAAATGGTCTTGGGCCGGCGTGAAGTTCCGTGGGCCTTGTCCTCATATGTCTTTGATTGTCGCCATCTATTGGGCCAGCTGGGAAATATTTGCTTGATCTTTGAGTCGCGGGAGCAGAATAGGGCTGCTGATTGGGTTGCAAGGGCCCATTGTGATAGGATCCTTCCCACCTGTTGGGTCTCTAGACTACCGTGTGAACTTTATTTTCTTTTATGTTTGGATTTTAGTACTTCTTGTTATCCTCCACGTTAGTTTGAATAAAAGTTTGATTTGTCCAAAAAAAAATTCCTAATCAATCAACCGACCCCCTAATCATCCAATTGACTATTAATTTCACCCAATTAAGCCAATAATTAACTACTAGAGCGTGTAACTGCCCTAATTGGGGATTTGGAGGTGACTCACCTCTAATCCAAGCTTTTCAATTCAATTTCGCGATGACGGTCCACGGCGAGCTTAACTAGTCTTCAATTCCTTGATCCCGATTCGCAATTGAGCTCGAAACTTCACGTTACTGCTCGGCACGACGCGACGGCGATGGCGGATTTTCCGGCGAGTCGCCGGCGAGATCTCCGGCGAGTTCTGACTCCGGTGAGGCAGGCCGCGGGTTGGATGGCTGAGGGCTCGACTCAGGAGCTGAACGACGCTGTGGATGACTGAATGGCGCGGCTGAATGGCAGGAAGCTCTGACGAATCCAAGATCTGAGCTGTGGCTGCGGTTTTTATGCTTTTACTACGGTTTTTTTCTTTTTTTTTTGTTGCGGTTTTTCCTGCGAATCTAAACAGAGCTTTGACAAGCTTGGCTGGGGAGAGGAACCGAGCGATGGAGACAACGTGGAGCAGCTGGTGGTGTTGAGGAACATCTAGACGACGTCGAGGAGCGACAAAGGGCTTCAATCCGTCCCGATTTGCTCGAATTTGGGGAGTTACAGTCGGCGGCAAAACATGGTTTTAGGGTTTGGGTTCGGGGGCGTGAGGTGGCTCGACGGCGTCCATGGCGACGGGGATGAGCTCCGGTGGTCTAAGTGAAGTCTCATGAGCGAGTAATCGAGCTTCCGGGGTCAAACGTCGATGGAGGAAGGGATGACGGCGGTTAGGGTTTTTCTGTGCAGGGGATGTTCGTGCGAGAGAAGATGAAGGAGGAAGACGAAGGGGACGTGGCAGAGGGGAGGCCAGCTGGCGCGTGCACAGCTGGCGCGTGCACAGCTGGCGCGTGCACAGCTGGCGCGTGGCCTAGGCCCCTCGTTCGCGCGCGCCGCGTGGCCAGACCACGCCTCGTTGGCAGCCAGCGCAGCTGGGGGCTACCTTGCACGACCACAGGCTGGCATGCGTAGGGGAGAGATGGGCCGAAGAAGGAAGCTGGGCCGAAAAGAAGAGAGAAAAGAAGAAAGGGAAGGGCTGAGTCTAGTCGGCCCACGCGCGGGAAATAAAAAGAAAATAAAGGGAAATTAGGGAAAATAAGGGAAAATTCCAAATTTTATTTCCCAAGTCTAAATTGAGTACAATTTTTCCCCCAAAATCTATTCCCAAAATTTTCCCAAAAACAGGCCGTCACAATTCTCTCCCCCTTAGGACATTTCATCCTCGAAATTCACATTAGTAGTCCCCTCTAATAGGTAAGGATATTGACCTTCCATGGCTTCCTCACTTTCCAAGTCGTACCTTATGTATCATGATGCTGCCAATTTACCTTAACTAGAGGAATCGTCTTGTTTCTCAGGCGATGTTCTCTCCGCCCCTTTAATCTTCATCAGTCTTTCCACATACGACACCCTATCGTCGACCTCAATTTTTGCAAAACTCAACATCTAGCACAAAACCATTAGTCGTAGATCTACAGATTGCACAGCCACAAAGGTCCGTGTAGTGTCTGAGAAGGTTGAGGCCTCTAGTGACATGAAAGAAGTTGACTAAACTCTAAAGGTAATTGTTCAGAAATCCAACTATTACTCAGCAATTCAATAAGAAGATATGCTTTGAGGTCAGAATTTAAGTGAAGCAAGCCAGCCGACAGAATCAACTTCCAGACATTGGGTAGTTCTGCGTAGCTTTTAGGTTCAATTTTTATTTTCAATGCTTTGGCATCATCCCCATTGTGAAGAAGTTGCACAATAGTATAAGTAACAAGTTGAATGATGAACTCCAAGCAATTCCCCGGGTTGATGGCATAGGACTACCCTCTGGAGGAAGACAACAAAATTAAAAGTCATTTAAAGAGATTAAAAAAAAACAATTCGAGGTAATGTAGTCTCTTGCTTTCTTCCAATTCACATTGCAGTATCTGCCAAAGCTTGATATAAATTCCAAGCCAATGAAAACTTCACAGATCACTCATTGTAATTTCTGGCTCAAGGAAGGTCTGCTTTTAAATTCCAACAAACGCATTTCATGATTACCTTCCATGACGCACTTCCCTCTAAAAATGGCCTCATTTTTCTATATAATTCATCATCGAGCAATCTAGACCCAAATATTAAAGTCGCAAGCTTTCCCATCTCTCCATGTGGCGGTTGCTTCTTCTAAATTACCATGTTTATAGTTTCTCTCAGTATATTACGAGAAACCTCACTTCAACTCAGAAATATTATATTAATTGATAATAATATTCTCTAGTCAAGTGGAAATATGTGGCAAAATACCTCTAATTGGATGTCTCAAAACCCTACAATGCCTTACCATTCCGGAAGAAGTGATTCAGACAATCAAGTTCTCGAAGGAAATTGACAACCTCATGTAAGAGAGCACTGCATCTACTTGCTAGACGTTCGTCAAAGAACTCATCAGTAAAAATCGAGAAAGTACGTCCAATTTTGTAGGAGTTCTGTACCAACAAAAGTAAGCTTAAAACACCAATACTTTTGAGTTGCAAAGATCAATTGTTAAAGCTCCAAAGCAACCAGTTGTTTATTTCTTCGAAGGAACCTTTTATCTATGTTTCCGATCCAATCATTATCTCGGTTTATAAGATGATAACTTGTTTAATGATTGTTCTGTTGTTCCAGAACACCAAAGTAATTCAAACAGAACTCCCAATAACATCTAATTTTCTTTTTCCACTAGCATCTCCTCACATTCACATACTTAATAATTCTGACAATTTTCTTTCTCCAAGTATTTTAAATCATATCCATGAGTTAACAAAAATCCAATTCCATAGAAGCAGTTGTTTCGAAAACTTCATTCGATCGACAAGCCAATCATAATCCCAACCGAAAATTTGGGCTATTCTGACCAAAATGGAAGTCCAGAATACTTCGTGCGCAAAGTATATCACTTCTGACACTTCCATGTTTACTGCCAGCACTAAAATGTTCTTTCCTTTTTGGCCGAATTATTTTGTTTATTTAACATAATGCTCAATTCTATAGAAACACATCAAGATGTTTAACTTTTGCTAATAGCTCATCATTCTGAACAAACTGCTTCTTACATTTTATTTTTAGGAGCCTAAAGGGAATTGTGTAACATGTACCACTAGAGATTCATTGATGCTTCTCTATTTTGTCTGTCCTTCCCAAGTAGATCAACCTCACAAAAATGTCATCTTTCACTCCCACGGTCTTCATTAAGTAGTTTCATCGGTGGTGTTGTTATGCGGGAAGACTTTTCTATGCTACGACAGTAATGGCCATCCATATACAAGAACTTTGAACTTCAGTCACCGTTGAGTCTCAACCATCCCATGGCCATTTCTATCTTAGCAAGGTCCACTGAGATCTTTTCGCTTGAGATCATATGGCTCAAGGGAGCCACACGGCTTACCCAGAACTCGCAGTTATTAAACTTGACGTATAATATGTGCTCTCGAAGAATCACATGTATCATTCTTAAGCGTTATTCAATACAACTTCAGCTCCGATCGCGACATCCGATAAGGAGGTTTAGAGATGGGTCTCGTACTAGGGAATAGCTCGATAATAGCTCAATTTCTCTTTCCAAGGACAATTCTGATAATTTTCATTTGGAGACCCATCTGTCAATTCTCAATTGCTGGTTCCTCGACCGAAAGGTCTATTATCGTTGTCACGAAAATTTGGCAACTTTCATTTGGCAGTCATACTACCTCGAGAGATGAAATCGCAAATGTCAAGAACCTTCCTGAAATCCCTACAAACTCATGATTTAATTTACCTCATGGTCAAAGTCATACTAGCTCACAAAAGTAGTTGATCATGGCTCTATGCCTCTTCAGCTAACCAATCCAATGACCACATCAAAATCACATATGGCCATTACAGATAAGTCTATCAACCAATTCATCCCATTAATCACCATTTCACACCCTTTGAACCCATAATCAATAACACGCTATCATTCAAAGGGGTCGAACACTGAGGACCGCATCCAATGGTTCCACTTCTAACTCAACCAATTTAGCAACTTGCTCAATAATAAATGAGTAAATAACTCCATTATCAAACCAAGCATATGGAATATGCTAGTGTAAAGGGGTGGGACCTGTAATAATACATCTCGAGTTCTAAGCTTCAACTCAAGTCACAACTTACACATCGCCTTAAAATAAGGTCAATCTGCATTACCTTAAGGCATGTCCCCCTCTGGTTGACATGCACCACAGTAGTTACATCCCAACTAAGTAGCGCGGCCAATAGCTCAACAGGTGGCCATCTTGGCCACTTATGAGACAGATTTTGGTCTCCATAGAATGGACATCAACCCCATAATACCTCTCACAATAATGGCGTTTATTATTTGAATAGAACATCAACTTCACATCACCACCTCTTCTACTGGGAAGGGTAGCATACTTAATTCCAAACTTATGTCTCCATCTTAGCGAGCAATTACCTCACTCATGAGCAATTGCGGACCAAAGGTGGCAATTCTATTTGTCAGATTTCGTTCAACCCATCAGGACCTTACATAATATAACCCTATAAGTGGGCAATCCTTATGGTGCCAACTAGCTCTTAACCTTTGGCTTCGACCCATAACCAGACATGATCGTCCAATCAGCATAATTTCCCACTATTCTCTTTCCAAATCTGGACAATCTCGGTGAACTTTGTCTTGTACTCTTTCACTAAGAGTTAACTCTGGCGGAGTCTCGAAAACTCGGCCATCTTCTGCTATCTTGCAGTACTCGAGAAACACTTCTCGCTAAATGCTCTCATAAAAGCATCTCAAGTCAGTTTCATTCATATAGGAGAAAACCATTCCCTTAGTGACCTTATCTTTCAGTTGATAAATCGCACGAACCACTCTATCAGTAATACTATGGAGCTTAAAGATGACAGCTTCCGGGTCGCATTCTCAAAGGAACTGTGGGGGTTTCAATCTCAGAAATTATTTCACGTCACTTATGCATTCTCTTATCCTCATTCTCGCCTTCAGCGGCCGAAAACAGATTTAGGATCAGGGCCCACAATGCCCTCAACAGCAGCACTCACCACTGGTGCTTTAAACAACAACAGTTTCAAAGCTACAATCACAGTAGCACTTGCTGCAATAACAACAGTTGTTGTTATGGCCTTTTGATTTTAGGCCTACTAGGCGACCACAACCAGAGGTACTCAAGGGACTGCAGGGTACCCAAGGTCCTCAAATCCCCTTGAGCTTACCTCCTACACTGAAGCGACTCATAGTCACTTCTTACTTGATGATATTCAATCCCGTTCATTCTTACAACCTGATTAACTTGGGTTAGCAAAGCGATAACACAGCAATGCCTCCCCAAGGCAAGCGATAACATAGCAAGCCTTAAACAACAATACTTTCAAATGGCAAGAGATAACACAGCAAGCCTCAAGTAGCAGAGTGATAACACAGCAATGCTTTCAACTGGCGAGCGATAACACAGCAAGCCAAGGCGAGCGATAACACAACAAGCCTCAAGTAGCATAGAGATAACACAGCAATGCTTTCAACTGGCGAGCGATAACACAGCAAGCCAAGACGAGCGATAACATAACAATGCTTTCAACTGGCATTCTCTAACAATCAACAGGCCAAATGTCCAGCCTTGCTACACACGTCCCATACCGTGCCAACGTGGCTAAACATCAGACCATAACACCCAATCAAACATTAACAAGGTCGAACATCTGGCCTCGCTGCACATGTCCGGATCATGCCAACTTGGCTAAATGTAAGACCAGATAAAATTCTAATGTACATTCATGTCTAAATCATACACGTCCTATACCATGTATGATCGAGGCATGCGTGTCATATTTAGTAAAATTTCAATCAATTGTCCACAAACAGCATAACAATCACAAATTACAGTTAATTCACAATCAATCATGATTGATAGACAATCACAGTCAATTATATCAACCAATATTAATAACCCCAGGAAATTGGATCCTAACCTTATCACTCCATATTCTAACCTGGCTCTGATACCAATTCAATAGGGGCTGTCACGCCTCGATCCCGAGTTCACGACAGTCCCCGAAGATAGTCCTTACAGGTTAATAAATTTGCGACGTTCCCAGGAATAATCGTCGATCAATTTAAAAATTATTAATTTAAATAATTAAATCATTAAATACGCAACGGAAATAAATAAACAATCCCAGACAAATCCTGAGGTGTCTGAAAATTCCTTAATTTAAATAAACTAATTCAGTAATTACAGACGAACCATATGTCGATTAAACCCATTAATAATACAATAAAAAATCATGGGTAATGGGGTTAATTAAGTGTCTCTCAAAAATACCCCTACTGATTACAACAAAATAAACTAACTTCTCGGCATCACTAGGCTCCTCCAGTCTCACCTGGCCCTTGAGGAGGGACTCCACGGTCTGGACCTGTAAAAAGGGGTTAACAACAACAATGAGATAAATCTCAATGAGTCTACCACCTAATC
Organism: Melaleuca alternifolia; assembly: GCA_019926035.1. NCBI lineage: Eukaryota > Viridiplantae > Streptophyta > Magnoliopsida > Myrtales > Myrtaceae > Melaleuca > Melaleuca alternifolia. The sequence continues at coordinate 1,730,817 of JAGKPW010000079.1, forward strand.
CTCGATTAGGAGAGCGCTCACTCTAGGGTCCCTATCCAATTAGGTAACCTAACTCTCGTGTCATGCTTACTTGATCTAAATATTTAATTAGCTCACTAGTCCTCACCCCTCACCAGTCCCAATCAATAAATTAATCAATTAAAATTGACTTAAATAGATAACAATCACAATCAATTGACAATCACAACCAATTATCAACCACAATCCAATGCAACCACAGTCAACTATTAATCACAATCAATTGTCAATCACATCCAATTGCACAATCAATTACATTAAATAACCAATATAACAAAATAATTAAATTTCCAGAATAAATCTCAATCCAAATAATCCATCCCTAATTGGGCAAAATTGCAATGAATAAATTCTATTGCGTGAATTATCAATCTACTCTCACCCAGCTAATTATCAAGATTAATCAAAGCCATTGAATTATCAAATTATCACTAATTTCAATAATTAAGCAAAATACCCATAAAATCCTAATTAGGCTGTAAATAGTCGAAATTAGGAAAAACTAATGGTAATTCCAGAAATTAATAAATCAGCACCAATAACTAATAATCCACATAACTAGAGCTAACAATTTACCAATTGTCCTCTAGCTATCCAATTTAAAGAAATCACCCCTATTTGGCTAAAATTACCAATTTACCCCTAAATCCTCCAAAATTACTAAATTGAATTCCTAATCAATCAACCGACCCCCTAATCATCCAATTGACTATTAATTTCACCCAATTAAGCCAGTAATTAACTACTAGAGCGTGTAACCGCCCTAATTGGGGATTTGGAGGCGACTCACCTCTAATCCAAGCTTTTCAATTCAATTTCGCGACGACGGTCCACGGCGAGCTTAACTAGTCTTCAATTCCTCGATCCCGATTCGCAATTGAGCTCGAAACTTCGCGTTACTGCTTGGCACGACGCGACGGCGACGGCGGATTTTCCGGAGAGTCGCCGGCGAGATCTCCGGCGAGTTCTAACTCCGGCGAGGCAGCTAGCCACGGGTTGGATGGCAGAGGGCTCGACTTAGGGGCTGAACGACACTGTGGATGACTGAACGGCGCGGCTAAACGGCAGGTTGCTCCGACGAATCCAAGATCTGAGCTGTGGCTACGGTTTTTAAGCTTTTACTGCGGTTTTTTTTTGTTGCGGTTTTTCCTGCGAATCTAAACAGAGCTTTGACAAGCTCGGCTGGGGAGAGGAACCGAGCGATGGAGACGACGTGGAGCAGCTGGTGGTGTTGAGGAACATCTAGACGACGTCGAGGAGCGACAAAGGGCTTCAATCCGTCCCGATTTGCTCGAATTTCGGGAGTTACAGTCGGCGGCAAAATAGGGTTTTAGGGTTTGGGTTCGGGGGCATGAGGTGGCTCGACGGCGTCCATGGCGACGGGGATGAGCTCCGGTGGTCTAAGTGAAGTCTCATGAGCGAGTAATCGAGCTTCCGGGGTCAAACGGCGATGGAGGAAGGGATGACGGCGGTTAGGGTTTTTCCGTGCAAGGGATGTTCATGCGAGAGAAGATGAAGGAGGAAGACGAAGGTGACGTGGCAGAGGGGAGGCCAGCTGGCGCGTGCGCAGCTGCCGCGTGGCCTAGGCCTCGCGTTCGCGCGCGCCGCGTGGCCAGGCCGCGCCTCGCTGGCAACCAGCGCTGCTGGGGGTTGCCTTGCACGACCACGGGCTAGCATGCGTAGGGGAGAGATGGGCCGAAGAAGGAAGCTGGGCCGAAAAGAAGAGAGAAAAGAAGAAAGGGAAGGGCTGAGTCTAGTCGGCCCACGCGCGGGAAATAAAAAGAAAATAGGGGGAAATTAGGGAAAATAAGGGAAAATTCCAAATTTTATTTCCCAAGTCTAAATTGAGTACAATTTTTCCCCCAAAATCTATTCCCAAAATTTTTCCCAAAAACAGGCCGTCACATCCACTACCGGAGGGCTTCCCTTGTCTCTAATGGTCATAGGTTCATCTTTGTTTGGGCGAAAACAAGAAATTTGGGAAGACTTGTTAAAGAAGCTACGAAAAGAACCACATATGAAAGTACAAGAGAAGTTGAAAATAAGTTATGATGAATATTTAGACTTTGAGGAAAAGCAGCTATTTTTGGATATTGCTTGTTTCTTTATCGGAGCCGATTTAAGAATTGTATCCTATATGTGGGATGCCTGTGACATTCCGTGGAGGATAGGGATTGAAACATTGAGTTTTATGTCGCTAATAAAAATTGGAGACGATGGAAAGTTGAAAATGCACGACCAACTAAGAGACCTTGGTAGGGAGATTGTTCGTCAAGAAGATGATGATGCGCTTATGAATCGAAGTAGGGTATGGACCCATGAGGAAGCCTTGGAAGTACTTCAGAGCAATAAGGTAATTATCACCTCTGTTGTTGTTCTACTCTCTTTTTGACATGAATTCTCTTGATTGGGTTGAATTGTTAGACCTCACGATCGCGATCATTCTCCCTATATTATTTCCTTGATGTGATTAGGAAGCGATATGCTTAGATTCTAACCAAGATAGACATTTTCTATCGAATCAAAAAAAAAAAGAGAAGAAGAAGAAGGAGAAGGAAGCTTCTGGTGTAAACAATAAACTCCCCACTGATTAGTGGTTACTTCTGCCCTTGGTGTTAGTAATGATTGATTCTACATCGTTATGCGATCTATCCATCATGTTAGTTTCCCTTGAAATGACCTATTGCACTGCTCCACCAATCGGATAAGAGAAGCAAAAATAAAAAAAGGAGCAAATAGCACGAAAGAAAGAAGGAAATATTTCATCATAGAAAAACAAATAATCACATGTATGATAAAATCTGGCCAGACTCGAGTGTCACCTGCAGAACTATAGAATGAAGGCAAAGTGATACTTGGTCCACTTTTAGCTGATTTGACGCAAAATTTTTGAAGGAAAAGGTTTGCGTTTGGGCCCTTCGTCTCGACGAAAAGAGGTCGTAGAGTAAATTCACGACCGAACAATTTGAGATGCTACCAAACTTGAGGTTGCTCGTGGCTTACAATGCAAAGCTGACTGGAGAATCCAAAGGCTTGCTTCCTCAGTTACGATGCCTAGCGTGGAGGGGGCATCCTGCATTCGCGGCCGCCAGTTTTCGTCTGGACAAATTAGTCATACTTAATTTATCAAGAAGTGACATTTCAGAGCTTTGAGAAGGTTGGAATCATCTTAAGGTCAGAAGGAGAGCTTTTTTGTTTTGTCTTTTGTTTTAATGACGTAATTCTCTACGAAGATTCATGAATCACTTTGATTTGCAGCGGGCGAAGCAGTTGAAAGTTCTGGATCTTACTAATTGCGATTGTTTAAAATTTACTCCTGATCTCACAGCCTTTCAAAATTTAGAGATATTAATCCTCGAAAGTTGTGTCAATCTGGAGCAAATTCACCCTTCTATTGGAGAAGCCAAGGGCCTCAATTTCTTGAACTTGCAGGCATGTAGGAAACTCCAAGAGCTGCCCCGGGAAATGGGCAAATTGGAAGAACTGAAGGAACTTTACATAGGCGAGACTGCCATAGAGGAAATTCCTCCATTCATAGATTCTTTGAAGAAGCTGGAGGTGCTTAATGCCAGTTGTTGCGTATTATGGTCAGTGTCTAATCGCCCCTTAATCCGCTATCCGACCCCTGAAATGAATGATTGCTTCAGTCTGTTTAGAATTCCGAAGAGCGACAGCATCTCGAAAGTCGAGCGCATTATCATCAGTCGACGGTCCTCGGAATTGCAATTTTCTCTCCACCGTATCCCCAAGTTAATTGGGAAGTTGGAATGGTTAACTGAATTGAACTTGTCATGGTCAGGCATTTGCGAATTACCTGAATCCATTGGGGATTAGAAAAACTTGAAAATTTTGGATCTTTCTCATAGTTTGAAATTGAGGAGTTTACCCAGTACCATTAGCAAGTTGGGCAACCTTGAAGAATTAAGCACAGCAGCATGTAGGAGTCTGGAAGGGGAAATTCTTATAGAAGGGTTGTCTTCACTGAAGATCCTTCAATTAAGTCAAACTCGCGTTTCTGGCTGCACATTCAATAAGCTTTCTTGTCTCGAGAAACTTGAAGTACTGGATGCCTCACACTGCGCGAGTCTTGAAGGGGAAATCCCTGTAGATCGGTTGCCTTCATTGAAGATCCTTCAATTAGGATGTACAGGCGTTTCTGGCTTCCCTGATGCTTTCGATAAGCTTTCTCATCTTGAGCAACTTGATTTAAGCTACTGCAGTATGCTCCGATCACTGCCGCAAAGCATCAGTAAGCTGCCTTCTCTGCAACACCTTGAGTTAACCGAGTGCCACAAACTCCGATCGCTGCCAGAGCTTCCTGCATGTTTGACAGATTTGCGTTTCACCTGTCAGTGTCGTACATTGCCTCAACTTTCGCATCTAATCCACCTGAAAAAGCTCAGCGTCAGGGGTTGTCGATTGCTGGAATCCATGCCGGAGCTTCCCTCTGGATTACTGGTGCTTAAAATCTTCATTTGTGATGAGTTGAAAGAGTTACCGAGTTTGTCAAGTTTGGCATTCTTGTCAGAATTACATCTCGGGTTGTGTGGAGAGCTGACAGAAATCAAGGGTCTGGAAGCTTTAATATCCTTAGCAAAACTAGCTGTAGGAGGATGCAAGAAGTTGTTCAACCTTGACGGCCTTGAACACCTGAGGAAAAACTTGCAAACATTGGAAATCCAGGGGTGCACATCAATTGAAACATTGCCAGACTTCTCTTGCTTCAACAACCTGACATATGTGGACATGACACGGTGCCCGAAGCTTCGTGACGTTCGGGGACTGGAGAAAGTCGCAAAAGTGTACAAAAGAGGGATCCAACACCGAGCACCAGCAAATTGTCCACATCAGTCAAATTTCGTAGATTTAATGAAATGAGGGGGTTCGATCTCGCATGAACTTGTGAAGATCACAGGGCACCAGGAATCGAGGCATCTAAACTCCAAAAGGCGTCCGGCGATGCAACTTATTTCAGACGTTCATCGTTCTCCTGCAGCAGGGGAAAACAGTCGGTTCATGGAAATAATGCTCCAACGAGTTGAGCACTTTGGCCGCATTGTCCAGAACAATTTGCCGTTTTGCTTGGGAAGGTAAATAAAGCAGGTCACAATCGTTCATTTTTGGAGATGCATTGCTAAATTTCATCAGTATTTCTTCCTTGATAAATACCGTTTTTCTTGATGGCCCGGTATTCTACTTTTGTCTTTTAAGTAGTTCAAGGAATGGAGACGCTGGTCCTGGAAGCAAGATGCGTCAGGGGTATCCCTTTTCTTAATCGTGGAAGGAGTTAATGATAATACATTCACAAAGTAATGTAGAAGGATTTACCAAGGTTTTAATAAATTAGTAAATTACTGAAATTCTTCAAATTTTATAGGTGCGGTTAGTAAAATGCCGTCCGCAAAATGATTATACCAATGTCTCCTTAAATTAGTTAGTGACCAATTTTTTTTTAAATTGTACTAGCGTAGCCAATTTTTTTTTAAATTGTACTAGCGTAGCCTGTCAATAGATCTATGGGTATATCGACGGCTCAAAATTTTCTATATTTAATGTATTGACAATTTGATATTTGCAATATAAGAAGGAAAAGGTTTGATCTTTAATTATCAGATAATCGATGGACTATGTTCCTTTTTGTCTCCTTTCCCATCACATAAAAAATTTTAGGTCGAATTTGATCATTTTCCATTAAAACAGGGTATATATTTCCCCCTTCTCTTGCATGGTACGACAACATCATAAGTTCTTCCGCCCTTACCTAAGGACCAGTGCTGACCAGTGAACGAGCGCCACGTTATTCATTTTCTACTCGTTTTTCCACTTAAAGAGTGCTGAAGGAATCCAATGTCTAGGCACAAATCCTTAATTGCATGTGCGGTATGAGGCTTACATGAATCTTGGTATTATCGGTGGTTCCAAATTAATTAAACACGTGTACTTGGTATGTGTAAAAGGAGTTAAAAGCAAATTGTCGCTCTTAGGCATCTCTACAAATCCCCAAAAAGATTGGTAAGCATCGAATCATCATAAAAAAGATAAAGTCTCGGTCATTCATCGAAAATCTTAACATTGTCTAGAAGGTATGGCATTTTCTATGGAAGATACAGCAGAGTACACCGAGATGTGATACTTTTAAGATGGAGGATCCACGACTTAAGAGACCATAGAACCTTATTAGCCAAAGGGTTGCGATCAATTTGCTCCGCCAATACGGTTAAAGAGAGACGGGTGGGAGAGGAGGACATCAAATTAATTTCCAACAACACCAAGATAATAACAACTAAGTATACAACTGTGGACCTACAGCAGAATTTCGCCCGTATCGTGTTAGTTTCCATGAATCATCATCATCAAAATGTCGATTCTCCTCATCAAAACATCATCTTCTCAGCTTCTAGCAACTCACTAGAAAAGCGAATCCGGTCCTTGCATCCTTCGGCTTCGTGCCTCATGGGCGGAGCACACGTTCTTGTCAGGAGTGACATGGCGACTCCCGCCGAGGTCAATCCACCAACGTTCCATGTGGCTCACTTCCAGAACCATCGTCACCTCGTCGTCATCCTCCACCATATTGATTTGATTCTTCTCTTGTCCTTTGTGAAAAAGGGCAAAAGGAAGCCACATGATGACCCATGAGGGACCTCTTCTTTCCTTCTCCCAAAACTCCCATCCATCTCGTTCTACTCTTTTCATTGGAAGGGGCTTTCTTTCCTCTAGAAAACTTTTGGATGGGCTGTAAAAATTGCAAGGTGCTGGTTCCTCAACGATAAGAACTTGTTCAATCTTTGCCTGGTTTTCAAATACGTCAAGATTTCTAACCTCACTTCTAAATTGAATGCGTCCAGGCAATTGACCTAAACTCATACGACTTTTCTAGTGTTTTTGGTAGTCTTTTTTCGTGGGGATGTAAGTTTTCCAATAATAAATAGAAACTTGAAAAGTCTCGGAGGTTGGTTGACTGGCATCTGCACGGCTACAATATCATTCACTAATTGACTCAATCAAAGGTAAGCACACCTATTGCATCCCCCTTGTTCATTAAGCCTACTTTAAATAATCCCCCATTTGCCTGATTAATATGCATATACCCAAAGTCCAAAGGAATAATTTGGCTTGGGAAAGATTAATAATTCTCTCGATGAAGGCAATCAATTCCAATCGGGGGAGGCATCTATTGAATTCGTGATGATTGCCCTTAGGATAAGAGTTTTTCTAATGTGTATTAAATTATTTCATATTGTAATTAATTGTTTTATGAGGTTGGTCTAATAAGGCTAGATGTAAGTTTTTTTAATCAGTTTAATATAAGTTCGGTTGGTGTGGGTCAAGTTGAGTCCATCTCGTAATGAGCGGACATGGTTGAAAACTCTATTAATTGTGTTCATGTCTCTCCTTTAATCCAAATTTCACAAATCACCTCATATAAGGAGTGCCTAAGGAAATGAGCGTCAAAAGGAGTAGTCTAATTGAACCAGTGATTCAGTGAGTAATAGAGGAGAAGCTCTTAAATTGTGAATCGTTGTTATTTCGTATCAAGTATATTGGATTCCAAATAAAGTAAATAAATCAATTCTTCTCTATTATGGTACTGGGTGTGCAGCCGGACAGGGTAAACCCCGTTCCCTGTTTGGCCCACCCTGAAAACAGGATCAGAAACAAAGTCCAATGCAAACAGTGTCGGGTACAAGGTCCAAAAAAGAGAAACCGGTTATAACAGGGTCAGGTACATGGTCCAGGTCTGGAATCTACTCTGAACCCTGAACCTGATCATTGAAAAATAAATTTCATTTAGTTTTCGATTTTGTAAATAAATATACTTTATTAAATAATAATTTTTGCATATATTATTAGAGCATGATTTCTTGTTGATTTTTCTTTAGATATGAATTTTAGGTTTTTGTTAGAGATTTTGTACCACGTGGATTGACTCGTCTGATTTCACTTTTGGAGGATGAGTTATGTTGATTTCACTTTTGGAGAAATGCTTGAGTTATGTTGATTTAGTTTTCGATTTTGTAAGTAAATATACTTTATTAAATAATAATTTTTGCATATATTATTAGAGCATGATTTCTTGTTGATTTTTCTTTAGATATGAATTTTAGTTGTTGTTAGAGATTTTGTACCACGTGGATGACTTGTCTGATTTCACTTTTGGAGGATGAGTTATGTTGATTTCACTTTTGGAGAAATGCTTGAGTTATGTTGATTTAGTTTTCGATTTTGTAAGTAAATATATACTTTATTAAATAATAATTTTTGCATATATTATTAGAGCATGATTTCTTGTTGATTTTTCTTTAGATATGAATTTTAGGTTTTTGTTAGAGGTTTTGTACCACATGGATTGACTCGTCTGATTTCACTTTTGGAGGATAAGTTATGTTGATTTCACTTTTGAAGAAATGCTTGTGCCAAAGATTTGTTAACCATTTTAAACAAATGAAAAGTTTCATGTAGTATTGTGGAAGGCTGTTGACACCTAAATTTTCCCGGTCTACTAGATAATTTTTTAGTCTATTTCTTTGAAAAAAAATAAATTAAAAGATGATAAATACGAATAAAATAATGAAAAGGAGATCGATTCATCTTCTAGAGGATTGATTTAGCTCATGTGAAAGGAGGCTGAGGGTTTTATCTAGGGGTGATCGGTTCCCCGGGCGGTCCGGTTTCCCCCCGGAACAGGGAACCGGACCGGTGGGACCGGTTCCCATTCTCTAGGACCGTGGACCAGACCGCCAAAGTCTTGGACCAGACCGGACCGGACTGGACCCGTCGGTCCGGTCCGGTTCTTGGGCGGTCCAATGGGACCGGGACAAATTCAAAGAGACGTCTAGAGAATTTCTCATTGGGCTGGTCGCCGGCTACGGTTAGTCACGAAACCAACCAAAAGAGGATAAAAAAGAAGAGGGAGATGGCGAAGGAACCTATTTTTTGCTTTACGATTTTCTCTAAAGCTATATGTTTAGAATTTGAGGTTGTTGTCTTGATGAAAATTGTTTGTCTCTTGCATGTATACAACATATATTAATTCGAGAATTTTTGAAGTGTTTTGATCATCGACTTGTTTGAATTCCAGACTAGTATTCAAACTGTTTTTCAGAAACTGAGTTTGACCCCGTTCAAAGAAGTGTCATTTTGAGCTTGTTTTGTTGTGAATTTTGATTGATGGTCTTCATAAGAATTGTAGCTCATGTTTAGGGATACAGCATGTCAAAATTTCAGATTCATACGATGACAATTGATACCATTTTGACATGCATTTTTGTCCGAGTTTTCTTTGTAACCGGCCCTATTTTTCCGGTAAAATGGATGCCTGTTTTTAACACTCTTACTCAATGAATTTGAGGACTATTCCTTCTTGAAAGTTGTTTAACTATGTCTTAACTAGTTTGTGGTGAAATATCAGAATTTTTTTATGGGTAAATCTCTCCCTATGATTTAACAAAGAGAATGACTTCTTGGTGCATCACTGTGGTTGTTTGCTGCCTATGGAAGAGAAAGATGATGGAAACAATTGGTTTTCTCTCTCTCGGCCCTAAAAGAGAAAGGGTCGGTCTAATATTTTGGTCTGGGGTCGGTCCAAGTGGTTCGGTCCGGTTCGACCACACTAGGAACCGGTCATTTTTTGGAACCGTGGACCGGACCAATACTTCCAAGAACCGGACCAACCCGGCCGGTCCGGTCCGGTCCGGGCGGTTCTCGGATTTGGCGGTCCATTGTGCTTACCCCTAGTTTTATCCCTCAAAGACCAAAAATAAAGTAAAAAGAAAAAGAAAAAGAAAAGGAGATAAAAACAAAAAAAGGGGACAATTCGGTTATGAAAGGGGGGGATGATTCTTATGCAGGACACATTCTAGAAGAGGGGGTGGTCCCCTTTTCTGACCGTCCTCTCTCTTCCCCCTGCTCTCTCTCTCACCGCCCTCTCTCTCCACGCCCCTCGCTCTCTCTCATTCTCGGGGGTCTGGCCCCCTTTTTCGGGGGATTTCTCTGGGTTGGCTGAGGGGGAGCTCCCTCTCCAGAAACTTCCGGTGGTCCCCCCAGGACACACGCCTCTTGCTCTCTCTCCTCGGACTCTCTCCCAGCTCCCCTCGCCCACAGTTCTCGCCGCCGCCTCCCAGCTAGTTCCCCCTCAGCTCCGCCGCCCTCCAGCTCGTAGCCCCTCTCTCTGCCTCCCAGCTCGAGCTACCTCCCTCTCGCCTCCAGCTCCGCCGCCAACAGCCTCCTCCTCCCAGCTCGCCTCCGCCTCAGTTTCTCCAGCCCTCAGCTCACCGTCACAGCCGTCCTTCTCTCTCCCTCGGCCTGAGCTCGGCTCCCCTCGCCCACAGCCCTTCCTCTCAGCTCCGCTCGCCCCCTGAGCTCCCTTCTCTCTCTCTCTCTCTCGCTCGCTCTCTGTCGTATCTGTTTCCTTCAAAATATTTCCTCCTTTTCCATACGAAAATGGCGGCAGAAGCAGTTCTTGTTCGAGGAAACATAATCTCTGTGTTGAGAAGAATGATCCAATTTCTAGAATACTCTAGGATTTGCTCTTGTTAGAAGATTGATCCAATTTCTAGATTTTTCTAGGTTGTGCTCTTACTAGAACAATATTGAAAGATCCTAGCGATATGTAGAATTGTCTAGACATTTCCTTAGTTGCTAGATTGTTCTAGGTTGTAGAATACTCTAGAACTTATGGACTCCTATAAATAGGAGTTAGGAGTCTCTCAAATGGTAATTCTAGAGCAAGTCCAACTACCTCCCTCCTTTGTACAATTACAAACTAATATAAGTTGCATTCCCTTTCACTCCCTTGCTTCCTCACACACACACATCAACTATACACGCTTCCGCAAATTCTAACAGTGGTATCAGAGCCACGTTCTTTGGTTGGTATCGGGCGTTTGTCTGAACCATCCGTTCCTAAAACTATCCACCCAATTTTCCCATAACTAAACTATGGCCAGCTCAACCTCATCATCATTTCCTATTCCTATCTTTGATGGGAATAACTATGATTTTTGGAGCATCAAGATGACTACATTCTTGATGGCCCAAGACTTATGGGACATTGTCAAGAATGGTTATGAGGCTCCGCAAGAAGGTGCAAGTGTTCCAAAGGATCAACTACAGAAGGATGCAAAGGCTTTATATTTTATTCAGCAAGCACTCTCGGAAACGGTATTTCCGAGAATACTTGGGACAAAGACCGCAAAAGGAGCTTGGGAGACACTTCGAGAAGAATTTCAAGGATCGGAAAAGGTACGCATTATTCGCCTTCAAACTTTGAGAAGAGCCTTTGAGAATTCTAAAATGAAAAGTAATGAGACCGTTCAAGAATATTGCGGCAAATTAAAGGAATTAGTTAATCAAATGAGAGCCTATGGAGATAATATTACTGATCAAAGGGTTGTTGAAAAAATATTGGTGACGCTTACTAAAAAGTATAATCCTATCGTCACAACTATTGAAGAAAGTAAAGATTTGACAACCCTGTCAATAAGTGAATTAATTGGCTCTCTAGAAGCACATGAGAAAAGACTGATGGCACAAGACGAAGACTCAATGGAAAATGCCTTTCAGTCTAAAGTAAATATACGGTCTCATCAATCCAAAAATTGTGGAAGGAGTCTATGGAAAAATAAAAAAGGAGGAGAAACCACACAAAAGGAAAAGTATCCACCTTGTGGCGTTTGCAAGAAAACAAATCATTTGGAGAAGGATTGTTGGTTTAAACATAAGCCTCAATGCCGCTTTTGTAAAAGATATGGCCACGTAGAAAAAGATTGCCGCTCAAAGATGAATAGTCGGGCTAACTATGTTGAAGAAAAAGAAATGAGTGATAATATATTCTACGCAGGCCAAGCGGCAAATGATAAGAAAATTGATACTTGGTATGTCGATAGTGGGTGTAGCAATCATATGACGGGGGACGAAAATATATTCACCGATATTGATAAGTCGGTGAAATCTCAAGTAAAATTGGGCAATGGTGACTTGGTAGATGTGAAAGGAAAAGGAACTATTGCTGTTGAAACAAATAAAGACCCAAAATATATTCATAATGTATATTTAGTCCCCAGTCTTACGCAAAATCTCTTGAGTGTGGGCCAAATGATACAAAGTGGGTATTCTCTATACTTCAGAAAAGATGCCTGCATTATTTATGATAAATATAAAAATATCATTGCCGTCGTTAAGATGGAGAATAAGAATTTTCCTATACGATGGAAATACGTGAAAGATATAGCCATGAAAGCTCAACTTGATGATTCATGGCTATGGCATCGAAGATTTGGCCACTTCAATTTTGCTGGACTAAAAGTTCTCCATCAGAAAAATATGATGAGAGACTTTCCAGCTATTTCAGAAACTTCAGATGTTTGTGAAGGCTGCCTCCTTGGAAAACAACAAAGACAGTCCTTCCCATCTGAAGGTTCATGGAGAGCTAAGAAGCCTTTGGAGTTAGTTCACACAGATGTGTGTGGTCCAATGAGAACTCCAACTGCCAGCCAGAATAAATATTTCATCCTATTTATCGATGATTATACAAGAATGACGTGGGTATATTTTCTTCGAGAAAGATCGGAGGTATTCTCAATTTTCAAGAAATTCAAGAACCACGTCGAGAATCAAAGTGGCCGTAAAATTAAAGTCCTAAGAAGCGATAGGGGTACTGAGTACAACTCCAATGAGTTCAATAAATTTTGTGAAGATGAAGGCATTCATCATCAACTAACTGTTGGCTACGCCCCAGAACAAAATGGAGTAGCAGAGAGAAAGAATAGAACCGTCATGGAAATGGCAAGGTCTATGCTAAAAGATAAAAACCTTCCCAATATGTTCTGGGCAGAAGCAGTCTACACAGCCGTATACCTTCTAAATAGATGTCCAACTAGAGCCGTCCAAAATAAAACTCCAGTTGAAGCATGGAGTGGACGGAAACCTTCGGCGAAACATCTCAGAGTGTTTGGTTGTATATGCTACGTCCACATCCCTACTCAGAAAAGGAGTAAGCTTGATGACAAGACGGAAAAAGGAATTTTTCTCGGCTATAGTGACCAATCGAAAGGTTATCGGGTTTATAACCTCAGGACTAAGAAGCTCATGATTAGTAGAGACGTTGAGTTTGACGAAAATGCAGCCTGGAACTGGGAGGAGGAAAAGATTGAGAAAAAATATGTCACCTTGCCGGACACGCCATCTTCACAAGATGAGTCAACAATACAAGAAGAAGGACAAGTAACAGATTCCACTACTCAAGGCGCAACTTCACCAATCTCTCCAAGAGCAACGCAAGAAGAATCTACTCCAGAGTCTTCAGCACAAAAAGTAAAATCCCTTAGACAGATTTATGAAACATGCAACTTTGCTACACTAGAACCAGAAAACTATGAAGAGGCTGCCAAGGAAGAAGTTTGGATTAAAGCAATGGAGGAAGAGATCAAGATGATCGAGAAGAATGAAACTTGGGAGCTCGTCAATCGCCCTGAAGACAAAGAGGTCATCGGCGTCAAATGGGTCTACAAGACAAAGCTCAATGCAGACGGATCAATCCAGAAGTACAAGGCAAGGCTTGTGGCGAAAGGATACTTACAACAACCAGGTATTGACTATACCGAAACCTTCGCTCCTGTTGCTCGCCTTGATACTATTCGTATGCTCATCGCCTTAGCAGCACAAAAAGAGTGGAAAATCTATCAACTAGACGTAAAGTCGGCATTTCTAAATGGATATCTTCAAGAAGAAATATATGTGGAACAACCACAAGGCTTTACCGTCAAAGGTCAAGAAGATAAAGTTCTAAAGCTTAAAAAAGCACTATATGGATTAAAGCAAGCACCACGAGCTTGGTATAGCAGAATAGATGAATACTTCATCAAGCTAGGATTCAGGAGGAGTATGAGCGAGCCAACGCTCTACGTCAAGACCCAAGGTAAGTCCGACACACTCATTATTTCTTTGTATGTAGATGATCTAATATATACAGGAAATAATGAGAACATGATTCAAGAATTCAAAGAAGAAATGATGAAGACATTTGAGATGACGGACTTGGGCTTGATGCACTACTTTCTGGGCATCGAGATCAACCAAAAACAAGGGGTCTTTATCTCACAAAAGAAATATACTGAGAACCTCCTGAAGAAATTCAAGATGGACTATTGCAAGCCAGTTACAACACCACTCGTCACAAATGAAAAGCTACTAAAAGAAGATGGAGCAGACAAAGCCAATGCCTCGCTCTACAGGAGTTTGATTGGTAGTCTTCTATATCTCACTGCAACAAGACCGGACATTATGTACGCGACAAGTTTATTATCGCGATTCATGCATAGTCCGAGTCAAATTCATTTTAGAGCTGCCAAAAGGATTCTCAGATATTTGCGAGGAACTTCAGAGTACGGCATTTGGTATCGACCAAGTGCAAGCACCAAACTCATAGGCTATACTGACAGTGACTGGGCAGGATCAACTGATGACAGGAGGAGTACTACTGGGTATGCGTTCACACTGGGTTCTGGAATATTTTCATGGGCATCTAAAAAACAAGACTCAGTGGCACAGTCTACTGCAGAAGCTGAATATGTAGCTGCTGCTGCGACCACCAGTCACGCACTATGGCTTCGAAGAATTCTAGAAGACATTGGAGAAGCTCAGATGGAACCAACTCCACTACTTTGCGACAATAAGTCCGCAATTGCTATATCGAAGAATCCGGTCTTCCACGGAAGAACTAAACACATTGACATCAAATATCACTTCATTCGTGAAGTGCAAAGTAACAGAGAGATCGAACTGAAGTATTGCAAGACAGAAGACCAAGTCGCGGACATATTTACAAAAGCATTATCATCGGCCAAGTTCGAAACGTTGCGAAGTATGCTTGGAGTATCACGAAATTGGATCAAGGAGGAGTGTTGAGAAGAATGATCCAATTTCTAGAATACTCTAGGATTTGCTCTTGTTAGAAGATTGATCCAATTTCTAGATTTTTCTAGGTTGTGCTCTTACTAGAACAATATTGAAAGATCCTAGAGATATGTAGAATTGTCTAGACATTTCCTTAGTTGCTAGATTGTTCTAGGTTGTAGAATACTCTAGAACTTATGGACTCCTATAAATAGGAGTTAGGAGTCTCTCAAATGGTAATTCTAGAGCAAGTCCAACTACCTCCCTCCTTTGTACAATTACAAACTAATATAAGTTGCATTCCCTTTCACTCCCTTGCTTCCTCACACACACACATCAACTACACACGCTTCCGCAAATTCTAACACTCTGCTTCGTTCGGCTCAAAATGGCGGACTGCGCAGTCGTCCAAGTTCGAGGTCTCGCGCTACTTGGTCCGTGCTTGTAGCTCCGTTGACGGCATAAGCAAGGTCTACAGAGAACTTGGGTTGTTTTCGCTAAAAAAGAAGATCGAAGATGCAGTTCAACGCACTGAGATAATGGCTCCTACTGCACTGCAAATCGAAGAAGCTCGATGGATTAAGCTGGATGGACTGATTCGAGATTACAACCTTTGGGATGACCCTGCTAAGTCCAATGATGACTTTGTGAAGTTGGCAGACATTGCCAGAGCAGTCGATGCTCTGAAGGATTTAAGTTACAAGGCAGAAGAAGCAAAACTGATAACTCAACTGGCCGAGATGGATGCTATTAATTATGCTCTTTTCGAGAAGGCGTACACTGCATCTCTGGATATGAGTCAGTTTTTGGACCGGTATGAGATGTTGAAGCTTCTTAAGGGACCATATGATGTGGATGGTGCGTCAATGGTCATCAAAGCTGAATCCAATGGACATCACCATGAGGCTTATGTCTCTGCTGGTTCTAATTTTTCTGTCTCTCATACATTTGCTAATCCAGTTATGGGTTGAAAAACTACTGAGAATGTACCACAAATGGGCTGAGAGGCAAGGTTATAGAGGGAGGATTGTAGAGAAGTGTCTGGCAAAGAATGGTGGAATCACTTCTGCAACAGTTGAATTGGAATTTGATTATGCATACGGTTATCTTCAAGGGGAGAGGGGTGTTCATCGAATGATAAGAAGTTCAGAAACTGGTACAACAATTGATGAGTATATATATTAACCACTGGAGCAGTCATGGCTTTATGCTCAAGTTTGATGGGTTCGATTCTTCCTCAGCCACGTATCTTGATGGCAATGGCTAGGGATGGACTGTTGCCATTACTCTTTGCAGATATAAACAAACACACTCAAGTTCCAGTAAAGAGTACACTGATTACTGGTGTTCTGGCTGCAGTCCTCGCGTTCTTCATGGATGTTTCACAGTTTGGCTGGAATGGCTGTGTCATCGCCGATCGAAGTTCTTGGCTCGGACGAATATTCCTTCATGTTTTCCGATTGTTGATTGACGACTCCGGTTTTCGTTCTTCGATCTCGATTTCTCAGGTAAGTCTCTTTTGATCACATATGGAAATCTTGAGCTCGTTGTTGTTCATGAATGCACTGCGACTCTTTCAATTTCTTTTCTCGTGCAATGATGTGATTCTTGTTGATTTGATGCTGAATGCTGTAAATGTTTGTTGTTGTTTTCCGGCGGTATGAGGTCGTCTTATGTCGTCGGTGAGGAATGAAGATAATGAACATAGTAAACAAAAACTTCTGTTGGGAAAATTAATCAACATTTGAAAATGGACGAGCAAAGGATGAATCTGTTCATCTTTGCCATAAGATGAGTATTGTTTAGGCTAAGAGAGGGAGAGGCAATGGGCTTACGTGAGTTTTAATTAGGTTGATAAATAAAGAAAAAGGGCCGAATTAGTAACAAAGAAAATGGGCCTACGAAAATTAAAAGGAAAATGGGCCGGAGAAATTAAAAAAAAAGAAAGGAAAGGAATCCGAGCCCAGGCTGAGCTGGGCCCGTGCGTTCGGGTCAAATCCGGGCCAAAACCCGGATTCGGTCAGATTGAAAATAATAAATAAATAAAAGCATTAAAAAATCTGAAAATGATAAAAATTCAGGAAATAATAAAAAGTTAGAAAAATAATAAAGAATCAGAAAATTAATAAAAATTCAGAAGAATAGTTAGAAGTAAGAAGATAAAAGAAAATTATAAAATTATAAAAATCAGAAAATAAAAAATAGATAATAAACAAATAATAAACAAATCGGAAAATAGATAATAGATAATAGAAAACTAGAAAAATATAAAATGAATAATGAAAATTTAGAAAATAATAAAAAACTAGAAAACAATAAACAGATAATAGAAAATTAGAAAATAAAAAAATCAGAAAATAGGAAATGGATATTAGAAAATTCAGAAAAGTAATAGAAAATTATAAAATAGAAAATAAATGATAAAAATTCGAAAAATGATATATAAAAATTAATAAAAAATTTCATTAAAAAAATAAATAAAAAATAAATATCTAAAAAATGTTTAAAATCTAGAAAATTCATAAACAACTAATAAAAGATAATAGAAAATTAGAAAATCATAAAAAAATCAAAAAATGATAAAAAAAATCAATAAAAAAATAAAAAAATAAAAAATAAAGAAATAGAAAATTTCTAAAATGAATCCAATTGAATAAGCTCTTAGAGTTTGACATCAAAACACTAGTGGACTAGCCTTTTAGGTGATGTAAGCATGCATGCAAACATCTAGGTTAACCGACCAATCAATCAATTTTAGGTACCGAAAGGGCGTTAACTAATTAGTTAATTTAATCAAGTCTCTGTACCTTAGGAATCTCTGGTTGCGTAGAACGTGAAGCATTTCTCCCAATGCTTTCACTTGGTTTCTAGCCAACCTTAATAGGCTAGTGGCGGCTCCTTTTAAAACAAAGTGTCTTTTTCTAGACCATTAAAGAGATTTTAAAATGAAAACGCCTAAATGTCACACGAGGTATGGATTTGGGAGAATCTGAGCTTGAGATCGTGGAATTGAGAGCAAGTACCTCTAAACCTAATCTTCCTCCCCCCTAGAGGGCGGAATTTAGGTCGCGACAAAGTGAAACTAATATTAGATCCATGTTTGTTATTAATGTATATATAATGTTATGATATTTGCTTTGCCTTATATTTTACTTATGATAATTTTCCGTTTGGATCATTTTTTGTTTAATCAAAAAGTTTATTTACTTATTGCCTAATGTTTTAATATAAATTAGAAGAATCATGTTATTTTATCACGTATTAGTACAAAATTCGAAGTCGTATAGGATGGGTGGTTACAAAATAGGTTCCAAAATAAACAGTGTCACGTCTCGATTTTTCGAGCGCGTGACGGTTCTCGATTTTCTTTTTCTCTTCGACCAAAGAATAGCGACGTCCCAGGCATGTCGCCGACCTTCAAGTCTCCAGCGGAAGTGTGAGTCTTCGCCCTATCAACTTCCACAGGACTCGCCTCCAAAGTTCGATCTCCAATCATACACCTGAAAAATGGTTACCACGACGGGTTGAGATATAAATATCTCAGTAAATCTACCACCTAATCCTCGATTAGAAGAGCCCTCACTCTAGGGTCCCTATCCAATTAGATAACCTAACTCTCGTATCATAGCTACTTGGTCCAAATATCTAATTAGCTCACTAGTCCTCACTCCTCATCAGTCTCGATCACTAATTAAACAATTAAGTCCACAACTAATAGATTAATCAATTAAAATTGGCTTAATTAAATAACAATCACAATCAATTTACAACCACAACCAATTATCAACCACCATCAAATGTCAACCACAATCAAATTCAATCACAGTCAATTGTCAATCACAATCGATTATCAATCACATCCAATTGCACAATCAATTACATTAAATAACCAATACGACAATATAATTAAACTTCCAAATAAATATCAACTTAAATAATCCACCCCTAATTAGGTGAATTTGTCATAAATAAATTTTAATTGCGTAAATTATCAATCTAATCTCGCTCAGCTAATTATCAAAATTAATCAAAGCCTTTTCATTATCAAATTATCATTAAATTCTATAATTCAGCCAATTATCCCTTAAAATCCTAATTAAGCTGTAATTAGCCAAAATTAGGAAAACCCACGGTAATTCTAGAAATTACTAAATCAATTCCAATAGCTATCAAACCAACTAACTAGAGCTAACAAATTACCAATTTGTCCTCTAGCTATCCAATTTTACTAAATAACCCCCTAATTGGCTAAAATGATCAAATCATCCCTAAATCCTCCAAAAATTACTAAATCGAATTCCTAATCAATCAACCGACCCCCTAATCCAATTGGCTATAAATTACACCCAATTAAACCAATAATTAGCTACTAGAGCGTGTAACCGCCCTAATTGGGGATTAGAAGGCGACTCACCTCCAATCCAAGCTTTTCAATTTAATTTCGCGACGACGGTCCACGGAAAATCCAACCAATCTATAATCCTCGTTTTTCGTG
This sequence comes from Melaleuca alternifolia, assembly GCA_019926035.1. Classification (NCBI taxonomy): domain Eukaryota; kingdom Viridiplantae; phylum Streptophyta; class Magnoliopsida; order Myrtales; family Myrtaceae; genus Melaleuca; species Melaleuca alternifolia. The sequence continues at coordinate 1,750,225 of JAGKPW010000079.1, forward strand.
CGCACATTCCACGACTCGGCTCGATGCGACGCGACGGCGACAACGGCGGATTTTCCGGCGAGTCCTTGGCTGGTCGCCGGCGAGGTTTCCGGCGAAGTTTCCGGTTAGAAATCCGGCAAGTTGCTCCGGCAAGCTAAGCTTGGCTCCGGCGAGGCTGGCGAGCTGCTGAGTTGACTTGGCGGCTCTGATCAGGGCTGGTCGGCTTGATTCAAGGTCGAACAGGGCCAACCGTGGCCAAACTCGGCTAGCCGAGGCGACGGGAAGCTGGAAGCAGAGCAGGGGAGGTTCGGCGAGGAGGGTTCAGCTGGCTCGAGGTGGGATTTGAGGCTCAACAACGGCGATGGCGAGGCTGCTGGACGACGTTGGAAGCTCCACGGGGCGACGACGAGGCTCGGCTGGCGTTGACGGCATAGCTCAAGCTCGACGGCGTGGCTCGAGCTGGGGGCGAGGCTGACGACGGAGAGGCGGCTAGGTGAGCTAGGGGACGGCGTCGTTGGCGTGAGGTGGCGGGTAGCTTGACGGCGCGAGGAGGGAGCCTCGGGTTCTACCCGAGCCGAGCTGGAGATCCAGCGGCTGGTTGTTGATCGAGCTGAGGGCGAGGCTGAACGGCGAGGCGTTGGGCGAGAGGAGGGCGAGTCAGGCGGCGGCGGACGCAACGGCACGAAGGAGCAGAGTCGGGCCCGAGCAGAAGATGATGAAGAAGAAAAAATGCAGGAGGTAGAAGATCGGGGAAGGAGAGGAAGAACAGTGAGGAAAAAGAGAAAATAAATGAAAAGAGAAGAGAGAGAGAGATGGGACATGGCGGTTTGCAAGGGGGAAAGCGTGCGGCAGGGGAAAAAGAAAAGGAAGGGGAAAAGAAAGTCAAAAAAGATTGGGGGGAGGGGTCAAAGGTCAATAATGTGGGGCTGTTACAATCTTCCCCCCTTAAAAGAATTTCGTCCTCGAAATTCGTCTCGTCCAATTTCCTCAGGACTTAACCTCTTTGATCATTTCTCTTGATCAACCTTCCCCAACAAACAAAACTTAATCATTCACTTTAGACTCCTTGAAACTCAACACCGAGGACAATCCTAGTCCTCACTTTCCAAATTTTAATTCCTCAGAGTAACCTTGGTACTCCTTTTTAAAACAACTCCAAAATATCTTGCCCCATGGCGATCTCTCCCAAGTTGATCCTTCTGCCGACACACTATCACAATTGTCACGAAACTTTGATCACCTTTCTCGAGTAATCGTTTTGCCTCTAGGGAAAAATCAATATCCTCTTCAGTCCATCTCGCTTCCACTGCGCTACTCTGATTTCCACCGTCCAAGTCTGGACACTCGGTGAACCTCGCCTCATAATTTTCACTCAAAGTCCATTTTCGCTCTTAGACTCAGCCACCTTCTACGCTTTGGCAATGCCCAAGAAATAATTCTTGCTACACAATTTCACCAAAACATTTTGATTCTTCAGGAACAACTCTTCTCCCGGTGGCCTCCCACCAGTGGCTGGTGTCATCTTCCAATAGTAAACTGCCACGACCACTATAACACCGTCGATGCATCCCATCATTGACACTTCTTTCTCTCCCTTTTTTTTTTTCAACCTACGAAGCCAAGAAGGCAGCTTTCGGTTCACACTTCAAAGAACTGTGGAGGTTTCATCTCAGAAACTACTCTACCTCAACTTCCTCGTACAACGGCAGTCTCTAATTCTCTCGGAATCTACTCAACCAGATTCCACAACCCATCAATACAAATTAGATATTTGATAAAACAACAGTTCACAATCATCAATCGACCAGCAATTCACAATAATCACACAAATAAAGCGCGCGATAACACAGCAGCGCTCTAAACAACATGCAGTCATTCAATGATGTCATCTCTGGCGTGCGATATACATAACAACGCCCTCAAGTAGCACGCGATAACCAGCAATGCTTTCACCGGCGTGCGATACGCAGCAACGCCTTCAAGTAGCATGCGATAACCATTAGTGCTTTTACATGACATGCGATAACCATTAGTGCTTTTACATGACATGCGATAACCAGCAACGCCATTCTCGGCATGCGATAACCAGCAACGCCCTCTAGTAGCACGCGATAACCAGCAGTGCTTTCTCAAGACATGCGATAACCAGCAATGTCCTTCTCGGCGCGCGATAACCAGCAACGCCCTCTAGTAGCACGCGATAACTAGCGGTGCTTTCCCGTGGTCATTCTCAGCGCGCGATAACCAGCAACGCTCTTTTGAAGCACGCGATAACCAGCAGTGTTTTCCCGTGACATGCGATAACTAGCAATGTCATCACCGACCCCACTTCATCGACGCGCGATAACCAACAACGTCGACTACTCTACGGGTCTCCTGTCTAGCCATTTATAACACATAGCAATTATTTAACAATCAAGTCGAGTGTTCGGCCTTGCTGCACATGTCCCATACCGTGCCAACGCAGCTAAACACAAGACATCCTAGTGGTCTCTAGTCAAATATCCGGCCTTGCTGTACATGTCCCATACCGTGCCAACTCGGCTAAACAAATGACACCAATCCTATTAGTTGTTGACAAATGATCTAATATGGTCTCTAAAACAGGTTCTACCATTCTCAATAATCCAATTCGTCCTTATCGCCCCATAATCCTAGTCCTCCTAGGCCTTAACCTCACTCTGGTCTTAAGTTCTTAGCTAATCACTCCGAGAAAGGTTCCTCGCTCTGATTCCAACATGCCTATTATGTTCAACTAATCCTCAGATCATTTATACTTCACAAAGCAAGTCTCCAACTTGCTCTTCCGGTGAGAATAATCCAACCTTATCACTCAAAACTCTAACCGGGAACATAACCTATCAAGGTCCTAACCATGCTCTGATACCAAATTGTCACGCCCCGATTTTCCGAGCACGCGACGGTCCCCGATTTTCCTCTTCTCTTCGGCCAAAGAATAGCAACGTCCCAGGCAGGTCGCTGGCCTTCAAGTCTCCAGCGGAAGCGCGAATCTTCGCCCTATCAACTCCCACAGGACTCGCCTCCAAAGTTCGATCTCCAATCATACACTTGAAAAATGGTTACCACGACAGGTTGAGATATAAATATCTCAATGAGTCTACCAGCTAATCCTCAATTAGGAGAGCCCTCACTCTAGGGTCCTTATCCAATTAGATAACCTATCTCTCGTGTCATGGTTGTTTGGTCCAAATATCTAATTAGTTCACTAGTTCTCACTCCTCACCAGTCCCAATCACTAATTAAACAATTAAGTCCACATCCAATAAATTAATCAATTAAAAATTGACTTAAATAAATAACAATCACAATCAATTAGCAACCACAACCAATTATAAACCGCAATCAATATCAACCACAGTCAATTGTCAATCACAATCAAATGTCAATCACTTCCAATTGCATAATCATTGATATTAAATAACCAATATAACGAAATAAAGAAATTTTCAGAATAAATATCAATTTGGATAATCCATCCCTTATTAGGCAAAATTGTAGTAAATAAATTCTAATTGCGTAAATTATCAATCTAATCTCGCCCAGTTAATTATCAAAATTAATCAAAGCCTTGACATTATTAAATTATCATTAAATTCTATAATTCAGTAAAATATCCCGTAAAACCCTAATTAGGCTGTAAATAGCCAAAATTAGGAAAATCAACGGTAATTCTAGAAATTACTAAACTAACTTCAATAGCTATTAAATCAAATAACTAGAGCTAACAAATTACCAATTTGACCCTTAACTATTCAATTTTACTAAATCACCCCCGATTGGCTAAAGTTACTAAATCATCCTTAAATCCTCCAAAGTCACTAATTTAATTCCTAATCGAACATTTAACCACCTAATCATCCAATTGGCTAATAATTTCACTCAATTAAGCCAATAATTAACTACTAGAGCGTGTAACCACCCTAATTGGGGATTAGGAGGCGACTCACCTCCAATCCAAGCTTTTCAACTCAAATTCGCGATGACGGTCCACGGCGAGCTTAATTAGTTTTCAATTTCTTGATCACGATTCGCAATTGAGCTCGAAACTTCACGGTACTTCGGCACGACGCGACAGCAGATTTTTCAGCGTGACTCCGACGAGTCGCCGGCGAAGATTCCGGCGAAAAGTCCAGCTGGTCTCCCGGCGAGCTGGATGGCTGCTCAGACAAGTTGGATGGATGACTGGGGGCCCAAATTAGGGGCTGAACGTTGCTTGCCGCGGCTGATCTGGCGACAAAACGGCGGTCAAACGGCTTGGGGTGGCTTTTGGTGGCATGGGTCCACAGCGGGGACCCATCTCGGTAGACAAGGCCCTCGGCTGAGGGGCGACGCGATGGCGGGAGTAGAGACAAGCTTCAGGCGACGGCGCGTGGAGAGGGAAGACCAGCGAGCAGCATCGTCGGTGGTTGCCGGAGGTGTAGGTGGTGGCTGAGGTGAAGGAGCAGAGGCAGCGTCGTTTTTATCGAGCAGCGGCAAGAGGGCAAGCTGAGCGCGACAGTCGGTGGAGCTCAAGACGGTAGATGAAGGCAGTGGCGGACGACGGCAGCCACGTTGCTCGGTGGCCCAAGTCAAGGACGAGGAGAACTTGGAAGCCGAGACAACAACCATGGAGGAAGAAGAAGACGTCGGGCCAGCGTAAGGGAAGAAGAAGAAGACTCAGGCGCCAGGGATGGAAGAGACAAGAGATGAGAGATTGGACGTGGCATCATGGCCCCTTCGCACGGCTTACGAAGATAAGGAAGAGAAAGAGAGAGAGATGAGGTAGGGGGCAGGTCTGCAGGGAGGTGGCGTGCGGCAGAGGGGAAAAATAAAGGAGAGAGAGAAATGGGGTTGGCGTGTGCAGGGAGAGAGAGAAAAAGTCAAACTTGGGGAGGGGGGTTGTTACAAACAAGGCTAACTCTGGAACCGGATCGGAAAAACAGGTTGGTCGGGTATAAGGTCCAATGCAAACATGGTAGGTTACAAGGTCCAAAAAAGGGGAATCGGTTATAATAGAGTCGGGAATAGGGTCCAAGTTTGGAATCTACCCACCCTGTTTTTGCTTACCCCTGCGATCTTAGGGAAATCCGTTGTTGCAGCCAACAGATGGTATCGCAGCTGGCATAGTTCAAATCTATAACTTTCAATTTTTTTATGCCATTCTTTTAGAACTTTTGTAAGATGAAAGTTGATTTTCCATTCGTAAACGAGATGTGCTCACTTTATAACTTTCAATTTTTTTTTTCTGCCATTCTTTAGAACTTTTGTAAGATGAAAGTTGATTTTCCATTCGTAAACGGGATGTGCTCACTTTTATTTGAAGCTACAATAGTCTCATGATGTTGATAATTTAAATGAGAGATTTTTGAATGCGTGGACAGATTTGATGCTATAGTGGAAGTTTGTGATTTGTTTAAGATTATGACAAAATTGAAATTTGGACCTAAAATTTGAGGTTTATTCTAAGAATTAAGCCCAAATTCAATGTGAATGATATTTATATATGTAATTCACTAATTAGAGACATGGCATGAAATGAATGAAGCATGGTACGTCGTGTGGTTAATCTATAACGTAAGTATTTTGGTTCATGGAGAGGCAACCTCTAAACAGTTGAACCCGTGCCTCTGCTTTGTTCACACCTAACTCACTTTGCCTTTTGTTTTCTCCATTCTGCATTAATTTCTCAACCATGTCATCCTTTGGGTTGCTTGCTTCCTTTCAAAAATTTGTTGGTCGGCTCAAATAAAAATTAAAGGCAAGTGGAAGATGAAGTCCCACAATGAAATTGCTCGTCATCAAAATAAGTTGTCTAATTTAAAAATGTTTCTAAACCAATAGTACTGACAACATTTGGGCCGAGAGAGAGAGAGGGGGGGGGGGTCTCCCAAATCATCGAGATGGGGTCTGCCAAATCACCCTGCTGATTCGAATGAGATTTTAATTTGATGAAGACTTCCTGGAAGAATCATGCCTACGTATTAAAATGTCATCACCCCGATTCTTCAATTTGGCCCCCAATTTCACTAGCTCAACTTGCTAAATTCTTTTCTCCTCGGGCAAGCGGGTATATCAAATGTTTGAAGGATGCCAACCCCAAGTAATTACTTGCGTTCACCACTTGCTTATCCTTTTCAAATGCGCGCAAACACATTTGAGAAAGCTGTGCAAATTGGCCTGCAAGTCCAGTTCAATCATGTGTTCGCGTCCATGGTATTATTCAAGTTATCAACATGATCATTTGCGTCCAAAACTGAGCTACGCGGTTTCGCCAATAAGTTCATTTCAACTTGCTTGTTTTTTGTTTCCCATGATCTTTCTTTAATGAAACCTTGGAGAGAGTTGAACTCTCCCAACAACCAGTAGGTTCCCATTGTGGACATATGAAACGCAGGATACTTTCGCAGACTTTTCAGAATATATCAGTCAATGCCCCATCTCGCACTTCTTCATCCGCCCGTCTTGCTTCCTGCTTTCTTTTCTTCCTCTTCATCAGCGATGCTATGAATCTGGCGCAAAGATAGTCTGACTAGTCGTATCGAGCTCAGAATCATCCCAAATCGTCGAGCAATCTTCCTGGTTTACAAGGAAACCACTCTGGTCTCCCCCGCCTTGATTATTACAAAAAGTCTTCACTCCGCATAAATGTCATCTAAACAAAGGGAACACCGTGTATTATATACAATGGAAAAGCACATGGCCCAGCCTGGAAGAACGGGAACTCACTTTGCAAAGGAGACGCCCTAGTCAGCGCAAAACGGCGGGGCCACATGAAATCCAAGTTGCCCACTTCACGCCGACGACTAAATGCACTCATTCTCTATTAACTTGTCCATCTTCTTCCCTCCCGATCCGTATGCATCTTGAAGTTTAAAGTACCAAAACCTCAGCTCTCCATTGTCATCTTATTTGGCAACCCGAGTGGAGGCATTTTGTTCTGTCATATTCGCAGAAAGATCGGTTCAGGAGCTGTCGGAGAAGTAAAAATGATGCGAGATCTACTAGTGGTTGGGCTTTATTTTGCACTGTTGGTCGTGTTGATCCTTGTCTCTGTGCTGGCATACAATTTCGTCAAGAGCAACAAGAAGAGCACACGTCGAAAATCAGATGACAGCAATTCGTCCGCCGCTTCGGCTGGAAGTGATGACTACGATGTGTTCTTGAGCTTCAGCGGCATTGATACTCGCAAAACCTTTGTGGATCACCTCTACAACAACCTCGTCGATGCTGGAATCCGCGAGCTCAAAGACGATAATGAGCTTCGTGAAGGTGAGGAGATCGGCACCAACCTTCTCCAGGCCATTAATAACAGTAAAATCTCGATCCCGATTTTCTCTCCGAACTACGCTTCGAGCAGATGGTGCCTTCTAGAGCTCGTCCAAATGACAGAGTGCATGAAGAGCACCGGGCATGTTGTCTTGCCCATTTTTTACCGGGTTGAACCGTCCCATGTGCGCTACCAAAAAGGGAGCTTTGGAGATAACTTCTCTCTTATAAGTGGGAAGTATGTTGAGGAAGATGTTGCAAAATGGAAACGAGCACTCCGAGAAGCGGCTTCCCTAAAGGGATGGGAATCAGAGAGAACTGCTGACGGGTATTTCATTTTCTATCAATATCTTGTTTACTTTCTTTGAGCAGGATCTTGCTTGTAGAGGAGGCCATACATTCGCGTGCTTTTCGTCTTGTGCCTGCGTTTTCATTTTTTATGCTGTGGCAATGTGATAATGAGATATAACGGGATATGATCGTTCTTCTAATGCATTTTAGCTCGAATGCTTTATAAACAGCTACGAAGGAGAATTGGTGAGAATGGTCGTCAGAAAAGTTTTGAGCGAGTTAAAGAAGGCCTTTCAGCTGAAGGTTACCGAACAACTTGTCGGAGTTGATAATGCTGTGGAAGATGTTTTGAGGTTGCTGAATGATAACAGTAGTGCTACCCAAATTGTTGGTATCCATGGAATGGGGGGTATTGGTAAGACGACTTTAGCTAAGATCGTCTACAATATGCTCTCCAATGAATTTCAGCATCGAAGTTTCATCGCAGATATTCGAGAATCCTCGCGGCTCAAGGGTGTTTCATGTTTGCAAAATCAGTTAATACTTGACATACTAAAAATGAATGATCAAGTGTCCAATACGGACGAAGGAATCAGGATCATGGAATCTAGATTTAAATGTAAGAAAGTCCTACTTCTTCTAGATGATGTGGATCACATTTATCAGCTCGAAGCTTTGATTGGGAAAGATGACTGGTTTGAGACGGGAAGTAGGATAATCATTACTACAAGAATAAGGTCTGTTCTTGATAGAGATGGGGTGAACCACAAGTACGAACTTAAGGAAATCAGTGAGGATAAATCTTTGATCTTGTCTAGTAGACATGCCTTTCTAAGGGACTCTCCTCCTTGTGATTTTGAGTCTCTCTCTCGAGCTATTGTATCCACTACCAGAGGGCTTCCCTTGTCTCTCGAGGTCATAGGTTCATCTTTGCTTGGGCGAAACCGAGCATTTTGGCAAGACACGTTAAAGAAGTTAGAAAAAAAACCACATATGAAAGTGAAAGAGAAGCTGAAAATAAGTTATGATGCATTAGACACCGAGGAAAAGCAAATATTTTTGGATATTGCTTGTTTCTTCATTGGAGCCGATTCAAGAATTGTATCATATATGTGGGATGCCTGTGACATTCCGTCAAGGATGGGGATTGAAATATTGAGTTTTATGTCACTAATAAAACTTGGAGATGATGGAGAGTTAAAAATGCACGATCAAGTAAGAGACCTTGGTAGGGAGATTGTCCGTCAAGAAGATTATTATGTGTCTTCGAACCGAAGTAGGCTATGGATCCACGAGGAAGCTTTGGAAGTACTTCAGAGCAATAAGGTAATAATCACCTCTACTGTTGTTCTACTCTCTTCTTGACATGAATTCTCTTGATTGGGTTATATTGTGAGACCTCACGATCGCGATCATTCTCCCTATATTATTTCCTTGATGTGATTAGGAAGGGATGTACTTAGGTTCTATCCAAGACAGACATTTTCTATCGAATCAAAAACAAAAAGAAGAAGAAGAAGAAAGCTTCTGGTATAAACACTAAACTCCTGACTGATTAGTGGTTACTTCTGCCCTTGGTGTTAGTATTGATTGATTCTAAATCGTTATGCGATCTATCCATCGTGTTATTTTCCCTTGAAATGACCTATTGCACTGCTCCTCTAATCGGATAAGAGAAGGAAAAATAAAAAAGGAGCAAATAGCACGAACAAAAGAAGGAGGGATTTCATCATAGAAAAACAAATAATCACATGTATGATAAAATCTGGTCAGACCCGAGTGTCAACTGCACAACTATAGAATGAAGGCAAAGTGATACTGGGTCCACTGTTAGCTGATTTGACGCAACATTTTTGAAGGAAAAGGTTTGCGTTCGGGCGTCGAGAGGTCGCAGAGTGAATTCACAACCGAACAATTTGAGATGCTACCAAACTTGAGGTTCCTTGTGGCTTACAATGCAAAGCTGACTGGAGAATCCAAAGGCTTGCTTCCTCAGTTACGATGCCTCGCGTGGATGGGGAATCATGCATTCGCGGCCGCCAGTTTTTGTCTGGAGAAATTAGTCATACTTAATTTATCAAGAAGTGATATTTCAGAGTTTTGGGAAGGTTGGAGTCATCTTAAGGTCAGAAGGAGAGCATTTTTGTTTTGTCTCTTGTTTTAATGACGTAACTCTCTATGAAGATTCATGAATAATTTTGATTTGCAGGGGCGAAGCAGTTGAAAGTTCTAAATCTTACTGATTGCGATTGTTTAAAAGTTACTCCTGATCTCGCAGCCTTTCGAAATTTAGAGATATTAATCCTCGAAAGATGTGTCAATCTGGAGCAAATTCACCCTTCTATTGGAGAAGCCAAGGGCCTCAATTTCTTGAAATTGCAGGCATGTAGGAAACTCCAAGAGCTGCCCCGGGAAATGGGCAAATTGGAAGAACTGAAGGAACTTTACATAGGCGAGACTGCCATAGAGGAAATTCCTCCATTCATAGATTTTTTGAAGAAACTGGAGGTGCTTAATGCCAGTGGTTGCGAATTGTTGTCAGTGTTTAATCGCGACTCAATCCGCTATAAGTTACTTTCTCCGATCCCTGACGTGAATGATTGCTTCAGTCTGTCTAGAATTCCGAAGAGCGACAGATCCATCTTGAGAGAACAGCAAATTTTCTTCAATCGACCGTCCTCGGGATCGGAACTTTCTCTCCACCGTATCCCCAAGTTGATTGGGAAGTTGGAATGGTTGACTGAATTGAACTTGTCATGGTCAGGCATTTGCGAATTACCTGAATCCATTGGGGATTTGAAAAACTTGAAAATTTTGGATCTTTCTCATAGTATGAAATTGAGGAGTTTAACCAGTACCATTAGCAAGTTGGGCAACCTTGAAGAATTAAGCACAACAGAATGCACGAGTCTGGAAGGGGAAATTCTTATACAAGGGTTGTCTTCACTGAAGATCCTTCGATTAAGTGAAACTCGCGTTTCTGGCTGCACATTCAATAAGCTTTCTTGTCTCGAGAAACTTGAAGAACTGGATGCCTCATTCTGCGCGAGTCTTGAAGGGGAAATCCCTATAGATCGGTTGCCTTCATTGAAGATCCTTCAATTAGGATGGACAGGCGTTTCTGGCTTCCCCGATGCTTTCCATAAGCTTTCTCGTCTTGAGCAACTTGATTTAATCAACTGCAAGATGCTCCAATCACTGCCGCGAAGCATCAGTAAGCTGCCTTCTCTGCAACACCTTCAGTTAAGCGGGTGCCACAATCTCCGATCGCTGCCAGAGCTTCCTGCCTGTTTGACAGAATTGCGTTTCACCTGTCAGTGTCGTACGTTGCCTCAACTTTCTCATCTAATCCACCTAAAAACGCTCACCGTCATGGATTGCCGATTGCTGGAATCCATGCCGGAGCTTCCCTCAGGATTACTGGTGCTTATTGTCTTAACTTGTGATGAGTTGAAAGAGTTACCGAGTTTGTCAAGTTTGGCATTCTTGTCAAAATTCTCTCTCGCGTCGTGTGGAGAGCTGACAGAAATCAAGGGTCTGGAAGCTTTAAAATCCTTAGCAAAACTACGTGTAGAAGAATGCAATAAGTTGTTCAACCTTGACGGCCTCGAACACCTGTGGAAAAACTTGCAAACATTGGAAATCGAGGGGTGCACATCAATTGAAACATTGCCAGACCTCTCTTGCTTCAACAACCTGACATATGTGGACATAACACGGTGCCCGAAGCTTCGTGACGTTCGGGGACTGGAGAAAGTCGCAAAAGTGGAGAAATGAGGGATCCAACCCCGAGCACCAGCAAATTGTCCACATCTGTCAAATTTCGTAGATTTAATGAAATGAGGGGGTTCGATCTCGCATGAACTTGTGAAGATCACAGGGCACCAGGAATCGAGGCATCTAAACTCCAAAAGGCGTCCGGCGATGCAACTTATTTCAGACGTTCATCGTTCTCCTGCAGCAGGGGAAAACAGTCGGTTCATGGAAAGAATGCTCCAACGAGTTGAGCACTTTGGCCGCATTGTCCAGAACAATTTGCCGTTTTGCTTGGGAAGGTAAATAAAGCAGGTCACATTCGTTCGTTTTTGGAGATGCATTGCTAAATTTCATCAGTATTTCTTCCTTGATAAATACCGTTTTTCTTGATGGCCCGGTATTCTAGTTTTGTCTTTTAAGTAGTTCAAGGAATGGAGACGCTGGTCCTGGAAGCAAGATGCGTCAGGGGTATCCCTTCTTTTAATCGTGGAAGGACTTAATGATAATCCATTCACAAGGTAATGTAGAAGGATTTACCAAGGTTTTAATAAATCAGTACATTACTGAAATTTTTCAAATTTTATAGGTGTGGTTGCCATCTGTAAAATGATTATACCAATGTCTCCTTAAATTAGTTAGTGACCAATTTTTTTTTTAGAATTATACTAGCGTAGCCCGTCAATAGATATATGGGTATATCGATGGCTCAAATTTTTTCCATATTTAATGTATTGACAATTTGATATTTGTAACGTGTTGACACCTAAATTTTTTATAAATCATATAGATTTAGCTGCATAAAATTAGATATTGCATCTTACATTTTAGGAAGGATCATCGACGGTGACTTGAAAAGAAATATTGGGCGAAATATATTTGTCATCTTCAACTAATACGGAAAGGGCAGGATGGGCGCGTGAAAGATTTTTAGATTTGGTCAAATCTTATAAGATTCGACCAAAATCTTTATTTATACCTTAGCCTAAGAGGCGTCCAAGAGAAACAGGAAGAGGGGATGCCTTTTTGTAAGGAGAAATAACAAAAATAAAAGGAAAGATGATAAGTGGTTAAAAAAGAGGGGAATAAGAATATCTGGTCAAAATCTCTAGAAGATTTAACCAAGATATTCTTTATCCCATCTTATAAGCGCACAGGAAAGGACGTACAGGGGGGACTTTGACGGCAAAAGAAAAACAAAAGAAAGAAAGGAACACATACAGGGGAGCTTTATTCGGCCATGCAAGAGAAAAAAAATCAAGAGGGAGATTAGACCGAGAGAGTTCTAGAGCGTGAGAGAGAGAAGGCGAGGAGGTGAATTTGTCCGCGATTCTTGACGATTCGACCACAAAACTTCCTTCCCCAAGTGATTCATTGGCGGTTTCCCTGTTTTTCTTCTTTGTTTCCACCGGTGAGTTTTAGTCGTGACTGTTTTGTCCGTGTTTTCCCAAGGATCGTGGTCGAGATTGAAACACCACGGACAAGCGACGTCTTGTCTCGAGCTCGCACGATGTGCGTTTGCTCTTCGTGTTTTCCCGAACTACGTAGGGAAATTAGTTGTTTTTTTTTTTTTTTTATCGTTTCCCGTGGCTTTTGTTTGTTTGATTTCTCTGTGCTTCTTGGACCAAAAAGGGTGTTGGACGATCTGGACTTGCCTCGAACTCATACAGCGTTTGCCTTCTCTTTTGTGCCTGTTTTTGTTGGCATTGATGCATATTTAGGTCGAGATTTCGTTTTTTTCTTGGTCCGACAACTCAACTCCTCCTTGCATCTCACCTATCTGATAAATCATTTGAGTGAATCTGTCTTGGTGTCGATTTTTGCTGCATAATCTTTGCTGTTTGTTTGCGTGCTGTGTCGATGCCAAGGTGTTGTCGGTAAGCAAGTCTCGTCTTTTGTCCTTCCTTGGCGTCGCCGGGTTGACCTCCGCAGCGAGGCAGTGATGGGCGAGGTTTCTGCGAGCAGACCGCTCGCGGAACAGCTGCAGGAACAAGATGATCTGCAGTGATGAAAGTTGGGCCGAGTCAGGTGTGTGGGCTGTGGGCTCGCGCGGAAGGAATGGCCAAGGGGAGGAAGAAAAGGAAAAAAAAGAAACTGGACTGGGCCCATCGCGAGCCCAGTCCAATCTCTTTTGGCCGTCGCGGACCCCTTGGGGCCTTCTGGGGTTGGGCCCGAACCGACCCGGTTCGGAGCCCTGATCCGGTTCCTTTTTAATTATTCTATTTTTTATTTGTTTATTTCGTTTTTCAATATTTTAATAAAATAAAAAATAAAAAAATAAAAACATTTTTTTTGCAATAAAAAAGGTATTTTGTCATATCAATTTGCTTATTCCTATTATGCCTTTTTGTCTAATTTTTTTGCTTTGGTGTGATAAGTTCATCAATTGGAATTAATCTTCCAATTCGCAATCGCAATATCGATATTTTATTTCATCTATAAGGTTTTAGACGGAATAATTAATTGCGCGGGAATAAAATTGATATTGTTATCTTTAAGGCTTAAGATCAATTTATTGATTCTATCTGCGAGATTCTTTATTGAATTTAGCTATTATTTTCTAATTTATGAGTCTTGTTTTATTCGAATGCATGTTAGATTAAGTTACATTTTCATGTTTAGGATAGATTCATGTTAGATAGTATCATATTACGTGATTAGATTGCATTTTAGTTATTGCATGTTTAAATTAGGCTTTTATATTTTATTTCCAATCCAATAAAATCAAAAAAATCACATGCATGTCTTTCCATATTAGTTTGCATTATTAGACTTTATTTATTATTTAGATTAGGTGCATTAAATCTCATGTCATTAAGAGATTACATAAGATTTCATATCATTATAAACTGAGGAATCATGTTAGGTGAGGTTTTCAAAATTAATTGTTTAATTAATTTCGAATTTTCATGTAAATAAATAAAAAAAATTGCCATTTTTTGCATGTCATTTAATTGCTTTAGTTAAATAGCATGTCACGTAGCTAGGTTAATTTAGAATTTGCATAATTCAAAGCATGTTAGGTCGTGTCGCATTTATAGTTAGATTTTCCATGCATCACATATTAAATTAGTCTTTGCATTTTAGAATATTATCCGTAGTTAAGATAAAATTTTAGTTTAAATTAGGGATTAACGTGGTTTAGTTTCTAGTTTAAATTAGATGTTATTTAGCTATAGATAATTAGTTTTATAAATTTAGAATTGCATTAAGATAGTTGCATATAGGATTAGTTTTCCATTACATGCATTGCATAGACCTTAAAAACCCCCAAAAGAATTTTTTTGTTGATTTGTTTTATCTTGTTTTATTGCTTTGCTTATTATTCTGTTTCTTTGAGCATTTAAATAATTGCTTGCGCACCCACGTGATCACCGTGCACGTTAGGGAATAAAGTTAAAATCAATTCAAGCTACCTGCAAATTTTTTCTTGAAATAAAAGAAAATTGTTCTCAAGTCTCCGAATTCAAAATCTCTGGTTCGTAGGGGTAAAGTAAGGCTCCCAGTGCTTTACATGGATTTCTAATCGACCCATTATAAATAGATTAGTAGCAACTCATTTTGAAATCAATTTAGCATGTTAAGAATTTAGTATGAGCTTGGGAGAACTCGAGCTAAATTAGGTTTAGCAATCGTCGAACTTTAGGTGGTGCACCTTCAGGTTCAGGGAGGTCGCGACACAACGTAAGAAGGAAAAGGTTTGATCTTTAATTACGATGGATGGATCATGTTTCTTTTTGTCTCCTTTCCCATCACATAAAAAATTTTAGGTCGAATTTGATCATTTTCCATGAAAACAGGGTATATTTTTCCCCCTTCTCTTGCATGGTACGACAACATCATAAGTTCTTCCGCCCTTACCTAATGGCCAGTGCTGACCAGTGCCCGAGTGCCACATTATTCATTTTCTACCCGTTTTTCCACTTAAAGAGTGCTGAACGAATCCAATGTCTTGGCACAAATCCTTAATTGCATGTGCGGTATGAGGCTTACTTACATGAATCTTGGTATTATCGGTGGTTCCAAATTAATTAAACACGTGTGCTTGGTATGTGTAAAAGGAGTTAAAAGCAAATTGTCACTCTTAGGCATTTCTACAAATCCCCAAAAAGATTGGTAAGCATCGGATCATCATAAAAAAAAAGTCTCAGTCGTTCATTGAAGATCTTAACATTGTCTATAAGGTATGACATTTTCTATGAAAGATACAACAAAGTACATCAAGATGTGATACTTTTAAGACAGGGGATCCACAACTTAAGAGACCATAGAACCTTATTAGCCAAAAGGTTGCGATCAATTTGCTCCGGCAAGACGGTTAAAGAGAGACGGGACGGAGAGGAGGATATCAAATTAATGTCCAACAAAGACCAAGATAATTAGGGGTGAGCATTATCAACCGCCCGCCCGGAACCGCCCGGAACCACCCGGACCGGTCGGTTCCGGGCGGTTCCCGGATGAAACGGTCCGGTTTCCGATTCCAATTATATGGAACCGAAAATTTTCGGTCCGGTTCCCGGTTCCGGGGTGGAACCGCCCGAACCGGACCGAGAATATTTAATTTATTTAAAAAAATTAAATCAAATCTTGAAGGACGATATTCCTTCTTTCCTCTCTTAATTTTTCCTTTCCTTTTTCTCTACTCTCTTTCCTCCTTTTTCCTTAACAGCTTCCTGCAGCTCTCTTTCCTTTCGGCGGAAGGGAGATTAATGGAACATAGAGAAAAAATCAAGTGAAAGATGGGACAGACCATCATCATTGTCCTCATCCAATCCAAACCCCCCAGGAAGAAACGAAAAGGAGCAGGGAGGTGCAGGGAGGGAGTTTTTTTAAATGGGACAACTCTCTCTCTCTGTCTCTTTGTGTCTTTCTCTCCTCCGAAGCCCTAGAATCCCCCGATCCTCCTCCTTAATCTTACTCCCCAACTCTTTCTTCCTCTCCTCCCTCCTCCCTACACCTTTGACTTTCCTCTCCCCCTCTTTCCCTTTGGATTTGACGTTACCCATATGGAGGGGGCCCAAATAATCTCACCTATTACTCTCTCCCCTCCTTCGTTTCTCTCTCCTCGAAGACCCCCTGGCCGAAGCTCCTTGTTCATCGTCGTCTCCGGGATTCCATGCACGGTTCAGCCCCAAAACCACGCCAGCCTGACCGTGAGGAGTTGCCTAGGCCGTCATACGCTCATCCCTCTCTCCGATAAGCCGGCTCATCATTCTTTTGCACCTAAAAACGGAGAAGGCCCTCCGGCTTTCGGCCATCAGATGACGACGGGCGAAGGAGGTGGCGAGAGGAGAGGAGGACGGCGAGCTGAAGGGAACAACGAGTACAAGGTCGAGCTGCGACCGGACTCCCTTAACCGGTCGTGGAGGTCGAGCTTCGAGTTCATCATTCATCCCGTGGATGACTCTTGCCCTCATGAGTCGCCAGTAATTAATTACCCACCCGGAACCAGACCGGATTGAACGGGAACCGGACCGGACCGCACAGTGCGGTCTGGTCCGGTTCCCGGTTCCAACTAACAAGGAACCGGTCCCTAACCGATCACCCCTAAAGATAATAACAACTAAGTATACAACTGTGGACCTGTAGCAGAATTTCGCCGGGTATCGTGTTAGTTTCCATGAATCATCATCATCAAAATGTCGATTCTCGTCATCAAAACATCATCTTCTCAGCTTCTATTAACTCACGAAAAGAGTGGATACGGTCCTTGCGTCCTTCGGCTTCATGCCTTATGGGTGGAGCACAAGTTCCTGTCAGGAGTGACATGGCGACTTCCCCCGAGGTCAATCCACCAACTTTCAATATGGCTCACCACGAGAACAATCGCCACCGCTTCGTCATCCTCCACCATATTGATTTCACTCTTCTCTTGTCCTTTGTGAAAAAGGGCAAAAGGGAGCCACACGATGATCCATGAGGGACCTCTTCTTTCCTTTTCCCAAAATTCCTATCCATCTCGTTCTACTCTTTTCATTGGAAGGGGGTTTCTTTCCTCTAGAAAACTTTTGGATGGGCTGCAAAAATTGCATGGTGCCGGTTCCTCAACAATAAGAACTCGTTCAATCTTTGCTTGGTTTTCAAATACGTCAAGATTTCTAACCTCACTTTTAGATTGAATGCGTCGAAGCAATTGACCCAAACTCAAACGACTTTTCTAGTGTTATAGAAAAAATTGGTAATCTTTTCATGGGGATGTAAGTTTTTCAATAATATATAGAAACTTGAAAAGTCTCGAAGGTTGTTTGAGCCGCATCTACACTGTTGCGATATCATTTCACTCATTGACTCAATCAATGATAAGGACACCTATTGCATCCCCATTGTTCATTGAGCCTACTTAAAATAATCCCCCATTTGCCTCATTAATATGCATATACCCAAGTCCAAAGGAATAATTTGGCTTGGGAAAGATTAATATTTCTCTCGATGAAGGCAATCAATTTCAATCAGGGAAGGCATCTACTGAATTCGTGACGATTGCCCTTAGGATAAGAGTTTTTCTAATTTATATTAAATTATTTCAGATTGTAATTAACCGTTTTACGAGGTTGGTCTCATAAGACTAGATGTAAGGATTTTTAATCAGTTTAATATAAGTTTGGCCGGTGTGGGTCGAGTTGAGTGTATCTCGTAATGAGCAGACCTGATTGAAAAGTTTATAAATTGTGCTCATGTCTCTCCTTCAATCTAGATTTCACAAATTATCTCATATAAGGAGTGCCTAAGGAAATGAGCGTCAAAAGGAGTAGTCTAATTGAGCCAGTGATTCAGTGAGTAATAGAGGAGAAGCTCTTAAATTGTGAATCGTTGTTATTTCGTATGATAATGAATTTCAAATCAAGTAAGTAAATCAATTCTTCTAAGCTAGGGGTGTACAACCGAACCGGGTAAACCCAATTATCTGTTTGGCCCACCCTGAAAACATGATTGTGAACAAAGTCCAATGCAAACAGGGTCGGGTATGGGGTCCAAAAAAGAGGAACCGGTTATAATAGGATCGGGTACATGGTCCAGGTCTGGAATCTGCCCTGAATCTTGAACCTGATCATTGAAAAATAATCCGATTTTATAAGTAAATGTACTTTATTAAATAATAATTTTTACATATATCATTAAAGCATGATTTCTTGTTGATTTTTCTTTATATATGATTTTTAGGTTTTTGTTAGAGATTTTGTATCATGTGGATTGACTCGCCTGATTTTACTTTTGGAGGATGAGTTATGTTGATTTCACTTTTGAAAAATGCTTGTGCCAAAGATTTATTAATTATTTTAGAGATAAAAAGTTTTATGTTGTATTGTGGGAATGAAACTAATATTAGATCCATATTTGTTGTTGATGTATATGTAATGTTATGATATTTGCTTTGCCTTATGATTTTGTTCATAATAATTTTCCTTTTGGATCATTTTTTGTTTAATCAAAAAGTTTATTTACTTATTAATTACAAGTGCCTAATGTTGTAATATAAATTAGAAAAATCATGTTGTTTTCTCACATATTAATACAAAATTCGAAGTCGTATAGGATGGGTGGTTGCAAAACAGGTTCCAAAATAAACAGGATTAACCCTGAACCGGACCAGAAAAACATGATGGGTCGGGTATAAGGTCCAATGCAAACAGGGTAGGATACATGGCCCAAAAAAGGGGAATCAGTTATAACAGAGTCGGGAACATGGTCTAGATTTGGATCTTACCCACCCTGTTTTTGCTCACCCCTAATTCCAACTATGGCGATCTTAGGGAAATCCGGTTGCAGCCAACAGATGGCATCGCAGTTGGTATAGTTCAAATCTATAACTTTCAATTTTTTTTCTGCAATTCTTTTAGAACTTTTGTAAGATGAAAGTTGATTTCCATTCATAAGTGCCATGTGCTCACTTTATAACTTTCAATTTTTTTTCTGCCATTCTTTTAGAACTTTTGTAAGCTGAAAGTTGATTTTCCATTCGTAAATGGGATGTGCTCACTTTCGTTTAAAGCTACAATAGTCTCCTGATGTTGATAATTTTAATGAGAGATTTTTGAATGTGTGGACAGATTCGATGCTATAGTGAAAGTTTGTGATTTGTTTAAGATTATGACAAAATCGAAATTTGGACCTAAAATTTGAGATTTATTCTAGGAATTAAACCCAAATTCAATGTGAATGATATTTATATATGTAATTCACTAATTAGAGACATAGCATGAAATGAGTGAAGCATTGTCACGCCCCGATTCCCGAGCGTGCGCGGTCCCTGAACTTAGTTCGCCTCCGACGGTCGATCCTCGCAATGACCCCTGACTTAACGCCGACCTTTTTAATTAAACGGAGGGAACACGCATGCGGAAACAAGTAACATGTATATATCTCTCTTGACCAAACTAAGGTATAGAAATGCACATCTCATACCATCAAACCAGTACATAGTTTACGTGCCATCTTATACCCACAAAATGCACAATATGCTCAGTGAACTAGAAGACATCCAAGAAATCTCTTATGCTGCCACCTCCTCCGTCTTTTTCATCGATTTCTCTTTCATAGGTCCAGCTGATTAACATAGCCGGTTAATTTAGAACTCCATCATGCTGCCTCTAGGATAAGCTCTTCCTCTTCAGATCTCTCCTCCATCGGTTCCTATCGGATAATCCTGCTTGTTATGCTCCTTGCCTGAACCGCTCCTTCTCCAGATCGATAACCAGTTCCTGGGGTGGGGGTTGGTGGTAGTGAGATATTTGAATATCCCAGTGAATAAACCCTAACCCAAAACTAGGAACATAACCACCCTAGGGTCCCAAATCGCGTCCCTCCTAATAACTATTGTCTCTACCTGACACTTGTCACTTGAGTCATATCCAAAATCCATCCGTGGCATCTAATGCTTGCCATCTAGCTCATATCTAGATCCCACCAAATCTAAATTTCTACCCACGCGTCAAGACTACCTAGCAATGTTGCCTGAGCCGACAAGTAAATAAATGCACAGATATGAAATAAGTAAATTGCATAATTAAATACATAAATTGCATAATTTATAAATAAATTGCGTAACTAACTAATTAAGGTTGTCCACAACTAGCCTAAAACCCTAACTAAGCCTTCTCAATTCAACGTCACGTCGTTCAAGATCGACTGACCAATTCTCACAATTGCCCCCATCGCTAGCACCATGCCTCAAACAATCACCCGTATCAATTATCCGACGTTCAACCAATGATTAGGGCCCATTGCCTCATTTAATCCATCCAAGTTGCCACATCATCAGCGCGTTAGACCTGGCCACGATTGGCATCATCCATCCAATCCTACATTAAATCAAAGTCACATCACCATGTCATGTAGTCTAAACAACATATCTAATGGTCATCGTATCTGACCAACATTTCCTAGCTAGAAGGTGTCACAATTGTCCCTTCGCTCGCCTCTAAGTCTCAACACAGGGTACTTCTACTCACTTGCTAGATCTACTAATAGGAATACCCGGTATCGAGTAATATTGAATCAACGACGAATAATTAAATGGATTGTCGTACTAAAGTCACGTACTAAGCAATTTATAATTAAATTGCGCGAACTAATAAATAAATGGCACAACCAATTAATAACTAACTAGCACAACTCATAACTTAACCAGCGTAAGTAATAAATAAATTGCACAATTAATAATTAAATAATAATAATAATAAGTATATCGTGTGACTAATGATTAAATAGCGTAATTAATAAATAAATTGCATGGCTAATAATTAAGTAGCGAAATTAATAAATAAATTGCACAACTAATAATTAAATAGCGAATTTAATTAAAATAAACCACGGAAATAATTACCAACAAGGATAATTAAACGAACCCATTTTCCTTGAAGTACGTGGCCGACCCTGTCGAGCCTCCTCATTCGTACTTGATCCACCGTCACAACAAAGTTGAATTTTCTCAACTTTCACAAAATTCGTGCCTTTGGCACCTCAACACGCCAATTAATGTTAAACTATCATCGGCCAAACTAACCCTTCTATCCGATTAATCAATTAGTCAAACAATCAGTCAATCAATCCTAAATTCTAGGAATTCTAGCAATCCTAGCCATTCTAGCTATTTTCTACTAAGGCAGCAAATGCGCCTAATAAAGGTTTAGAGCCCACTCACATCAATTTGCGTCTTCAAGCCACTGGTGACGGTCCACGAAATTTTCCCATTTTCTTTTCTTTTTCTTTTCTTTCTCCTTTTGTCCTTTTTCTTTCATTTTCTTCTTTTCCTTGTTCTTTTCTTTTCTTCCTTTTTCTTCTTGGGCCAAGTTGGGTTGACAAGGGCCCACCAAGTTTGGGCTCAAGCTTCAAAGGGGAGGCCAGCGCTCAGGGCCCCCGCGCCGGCGCCGGTGAGGGTTTCGGCGAGGCTCCGACAAGCTCGCCGGCGAGCCTCCGGCGACCTTCCGACAAGGATCCCGAAGACGGCTCTCGTGATCGAAGATGGCTGGCCGAGGCTGGGGACAAGACGAAGGGACTCCAGTTGGCTTCTTGCGGCGTTGTTCTTGTCGAGCCGCGGAAAAAGGGGACGACCACGTGGGTTGCAAAACGATGATGACATGGAAGTTCTGGTGGCGTGAGAGGCAGCTAGCCAAAGCGAGCTGAGGCAGAGCTCCGAGCGACTACGGGTGGCGGCGCGAAGGAGTTGAAGCAGTGGAGCAGAACTAGCAACGTCGGCTCGCACGGGGGAAAAGGAAGAATGTCGAAGAAGGGAAGAAATGAAGGGGAGGGCGTCGCGGTGAGCCGGGCGGGGAGGCACGTCGGTGGCTGTTGCGGAGCGCCGAGCGGCGGGCGGAGCTGCGACGAAAGCGAAAGCCGGCAGCAACTGAAACGGACGAAGAGGCCAAGACGCGCAGAAGCAGCCTGAAGAAGAAGAAGATGTCGCGGCCAAGAAGAGAGAGAGAGAGAGAGAGAGACATGGGATGGGTCCAAGTTAGCATGGGGAAGGGGCAAAGTCAAAAAGAAGGGAAAAGTGAGAAAAGATGGTGGCGTGCGCAGGTGGAGAAGGAGGAGAGAGAAGCAATTAATGAAAGAAGAAGGGAGAGAGAAAAGTCAAAGTAGCATGGGGGAAAAAGAGGGGGCTTCGGCGCGTGGGGGAAAAGGAGGGGGATGAGAGAGAAAGGAGGGCTGTGACAAGCATGGTCTGTCGTGTGGTTAATCTATAACGTAGGTATTTTGGTTCATGGAGAGGCAACCTCTAAACAGTTGAACCCGTGCCTCTGCTTTGTTAAGTCACTTTGCCTTTTGTTTTCTCAATTCTGCATTAATTTCTAAACCATGTCATCCTTTGGGTTGCTTGCTTCCTTTCAAAAAATTGCCGGTCGGCTCAAATAAAAATTAAAGGCAAGTGGAAGATGAAGTCCCACAATGAAATTGCTCGTCATCAAAATAAGTTGTCTAATTTAAAAAAGTTTCTAAACCAATAGTACTGACAACATTTGGGCCGAGAGAGAGAGAGAGAGAGAGTACATGAGTTGTCCCATACTAATCCTCGAGATGGGGTCTCCCGAATCACCCTGCTGATTCGAATGAGATTTTAATTTGATGAAGACTTCCTCGAAGAATCATGCCTACGTATTAAAACTATTGTTAGGGTCGTAACATCCTCTTCATCATCACCACTAACAATATTGTCTGTTTTGGCCCTACCGCACTGGCGCGGACACACCGCCATCCCAGCTACGGCCTCGATCTCACGGCTTTGTTTTTCCCCAAGTCCACCACCCTCGCGGCCCTCACGAGCGCGTAATCCAGGAAAACGCGTTGTTGATGGTTAAGGGTGGACCTCCCACAATTCTCTCACTTCTTCTTCCGCCCATCTTGCCTCCTGCTTTCTTTTCTTCCTCTGCATCAGCGACGCTATGAATCTGGCGCAAAGATAGTCTGACTAGTCGTATCGAGCTCAGAATCATCCCAAATCGTCGAGCAATCTTCCTGGTCTACAAGGAAACCACTCTGATCTCCCCCGCCTTGATGATTACAAAAAGTATTCGCTCCGCATAAATGTCATCTAAACAAAGCGAATACCGTGTATTATATATAATGGAAAAGCACATGGCCCAGCCTGGAAGAACGGGAACTCACTTTGCAAAGGAGACGCCCTGGTCAGCGCAAAACCGGGGGGGGCACATGAAATCCCAGTTGCCCACTTCACGCCGACGACTAAATCCACTCATTCTCTATTAACTTGTCCATCTTCTTCCGTCTCGATCCTTATGCATCTTGAAGTTTAAAGTACCAAAACCTCAGCTCTCCACTGTCATCTTATTTGGCAACCCGGGTAGAGGCATTTTGTTCTGTCATATTCGCAGAAAGATCGGTTCAGGAGCTGTCGAAGAAGTAAAAATGACGCGAGATCTACTAGTGGTTGGGCTTTCTTTTGCACTGTTGGTCGCGTCGATCCTTGTCTCTGTGCTGGCATACAATTTCGTCAAGAGCAACAAGAAGAGCACACGTCGAAAATCAGATGACAGCAGTTCGTCCGCCGCTTCGGCTGGAAGTGATGACTACGATGTGTTCTTGAGCTTCAGCGGCATTGATACTCGCAAAACCTTTGTGGATCACCTCTACAACAACCTCGTCGATGCTGGAATCCGCATGTTCAAAGACGATAATGAGCTTCGTGAAGGTGAGGAGATCGGCACCAACCTTCTCCAGGCCATTAATAAAAGTAAAATCTCGATCCCGATTTTCTCTCTGAACTACGCTTCGAGCAGATGGTGCCTTCTAGAGCTCGTCCAAATGATAGAGTGCATGAAGAGCACCGGGCATGTTGTCTTGCCCATATTCTACTGGGTTGAACCGTCCCATGTGCGCTACCAAAAAGGGAGCTTTGGAGATAACTTCTCTCTTATAAGTGGGAAGTATGTTGAGGAAGATGTTGCAAAATGGAAACGAGCACTCCGAGAAGCGGCTTCCCTAAAGGGATGGGAATCAGAGAGAACTGCTGACGGGTATTTCATTTTCTATCAATATCTTGTTTATTTTCTTTGAGCAGGATCTTGCTTGTAGAGGAGGCCATACGTCTGGTGCTTGCGTTTTCATTTTTTATGCTGTAGCATTGTGATAATGAGATATAACAGGATATGATCGTTCTTCTAATGCATAGCTCGAATGCTTTATAAACAGCTACGAAGGAGAATTTGTGAGAATGGTCGTCAGAAAAGTTTTGAGCGAGTTAAAGAAGGCCTTTCAGCTGAAGGTTACCGAACAACTTGTCGGAGTTGATAATGCTGTGGAAGATGTTTTGAGATTGCTGGATGACAACCGTAGTGCTACCCAAATTGTCGGTATCCATGGAATGGGGGGTATCGGTAAGACGACTTCAGCTAAGATCGTCTACAATAAGTTCTCCAATGAATTTCAGCATCGAAGTTTCATCGCAGATATTTGAGAATCCTCGCGGCAGAAGGGTGTTTCATGTTTGCAAAATCAGTTAATACTTGACATACTAAAAACGAATGATCATGTGTCCAATACGGACGAAGGAATCAGGATCATGGAATCTAGATTTAAATGTAAGAAAGTCCTACTTCTTCTGGATGATGTGGATGATAATTATCAGCTCGAAGCTTTGATTGGGAAAAATGACTGGTTCGAGATGGGAAGTAGGATAATCATTACTACTAGAATAAGGTTTGTTCTTCATAGAGATGGGGTGAACCACAAGTACGAACTCAAGGAAATGAGTGAGGATAAATCTTTGATTTTGTTTAGTAGACATGCCTTTCTAAGGGATTCTCCTCCTTGTGAGTTTAATTCTCTCTCTCGCACCATCGTATCCACTACCGGAGGGCTTCCCTTGTCTCTAATGGTCATAGGTTCATCTTTGTTTGGGTGAAAACAAGAAATTTGGGAAGACACGTTAAAGAAGCTACGAAAAAAACCACATATGAAAGTGCAAGAGAAGTTGAAAATAAGTTATGATGAATATTTAGACTTTGAGGAAAAGCAGCTATTTTTGGATATTGCTTGTTTCTTTATCGGAGCCGATTTAAGAATTGTATCCTATATGTGGGATGCCTGTGACATTCTGTGGAGGATATGGATTGAAACATTGAGTTTTATGTCGCTAATAAAAATTGGAGACGATGGAAAGTTGAAAATGCACGACCAACTTAGAGACCTTGGTAGGGAGATTGTTCGTCAAGGAGATGATGATGCGCCTACGAATCGAAGTAGGGTATGGACCCATGAGGAAGCCTTGGAAGTACTTTAGAGCAATAAGGAATTATCACCTCTCTTGTTGTTATATTCTCTTTTTGACATGAATTCTCTTGATTGTGTTGAATTGTTAGACCTCGCGATCGTGATCATTCTCCCTATATTATTTCCTTGATGTGATTAGGAAGTGA
Source organism: Melaleuca alternifolia (assembly GCA_019926035.1). Lineage (NCBI taxonomy): Eukaryota > Viridiplantae > Streptophyta > Magnoliopsida > Myrtales > Myrtaceae > Melaleuca > Melaleuca alternifolia. The sequence goes on from JAGKPW010000079.1 coordinate 1,775,886, forward strand.
TGTGCTTAGGTTCTATCCAAGACAAACATTTTCTATCGAATCAAAAAAAAAAGAAGAAGGAGAAGGAGAAGAAAGCTTCTAGTGTAAACACTAAACTCCCGACTGATTAGTGGTTAATTCTGCCCTTGGTGTTAGTATTGATTGAATTCTAAATCGTTATGCGATCTATCCATCGTGTTATTTCCCCTTGAAATGACCTATTGCACCGCTCCTCTAATCGGATAAGAGAAGGAAAAATAAAAAAGGATCAAATAGCACGAACAAAAGAAGGAAGGATTTCATCATAGAAAAACAAATAATCACATGCATGATAAAATCTGGTCAGACCTGAGTGTCAACTGCACAACTATAGAATGAAGGCAAAGTGATACTGGGTCCACTGTTAGCTGATTTGATGCAACATTTTTGAAGGAAAAGGTTTGCGTTCGGGCTCTTTGTCTCGACGAAAAGAGGTCGCAGAGTGAATTCACAATCGAACAATTTGAGATGCTACCAAACTTGAGGTTCCTTGTGGCTTACAATGCAAAGCTGACTGGAGAATCCAAAGGCTTGCTTCCTCAGTTACGATGCCTCACGTGGATGGGGAATCATGCATTCGCGGCCGCCAGTTTTTGTCTGGAGAAATTAGTCATACTTAATTTATCAAGAAGTGACATTTCAGAGCTTTGGGAAGGTTGGAGTCATCTTAAGGTCAGAAGGAGAGCATTTTTGTTTTGTCTCTTGTTTTAATGACGTAATTCTCTACGAAGATTCATGAATCATTTTGATTTGCAGGGGGCGAAGCAGTTGAAAGTTCTGGATCTTACTAATTGCGATTGTTTAAAATTTACTCCTGATCTCACAGCCTTTCAAAATTTAGAGATATTAATCCTCGAAAGTTGTGTCAATCTGGAGCAAATTCACCCTTCTATTGGAGAAGCCAAGGGCCTCAATTTCTTGAACTTGCAGGCATGTAGGAAACTCCAAGAGCTGCCCCGGGAAATGGGCAAATTGGAAGAACTGAAGGAACTTTACATAGGCGAGACTGCCATAGAGGAAATTCCTCCATTCATAGATTCTTTGAAGAAGCTGGAGGTGCTTAATGCCAGTCATTGCGAATTATTGTCAGTGTTTCATCGCGACTCAATCCGCTATAAGTTACGTTCTCGGACCTCTGACAAAAATGATTGCTTCAGTCTGTTTAGAATTCCGAAGAGCAACAGATCCATCTCGAATTTCCAGCGCATTCTCTTAAATCGAGGGACCTCGGGATCGCAATTTTTTCTCCACCGTATCCCCAAGTTGATTGGGAAGTTGGAATGGTTGACTGAATTGAACTTGTCATGGTCAGGCATTTGCGAATTACCTGAATCCATTGGGGATTTGAAAAACTTGAAAATTTTGGATCTTTCTCATAGTTTGAAATTGAGGAGTTTACCCAGTACCATTAGCAAGTTGGGCAACCTTGAAGAATTAAGCACAACAGCATGCACGAGTCTGGAAGGGGAAATTCTTATAGAAGGGTTGTCTTCACTGAAGATCCTTCAATTAAGTCAAACTCGCGTTTCTGGCTGCACATTCAATAAGCTTTCTTGTCTCGAGAAACTTGAAGTACTGAAGGCCACAAGATGCGCGAGTCTTGAAGGGGAAATCCCTGTAGATCGGTTGCCTTCATTGAAGATCCTTCAATTAGGATCGACAGGCGTTTCTGGCTTCCCTGATGCTTTCGATAAGCTTTCTCGTCTTGAGCAACTTGATTTAAACGGCTGCAAGATGCTCCAATCACTGCCGCAAAGCATCAGTAAGCTGCCTTCTCTGCAACACCTTGAGTTAACGAGGTGCCACAATCTCTAATCGCTGCCAGAGCTTCCTGTCTGTTTGACATTTTTGAATGTCAACTGTCAGCATCGCACGTTGCCTCGACTTTCTCATCTAATCCGCCTAAAAAAGCTCAGCGTCACGTATTGCCGATTGCTGGAATCCATGCCGGAGCTTCCCTCAGGATTACTGGAGCTTGATGTCTTCACTTGTGATGAGTTGAAAGAGTTACCGAGTTTGTCAAGTTTGGCATTCTTGTCAAAATTATCTCTCTCGTCGTGTGGAGAGCTGACAGAAATCAAGGGTCTGGAAGCTTTACTTAGCAAAACTAATTGTAGTAGGATGCAAGAAGTTGTTCAACCTTGACGGCCTTGAACACCTGAGGAAAAACTTGCAAAGATTGGAAATCCAGGGGTGCACATCAATTGAAACATTGCCAGACCTCTCTTGCTTCAACAACCTGACATTTTTGGACATTAGATGGTGCCCGAAGCTTCGTGACGTTCAGGGACTGGAGAAAGTCACAACAGTGTTCAAATGAGGGATCCAACCCCGAGCCCCAGCAAATTGTCCACATCTGTCAAATTTCGTAGATTTAATGAGATGACGGGGTTCGATCTCGCATGAACTTGTCGAGATCACAGGGCACCAGGAATCGAGGCATCTAAACTCTAAAAGGCGTCCGGCGATGCAACTTATTTCAGACGTTCATCGTTCTCCTGCAGCAGGGGAAAACAGTCGGTTCGTGGAAAGAATGCTCCGACGAGTCGAGCACTTTGGCCCCATCGTCCGGAACGATTTCCCGTTTTGCTTGAGAAGGTAAATAAAGCAGGTCACAATCGTTCATTTTTGGAGATGCACTGCTAAATTTTGTCAGTATTTCCTCCTTGACAAATACCGTTTCTCTTGATGGCCCGCTATTTTACTTTTGTCTTTAAAGTAGTTCAAGGAATGGAGACGCTGGTCCTGGAAGCAAGATGCGTCAGGGGTATCCTTCTCTTAATCGTGGAAGGACTTAATGATAATACATTCACAAGGTAATGTAGAAGGTTTTACCAAGGTTTTAATGAATCAGTAAATTACTGAAAATTTTCAAATTTTATAGGTGCGGTTAGTAAAATGCCGTCCGTAAAATGATTATACCAATGTCTCCTTAAATTAGTTAGTGACCAAATTTTTCTTTTAAATTGTACTAGCGTAGCCCGTCAATAGATCTATGGGTATATCGACGGCTCAAAATTTTTTATATTTAATGTATTGACAATTTGATATTTGCAACATAAGAAGGAAAAGGTTTGAACTTTAAATACCGGATAATCGATGGATTATGTTCCTTTTTGTCTCCTTTCCCATCACATAAAATATTTTAGGTCGAATTTGATCATTTTCCATGAAAACAGGGTATATATTTCTCCCTACTCTTGCATGGTACGACAACATCATAAGTTCTTCCGCCCTTACCTAATGACCAGTGCTGACCAGTGAACGAGTGCCACGTTATTCATTTTCTACCCGTTTTTCCACTTAAAGAGTGCTGAAGGAATCCAATGTCTAGGAACAAATCCTTAATTGCATGTGCGGTATGAGGCTTACATGAATCTTGGTATTATCGGTGGTTCCAAATTAATTAAACACGTGTACTTGGTATGTGTAAAAGTAGTTAAAAGCAAATTGTCGCTCTTAGGCATCTCTACAAATCCCTAAAAAGATTGGTAAGCATCGGATCATCATATAAAAAGAAAAAAGCCTTAATCGTTCATTGAAGATCTCAACATTATCTATAAGGTATGACATTTTTTTATGAAAGATACATCAAAGTACACCAAGATGTGATACTTTTAAGACGGGGGATCCACAACTTAAGAGGCCATAGAACCTTATTAGCCAAAGGGTTGCGATCGATTTGCTCCGGTAAGACGATTAAAGAGAGACGGGTGGGAGAGGAGGACATCAAATTAATTTCTAACAAAGACCAAGATAATAACAACTAAGTATACAACTGTGGACCTGCAGCAGAATTTCGCCCCGTATCGTGTTAGTTTCCATGAATCATCATCATCAAAATGTCAATTCTCCTCATCAAAATATCATCTTCTCAGCTTCTAGCAACTCACTAGAAAAGAGAATCCGGTCCTTGCTTCCTTCGGCTTCGTGCCTCATGGATGGAGCACATGTTCTTGTCAGGAGTGACATGGTGACTCCCGCCGAGGTCAATCCACCAACGTTCAATGTGGCTCACTTCGAGAACCATCGCCACCTCGTCGTCATCCTCCACCATATTGATTTCACTCTTCTATTGTCCTTTGTGAAAAAGGGGCAAAAGGGAGCCACATGATGACCCATGAGGGACCTCTTCTTTCCATGAGGGACCTCTTCTTTCCTTCTCCCAAAATTCCTATGCATCTCGTTCTACTCTTTTCATTGGAAGGGGCTTTCTTTCCTCTAGAAAACTTTTGGATGGGCTGTAAAAATTGCAAGGTGCCGGTTCCTCAACGATAAGAACTTGTTCAATCTTTGCTTGGTTTTCAAATACATCAAGATTTCTAACCTCACTTTTAGATGGCATAGTTCAAATCTATAACTTTCAATTTTTTTTCCTGCCATTCTTTTAGAACTTTTGTAAGATGAAAGTTGATTTTCCATTCGTAAACGGGATGTGCTCACTTTCGTTTGAAGCTACAATAGTCTCCTGATGTTGATAATTTTAATGAGAGATTTTTGAATGTGTGGACAGATTCGATGCTATAGTGAAAGTTTGTGATTTGTTTAAGATTATGACAAAATCAAAATTTGGACCTAAAATTTGAGATTTATTCTAGGAGTTAAGCCCAAATTCAATGTGAATGATATTTATATATATAATTCACTAATTAGAGACATAGCATGAAATGAGTGAAGCATGGTCTGTCGTGTGGTTAATCTATAACGTAAGTATTTTGGTTCATGGAGAGGCAACCTCTAAACAGTTGAACCCGTGCCTCTGCTTTGTTAAGTCACTTTGCCTTTTGTTTTCTCCATTCTTCATTAATTTCTAAACCATGTCATCCTTTGGGTTGCTTGCTTCCTTTCAAAATATTGCCGGTCGGCTCAAATAAAAATTAAAGGCAAGTGGAAGATGAAGTCCCACAATGAAATTGCTCATCATCAAAATAACTTGTCTAATTTAAAAAAGTTTCTAAACCAATAGTACTGACAACATTTGGGCCGAGAGAGAGAGAGTACATGAGTTGTCCCATACTAATCCTCGAGATGGGGTCTCCCAAATCACCCTGCTGATTCGAATGAGATTTAATTTGAAGAAGACTTCTCGGAAGAATCATGCCTAAGTATTAAAATGTCATCACGCCGATTCTTCAATTTGGCCCCCAATATATAAACTATTGTTAGGGTTGTAACGTTATCCTCATCCCCACCACTAACAATATTGTCTGCTTTGGCCCTAACGCACTAGCGTGGACGCACCGCCAGCCCAACTACGGCCTCCACTTCACGGCTTTATTTTTCCTCGGGTCTACCACCCTCGCGGCCCTCAGCGGCAATTCACAAACACGCAACCCGGGAAAACGCGTTGTTGATGGTTAAGAGTGGACCTCCTACAATTCTCGCACTTCTTCATCCGCCCGTCTTGCCTCCTGCTTTCTTTTCTTCCTCTTCATCAGCGACGCTATGAATCTGGCGCAAAGATAGTCTGACTAGTTGTATCCAGCTCAGAATCATCCCAAATCGTCGAGCAATCTTCCTGGTTTACAAGGAAACCACTCTGATCTCCCCCGCCTTGATGATTACAAAAAGTCTTCGCTCCGCATAAATGTCATCTAAACAAAGCGAAGACCGTGTAATATATATATAATGGAAAAGCACATGGCCCAGCCTGGAAGAACGGGAACTCACTTTGCAAAGGAGACGCCCTAGTTAGCGCAAAACGGGGGGGCCACATGAAATCCAAGTTGCCCACTTCACGCCGACGACTAAATCCACTCATTCTCTATTAACTTGTCCATCTTCTTCCCTCCCGATCCGTATGCATCTTGAAGTTTAAAGTACCAAAACCTCAGCTCTCCACTGTCATCTTATTTGGCAACCCGAGTAGAGGCATTTTGTTCTGTCATATTCGCAGAAAGATCGGTTCAAGAGATGTTGGAGAAGTAAAAATGATTCGAGATCTACTAGTGGTTAGGCTTTCTTTTGCACTGTTGGTCGCGTCGATCCTTGTCTCTTTGCTGGCATACAATTTTGTCAAGAGCAACAAGAAGAGCACACGTCGAAAATCAGATGACAGCAGTTCGTCCCCTGCTTCGGCTCGAAGTGATGACTACGATGTGTTCTTGAGCTTCAGCGGTAATGATACTCGCAAAACCTTTGTGGATCACCTCTACAACAACCTCGTCGATGCTGGAATCCGCGTGTTCAAAGACGATAATGAGCTTCGTGAAGGTGAGGAGATCGGCACCAACCTTCTCCAGGCCATTAATAAAAGTAAAATCTCGATCCCGATTTTCTCGCTGAACTACGCTTCGAGCAGATGGTGCCTTCTAGAGCTCGTCCAAATGATAGAGTGCATGAAAAGCACCGGGCATGTTGTCTTGCCCATTTTTTACCGGGTTGAACCGTCCCAAGTGCGCTACCAAAAAGGGAGCTTTGGAGATAACTTCTCTCTTATAAGTAGGAAGTATGTTGAGGAAGATGTTGCAAAATGGAAATGAGCACTCCGAGAAGCGGCTTCCCTAAAGGGATGGGAATCAGAGAGAACCGCTGACGGGTATTTCATTTTCTATCAATATCTTGTTTACTTTCTTTGAGCAAGATCTTGCTTGTAGAGGAGGCCATACATTAGCGTGCTTCTCGTCTCGTGCTTGCGTTTTCATTTTTATATGCTGTGGCACTGTGATAATGAGATATAACAGGATATGATCCTTCTTCTAATGCATTTTAGCTCGAATGCTTTATAAACAGCCACGAAGGAGAATTAGTGAAAATGGTCGTCAGAAAAGTTTTGAGCGAGTTAAAGAAGGCCTTCCAGCTGGTGGTTACCAAACAACTTGTCGGAGTTGATAATGCTGTGGAAGATGTTTTGAGATTGCTGGATGATAACCGTGGTGCTACCCAAATTGTCGGTATCCATGGAATGGGGGGTATTGGTAAGACGACTTTAGCTAAGATCGTCTACAATAAGCTCTCCAACCAAATTCAACATCGAAGTTTTATTGCAGATATTCGAGAATCCTCGCGGCTCAAGGGTGTTTCATGTTTGTAAAATCAGTTAATACTTGACATTCTAAAAATGAATGATCAAGTGTCCAATACGGACGAAGGAATCAGGATCATGGAATCTAGATTTAGAAATAAGAAAGTCCTACTTCTTCTAGATGATGTGGATCATATTAATCAGCTTAGAGCTTTGATTGGGATAAATGACTGGTTTGAGACGGGAAGTATAATAATCATTACTACAAGAATAAGGTCTGTTCTTGATAGAGTTTGGGCGAACCACATGTACGAACTCAAGGAAATCAGTGAGGATAAATCTTTGATCTTGTTTAGTAGACATGCCTTTCTAAGGGACTCTCCTCCGTGTGAGTTTGAGTCTCTCTCTCGCGCTATCATATCCACTACTGGAGGGCTTCCCTTGTCTCTCGAGGTCATAGGTTCATCTTTGCTTGGGCGAAACCGAGCATTTTGGCAAGACACGTTAAAGAAGTTAGAAAAAAAACCACATATGGAAGTGCAAGAGAAGCTGAAAATAAGTTACGATGCATTAAACATTGAGGAAAAGCAGATATTTTTGGATATTGCTTGTTTCTTCATTGGAGCCGATTTAAGGATTGTGTCTAATATGTGGGATGCCTGTAACATACCGTCGAGGATGGGGATTGAAACATTGAGTTTTATGTCACTCATTAAACTTGGAGATGATGGAAAGGTAAAAATGCACGACCAACTAAGAGACCTTGGTAGGGAGATTGTTCATCAAGAAGATTATGATGCGCCTGCAATACTTCAGAGCAATAAGGTAATTTTCACCTCTGTTGTTGTTCTACTCTCTTCTAACATGAATTCTCTTGATTGGGTTGATTGTTAGACCTCGCGATCACCATCATTCTCCCTATGTTATTTCCTTGATGTGATTAGGAAGCGATATGCTTAGGTTCTATCCAAGACAGACATTTTCTATCGAATCGAAAACCAAAAAAGAAGAAGACGAAAGCTTCTGGAGTAAACAATTAACTCCCCACTGATTAGTGGTTACTTCTACCCTTGGTGTTAGTATTGATTGATTCTAAATCATTATGCGATCTATCCATCATGTTATTTTCCCTTGAAATGACCTATTGCACTGCTCCTTTAACCGGATAAGATAAGGAAAAAGAAAAAAGGAGCAAATAGCACGAACAAAAGAAGGAAGAATTTCATCATAGAAAAACAAATAATCACATGTATGATAAAATTTGGCCAGACCCGAGTGTCAACTGCACAACTATAGAATGAAGGCAAAGTGATATTGGGTCCACTGTTAGCTGATTTGACGCAACATTTGTGAAGGAAAAGGATTGCGTTCGGGCCCTTCGTCTCGACGAAAATAGGTCGCAGAGTGAATTCACGACCGAACAATTTGAGATGCTACCAAAGTTGAGGTTCCTCGTGGCTAACGATGCAAAGCTGACTGGAGAATCCAGAGGCTTGCTTCCTCAGTTAGTATGCCTTGTGTGGATGGGGCGTCCTGCATTTGCGGCGGCTAGTTTTCGTCTAGAGAAATTAGTCATTCTTAATTTATCAAGAAGTGACATTTCAGAGCTTTGGGAAGGTTGGAGTCATCTTAAGGTCAGAAGGAGAGCATTTTTGTTTTGTCTTTTGTTTTAATGACGTAACTCTTTACGAAGATTCATGAATCATTTTGATTTGCAGGGGGTGAAGCAGTTGAAAGTTCTGAATCTTACTGATTGCGATTGTTTAAAAGTTACTCCTGATCTCGTAGCCTTTCGAAATTTAGAGATATTAATCCTCCAAAGTTGTTTCAATCTGAAGCAAATTCACCCTTCTATTGGAGAAGCCAAGGGCCTCAATTTCTTGAACTTGCATGCATGTAGGAAACTCCAAGAGCTGCCCCGGGATGGGCAAATTGGAAGAACTGAAGGAACTTTACATAGGCAAGACTGCCATTGAGGAAATTCCTCCATTCATAGATTCTTTGAAGAAGCTGGAGGTGCTTAATGCCAGTGGTTGCGAATTATTCAGTGTTTAATCGCCACTCAATCCGCTATAAGTTACGTCCTCCGACCCCTGACGTGAATGATTGCTTCAGTCTGTTTAGAATTCCGAAGAGCAACAGATCCATCTTGGAAGTCCAGCGCCTTCTCTTCAATCGACGGTCCTTGGGATCGCAATTTTCTCTCCAACGTATCCCCAAGTTGATTGGGAAGTTGGAATGGTTGACTGAATTGAACTTGTCATTTTCAGGCATTTGCGAATTACCTGAATCCATTGGGGATTTGAAAAACTTGAAAATTTTGGATCTTTCTAATAGTAGGAAATTGAGGAGTTTACCCAGTACCATTAGCAAGTTGGGCAACCTTCAAGGATTAAGCACAACAGCATGCACGAGTCTGGATGGGGAAATTCTTATAGAAGGGTTGTCTTCACTGAAGATCCTTCAATTAAGTCAAACTCGCGTTTCTGGCTGCACATTCAATGAGCTTTCTTGTCTTGAGAAACTTGAAGAACTAAATACCTCATACTGCGCGAGTCTTGAAGGGGAAATCCCTGTAGTTCGGTTGCCTTCATTGAAGATCCTTAAATTAAGATCGACAGGCGTTTCTGGCTTCCCTGATGCTTTTGATAAGCTTTCTCGTCTTGAGCAACTTGATTTAATCAACTGCAAGATGCTCCAATCACTGCCGCGAAGCATCAGTAAGCTGCCTTCTCTGCAACACCTTGAGTTAATCAAGTGTGACAATCTCCAATCGCTGCCAGAGCTTCCTGCCTGTTTGACATTTTTGAGTGTCACCTGTCAGTGTCGTACATTGCCTCCACTTTCTCAACTAATCCACCTAAAAAAGCTCAGCGTCATGGATTGCCGATTGCTGGAATCCATGCCGGAGCTTCCCTCAGGATTACTGGAGCTTAACGTCTTCACTTGTGATGAGTTGAAAGAGTTACCGAGTTTGTCAAGTTTGGCATTCTTGTCAGAATTATATCTCGCGTCGTGTGGAGAGCTGACAGAAATCAAGGGTCTGGAAGCTTTAAAATCCTTAGCAAAACTAGCTGTAGGAGGATGCAAGAAGTTGTCCAACCTTGACGGCCTCGAACACCTGTGGAAAAACTTGCAAAGATTGCAAATCTGGGGGTGCACATCATTTGAAACATTGCCAGACCTCTCTTGCTTCAACAGCCTGACATATTTGGACATTAGATGGTGCCCGAAGCTTCGTGACGTTCAGGGACTGGAGAAAGTCACAACAGTGTTCAAATGAGGGATCCAACCCCGAGCCCCAGCAAATTGTCCACATCTGTCAATTTTCGTAGATTTAATGAAACGACGGGGTTCGATCTCGCATGAACTTGTGAAGATCACAGGGCACCAGGAATCGAGGCATCTAAACTCCAAAAGGCGTCCGGCGATGCAACTTATTTCAGACTTTCATCGTTCTCCTGCAGCAGGGGAAAACAGTCGGTTCGTGGAAAGAATGCTCCGACGAGTCGAGCACTTTGGCCGCATTTGTCCGGAACAATCTGCCGTTTTGCTTGGGAAGGTAAATAAAGCAGGTCACAATTGTTCATTGTTCGAGATGCATTGTATTTCATCAGTATTTCCTCCTTGATAAATACCGTTTTTCTTGATGGCCCGATATTCTACTCTTGTCATTAAAGTAGTTCAAGGAATTGATGGAGACGCTGATCCTGGAAGCAAGATGCGTCAGGGGTTATCCTTCTCTTAGTCGTGGAAGGAGTTAATAGTAATGCATTCACAAGGTAATGTAGAAGGATTTACTAAGGTTTTAATAAATCAGTAAATTACTGAAAAGTTTTCAAATTTTATAGGTGCGGTTAGTAAAATGCCGTCTGTAAAATGATTATACTAATGTCTCCTTAAATTAGTTAGTGCCCGTCAATATATCTATGAATATATAAATAAATTAGTAAGTTATGAATGCCTGCCATTTTTTAAATATTTTTGCTGGCTCAAATTTTTATATAGTTAATTTATTGACAATTTGATATAGCAACGTAAGAAGGAGGAGGTTTGATCGTTAATAACCGAATAATTGATGGATTATTTTCCTTTTTGTCTCCTTTCCCATCACATAAAAAAAAAGGTCGAATTTAATCATTTTCCATGAAAACAGGGTATTTTTATTTTCCCTTCTCTTGCATGATTCAAGCACTGGGGAAGCTAATGGAGGAGGATGAGACGATGTCCAGGAGAAATCACTCTTCTGGTAATGCCAACAGTCATCAGAATGCATGCCTTCTGAGGACATCAGATGCCGTAGCCATCAAGCAAGACTGCTCAACCTGGATAAGCTATCAAGGACTATCCCAAGCAAATCCAAGTTATACTTTTCTCGACGTACCGAGTTTGAACAATGATTTGGTTTCTTACTAGACATCTATTTGGTTACAATCATTCCGCCTGCGCAGATACTTCCGATTTCAATTTATCAATGAGTTTATGCTCAAATCGAAGAACAGTTGCTTCCAATAAGTCATATGTACATTCGAGGGAACCCCACAACTTCAGTAATCTCAATCCCTTAAGAATTCTTTTCGTGGCGAGTCATTAACATGTTTTTGATACACTGTTATATTCTCCTCACAAAATTCCCTGGCCATGAGATTTACATGTCGAATTTGACCGGGCGGAATATCGATCGATTTCATTCTGTCTGAAAAAATCAGCTCCGGATTTTGTTTTATTCGTTCATGCATTAGAATTTTCACACTGTGCAATGTGGATTTGTTCCACCGATGCTCATTCTGGACCTTCGAAATACCAAGACATACTATAGCATGCTATATACGACTAAAGAAATGTCATTTTAATCTCGGACAAGTGTACCAAAGAGAATCATAGGTGGAGGTGGTTCTGATGTGAGAATAAGAATGAAGTGACCGTGCAAATGGACTGTGTTTTTCCACTGGAATGAAGGGAGAGATGGACATTGTTCCTGCTTTGTGAGAGTTTTGGTGCCAAGACACCTCTGAAAGATGGAGATTCCTCAGTGGCACCTTGCGGCATGATTTGGTAGTAAAAGGTTTGGCGGGATAACAAAATGATCTCACGATGTTGAACCGATTTGCAGGAGCTGTTCAAAACTTTCATGGGGATAGTTTTTTTAGCTTTTGAAGCAGCTATGTGAATTGATGCAGTTTATGAAGGTTGCAATTCATAGTTATTGTTCTTGACAGTTCAGGCAGCTTGAGACTCTGGAATTATATCCATTCAACTCCTGAGTAACCTTGACAGCGAGTCCTTATGAACCTGAGGAAAATATCTATTATAATCATGTGATTAATGGCGCCAAAGACTGGACATCCTGACATTATAAGCAGAGATTGCACATGCGGAGTCTCAGGATTTCCTTTGGAATCCTTTTGCTCCAGAGAGAACGTAGTTTGATAGCTAGGACAGTTGTTCATTAGATGTCAAAAACCTGTTTTTCAACTATTCAAATGTCCTCTTGGTCGCCCTCATGGTAAAATCAAGTTCGTTCCTCCTGATCATGATATAAGAGATAATGAAGTATAGAAGGATGAGTGGCATGCTCGATTCACATTATTTGACGTTCTAAATTTGTACACGGATCTACTCTGTGTTTCTGCAATTATAATTGAAGTCCATACTCTTCCAATTCTACAGGAAAGGAAAACAGAGGCACTTTACGATAGTCTCTTTTCTTTTTCCCATTTGCTGCCACAGAACGAAAACAGGCAAAGACGAACAGGAGGATGGATAAAAAAGGTTAAAGAAGAAAGGGGTGATCATGACGTGAGGTGAAGGGATCCGAGTTGATAGATCCATGGAACGAGGAACAGAAATTCATGACTTGTGGAGGTATCTCCCAGTAAGCAAAGCAGCTTCCATGACGAGAGAGAGAAAGAGAGAGAGGACGTTGACGACATCCTCGACTTAGCATTTGCTTCCTTCAAACGGTTGCCCTCCGGAGTTCTTGAAGTTAGCCGTGCAGCTCAGTAAGTTCTGGCTGCACTTTGTGGTTCAAAGAGTCATCTGCACAAAGTCCGCCAGGTCCAATGCCACAACTTCCATATATCTAGGTCAGCAATACGACCCGATCTATGAATAAAAGATCAAATTAAGCCATCACATATTATGATTTCTTCGTCATTGCCATTGCTCAGTTCATTTGACAAGCCGAAATATTCGTGATGTTAATGTCTCGAAATGGTCAATGCCAGAGAGAACTTATAAAAGCCAATATAGATGTCATAGCCAACATGAGTGCATTTTTTATTAATTTAGTTTCGAATCTTGAAACGAAATTTCAATATAGTCATTTCTACCTATTTATGTCAGAAACCACTAACCCGATGATATGTCACGTTTTCAAATGCACCCCAAACTCATTCGGCAAAGCTGCGCGGTTTGGCCTGCAAGTCTGGCTCGACCATGCATCCGCTTCAGATGATTCGATAGCAAGCCATCAACACGTTCACATGTGTTCAAACTCTTTCGAGAAGCTACGCTATAGTCGAGTAATCTTCCAGGTCTACAGGGAAATCACTGCACTTACTTTCCCTTGCCTTGACGTTGAAATTGCTAAAATGCTCGGCCGCGTATGGTCTCAAAAAGCCTACGCCGTACTGATAAAACGAACACTTTGTAATATATAATTATGAAAAAGCATAGACCAATCGAACAATGACCATAGATATTTGAGGGCTCAATTATGACATGAATATCTAGTCTATAAGAATAAGATTTACTCTATATAATTAATCGCCGTGTTCTTTTTTCATTTGTTTACTATAAGCGATTTTCCTTGTATTGTATTTTTACAAATACGTAATATCAAATATTCCAAATATTGAAAACCCTTATTATCATGAACTAACAGAATTCATGCGTAATCATGATCGAACGTGGAAAAGCGAGAAATTATGTATTTTTTATCCGGTAAAAAAAAATGTAACTAATGAAGTTTTATTGAATACCTGATTCACATACCGTTAAACTGTTATATAGAATGTATTTTTAATCAATTGCTCTCTTTATATCAACGGTATATTTTTCAGATCATGAGAGATAGTTTAATTTTATACTCACATTTATACTCCCCTCATATAACTTTTTTTCATTAAGAAATCATATACTTTGGACGGACATCGCACTACTTAACGTGGTCGATGGAACGTCAATGAGTGTTGCATTATTAGTATAGCAACGGGGACAGCATCGAGGTTAGTACCTGATGGATGCAATTTGGGGTCCCGTTGACGTGGGTCAACTGTTAATGGAGTCGCAGAGGAGGAACAGGGTGGTCCCACGCAGATTGTCGGATCAAATCGTTGGGCCCCATCGACAGCTTAATCCCACTTTACCCAAAAGAGAGGGCATGGTGCACTTTTATTATTATCATTACAAATTTTGTCTGCTTTTTTCCTCCTGATCCACGTTCGTCTTGAAGAGTAAAGTACCCAAGAACTGAACTGAACTCATCTCGCTGGGCAAGCATTTCATGCCTTGACATTCACGGTGAGATTGGGTTCAAAAGCTATTGGGGAAGTGGAAAATGAAGCGTGATCTAGCAGTGCTTGGGCTTTCTTTCGCAGTGTTGGTCGCGTCTGGTCTTCTCTATGTGCTCGCATACTATTTCGTCAAGAACAACAAGCGGGGACCCCGTCGAAAAGCAGACAATACCGCTGCATCGGACTCTTCCGCCGCTTCGGCGGGAAGTGACGACTACGACGTGTTCTTGAGCTTCAGCGGCAAGGATACTCGCAAAACCTTTGTGGATCACCTCTACAACAACCTCGTCAATGCTGGAATCCACGTGTTCAAAGACAATAATAAGCTTCGTGAAGGTGAGGAGATTGGCACCAACCTTCTCCAGGCCATTAATAACAGTAAGATCTTGATCCCGATTTTCTCTACGAACTACGCTTCGAGCAGATGGTGCCTTCTAGAGCTCGTCCAAATGACAGAGTGCATGAAGAGCAGGGGGCATGTTGTCTTGCCCATATTCTACCGGGTTGAACCGGCCCATGTGCGCTACCAAAAAGGGAGCTTTGGAGCTAACTTCTCTCTTATAAGTAGGAAGTATTTTGAGGAAGATGTTGCGAAATGGAAACAAGCACTCCAAGAAGTGGCTTCCCTAAAGGGATGGGAATCAGAGAGAACTGCTGACGGGTATATCATTTTCTATCAATATGTTGTTTACTTTCTTTGAGCAGGATCTTGCTTGTAGAGGAGGCCATACATTAGCGTGCTTCTCGTCTTGTGCTTGCGTTTTCATTTTTACATGCTGTAGCACTTTGATAATGAGATATAACAGGATATGATCCTTCTTCTAATGCATTTTAGCTCGAATGTTGTCACGCCTCGATCTTCCGAGCACGCGACGGTTCTCGATTTTCCTCTTCTCTTTGGCCAAACAATAGCGACGTCCCAGGCATGTCGCTGGCTTTCAAGTCTCCAGCGGAAGTACGAGTCTTCGCCCTATTAACTCCCACAGGACTCGCCTCCAAAGTTCGATCTCCAATCATGTACCTAAAAAATGGTTACCACGACGGATTGAGATATAAATATCTCAATAAGCCAACCCCCTAACCCAAAACTAGGTCTGTCAATTGCCATAGGGTCCCTAGTCGCACCTCACATCTCCTCAGTCACCCTAGACATAGTCCAACCTCACTATCTATCCTATCGTACTTGCTCACCTCTAGTCTCTCTTTTCCTTGCTCTGTCTATCCACGAGTCTATTAGATCCTAGTCGCTACTTAGCACTAAGCCTAATCATCTCACCAACCAATATCTATTAAAATGATTAAATAAATTATGCAATCAATTAATAATTAAATAAATTGCGCAATCAATAATTCAAGGTCGTCCACGACCGGCCTAAAACCCTATCTAGCCTTCATGTCTTATCTCCACACTACAATACAACTTCCACTAATGGTCAACCTACCAGTCTCCAATTAAGCTTCCCTCGACGTCCAATTTATATCTCGGGTCCAATAGCCTTACATTCGATTCATCTCGGACCCAATTGGCCTCATACTCGCTCCATCGCATCATGCTTCCTTGGCTTCGATACCCGGCCATAATTGATGGATCTCAACATCACTCTTAAATCATCTAATCCGCCACTCAAATTTAGCCAAGCCAAAATCCCAACGATTAAGACTAATCAAGTAACCCAGGTAACTAATTAATTGCACAATTAAATAATGCGAAAAATTAAATAATTAAATACTGAAATTAAATTAAACTAAATAAATAAAATGCGCAGCCAACGAGAGTGCATGAAACCGTTCGTACTAACCTCGCACCGTTCCTCTAAAACCTGACGTTATAATCGCGTCCAATTTTTCCCGATAACCAATCCAATCACGTCATAAATCAACACAATTGCCCTAATAAATCTACTAAGGCAATAAACATCCTAATTAAGGTTTAGAAGGTCTACTCACATCAAAATCGCGTGTTGTATGCGATTGGCGGCGACGCGATTTTTTGAAGTTTCGGTCGCGCTCAAGCTTGCTATGAGCCTTTAATCTACGATCCGACTATACGGTTGTGTGGCCTAGCTTAAGTGGATCGCGATGGCAGCTCCGACGATTTTCCGACGACAGTCCGGCGAAACTCCGGCGAGACTTCGGCGACGTTCGGCGAGGCTCCAATAGTGGTTTTTAGTGGCGATAAGGTGGTCGGTCATTTGGACGAAGCGGCGGAGGTGGTTGGACGGCTGGAGAGAGACGAAACAGCGAAGGACGGTGGCTGGTCGGTGGCTCCGGCGACCCTCACGCGACAATCGGGGCTAGGGAAGAGCGCGACGGCGAGAGACAATGGTCTAGGCGGAGCTCAGAGTAGCAGGCGGTGACGAAGCAGCGGTGGTCGGAGCTGAAACGGTGACAAAAGAGCAGAATGCGACACGGAGGGGATGTGCGAGTCACGAGCCGCGGAGCAACGATGACGCAGTCTACGAAGTAGCAAGTGGAGGTGGAGCTGCGTCGACTTCAAGTCGTTTTGTTCTCGTCGAGATAGTGACGGAGGAGTAGGAGTAGAAGACCGGAAGTGGCGACGACGGCTCGGGCGTGGACAAAGAAGAACGACCAAGAAGAACGATGAAGCAGCAGAAAAAGAAGAAGAAGAAGACTCGGCCTTCGCGGGAGGAAGAGGAAGAAGAGAGAGAGAAAAAGAGAGATGGGACAGGGCTGCATGGTCTGCAGGGGGTAGCGTGCGGCAGAAAGGAAAAGAAAAGGAGGGGAGGAAGAAAAGATAGGGGAGGAGAGAGAGAAGAAAAGTCAAAGAAGGGGGGAGGAGAGAGAGAAGAATTGCGGCTATTACAAATTATCAGCTCTAGATGATGTGGATGAAAATTATCAGCTCGAAGCTTTGATTGGGAAAGATGACTGGTTCGAGACGGGAAGTAGGATAATCATTACTACAAGAATAACGTCTATTCTTGATAGAGTTGGGGGAACCACAAGTACGAACTCAAGGAAATCAGTAAGGATAAATCTTTGATCTTGTTTAGTAGACATGCCTTTCTAAGGGACTCTCCTTGTGAGTTTGAGCCTCTCTCTCGCGCCATCGTATCCAGTACCGGAGGGCTTCCCTTATCTCTTGAGGTCATAGGTTCATCTTTGTTTGGGCGAAACCGAGCATTATGGCAAGACAAGTTAAAGAGGTTAGGAAAAAAACCAGATATGAAAGTGCAAGAGAAGCTGAAAATAAGTTACGATGCATTAGACATTGAGGAAAAGTGGATATTTTTGGATATTGCTTGTTTCTTCATTGGAGCCGATTTAAGAATTGTATACCATATGTGGGATGCCTGTAACATACCGTCGAGGATGGGGATTGAAACATTGAGTTTTATGTCACTAATAAAACTAGGAGATGATGGAAAGGTGAAAATGCGCGACCAATTAAGAGACCTTGGTAGGGAGATTGTTCGTCAAGAATATTATGATGCGCCTGCAAATCGACGTAGGCTATGGATCCATGAGGAAGCTTTGGAAGTACTTCAGAGCAATAAGGTAATTTTCACCTCTGTTGTTGTGCTACTCTCTTTTGACATGAATTCTCTTGATGGGGTAAAATTATTAGACCTCACGATCGCGATCATTCTCCATATATTATTTCCTTGATGTGATTAGGAAGGGATGTGCTTAGGTTCTATCCAAGACACACATTTTCTATCGAATAAAATAAAAAACAGAAGAAGAAGAAAGCTTCTGGTGTAAACAATAAACTCCCAACTGATTAGTGGTTACTTCTGCCCTTGGTGTTAGTATTGATTGATTCTAAATCGGTATGCGATCTATCCATCATGTTATTTTCCCTTGAATTGACCAATTGCACGGCTCCTCTAATCGGATAAGAGAAGGAAAAAGAAAAAAGGAGCAAATAGCACAAACAAAAGAAGGAAGGATTTCATCGTAGAAAAATTAACAAATAATCACATGTATGATAAAATCTGGCCAGACCCGAGTATCAACTGCACAACTATAGAATGAAGGCAAAGTGATACTTGGTCCACTCTTAGCTGATTTGACTCAACATTTGTGAAGGAAAAGGATTGCGTTCGGGCCCTTCGTCTCGATGAAAATAACTCGCAGAGTGAATTCACGACCGAACAATTTGAGATGCTACCAAACTTGAGGTTCCTCGTGGCTTCCAATGCAAAGCTGTCTGGAGAATCCAAAGGCTTGCTTCCTCAGTTAGTATGCCTCGTGTGGATGGGGCGTCCTGCATTCGCGGCGGCTAGTTTTCGTCTGGAGAAATTAGTCATTCTTAATTTATCAAGAAGTGACATTTCAGAGCTTTGGAAAGGTTGGAGTCATCTTAAGGTCAGAAGGACAGCATCTTTGTTTTGTCTTTTGTCCTTAACGATGTAAGTCTCTACGAAGATTCATGAATCATTTTGATTTGCAGGGGGCGAAGTAGTTGAAAGTTCTGAATCTTACGTATTGCTATTGTCTAAAAGTTACTCCTGATCTCGCAGCCTTTCGAAAGTTAGAGATGTTAATCCTCGAAAGATGTGTCAATCTGGAGCAAATTCACCCTTCCATTGGAGAAGCCAAGGGCCTCAATTTCTTGAACTTGGAGGCATGTAGGAAACTCCAAGAGCTGCCCCGGGAAATGGGCAGATTGGAAGAACTGAAGGAACTTTACATAGGCGAGACTGCTATAGAGGAACTCCCTCCATACATAGATTCTTTGAAGAAGCTGGAGGTGCTCAATGCCAGTAGTTGCAAATTATTGATGGGAAGTCCCGGCTCAATCAACCATAAGTTACCTTCGTCGACCCGTGACTCGTCGACCCGTGACTTGAATGAATGCTTCAGTCTGTCTAGACTTCCGGAGACAAGAGAAAAAACAATCTGGAAACTAAAGTTCTTTTTTTTGGATCCAAAGTACTCGGAATCGAAATTTTCTCTCCACCGTATCCCCAAGTTGATTGGGAAGTTGGAATGGTTGACTGAATTGAACTTGTCATGGTCAGGCATTTGCGAATTACCTGAATCCATTGGGGATTTGAAAAACTTGAAAATTTTGGATCTTTCTCATAGTAGGAAATTGAGGAGTTTACCCAGTACCATTAGCAAGTTGGGCAACCTGGAAGAATTAAGCATAACAGCATGCACGAGTCTGGAAGGGGAAATTCTTGTAGAAGGGTTGTCTTCACTGAAGATCCTTCAATTAAGTCTAACTCGCGTTTCTGGCTTCCCTGGCACATTCAATAAGCTTTCTCGTCTCGAGAAACTTGAAGAACTGGTTGCCTTACACTGCGCGAGTCTTGAAGGGGAAATCCCTGTAGATCGGTTGCCTTCATTGAAGATCCTTGAATTAGGATCGACAGGCGTTTCTGGCTTCCCTGATGCTTTCGATAAGCTTTCTCGTCTAGAGCAACTTGATTTAAACGGCTGCAAGATGCTCCAATCACTGCCGCAAAGCATCAGTAAGCTGCCTTCTCTGCAACACCTTGAGTTAACCTGGTGCCACAATCTCCAATCGCTGCCAGAGCTTCCTGCCGGTTTGACATTTTTGGATGTCACCTGTCAGTATCGCACGTTGCCTCAACTTTCTCATCTAATCCGTCTAAAAAAGCTTGGCGTCAGGGATTGCCGATTGCTGGAATCCATGCCGGAGCTTCCCTCAGGATTACTGGTGCTTAATGTCTTCACTTGTGATGAGTTGAAAGAGTTACCGAGTTTGTCAAGTTTGGCATTCTTGTCAGAATTATGTCTCGTGTCGTGTGGAGAGCTGACAGAAATCAAGGGTCTGGAAGCTTTAAAATCCTTAGCAAAACTAAGTGTAGAAGGATGCAAGAAGTTGTTCAACCTTGACGGCCTTGAACACCTGTGGAAAAACTTGAAAAGATTGGAAATCCAGGGGTGCACATCAATTGAAACATTGCCAGACCTCTCTTGCTTCAACAACCTGACATATTTGGACATTAGAGGGTGCCCGAAGCTTCGTGACGTTCAGGGACTGGAGAAAGTCGCAAAAGTGGACAAAGGAGGGATCCAATCCCGAGACTCAGCTGATCGTCTACATCCGAATGACCTAGAAGCAATTAATGATTGTTCAATCTCTCAACAAGTTGCGTGGATCACAGGGTACCAGGAATCGAGGCATCTAAACTCCAAAAGGCGTCCGGCGATGCAACTTACTTCAGACGTTCATCGTTCTCCTGCAGCAGGGAAAAACAGTCGGTTCGTGGAAAGAATGCTCCGACGAGTCGAGCACTTTGGCCCCATCGTCCGGAACGATTTGCCGTTTTGCTTGAGAAGGTAA
This sequence comes from Melaleuca alternifolia, assembly GCA_019926035.1. NCBI lineage: Eukaryota > Viridiplantae > Streptophyta > Magnoliopsida > Myrtales > Myrtaceae > Melaleuca > Melaleuca alternifolia. Next base: position 1,796,668 of record JAGKPW010000079.1, read on the forward strand.
ATAAAGCAGGTCACAATCGTTCATTTTTGGAGATGCATTGCTAAATTTCATCAGTATTTCTTCCTTGATAAATACCGTTTTTCTTGATGGCCCGGTACTCTAAATTTTGTCTTTTAAGTAGTTCAAGGAATGGAGACGCTGGTCCTGGAAACAAAATGCGTCAGGGGTATCCTTCTCTTAATCGTGGAAGGAGTTAATGATAATAGATTCACAAGGTAATGTAGAAGGATTTACCAAGGTTTTAATAAATCAGTAAATTACTGAAAATTTTCAAATTTTATAGGTGCGGTTAGTAAAATGCCATCCGTAAAAAGATTATACCAATGTCTCCTTAAATTAGTTAGTGACCAATTTTTTTTTAAATTATACTAGCATAGCCCGTCAATAGATCTATGGATATATCGACGGCTCAAATTTTTTTATATTTAATGTATTGACAATTTGATATTTGCAACGTAAGAAGGAAAAGATTTGATCTTTGATTACCAGATAATCGATGGATTATGTTCCTTTTTGTCTCCTTCCCATCACATAAAAATTTTAGGTCGAATTTGATCATTTTCCATGAAAATAGGGTATTATTTCCCCCCTTCTCTTGCATGGTACGACAACATCATAAGTTCTTCCGCCCTTACCTAATGACCAGTGCTGACCAGTGCCCGAGTGCCACGATATTCATTTTCTACCCGTTTTTCCACTTAAAGAGTGCTGAATGAATCCAATGTCTAGGCACAAATCCTTAATTGCATGTGTGGTATGAGGCTTACATGAATCTTGGTATTATCGGTGCTTCCAAATTAATTAAACACGTGTACTTGGTATGTGTAAAAGGAGTTAAAAGCAAATTGTCGCTCTTAGGCATCTCTACAAATCCCCAAAATATACCCTGTTTTCATGAAATCTTAACATTGTTTATAAGGTATGACATTTTCTATGAAAGATACAGCAAAGTACACCAAGATATGATACTTTTAAGACGGGAGATCCACAACTTAAGAGACCATAGAACCTTATTAGCCAAAGGGTTGCGCTCGATTTTCTCTGGCAAGACGGTTAAAGAGAGACGGGTCGGAAAGGAGGAGATCAAATTAATTTCTAACAAAGACCAAGATAATAACAACTAAGTATACAACTGTGGACAGGCAGCAGAATTTCGCCCGGTATCGTGTTAGTTTCCATGAATCATCATCATCAAAACATCATCCCCTCAGCTTCTAGCAACTCACGAGAAAAGTGGATACGGTCCTTACGTCCATCGGATTCATGCCTCATGGGTGGAGCACACGTTCTTGTCAGGAGTGACATGGCGACTTCCGCCGAGGTCAATCCACCAACGTTCAATGTGGCTCACCACGAGAACCATCGCCACCACGTCGCCATCCTCCACCATATTGATTTCACTCTTCTATTGTCCTTTGTGAAAAAGGGGCAAAAGGGAGCCACATGACGACCCTTGAGGGACCTCTTCTTTCCTTCTCCCAAAATTCCTATGCATCTCGTTCTACTCTTTTCATTGGAAGGGGCTTTCTTTCCTCTAGAAAACTTTTGGATGGGCTGTAAAAATTGCATGGTGCCGGTTCCTCAACAATAAGAACTTGTTCAATCTTTGCTTGGTTTTCAAATACATCAAGATTTCTAACCTCACTTTTAGATTGAATGCGTCCAGGCAATTGACCAAAACTCAAACGACTTTTCTAGTGTTTTTGGTAATCTTTTCATGGGGATGTAAGTTTTCCAATAATAAATAGAAACTTGAAAAGTCTCGGAGGTTGGTTGACTGGCATCTGCACGGCTACAATATTATTCACTCATTGACTCAATCAATGGTAAGCACACCTATTGCATCCCCCTTGTTCATTAAGCCTACTTTAAATAATCCCCCATTTGCCTGATTAATATGCATATACCCAAAGTCCAAAGGAATAATTTGGCTTGGGAAAGATTAATAATTCTCTCGATGAAGGCAATCAATTCCAATCGGGGAAGGCATCTACTGAATTCGTGATGATTTCCCTTAGGATAAGAGTTTTTCTAATGTGTATTAAATTATTTCAGATTGTAATTAACCGTTTTATGAGGTTGGTCTAACAAGGCTAGATGTAAGGATTTTTAATCAGTTTAATATAAGTTCGGCTGGTGTGGGTCTAGTTGAGTCCATCTTGTAATGAAAGGACCTGGTTGAAAACTCTATAAATTGTGCTCAAGTCTCTCCTTTAATCCAGATTTCACAAATCACCTCACATAAGGAGTGCCTAAGGAAATGAGCATTAAAATGGGTAGTCTAACTGAGCCAGTGATTCAGTGAGTAATAGAGGAGAATCTCTTAAATTGTGAATCGTTGTTATTTCGTATCAAGTATAATGAATTCCAAATCAAGTAAATAAATCAATTATTCTCTATTATAGTACTGTGGATTCCAGCTATGGAGAATTTAAGAAAATCTGTTGTTGCGGCCAACAAATGGCATAGAAGCGGGCATAGTTCAAATCTATAACTTTCAATTTTTTTCTGCCATTCTTTTGGAACTTTTGTAAGATGGAAGTTGATTTTCAATTCGTAAACGGGCTGTGCTCACTTTTATTTGAAGCTACAATAGTCTCGTGATGTTGATAATTTTAATGAGAGATTTTTGGATGCGTGGACAGATTCGATGCTAAAGTGAAAGTTGTGATTTGTTTAAGATTATGATAAAATTGAAATTTGGACCTAAAATTTGAGATTTATTCTAGGAATTTAGCCCAAATTCAACGTGAATGATATTTATATTTGTAATTCACTAATTAGAGACATAGGATGAAATGAGTGAAGCATAATCCGTCGTGTGGTTAATCTATAACGTAAGTAATTTGGTTGATGGAGAGGCAACCTCTAAAGAGTTAACCTGTGCCTCTGCTTTGTCCACACCTAACTCACTTTGCCTTTTGTTTTCTCCATTCTGCATTAATTTCTAAACCATGTCATCCTTTGGGTTGCCTGCTTCCTTTCAAAAAATTGCCGGTCGGCTCAAATAAAAATTAAAGGCAAGTGGAAGATGGAAGTCCCACAATTAAATTGCTCGTCATCAAAATAAGTTGTCTAATTTAAAAAAGTTTCAAAACCAATAGTACTGACAACATTTGGGCCAAAAAAAGAAGAAGAGAGAGATTAAGAACATGAGTTGTCCCATACTAATCCTCGAGCTACCAAATCACCAAGCTGATTCGAATGAGATTTAAATTGACGAAGACTTCCTGGAAGAATCATGCCTACGCATTACATGCCATCACGCCGATTCTTCAATGTGGCCACCAATATATAAACTATTGTGAGGGTTTACCAATACAAATTCTAGCTCAACTTGCTCAATTCTTTTCTCCTCGGGCAAGCGGGAATATAAAATGTTTTAAGAATGCTGACCCCAAGTAATGAACTAGCACTTGCGTTCACCACTTGCTTATCCTTTTCAAATGTGCCCAAACACATTTGAGAAAGCTGTGCAAATTGGCCTGCAAGTCCAGTTCAATCATGTGTTCGCGTCAATCGTATTAGTCAAGTTATCAACGTGATCATATGCGTCCAAACTCAGCTACGCGGTTTCGCCAGTACATCTCAACTTGCTTGTTTTTTGTTTCCCATGTTCTTTCTTTACTTAAAACCTAGAGAGAGTTGAACTCTCCCAACTACCAGTAGGTTCCCATTGTGGACATATGAAACGTAGGATACTTTGGCAGATTTTTCCGTATATATATATCAGTCAAGCTCCATCTCGCACTTCATCCGCCCGCCTTCCCTCCTGCTTTCCCTTCTTCCTCTTCATCAGCGACGCTATGAATCTGGCGCAAAGATAGTCTGACCAGTCGTTTCGAGCTCAGAACCATCCAAAATCGTCGAGCAATCTTCCTGGTTTACAAGGAAACCACTCTGGTCTCCCCCGCCTTGATGATTACAAAAAGTCTTCGCTCCGCATAAATGTAATCTAAACAAAGCGAACACCGTGTATTACATATCACGGAAAAGCACAGGGCCCAGCCTGGAAGAACTGGACCTCACTTTGCAAAGGAGACGCCCTAGTCAGCCCAAAACGGCGTGGCCACATGAAATCCAAGTTGCCCACTTCACGCCGACGACAAACTCCAGTCATTCTTAATTAACTTGTCCAACTTCTTCCCTCCCGATCCAAGTTTCCCACTTGTTCTGTGATATTCGCAGAGAGACTCGGTTCGAATATCATCGAAGAAGTAAAAATGAATCGTGATCTAGTGCTCGCACACGATTTTGTCCAAACCAACAAGATGAGCACATGTCGAAAAGCTTATGGTACCGGTGCGTCTAGTTCATGTTCGATTTCTGTGGGAAGTGATGACTACGATGTGTTCTTGAGCTTCACCGGCAAGGATGCTCGCAAAACCTTTGTGGATCACCTCTACAACAACCTCGTCGATGCTGGAATCCACGTGTTCAAAGACGATAATAAGCTTCGTCAAGGTGAGGAGATTGGCACCAACCTTCTCCAGGCCATTAATAAAAGTAAGATCTTGATCCCGATTTTCTCTCCGAACTACGCCTCGAGCAGATGGTGCCTTCTAGAGCTCGTCCAAATGACAGAGTGCATGAAGAGCACGGGGCATGTTGTCTTGCCCATATTCTACCGGGTTGAACCGGCCCATGTGCGCTACCAAAAAGGGAGCTTTGGAGAAAATTTCTCTCTTATAAGTGGGAAGTATTTAGAGGAAGATGTTGCGAAATGGAAACAAGCACTCCAAGAAGTGGCTTCCCTAATGGGATGGGAATCAGAGAGAACTGCTGACGGGTATTTCATTTTCTATCAATATCTTGTTTACTTTCTTTGAGCAAGATCTTGCTTGTAGAGGAGGCCATACATTCGCGTGCTTCTCATCTCGTGCTTGCGTTTTCATTTTTTTATGCTGTAGCACTGTGATAATGAGATATAACATGATATGATCGTTATTCTAATGCATTTTAGCTCGAATGCTTTATAAACAGCCACGAAGGAGAATTAGTGAGAATGGTCGTCAGAAAAGTTTTGAGCGAGTTAAAGAAGGCCTTCCAGCTAGTGGTTACCAAACAACTTGTCGGAGTTGATAATGCTGTGGAAGATGTTTTGAGATTGCTGGATGATAATCGTAGTGCTACCCAAATTGTCGGTATCCATGGAATGAGGGGTATCGGTAAGACGACTTTAGCTAAGATCGTCTACAATAAGCTCTCCAACCAATTTTAGCATCGAAGTTTCATCGCAGATATTCGAGAATCCTCGCACCAGAATGGTGTTTCATATTTGCAAAATCAGTTAATTCTTGACATACTAAAAATGAATGATCAAGTGTCCAATACGGACGAAGGGATCAGGATCATGGAATCTAAATTTAAACGTAAGAAAGTCCTACTTCTTCTAGATGATGTGGATCATAATTATCAGCTCGAAGCTTTGATTGGGAAAAATGACTGGTTCGAGACGGGAAGTAAGATAATCATTACTACAAGAATAAGGTCTGTTCTTGATAGAGTTGGGGTGAACCACAAGTACGAACTCAAGGGAATCAGTGAGGATAAATCTTTGATCTTGTTTAGTAGACATGCCTTTTTAAGGGACTCTCCTCCTTGTGAGTTTGAGTCTCTCTCTCGCGATATCGTATCCAGTACTAGAGGGCTTCCCTTGTCTCTCGAGGTCATAGGTTCATCTTTGTATGGGCGAAACCGAGCAATTTGGCAAGACACATTAAAGAAGTTAGAAAAAAGTCCACATAAGGAAGTGCAAGAGAAGCTGAAAATTAGTTACAATGCATTAGACATCTAGGAAAAGCAGATATTCTTGGATATTGCTTGTTTCTTC